>BLBF01000011.1:19307992-19347706 GCA_015471245.1 Laticauda colubrina | reverse complement strand
CTTACCCATCCCACAAGCATGCAAAGGCTTAAACCATTTCTAAAAGTTTCCACCAAGACTTTATTTACTAAAAGAACTGAACCAAGTGTGTGAAGCAAAGATAAACTTTATTAATAACAAACTGTAAAAGCAAAATGACCCAAGTAAAGTGTCCCAAGAAAAGATAAAGTCAACAGGTAGAAACCCAGTCTCTGGCACTCTTCTCAGTCACTCTGAGGCATGCCTATAGTCTCAGGGGTGAAGAGTCCAGGTGCTGTGGAGGTGGTTGCTGCTGGAGTGCTGGTCTGAGGCGCCATTGGGGTGCCTGGCCCCGAGAGGACAACAGGGGATAGTGTGTGGAGGAAACTCTCAGAGAGCTGGCTCAATCCCGTGATGTTGAGAGCCCCTTCCTCCATGACATGGGGTGTCAGTCCCAAGACCGATGACAGATGTTCTGAGGCCGGGCTTAGCTGTGGGGTGGAGGAAGGAGGAGTGTAGTGGGGCTGTCTGATCTGCAGCTGAGCGAGGTGAGCTGTGGGTGGCATCATTGGCGTGGGTGGCATCTGTGGCATCAGTGGCATCTGTGGCGTCGGTGGCATTGGTGGCGTTCGATGTACCTGTGCCTGGATTGGGAAGGGCTGCCTGTGATGCTGGAACTCCTGGTAGCCGTAGCCTTGGTAGGTGAGGACCTGTGGAAAGCCTTGGTAGGGCTGTGACATCGGCTGGGGTGGAGGAGCAGATCTGGAGTGGGTCAGAGCAGGTTCAACTGGGCCTGGAGGGTTGTGCAGAAGACCTGTGATCCTCTCCTTTATCACCTGGTACTGTGATTCGGACATTTCCATGAGGGTCTGGTTGACATAGGTGAGGAAGGGCTTGCGGTTTGAAGATGGTATGTCGGTGTGTACCAGCTGAGAGAGAAGATCTACGCTGCTTTTGATGGTGTCCCTGATCTCCAGCAGGACAGTGTGGCTCTGCCCCTCCGGTCTGCCTCTCTGCCTGTTTTCTGTGGAGGTGGAGCTGGGTGGGAGTGTGGGTTGGTCTCTTGTGTCAGTGCCTTCTCCTTGCTCCCACTGCGTCAGGGCGTCCTCCACACACTCCGCCATGCGGAGTGCTGCTGTCGGAAGGGTCTCCGTTGTGGAGTGCTCCACAGATACCTGCCTGGACACAGGAGCTGACTCTTGGCCAGAAGAGGACTGGCTCTCTGTGGGCTGCCTGAGAGAGAGGGTTGACAGAGGGGCTGCTCCTCGGTGGCGGACCTCACCCTCCAAGAAGCTGCACTTGGCCATCACATAGATATCCCGGTCAGTGAGCTTGACTGCGGCCTGGCCAGACTTCTTGAGGTGCAGCTTCCCGTACCAGGTGTGCATGTGCTTCCACCACCCGAGGAGGACCTCTGAAGTGTAGCCCAGGCTCTCCGCCTTCTCTCTCCAAGCTGCCTGCTTCCACTTGGTGTCTCGATAGAGCCTGTGTCCCTTCCGCCATAGGTACTCGTTCTCCCTCAGCCATTTGAGCACCTCATCCTCATGTTCCTCTTCGATGGAGTACTGCCTCCTCTCCCTATCTCGCGTATGCCTCTTCCTCCCTCTGGCAGGGCCTTCTGGGCCCTCATCAGAGGTGCTTTGAGGTTCTAGAGGCTGCTCCACCACACCACCAGCAGCAGCAGCATCAACAATAACAGCAGCAGCAAAAGCAGCACCAGCAGGATCAGCAGCACCAGCAGGACCAGGAGCACCAGCAGGACCAGGAGCAGCACCAGCAGAATAAGCGCCAGCAGAAGCACCAGCACCAGGAGCAGTGCCAGCAGAGTAAGCACCAGCAGAAGCCCCAGCACCAGGAGCAGCACCAGCAGAAGCCCCAGCACCAGCAGAGTCAGCCCGAGCAGCAGAAGCCCCAGCAGAAGCAGAGTCAGGGCCAGGGGGTGGGATGGTGGCCCTGTCCTTCTTGCCAGGGCTGGCAGAAGATGGCACATGCTTCCTCTTCTTCCCCATGGTTGTTGGCTGGAGATGTGTCTGGCAGCAGGTCTTTCCTCTGAATGGTGACCTGCTTGCAAGCTGCATCCTTTTATATCCGCGGGGCAGATGCAATGCATCCTCCCTGCATGCACAGTGAATGCTTTGCATCCGCTAGGCATCTCCTAGGTGTCTGTGATGCATCCGCGTCATCCGCTAGGCATCCGCTCTGCATCCGCTCCTTCCGCTGCGCGTCTGCTTCGCTGTGCTCCCCCGGAAGCCCTGCAGATGTGCCATCCGCTTCCATCCGCTCCCATCCGCTAGGCTTCCGTGGAGCATCCGCTTTACATCCTCGCTATGTCCTCTCCCCATCCATTCCTTTCCGTTGTTGTCCGCTCTCTTTATGTAAATTTGGGGCACTTTTGAGAGCGGATAACAATTGATGGAAAATTTTGTCATCCGCTGTGTCCTTTTTTCATACTTTTTGCATCCGTCGGCCTATGTGACAGGCCCTTTAGATCTATTTCATCATTCCCTGTTTCTTATTCTGATACAGATAATGTGGCTATTTTTTTCATTGCCAGCATCATTTTGGATGCAGCAAATGCTATTTACAATATATTTCTTTTCACTCCTACAGTTTAATAATCACCTCAAATTATTAAACTTCCTAAACCCACATCTTTTTGTTTGAATTCAAGCCTTAAAATGAATTTTGAAATTATTATGATTCTTTTTGTTCTTTGAAATCTCAGAGTACTACAGATAGTACAAATTGTGTCAGTTTATAACCACAGAAACCTGAGAGAAATAATGTCTAGGATTCATACATGTATTATTACTTTATGCCAGCTCTGCTCAAAATTTATATTAGTTCTAAGCTTAAGCCAAGATGCAGTATTAGGAACGTGGTCATATCTTTCCCTTCTTTCTAACATTTATAAGGTTTATAAGGCTGCCTGGCCAATTAAAATCCACTGAACCATGTTGACTCCAAGGGTTTCCCAAGTTGAAAGAGAGACTTATCAGTGTTTGAATGTATAAAAATCTCCTGTTTCCGGACCCAGTGACATTTTCCTACACAACATTCCAAATGTCCAGGCTAGAATGAAAGAGTTCTCCAGGACATGTGTATGGCTTTTATGATGCCTACAGGCATCTACAAATGGGATCTCCTGCCATGAAGCATGTGGCCCTAAGCTGGAGCTATTTGCACACAGCAGGATCTGCTGGCAATAGAACTGGTGCTTGCTGTGTTATAAAGGCCCCCCTCTAAAATCATGTTTAGTTAACACCTATGCCCTGCTGAAGGGGCACCACACATTTTCAGTGGGAACCATGCCAAACAAACAGATGGAAATGAAACTAGCCATGCCAGAGAACAAGAATGTTCATCAAATGTGAACATTAGGGACAAGTTCCTTTCCAGGAAAGTAAAAATTGCAGGCAGACATGAGGCTTTAAAATAAATTGTGGGTTAAGTGATTGTGTTAGATCTTTGAATTAAAAAGTAAAATATTTGTATGTTGGGGGGAAAGCTATTTGTATGTTGGGGGAAAAGCTATCATTCATATTATGAATCTTATGATGGAAATATTTGGCTGGAGCCTGAAGTTATGCAACTGCAAAGATTATGCTTTCATGATTTTCAAAGTGATATCAAAAATAGCTGTCCAAAGTATCTCCAACTTATCTGATTTTCAGACACCTCAATGTCACAAGTTTTTAATTAGTAATTTATGCTACCTTTCCCATCAAAAAATAAATCACACAGAGTGCAGCATAAAAAGCATAAAGACATCTAAGATAAACAACAAAACATAAATTGTCAGAATGGTCACCCCAAAAAATACAATAAACAATATGCAAAAAGAAATGTTTTATTGTCACTGAAGAACACAGATAGAGAAAGATAACTTAATCAACTTTGCTCAGCCTCATATTCTACACATTTTAGATTATAACTGTCTAACAGCATAGCCAATATGCTAGCTAAGAGTAATGGGAAATGTGGTTCAACACAAAAGAACACTGGATTATGGAAAACTATCTTAATTGCATAAGGCAGAATTTAACACAAACAAAATACTGGTATTTAGTCCTCATTTAGTGACAATTGAGACCAGCAGTTCCATCACTAAGCAAAACAGTTGCTAATAGGTAATCATGTATCTGCAACTATGCTTTTTTCCTATTGCCCTGCCTTTTGGAGTGCTCACCCAGCATTACTAGGATAGCCAGCCTGAAGTTAACAAGACTACTCAGTTTCACACATTTGGCTTTTGTTTGCACCTATCATTCCCCCGTCCTAAGAATTTGCTCACCCTGGTGCTAGGATAGTTAAGAATGGAATTATTATTTGTATTTACATTCATTGGAAAGGAAGAAATTACAAGAGAGTAACTAGACATCCAATGGGGAATACACATTAAAAGCAATGTACTGGTGCCAGCATCTCAGAGCACACTACGCAAGCAGCCCAGCTTATTTCCCACTGTGTTTTCTTAAGGCCCGGTCCCACTGCACTTATGGATGCAGAGGATGTAAAACGTTAAAAAAAGCTTGCCATCTGTTGGAAAACGCTATGCATCCATTGTGTACTCATTGCATACGTGTTTCATACACTCTATATGTCAAGCATCCGTCCACTGCAATTTCATCCGCGCAAGAAGTTTTGAGCTGCACAAAACTTTGTGAACGGATGAACTTTCCGCCGTGTACGATGTAAATCTGCAACATACGAGCAACAAACGTTCTATGTCCATTTATCATCCGTTAAACGTCCGCTGTATCCTCTCGGCATCCTCTGGGCATCCTCACAACTCACATCTGCTGCAGCTGAAATGGAAAGAGGGAGGAAAGGATACATGGAACGTCTATACATCGTTAGTAGCACGGAAATAGAAAGGATGAGTTTGCATCCAATATGCATCTGCGCGGCATCCCCTTTCTTTCCTTTAGGCGTACGTGATGCATCCGCTTCATCCGCTATGCTTCCGCTTCGAAATTCTCCCCCGGAACACCTTCGGAGGTGTCATCCGCTTCCATCCGCTAGGCTTCCTATGAACATCCGTTTAACATCCCCGCTATATACTACCCACGTCCATTCTTTTCTGTTCTTTTCCATTCTGTTTATACAAATTTTCACCACTTTTTGAAGCGGCTGACAACGGATGGAGCCACCCCCGAAATTTTGCTCGTCCGCTATGTCCTTTATGCATATGTTTTGCAGCCGTTGGCCAGTGGGACCTAGCCTTTATTCCTTCCTATTTCCGGGGGGGGGGGCAGTTTATATAATAGAAGCAATTTTTGGAGGCAATTTCTCTCCTACTTCCCCAGCAGAGCAGAAAGATTGGAAAGGAATTTACAAGATGCAGGCTGGCGCACATTGGTAACACACCATGCTGTTTGCATAGCATGTTTGCAACTCTGGGCCATTACATGACTTTCAATATTTATTCCCCATTGTCTACCTGCTTACTCTCCTATAATCCTTCTTTTCCAATCTCTTTGCTCTGCGAGGAAGGAACAGGTCAGACACAGGACAGTCAGTCACATACTGACTGTGATGTGATGAGGGACTGAGGGACACTGCAAATATTTTAAATTTGGTCATTGTTCGTATTTCTCAGCAGTCATTACTTTGATTCCTAAATGAGGTAGGTAAGTAAGGATTACTTGCATGAAAACCTCTTCTGTTTTCTTATCCTGAGTCATCCAGCATATATATAACTTTTACTATTGTACTCTTTGTAATGACCAAATTGACCCTTAATTGAAAAAGGCTTCATTATATGTTTCCATGTCATTCAATTTCAACTTAATCATGCTGTAATAATTGCCACCCAATCACCTTTCTCTCCATAATCCCTTCCTCCATTGTGAAGAAGTATAGGTTATGAAGCACTGATGGACACAGCAAACATGATTTATGTTATCCGTTCAATTGTGTTCAATTCTTGGCAATTCCATGAGCCAGATCTCTCCACATTTTCCAATCTTGCACTATTTCTTTGAGTTGTTGTATGCTCTGGATAGTGTCAACTTTAATGATGTCCAACCAGTGTTCTTTGACGGCCTGGTTTCCTTGTCCCACTAACTCTCCCAAACATAATTGCTTTCTCCAGTGAATTCCCCACAAATAACATAGCCAAAATAAGTGAGATGCAGTTCTGCAATTTTGCCTCCCAGTGAGAAGCAAATACATAAACTAAATGCCTCCCTGATACTAGTCCAGCCTGCTATACTACAATCTGTACATACTTGAACATTTAGATCTCATGGTTGGAACCTTTATAAAGCATTGTGGAAGTTACTTTCACTGAGATCTCATCTGCATTGTAGACCCTTTTATGGATGCTGTTCAGTATTTTGTTCAACATTGACACCCAAAGCCAACTTAATAATTGTACACTGCTCAAAAAAATAAAGGGAACACTTAAACAACACAATGTAACTCCAAGTCAATCACACTTCTGTGAAATCAAACTGTCCACTTAGGTTGCAACACTGATTGACAGTTAATTTCACGTGCTGTGGTACAAATGGAATAGACAACAGGTGGAAAGCAGAGGCAGTTAGCAAGACATCCCCAATAAAGGAGTGGTTCTGCAGGTGGTGACCACAGACCCCTTCTCAGTCCCTATGCTTTCTGGCTGATGGTTTGATCACTTTTGAATAGTGTGCTTTCATACTAGTGGTAGCATAAGACGAAGTCTACAACCTATACAAGTGGCTCAGGTAGTGCAGCTCATCCAGGATGGTGCATCAATGCGAGCTGTGGCAAGAAGGTTTGCTGTGTCTGTCAGCATAGTGTCCAGAGCATGGAGGCATTACCAGGAGACAGGCCAGTACATCAGGAGATGTGGAGGAGGCCGTAGGAGGGCAACAACCCAGCATCAGGACTTTGTACAAGGAGGGACAGGAGGAGCACTGTCAGAGCCCTGGAAAATGACCTCCAACAGGCCACAAATGTGCATGTGGCTGCTTAAATGGTCAGAAACAGACTCCATGAGGGTGGTATGAGGGCCTGACGTCCACAGGGGGGGTTGTGCTTACAGCCCAATACTATGCAGGACGTTTGGCATTTGCTAGAGAACACCAAGAGTGGCAAATTCCTCAGTGGTGCCCTGTGCTTTTCACAGATGAAAGCAGGTTCACACTGAGCACATGACAGACGTGACAGGGTCTGGAGATGCCGTGGAGAACGTTCTGCTGCCTGCAACATCCTCCAGTATGACCAGTTTGGCAGTGGGTCAGTAATGATGTGAGCTGACATTTCTTTAGGGGGCCGCACAGCCCTCCATGTGCTCGCCAGAGGTAGCCTGACTGCCATTAGGTACCGAGATGAGATCCTCAGACCCCTTGTGAGACCATATGCTGGTGCAGTTGGCCCTGGGCTTCCCTAATGAGACAATGCTGGTCCTCATGTGGTTGGAGTGTGTCAGCAGTTCCTGCATTGATACAATGGACTGGCCTGCCCCTTCCCCAGACCTGAATCCAATTGAGCACATCTGGGACATCATGTCTCGCTCCATCCACCAACACCACGTTGCACCACAGACTGTCCAGGAGTTGGGGGATGCTTTAGTCCAGGTGTGGGAGGAGATCCCTCAGGAGACCATCCGCCACCTCATCAGGAGCATGCCCAGGCATTGTAGGGAAGTCATACAGGAACGTGGAGGCCACACACACTACTGAGCCTCATTTTGACTTGTTTTAAGGACATTACATCAAAGTTGGATCAGCCTGTAGTGTTTTTTTCCACTTTAATTTTGAGTGTAACTCCAAATCCAGACCTCCATGGGTTGCTAAATTTGATTTCCATTGATAATTTTTTTGTGATTTTGTTGTCTGCACATTCAACTATGTAATGAACACAGTATTTAATAAGAATATCTCATTCCTTCAAATCTAGGATGTCTTATTTTTGTGTTCCCTTTATTTTTTTGAGCAGTGTATAAAATGAGATATAAACCCTTAAGCAAGCATGCTGGCTCAGTGTGCCATTCCTGCTTTTCATTTTTTCAGAAGTCTTTTCAATGTTAGGGCCCCCTTGCCCTAAAACCTGACATTCCTGAGCCAATGTCTACTGGTCTATTTTTTCTCTCTATCTTCCTCCCTTTCTCTGTTTTCCTCACAACCACCCAGTGAGATGGGTTGGACTGAGACAGGAATTTCAAAAAGGTGGCTTGTTTGTTTTTTTTTCCCTTTTGAGTCTCAGAGCTGTACACTTACAATTTTGACCACTGAACATTTTGTTTCTTGTACATTTTTACTCTAATTCACATAGTAATTATTTTTAATTTCATCAACACCCATTGTTATCCTATGGCAACAAATGAATGTTTGGGTGGATATGCCAAATTATCAGTCCAGTAAACTCTGGGACTTAATTTAATTTTTGCCTTACCTACCAGAATCTCCGAAAAGGGAGAAAGTAGTTGTAAGTGAACCTACAACGACTGTAGCTGAAATAAACCAAAGGTCAAGTTTGCCCACTGAAAGCTTTTGGAGGCAGTTAACTGAAATCCAACCAGGGAAAACTGGTTCTTGCAGCGTCTCTCCCGACACCCCCCCCCCGACCCCAAGACCTTGAACTAGTCCCACTAGGCTCCACGGACTTGATTCTCCCTCACGATCAAAATGGACGACGCCTTATTTACAGCCTTTCCCCGGTTCCCTTTCCACCCGTCAGCAGCGACCAAACCGCCTTTCGGACCCTCGCCCAATATCAACGACCGCGCGCGTGCCGCAAAGTGACCTTCCCCAGCTAGGCACGCGCTTCTCCTCCTCCCCCCACCCACCCCGACGCTATTTTATTTTATTTTTTAAATTGTTTCTCCTCCCCCTCCGGGTTCTCCAGCTACTGCGCCTGCGCAAAGAGCTTGCGGTCCTTTCGACCTCTACAGCCGTACTTCGCTTAGGCGGAAAGCCGCCGGCGCCGCTGCTGCCGCTATCATCCCGTGAGTGATCCGGCCGGCGGAGTGGGGGGTGGGGGTGAGGTCACGGATCCGCCTCCATCGGGGGCGCCATCGTCCCGCGTCTGCCGTGGAAGCGCTCTCTCACCGGCTCCTAAAGTTCTCTTTTTCTTCTCCTTCCCCGCCAGCGAGTTACCAGGCCCAGCCCCCCGGATCCTTCAGGAGCTGCAGAGCTCCCGTGGCCCTCTGCTCTCTCCCAGCACCGCAACGTTGTAGCAGCAACCATGTTCGCGTGCATCAAGCTCGCCGCCGGCTCCCCCGCATTGGTGAGTGGCAGCAGGGCGAGGCTGCATGAAGCCATGAAGGCTCTCCCTGGGTCGCTGAGGGTCGTTTGCCCTTCGGATGTGGCCTCCCGGAAACGGGGACGCCTTGGAAGGGCTTTGCGGGCGAGGATCGGGCAGAGAGAGAGAGAGAGAGAGAGAGAGGGAGAAGGGAGGCGAGGCGGGCTTCGTGGGGCCCAGCGGGCGCTTTTGCCCCTTTTAACCTCCCCGCCGTGCGGGGAAAAGGCCCGCCTTGCGAGATTTCCTCCCCCCCCCCCCAAACTGATTTTGGAAGGAGGCCGACGGGGAAATAAATCCGCGTGACCTTAAGAGGCCCAAGGACACCGAGCAGGCCGCGGCGGCCGGGCCCTTTCGCTTCCCATTCATTCATTCGTTAGGCCTTCCCTTGAAATTGACAGGCCGCTTGTCGGAAGTGAACTGTTCTTGGGGTTGTTCAGAAGGCGGCCCGTTACCTTAAGGGGAATGGGGAGTGGGCTGAGGGGAAACCTGCCCGGGGCGGGGGGGGGGAGAGAGGTGCCCTGCAAGGATGGGGCTGTTTCAAATAATCGGAATTTCTCTGCTCCGATCCAAGTTTGACAGAGCGCTGCAGAGAGGAGACTGGGGCTGTTCTTTTTAGGATTGGGTAACCCGAAGAACGTTTGAAGGTCACCACGTGTGGTAATCCTGAAGTAGTCTTTTCCTTGGGAAGGTTTCTCCAGGGTTGGTGCCTTTTCCATGCCTTGGTTAACAGTTTCTTTTATTCTCAAGACAGTAGTGGGTGACAATGCAGGGGATAGATTATTTGTCATCCAGCACACCTCAAGGGCACCGTACGGGGAAGGCTGTTTGGATGGGATTTTAGGCAGTAGGAGGCAGTCGGTGCCGTGCAAAAGTATACTGGATTTCCTGATGGTGTTTTTCAAATTGATCAGCTGAAAGCCTGAAAAACACACAACTAACTGCTTTGACATTTTAGAGAGGGAGTTAGAAGCCAAGATGGGCAAAATCCTTCAAGGAAGGTACAGCGCATTCAGGCACAGGGAACAATCAAACATGGGGTTCGGTTGGTTCCTGTGCTAATAACATCTAGGCAGAAGTGGTCCGAGAGGAGAGAATGGGAAAAAGACAAGCACCTGAATAGCAAGTAAGGAAAGGAAGGCACAAAGGTCATGCAAGGGTTTAGGGGTGAGAGACACCAGCTGTGTTCCACTTGCTGTGTAAGACACTGCAAATTTTATTTCAGCCAAAATCTGGAATAATTAAAGTATTCTGGGATTTAGTCTGTTTGAAATTCTGGTAGAGCTTTTGAAGCATAAAGCATATTTTGACTCAGCCCAAATAGTTTCTCATTCTGTTTTGACTAAAACACTTCTATATTTTCCCAAGGGTGATTTATTTGTTTAAAAGAGATAAGTTATGCTGAAAGACACTTCAACAGGCAATTAGATGTCAAACAGGCTGGACAGAAGTCAGTTGTTGATATATCTTCACAAGCAAACAGTTTAGGTTGCAGATCTTGTTGAAAAAAGTTGTGTATGTGGATGGGAGACCAACAGGAAATCATAGCGGTGAGGTATCAACTAGAAAGAGAAGTTAAATGTTCCTAAAGTGAGAAATGTAAACTATTTTTCTATTGCTGATAAAGTTATACGAAGATTCCCATGTATTTTTATGTATATTAAACGTTAAGATAAAAACTATCACATCACAAACTAATATAAAGAAGAAAAAAGGTCAAAGAAAAATAAATGCAAGAAGAGGAATTGGAGAAAAGTATAAAAAGTTATAAAAATGGCTTCTGCTATTCTTCATGGAAGTCATAAATACAAAAATATTTTAATCTCCATAAAATTACATCATGTTGCATAAGCTAATCTATCAAAACCATAAATCACAAGTTTATTTTTTTAATTTTTACACAAAAAGTCCATAAGAAGTTTCCAATTACCAACAAATTTAGATAATGTCTTGATAAAAGAAAAAAAAAAAGTCAATTTTTCCATTTCAGCAAAATCTGCCAACTTCCAGCAACCATTCCTCCACAGAGAATAATGTTGAATCTTTGCAACTCTGTGTATGTAATAATCTCACCACAATAATAGTATGTTTAAATAACCTTCCATGTTTTTCCCTAATTTTATACAATAATCCTAAAAGGAAAAATCCTGGCTTCATCTGAATTAAATTTCTGAAAGTATAAATCCGTTATTATTATTATTTAGCTTTTTTGCAGTTCCACCAAGTATAAAGAAAAATCTCCTGAAATGTTCACGTTTTCAACATACATTTGAAATTTTTAATACATTCTATAAAGTTTCTCTGTGTGTACCAATGATAAATTATTTTATTTTTTAAAAATTGAGATCATAACATGTAAATTTCAACCCTTTTAACATATATTTTCCCATCCATTCATCTGCACATTATAAACAGGACATTTCCATGTAATCAGCAATTGTATTTTGTGGACAGAGTGGCAATATTTTCTGGAATAAAAACCTTTTATATTTATTGTAACATATCTTTTGGCAATCAACTCCTTTTTCAGCAATTAAAAAGTGTTAGAATCAGTTAAAGGTTAAATATGTAAAAATATTTGGTGCTAAATGAGGTGGCTATTCTGAAGTCCCAAACATAATTAATTCCAAAAGTTCTGAAGGTTTTTTGAGTCTAAGATTTATGATGCTTGATTACGTTAATCTTCTCTAATCTTTAGATGCGTACTGGATCAAGGATCCTATACAGACCAATTTCTGCATCGATGTTATCTAGGCCGGAAGTCAGGACTGGAGAGGTACCTTAAACAATTCTGTAGCTTCCTAAGTTATCTGGTGAGCCCATGTGTTCTTGTACTAGTATAATTCAGAGTAAATCTGTAAATTTGACCTTGCCTTTACAGGCCACCTTCTCTGCCCACCTCCCTGTTCCTTCCCTTAAACATTTTACTCGCTTCGAGCAAGTTAGTTTCATTAATGAACATGGAATAGAATATAATCTAAGCAGCAGCACTAACCAATTTATGTTTTATGTTAAGGTTAGTACTCTATTTTTCTCGTAATAGCCTCACTGGTCTCTATAGCATTACTATTCAGACCCAGATTCTTTAAATTTTATGCGTGCTTTCCGATTGCTTAGCATTGTATCTACTTCTAAAACTGCCCATTGAGAAGCAGAATCTAGTTTATTGGTTCCCAATAGCAAAAGGGAAAATTGAAGAAAAATGCTGAAGTACAGCATTTTCTTAGTAGTTCTCCATTCTAGCTATCTTGCTATTAATATACTAATAGAGGCAGAAATAATGAAGGGTCATCAGAGCTGTGATGGTGACTATTTTTAATAATACAGATTTTATTTTAGGTAGGGCTTCTGGGCTAAATCCAGAAAGTAAAAACACTTCCTAAATTTGATTACCTCAAAAAATGTTGCTGCCTTCCATTGAGAATGCTTTTTTAAAATTTATAATACAAATAACAGACTATACTACACTGAAATTAATCCTTGGAGTTTTCTCTTTGTTTTTTGTAGGGCAATACTACTTTCATTACAGGTTCTCAGAATGCTGGCAATCAACTAGCACTAAGGGAGTTCCAAACTAGTGCTCTCAACAGGGACATTGACACCGCTGCCAAATTTATTGGTGCAGGTGCAGCCACAGTAGGAGTGGCTGGTTCTGGTGCTGGTATTGGAACAGTCTTTGGGAGTCTAATCATTGGTTATGCCAGGTAACCTATCTTTTACCTGATATTCAAGTAACTCTGGGCTATATGTTGGGGAGCAATGGTGAAATGTGTGATGAAGTCTCCCATACATAATCTTCCCCTTCGTAGTTGCACTGCAGCTTCACAAACGTAGGAGGAGTTAACTTTGCACCCCAACATCTTAATAAACACTTTGTCAATTTGGTGAAATCTTGGCTTGCTGTGGAAGCTACTACTTTACATTAACTTGCATGCAGAAATGGAAGATACAGGTAGTCCCCGACTTACAACAGTTAATTTAGTGACCATTCAAAGTTATATGATTTATGACCGTTTTTCAGTTATGACTTTTACAGCATGATCATATGATCAAAATTCAGATGCTAGGCAGCTGGTTCATGCTTATGACTGTTGCTATGTCCCATGGTCATGTGATCACATTTTGTGACCTGACAAGCAAAGTTAACGAAGAAGCCAGATTCATTTAACAAACAGGTTACTAACTTAGCAACTGAAGTGATTCACATAGCAACTCTGGCAAGAATGGTCGTAAAATGGGGTAAAACTGACTTAAACATTTCTTAACAACAGAAATGTTGGATTCAAGTATGATCATAAGTTAAGGAATACCTGTAATGTAATATCTTTTGGTATTTGTATATATCACACTTTTTAAAAAGTCTATATGTCATAATAACTTGGCCTTGTTTGAATCATAACAGAACAAGCTGAAAATAAAACACCTATGCAAGGGTCTAGCAGCTCTGGTTCTTTGCATTTTCTGGTTATTTTTTAAACAGTAGTTTTAGGATATGTGTGGAAGGTAAAAATTCCCTTTTTATTATCTGTTTATGCCACCATATGAGGGATAGCAAATGATTATCGACAGTCTCAAAGTCTTGCATAAAATAATAGATCATCATCACATCATATATCAAATTACATATATTTCTATATCTATGGTTTTACTTTGATTTTTGAAAAGGAAAACATGAAAATGACAAGCAACATAATAACCATCTCTCATACTAAACTAGCTCCCATTCTTGGACATTAAAACCTCTTTAAATTAACATTTTACTAGCCTTGTGAAGAAGGATATATTAACCTGATTTCCTTTTTCAGGGAGTCCCAAAAGTTATAAACACTTATTAAGACGACCTTTGGTCACGTTTATGAAACATACCTCAGAACTAAAAGAACTGAAAGAAAAATGTCCCTCAAGGACTAGGAAAGCTTATAAAGAAGAACTATCTTAGCTAAAACTCAAAGAAGTGTTTAAATTGTAGAGTATTTGAAAAGGAGTGACCTCTAAAATTTAAAAAGTTCCATACTTTCAGACAGAGTATAGGATACGTTGATTACCTGTAGGAAAAATAAGTATTTGTAACCTACTAATGTAAACTGTAATGGAAGATAAAAGTGGATACTTAACAAATCTGTATTTTCTTGAACTTCAAGTATACTACCATATAGAAAGTTGCAAAATAGAAAGTTGCAAAGTTAGAATTCAGTTAACTTTGAAAAAAATCAGTTTTCAGTTATTTATAGACTGAAAATTCCCATATAATTGATTAATTTGTCATCTGTGTCCTTTCTTTTTACGTATCAGTTTATCCAATAATCACTAAAATATGTTGTTTCTCCCTTTCCCATAAAAACAGATATGAAGGAAAAACATCTCCAAAATGCCAACCAAATTTTTTTCATGTTTAAAAACTATTATAATAATATGGCTATAATTCAGAAAATAAAGTAGTAAATTAACCATAAAACCCATGTCAGAGGATTTTGAAATATTGAGATATACAGATAGACCTTATTAACTGGCCGTAATTGGGACTAGTATCTCTAACACTAAGCAATATCATAAAGTGAGATGACATAACCATATTGGTTGTACAACATCAGTTCCAGCTGCCATTGTTAAGCAGATCACCATAGATCATTAATCATGTTACTTGCAACTTCCTGCTGAATTCCCCCTTGACTTTGCATGTCAGAAACTGACTGAAGATCAAATGGTAGTCGTGTGACTGCAGGAACTGCAACCATTGTAAATGCACTAAGTACCCAAATGATGATCATATCACCATAGGAATGTTGTGATGGTCACAACTTTAATGACCAGTCACAAGTCATCTTTTTTAACATCGTGGTAATTTGGACCATGGTCACTGAACAAGTCAGAAAATGAGAGCTATCTGTAATATTCACTAACTAGAGAAATAGACGACCCCTTCTTTCCAGCTAAAAATAAGTTTTTCATCATAAGATTTATGGGCCTCAAGGATATTAACAGGTTGCTTGAGAAAAAGCAGCTGTGCCAGACCCAAAAACCAAGTGACATAGGGTGATTGTTTCACACATATAGACAAATCTTATCCCACTGAAAACTCTACTATCTCCATGTACAATGTACTCAACTATTAGCAGAAGGCTATCTTCGCCCTTTCTCTCATTCAAAATATTTGGATTGCCTCTTATTCTGCTGAAATATATGCCTTTCTTCCTACTATATTACATCATATCCAGTTACAGAATCAGTGTCATAGTCCTTTCAGCAAGTGTTTTTTTTTTAAGTCATCTGTTGATAGTGAACCTTCAAAACATACACTGCTGAAAAATATAATACCAAACAGTGGATCTTCAGGACTAAAATAGTCAAACAAGTCTATTCTTAGTATTTTAATTCCACAATCTCAACCAATGTGCCAATATTCAGAGATGTTGGAAGGCATCCGGTTGCCTCTCCCTACCTCGCTGAAAAGTACGAAATTGGTGCCATTATGAGACTAATAGTTACACTTAAGAATAGAAAGAAATATCTTAAAAAATGGCTGATTTCATTAAACTAGGATTAGGATTCTTTTCATCATCATATGTAGCTTTTGAGAAACTGATTTCTTTGTCAGAAATATAAGCATTAAATAAATTTCCAAGTTTTCCTCTTTCCTGAACTATGTAATGTTGCCATATCCAGTTGAGCTAAGATTGACTGATTGTGTCTTGAAATATGGGTGGCATGTGGAAGGGCAGCCATACCCTACAGCAAGCTAATCCCACCATCTCTTTTTTAAAAATATCAATGGGTTTAATGGTAATCAGCTGTACTAGAAAGTGGGAGCTATCTCCTTCAAGAGTGGGCAGCAATCATTAGGGTTGCCCATGGTGCTAATTTCCAGATGTATGATTTCAGAAGACTATTGAAGGCTGGAAAAAGAGTTTCGATGTTGTAGGTAATTGTTGTTATATACCTAGGCTGTATTGCTATCCAAATTTGTGTGGGTTAGCACATGGTATGTGTCATCCCCTCAAATGAACTGCATCTTTTTTTTATTCGCTTTAAGGTGTCATTAGCATGGGCCCATGCTGGGCCCACAACCATCCGCTCATTGGCCTGCTAGAGCTCTATCCATGTTATACCCTTCTTAGCTGATCACCGATTAGCTAATAGGCAAGGAACAGGTTGCTATTTTTTCCATTACTTTTCTAAGAACCTGAAATGAAAATCGAATGAAATCATATCATCCTTTGTGGCCATCCCTAATGTGAGAGACAGGTGTTGAAATACATTATTGATCTTCCTATTACTCTTGATTACCTACGAGGTCTTTAAAGATCAGAAGGGGCATATGTTCTGAAAGGATGCCTACTCTGTAAAATTAAAATTGCTTTCTACTATTTGTACAAATGTGGCTTTTATCTTGTATTTCTGTTTAGGAATCCTTCTCTGAAACAGCAGCTATTCTCCTATGCTATTCTGGGATTTGCCCTGTCCGAAGCCATGGGTCTCTTCTGTCTCATGGTTGCATTCTTAATTCTGTTTGCCATGTGAAGAGATTTGTTTCCAGTGTTGGCATTAATGAACTACAATGTGATTCTGTGAACGTGGGCTCGGAAAATGTTTATCATGGAAATGTATGCTACTTCCAAAGCAGCTTAATTAAAGATGGTAACAAGTTTAAACTTATCATGGTTTGTTCTTTAATTACTTGACTTTTTCAAAATCTATTGAGAGACCAGAGGTTGACATTCATCTTTTGAGAGCTTGTGCCAGGAAAATTGGTATTGAAGCTCAGTGGAATAATATTGTGAATGCGATCTGTTCAAATTGCGTATATGACTTTGCTTTATCTTACATGGGCCTAAATTATATCCATAATTGGAAACAATGCCCTTTGGTGAATGGCTGTTGGCTGTGTGAGTAGCACCAGTTGAGTCATCATTTGGGGGAGGATTAATTACACCTGTGTGGCACTTTAAAGAAATACAAAAATGGACCACTGGGAATTAGTATTCATATGGAAATTGCTTTTCAGATTATAAATGACTCTACCTGAAATATTTAATAAAGGGTGTAACCTAACAAATGTCTTTTATACAACATTTGGAAGATTTATCTTACGGCTCTTCAATGATGAAATAAAAAATCAGGGAGGTATTTAAAGGAGGACATAGTGAAGTAAAATGTCAACTCATAAATATCAGTTCATCCATTACAAGCCAGACAAATGCATACTTGCAACAAACAATATATCTCATATTCAAAATAAAGTATCAATATAATGCCAAGAATGGAGAATTGCCAAGCAAATCCAATTGCATATGCAAGACAAGTGAAAGACATTTTAAACAGAAAAGTCAGGAGGGATCATGCATGCAAATTACATTTGTGCAAAAAGCTTGAAGTTGGATTAGTCAATACAGATATAACATGAAAGGACTACTATTTTAGGAAATGGAAACCATTTTAATTTTTTCCAATCTCGTCATCCAAAGCCCTTTTCCTGGCAGAATATTGATCAGGTTTCAGTTCAGCAAGTGCCCCTTCCATCAGGTAGAAGCAATGAGCAGTTTTGAGTGCTATTGCTTATCATGTTTTAAAAGGTGAGTTTTAGAATAACAATGTCCTGTGGTTTCAGCTGCTCTTTTTCAATCTCCTTGCCTTCGATAATGTATTGTAGAAAATTCTCAATCCGCATGACATGTTGGTGTCAGCATTCCAACCAAACTCCCATCTCAATTCAGCATACAGAGACAATGTCCATCCAAGTAAGAATTTATTAGAGAAGTCATATTGGCACATCTGGGAAAACCCCAATCTAAAATCCCGTGCTTTCCCCTGCCAGATTAAACTCACATCCAACCCCCTTACTGATGACCCTCAAGTCACACTGTCCAATCCGCTTCCATTCTGAATTCCCACAGTCCAGTCACTCCCCTTCAAATTCAGTGACTCGGCCTTGAGCTCTGGCGAAAGAGCGTTGTGGCTATCTTCCCTTCTCACTTTACTTTCATTCCCACGGTCACCCATCCTCCCTTGTGGCAGCCCCGAATCCGATTCAAGATGGATTGGGGGGGGGGGGGTTGCTGATAGGTTAGAATGGTTGAAAAGGGCAAATGTAGAAGGTTCATAAGGATAATATTTTTAATTGTTTATAAGTTCACTTTGCCAAAAAAAAAAAAAAATCCAGGAGGAAAACCAAGAAAAACTTGACAAAAGCAATATTATAATAAAAGACAAAAGATATTATAATAAAAGACCATTACAATTAGGAATTTAAAAGGCCACCTGGCTGCTGAGACTATCAATGTGCAGTGAGTGATTTTTGCCTCCAGCTAACACTCCTCCGTGCATGCCCCTCCCCACCGTCACTTGGCAACACCCAGGATCCCCCTCGAAAGGACACCTTCCTCTTCTGCGCGCAGGCGCGAAAAGGAGGGGCGCAGGAAGGATGGGAGGAAGGAAGGAAGGTCGGGGCTGGCTGCTTCCGGCCACCCAGGCACCGGCGGAATGGCACTTGGCCCCGCCTTCGCGGAACCCACAACCACGCGGCCTCTCCCTCCTGCGGTTGTGCGTGCCTCCTTCCTCTTCCGTTCCGTCTGTGCTGCACCCGGCCCGTCTCCGCGCGGCCCGTGACCCCGTTTTCTCCTGACCCAGCAGGAGGGAAAGGAAGGCGACGCGAAAGAGAGAGAGGGAGAGAAACCGCTCTGTCCCGGAGTTCCCGCGAGATGTGACGAGAACCGGGTGGGAAGGGGGGGGGGAGGAACACAAACATCCCGGGCTTGAATGTGCGGCTCGGCCGGCGGTCGTGAGGGGTGAGTTGGCTGTGTGTGAGTGCGCGCGCGCTGCGGTCTGATTTTGTTTTAATGGAGGCGGAGAGGAAGGCCGTGCCTCTCCTTGACGTTGTAGGATAACGGCTCGGGGTGTGGCTGTAGCCTTAGCCCGGGGGTAGGCTGAGGGAGAAGAGCCGGGCCCTGGTGGCAGAGGATAGGAGAAGGGAACCTGGGGAAGTGTAACATGGCGCCGCCGTTCCGTTTTCTTTCTTTCTTTCTTTCTTTTTTTTTTTTTGCTCCTTCGACCCGTCCCTTGCTCCCGGGAGCCGGTTTTGGCTGCTCCCGATACCAGCCTACCTTCTCCTGTCGTTCCTGGTGGGCCTTGGCCCGGACGCCTCCATCTCCCGTTTTTCCTGGAATCCTGGAGGAGGAAAGGAGAGAGCTGGAGCCATGGAGGGCCCGAGCCGCCGCCGCCTCCTATTCTTATATAGCATTGGGAGTGCGGATATAGACAAGTACATGCATATGTGGAGATACAGACATAGGGACATCTATAGGGACCGCAGGGAGGGAAGCTCCGAAGGCTCCAGGATCCAGATATATATTCCCTCCTCACGGTCCTGATGGTTAAGTGTCGCTTTTGAAGAGCAATGGCCACAGATCTTTTACTCCGCCCTTTCCTGCAAGGAAAGGGATCTGGACAGCTGGAGTTAAATGAAATTAGAACAAAATAAAGCTCTTGGCCCACAGAAGGCTTTCCTTTTTTCAGTTGCAAAAGGAGGTTGTGAGAGTTAACATGCTGATGTTTTAATTGTGTCACTATTATTCCTTGTTGTGGGACAGATAGTCTATCCAAAATCAACACTTTCTCATTGGATTCCAATCCTGACACTTTCTAACTTTTAACTTCTAACTCCTGACACCTGCCTAACTTTTTCTTCCTGACCTTGCCTTCACCTGATTTCCACCCTATACCTGTAGCAAGGGTTGGTTGGCCATTTCCATTCTTAAACACTTTTCTCTCTTCTGCTGATATAATTGTGGCTAATAGGTTAATTGGTAACCATTACAATTAGGAATTTAATCTGCCCAGATTTTATTGGTTCTTGGGAATTGTCATCAAATGACCATTTTGATTTGGGCTGTAGAAAATATTGGACCTTTAGCAAAGGTTATCTTTCATAAAATGCATTTTCAAATCTTACATCCAGGCTTTTTTTACCTACAGTTTTAGGACTTAAAAAAGCACAAGTGCTAATCTTGTGTTCTAAATATAAGTTTAGGGCACTTTTGAAAGACTAGTAATTCTATGCTGCGCAGATGGTTAGTTTTAACAGAGAAAGTGAACAGTGTTTTGCCAACTATAGGTTGTTGGCTCAGTCACTGTTGGGTGTATTACAAAAGTTCTGCTAGGTCAGCTACTGGATTTTTATTAAAATACTTTTATTTTGGAGGATTCACAGATAAGCATGCCAACACCTAGGACCAGTATTGTTATCTTTGAAGATTATTAGAAAGCTACAACTGGTGCACAATGCAGCAGTTTGCTTGGTTATGATTGAGACCTGCCACAATTATTTCATCAGACAGTCTAACTGGAGTAATTTAAGATTCTAAAGGCTGCTTGTATTAACTCTACCTTGATTTGCTTTTGGAAACCAGAGTAGCCACCAATCTGATTTCCGTGGGGAAGAACTAATACCATTTGTTATTAGAACAGTTGACAGGTAGCTAAGTCTATAATGCTAAGCATCTTAATCATGATGGAGTCAAGTGTCCTTCAAATCCAATAAATCTGTCTAGATGTCTTCCTCTCCACAGTAAGAAGAATTTTTTTCCTGCTTGGAGTTGATGCTGGGTCGGAGAAGAAACAAATCCGGAGGAGTTTACCAATCACATTTTTAAACTTGACCTGTAATAACTAAGTTTTCATAGCACCATTTTAAAGCCTTGTTACAGAAGGAGATTAAGGATCAGCAATCAGGGCAGCACAATTTATGTGACATGCTTTTCTGCTGGCTCAAATACTGATGGATAGCACTTATAATTTGGCCATCTGAAAGAAGCCTAAATTTTTGTGGGGTAATGCTTGAGCTGGAATGAAATGTCCTGTTTAAAGTTATTCTTCATGGAGGACCTATAGTGGAAGATGAAGAGTCTGTCTGCTAATTATTTATAAAGAATATGTTTATATATGCTTATGATATTTATCTCATCACAGTCATGTCAAGTTTTAAGCTTGTAATTTAGTCTGAACTGAATCAAGATGTTTAGTGCATAGTCTCTTACTGTATAAAGATAGTTCTCAATTTATGATATCAATTGTGATCAAAATTTGTTGCTGAGCAAGCTGGTTAAGTGAGTCACACCTGATTTTATGACCCTTTTACCACAGTTATTAGGCAAATTATTGCAGTTTTTAAGGGAATCGCATCATTAAGCAAATCCAGTTTTCCCCATTAACTTTGGCTTGTCAGAAGCTGTTTGGGAAGGTTGCAAAATGCATGACCCTGGGATGCTGCAACTGTTGTAAATACATGCCAGTTGCTAAGATTCTGAATTTTGATCACTTGACTGTGAGGAGGATACTGTGGTAGTCAAGCATAAAGATTACCTGTATTCCATTTTCTTGATACCATGGTTTTATTTATTCCCTATTTTAGAATGATTACAGATAGTCCATGGGTGATGGCAGTTGGGTCTGGGATTGGCATCACTAAGTAATGTCATAAAGTGCAATGTCCATATTGTTCAGCAACAGCAATCCAAACAGTCATGGTTGCCGTTTAAACTCAAGACGTGTGAGTCATTAAGCAGGAAGGGGTGGGAGCCCCATGTAAGGAGAGCAGGGGTATGTGATAGGTGCAGTGCAAACATAGGGAAGCTTGGGGATGAAGGGAATGGGTCGTGAGTAGGGAGCCAGGAGAGAAGGGTGCAGTGTGCAAAAAGAGGGAGATTTACCAGAACCACTATTGACATTTGCCATCTTCCCCATTGATTTTGCTTGCTGGTCGAGAAAGTTGCAGGTGGCAGTCTCATGATTACAGGTTGCTGCAGCTTTCATAAATGCGAGTGGTTGCCAAGTACCTGAATCACAATCACATGACCATGAGAACAGAGTGATAGCCACAACTTTGAGGACCATTGCAACTTCAAATGGTCGCTGAATGAGTGGTCAGTAAGGCAGACTACCTGTGCGTATTTTACTAAGTTACTATTGTGACATTTTTTTCTAATTTTTGATTTTATTTCAAATAAGTTCTAAAACTTGAGTAGTTTCTGAATGTTTGTATACTAAGATTGCCAAGTCAAGAAAGATTTTGATATGTTCTTTTGAAATTATGTAGATATTCTTATTCATTAAGCTATCATTTGAAGTTGCAACTGTGCTGAAAAATAGCTTTACAGTTGGTTGTGGCACTTAACCTTTGCAGTGCTCCATAGTCACTTCGTTGCCATTTTTATACTTCACAGCCAGTTTCCAACAAGCAGAGTGAGTGAATTAATCTGGACCAAAATTCCTAAATCTTGGTCATGTGATGTCTCACTTAATGACCATGTTTCTGAATGGTAGAGCTGCAAGTCTCAATTGTGGTTAAGTGAGAACTACCTGTAGTTTAAAATGCTTCCTTTAAAAAGAAGTTTATAAATGTTACTCTGTACACATAATTTTGAAATACTGAAATATATTCCTCTAGTTCAGGTGTTTTCAATTTTTCTATTAAAAGAATTTTGAATGGGCCCCTATCCCATTGGAAGGGTCATAGGAATTTAGATTTAAACTTTGGAAATAGATATTAAATAGGCTATTAAATATCATAAAATTAACTGATTTCCCCTCTGTACATGTTTACCAACACCTTGTTTAGATAATTCCATTTTGAATGTCCTTGTGTTGTAAATCTGCTTATTCATGAAATACCATATGTTTGGCAGAATACCAGTTTTGCAGGTTGAAGTTGTTGCCCAAAAACAATGAAAATGTATGTGTTCTAAGGAAGAATTCTAAAGTCCTGAAACAACTACATATTAATGCATTTACCTCTGTCTTCAAAGAATAAATAAAATCTATTTCTCATCATCTCAGAAATACTTGTTTCCAGACTATGGATATAATAGTATATTCTGTAAGTCATGTGTCATGTGACTGAATAAAAGTTTCTATTTGCGTTCATTTCTCAAATAGATTGATTAGAGCACGAGATGCGATTTTTCTAAGGGGCCACATGAGAGACTGGAACTGTTGCTGAGGGCTGAACCAATAGGCTGAACTTAATTGCGCTCAACATTAATTTTAGCACTTTATAAAAAGCAGTAAATTATGTGGTTTTGATTAGTTACTACTGGTAATACATATTACAACTTATTTACATTTGATTTCTAATTTCCAATTGACTTTACACAGGCTGGATAGGGTCAGCCAAAGAAAATGGCTAGGATACTGTAAAATTCCCAGATTTGAATGAGGGTGTGGTAGCAACTATTTGAAATTACAATGGTGTTGAATGAAAAGACATGTGACCTGTAGTCAGAATTACAGATGTGCAAAGCCCCTGTAGTCACACAATAAAAATTCAGACACTTGGCAGTCAGTTCATCCTTATAACCAACTTCAGGCTGTTGTAATTTCCTCTTACACACTCACCTATATCTACCCCAATCGCAGCCATCCTTTGGTGCACCAGTGTGCACAATGTTGCCATGGCTCTGGAGACTCAGGCCTACTCTCCACTCTTGCATACCCAGGAGGTCTCTGCCAGTTACAGAGCCCAGCAGCATACAATATTTCTCTACTTTTGCCTTTTTCTGCAGCTGCTGACAAGCATGCTCAGCCAATGTGAAGTGTGACCTCCTTATATAGAAGCTGCCTTGTGATGTTCTACAAACAGGAGCCATTCTCATGATCATTTGGAACACTTCTTTTCCAAATTGTCCAATTTAGAGAAGGTGCCTTTCAAACAATTGCAAGAATAGTGCTACCTGTCATAATTGTTTAAAAGCCTAGAAAGCTAATGAATATGATCATTCAGTTGTTTCTTGCATCAATGGGTAACAATACTTTATTGTATATACTACTGGACCAAAAAGAAGAATTTCTTGAGAGATAAAGATGTCTTTTAAATTATTATATGCCTTGTCTTGAGATATATTTTTTTCAATGAAAAAAGCAAGATGTATGTTTTCATTAGCATACATAGCTTAAAAAATCACATCTATTGCTGAGGAAGAAGTGGTTCATATAAAATACATTTTAGTATTTTGTGTCTGAAACCAAATATGTATTGATTTGATGGAACAAGTAGCAGCATGGGATTCTTTTCCCTTGTGCACTTCAATTATTCTATCTATGGTGGAAACAGAAAACAAAAACTAAATTTATGTTGGAAGTAATGGCCTTCATTTCTGATGCTGACTTGTCTTCAGGCCAAAAGTTTTCTCAGCTACCCTGATGTGGATGGTTGTGGGGAAAAAGGAAATTGTGACTAAATGGGTTCTTGATTTTTTGGCAGCTTAATGATAGTACTGATTGCATGAAAGTAGTAATTGGATGAAAGCTCATAAAGCTCTTCAACCATTTCTAGATGGGATTAGACTTTTTCCTTGAAAAATTGGAGGGAGTTACGGTGTGCTCACTAGCTCAGAAGGCATGAAACCAATTATGATTGGTTAATAAACTCTGGCACTTTTCAATATTGTTATTTAGCTATGTTGTGGTCAATGTTCCAATAATGAAATTAGATTGCCCCATTTGTTTATTTTAAAAGACCTCATATGACGGTAGCCTGTTGGGAAGGACAAATTCATACACTGATTATCCCCATGCTATCTTGGTATACAAGGGTCCAGATTTTTCTTCCTAGTGGATAATGTCAATCTGGACAATACTTTTCGGTGAACCGGAGTGCAATTTTGATGGGAATTGTGGGTAATTGTCAATTTATAACTGGTCCCTAGGGCTATTTACATCCTGGATTCAAAGTTCCTACAGCTATGCCCCACCCCATCCCCACTATGATTGGTTATATGATTGCATTTTGGGTGCTCAGACTGCATTTGCAACATCACACAATCATGTGAACATGTTCTATATTTTTTGCTGGTTTCTGGCAAACGCCCATTGCAGAAAGTGGATTTTTTAATCAACTGTGATATTTGTTTAATGACTATCACAAAAGTCATAAAACCAGGTGCAGTCATACATTGAATCACTTACCAACCAGGACAACTTACAGCTGTAATTCTGAGCTGAATTACAGTTGTAAATCAAAGACTACCTGCATTAATTATTCTTTGACATTGTTCACATTGTGTATGTGCAGCAACTTCAATACAAGTGCTACCTACACAGAAGGCCACTTTGAATTACCCATATCTGGATTTCTGCATCATGCTTTATGCGGAATTGCCATCAAAAACTCTAGTTCAGTTTGGCTGGTTAGCTTAATTAGAATCATAATATCAGTTATAAGAACTTAAATCTTGTCCATCTAGAGCTTTGGTTTGTTTTCATGGTTTAATTTTGGAAAGAAAAACAACAGCTAAAGATATAAATGTGTTGTTGAACTATATTCCTAAAATATGAAAGTTAATATTTCATGAAAAGAATTGACTCTACTAAGTCAAGAGTAAAAATAATAATCTTTCATAAATGGAAATAAACTTACCCACCTGCAATTAAAGAGAGATTCACTTCACTGAATATGAACACTTTTTATTGGAATCCATTAGAATCTAAAATTGGTTAGAACATTTTAAAATTTACACTTATTTAAAAAGTGTCCCATTTGTATTCATTAAGATATAAATTTAGTCTGCTGATTGTCAGGCTTAATTATGATCTGTTTTAATAGGGTAAAAATTATTCAAGACCCATCTGATCTAATTAAAGATTCCACTGACACATTTTCTGATATTTTATATATTCCTCATTTCCATTGTTAAGTCTGAACATCTGAATTAATGGCATCTAATCAGCTCTCAGATTATATTTCCATTAAGCTTTATAATCTTCCATAGCAATTAGGTTCCACTAGTATTAGTCACCACTTAGTAATGTCTTTGTTTATATATTTATCTTGCTTCCATCCAAGTGATTCTGAGTACCTTACATATCTGAGCATAGTAATGGAAGTAAAAATACAAATAACAAAATTACCACCATCATATACTCTTAAGCACCAAGGAACAAATTAAACACTTACTCTGCAGGAAACTCCTCAAGGGACAAACTCCTTAGGGCCCAGGGGGTTGTTGTCAAGGCCGGGTCTGGATCATTTTTTGAAAGGCCAAGAGATTCAAGCCAAATCTGACCTCCAGGTTCTAGAGAAGGGAGGATAGATTATACTTCCTAGCAATAGTGCTCCAAAAGGAGCCAACTGTTCAATATAGAAGGAACCACTTTAAATAGGATATTACAAAGATGCTCAGGTTCTGGATCATACAGAATTTTAAAGATGACAACCAGCACCTTGAATTGCCTCGGAAGCAAACTGATATCCCACGAACTGGCTAAATAGCAATGTTACATGTGCAGATAGACTGGTACCCGTAAAGTCGAGCTGCTGATAAACGTAGGCTGTTGCATTGTGGATCATCCAAAGTTTCTCAGTAACTTTCCAAGTCAGTCCCATGCCTACATCCCACAAATAGGTTATCACGATATGAGTGGTTTGAGGAAGATTTTCTTATCCAGAAAAGGCCATACTGTTATTGGTGTACAGAATGAAGCTGTGAAAGGCTGTTCTATGTATAGGTAGCACCTGTTCTTCAGGGATTCCCAGATTTTAAATTAACTCAAAATGGGAAAAGGCAACTCATCCAATCCAAAACCAGAAATAAAATATTGCATCTCTGGCATAAGAGTTTTTTGTACTCAGTAGATTCTTCACCTTATCCCTTTGGCATACAGGTAGTCCTCGATTTACGACCACAATTAAGCCCAAAAGACATTTGTTAAGTGAATTTTTCCCCATTTTACAATCTTTCTTGCCACAGTTGTTAAGTGAATTAATACAGTTAAATTAGTAACAGGGCTGTTAAATGAATCTGGTTTCCCTAATTGACTATGCTTGTCAGAAGGTTGCATGACGTCAGGGCACTGCAACCATCATAAATATGAGTCAGTTGCCAAGCATCTGAATTTGATCACATAACCATGGGGATGCTGCAACATTGGTAAGTGTGAAAAATGGTCATAAGTCACTTTTTTAGTATCGTAATATTAAACAGTTACTGAACAACTTATAAATCAAGGGCTACCTGTATCAGTGTGGAATCTACCAAAGGGAGACATTGACACATTTGTGTTCTGTTTAAATAATAAAGCCTAGTTGCTGTACTTCATAAAAATGTTTTCAAGCTTGACTAATAATTGCGTGTTCAAGATTCAATTTCACTTTGACAAAAAAATGCCCCAAATTATTTGGGATTTTTTATTATATTGTTTTAGAAATATGCTTGAAATAATAAAGTGTATTGAAATATTGTTTTTTATTTGAGACTGTCATATAAATCAATGCAAGATAAATTCTCGGCAGAATCTTAACAAATTATGTTTGCTATTCCAATGCAGGTAACACAACCTGTAGAATATGAGTGATGACAAACCCTTTCTATGTACTGCCCCTGGATGTGGACAGGTAATATATGTATTTTAGATCTGTTCATCTAAGTCAACAGAGAAACATCTGTTACATTAGAAGTAATTTATGTCCGATCCTATTAGCATCTGTCTCATTCTTTTAAACAAGAAACAATTGTCCCACAGTCTAATAATGCATTTCTTCCTGCTTGTTCTGTATCTGGTTCTTGGACTGGAATGAGCAGCAGGTTTAGCTTCCCTTCTCTCAAGATACATTATGAATCTTAGTACTGCTGTATTGAACAGAATTCATCAGCAGTAGATCTGCATAAAGCTTCAATCCGTGTGCATTTATTTGTTTATTAATTGTAATTGTTCCTGATCAGTGGGTAATTTAGGAGTGGAAAGTTAAAACACATTACAAAAACATATTAAAAACTATTAATGTTAACAGAATTGTTGTTTCATTTATCAAATTGCTTTATTTTTTGAATTGCTTCATAATCAGAAAATAGTGTTATTAAATTGTTTACCTTAACTGAAAGCTATTCTATAGCCATGATAAATAATACAAAGGACAGAACAAAAGAAATTACCTTAGAGCTTCTTTTAATATAAAGAATATTTTAATGTATTCCCATATGGAGTGATGTTTTCAATTATATGAAATCACGATTTCACCATTCTTGTGTTCTTTTTAAGTGTATATAAATATTTTTACAATATGCTTGAGGAACTCATTTTGCAGTACATGTATGTTCTGAAAAGGAGTTTTTCTTGAAGAATTATTTTGAAAATAATCATAAATAATAAATAGGCCGAAGCAAGATGATGGCCTGGAATAAGGTGAATAGCTGTCACTTCGTACAAAGAAAGCAAACATTCTGTAAATGGGCTACCTGTTTGATTAATTGTGTTCATCTAATTGAGGAAAGAATTGTATTTCCACTAGAGTTCAAGGGTATGGTTTTGATAACATTTTTGGACCCAGCATTATTCATTTGAAAGCTTGAATGGCTTCAGGAACTTAGGATACCTTTTATCATACTGGGCTGATAACAACTATGACCTTGCCAGGAGAAAAATAGCCTAGCAACCTCATTCATGCTGATTTCACTCCAGGTAGGATTATGGATTATAAATGTCCCTTTGAAAACAGTCCAGAAAGTTTGATTTAAAAATAGAGAAGCTAGGCTGCTACCTGAGAATGGCTGACACAACTATGTTATGTCAGGGCTTTGAAATCTGTCTGCATATCAGTCCATTTTTCTTGCAAAAAAGTGGTGGTAGTAGCATATAATGCCCTAAGACTGTGGAATCACTGATGCTCTCTGAGCTTGGTTATTACCTTGCAGAAATTTCATTAACTAGATAAGATCATGAGTCCCTTTAATCATCAGTTAAGGTCAGTCTGCCAGAAGCAGTGTCTCCCTCTATTACTTACTGAAGCAGGACATTACTATCTACAGAGATGCTAGCCTGATGCTTACATTTTGGTGCCAGATGAAGATTTTTTTTCTTTAATAAGGCTTCAAAATATATGTAATATGTTAGTTTTAAAATTGTAATATTCATATATGTATTTACATTTATTGTATAACATGTTTTAATTGAGTGTATAACACCCAGAAAATTTCTGATGTGGGTGTAATATAACAGAACAGTAAACACTAAGAGGGGGTAGGGAGATGAGAAATTCAGCATGATCTAACTTCTTTCTGATACCCTGAAGTAATTTAAGAAAATGCAATTGTTAAAGCAGTTTTTCAGTTTAAATTCTGTGATTTGTTTTCTTTTGTATTCTACATTAATTAATGTGATCTAATGTGTTACAGATAGCTAAATTGCAGCTATGCTATTTAGTGGATTAATATATTTAGAAATATTGACATGGAAAATGGAACATTCTATTTTCACATGTGTGCCCTTTTTTACATAATGTTTAAATGATTGCTGAACTCATCTAAAGAACGTGTAGCATTCACATACTACATAGGGTGCACTGTTACACTTCTGAGTTTGAAAAATGTGATAGCAACAGCACTTTGCAAAAAAATGATCAGAAAGCCATCTCCCTTTTAAAAATGGTATAAGTTAGTGAACCGATATCATAGATATCTAATCTCTATCCAATATCATAGAAAGAGACAAGGAAGAGAAAATGTTCAGGAATCTTAGGATATAAATTCAGAAATAGACTTATTAAAAAAATAAAGGTTTCCCCATCGAGTCATATCTGATTCTAGGAGGCAGTGCTTATCTCTGTTTCTTAACCAAGAAACCAGAGTTGTTTGAAGACCATTTCTGTGGTCATATAGACAGCATGATTTTACACCAAAGCACACAGAACATTATTACTTTCCACCAAAGTGATACCTATTTATTTAATCACATTTGCATGCTTTCGAGCTACTAGGTGGGCAGGAGCATGGCTCATTAGACTTATGCAAATAGGTAAATATAATCTAATGGTCCAAGAGTGCTTAATTGATATGTTCAATGGTATTAAGTGAAGGAGACTATATCCTCAGGTGTGATCTATAACATATCAAATTTTAGTTTTGAATAATTTCAAAGTCTTATTCTAAGAAATGCCAGTATGTGCTGGAAGCATATATACCAGCCTGAAGAACATATACTAGAATGCATGTTAAGCTAAGTCTTAAATGCAAACAGCAGGTGGAGAATTTTGCACAGAAATTATCTATTCCTTGTAATTTCCATTTAATTGTGCCCAGCAATTACTGAGCATTGGATAGAATTTAATGGCAAAGTTGTGTCAAGGAAAAAAAGGACAGAAAAATAAGGCAATTTTCTATATGTGTTCTCAATCTATTTTTTAAAATTCCTGATTTTTCTGGAGTAGAACTAGAGCAGGGTTATCAAACTCAAGGCATGTGGGGGGCAGATCTGAGCAGGGGTTGCTTAGATCTGGCCTGGGGGGGGGCACTCTGGAAAGAGTGAAGGACCACCCAGGTCCTGCAAGCAAAAATGGAGCTCAGGAGGGCTGCAGGAGGCTGTTGCAGCCAGAAACAGAGCTTAGGAGCCTGTTTTCGTTGGCAGAGTGCTTAGGCTGCCACAGGTGCCCCTGGCACAAGTGACATTGAGATGACCAAGCCCACCCCAGTCTCCTGAGGTCAAACACAACCCTGATGTGGCCCTCAATGAAATTGAGTTGACACCCCTGAACTAGAGAATTCTTAGATGAATGGCAGAATAAAGGAGAGAAGGAAGGAAGTCTTATAGAATATTTGCAATTTATCATAGTGGTTAAAACTCTGAATTATTGTGTGTCAAAATTTGAATTTAAGTAGAGTGAAAATCATTAAAATTGATATGTATCATTTGTTACTTATGATGATGCTACTTAAATATTCAAGAGAATGGTCAATAAAAAACAAATTTAGAAGTATGTCATTGTATCAACTTTTTAATTAAACAAAAATCAATCAGCCTTTTCATTGCAAATAGTTTGTAACCATTCTGAAAATGTTTCCCACTGTTTAGTCATAATTCAAATTTATAACTGTATTTTAAAACTTCTTGTCGCAGCGTTTTACCAACGAGGATCATTTGGCTGTCCATAAACATAAACATGAGATGACACTGAAATTTGGTCCAGCTCGTAATGACAGTGTCATTGTAGCTGGTTAGTATATCTTTTATTAATCCAGCTCTTGGAACATGCCCAGATTTTATGTATTTTCTATATATGCTTGAGATCCTGTCACGAGTTTTTTTTTTTTACAAAACACAGTTATATCATGTATTGTCCTTTTCCTTAAGATTGATTGGTTGATAAATTAATAACAATCTATTGGCTATATATGCTTCAGCCTCAGTAATTAAGAGCAGTCTAATATACAAAACTTCACAAAATTGTTGTAAGAAGCAATTTACTATAGATATAGAGAATGCATATCCATACAATATATTTTTTATCAAAGTCATCTATACATGTTGCTATGAGACAACTTCTTATGATTTCTTACATTTTTACTGATCTTAATTATGTTTGATAAAGAAACTTTATAAATAAATTTCAATTGATTGAATATACTCTTGTTTAATCTTTTTATATCTTTGATGGTTTTTTCCCTTACAGTAATATTCTTCTAAATCTTTCCATTTTTGCTTTTGAATGAAAAAGTTTACAAATAAAATTAAAAAGATCTGAAAGGCAATATTCACATAACACAGTAAATAGACTTAGGGTTTTTTAAAAAATATTTTGTAATCAAAATGATGTTCACATTCTAGAATTATGCATTGACTATGTTCACATTGCACTAAGCCAGAATATGGTTTGTTTGGTTTTGGACTGTCATGTTATATGATTTGATCCATAGGGGTTATACAGTAAATCATGATTAATGTATGGCTCGATGTAATGTGTGATCCAGGGCATAGGTTATTATGTTATTTGGAAATTATTGTTTGTATAGACCTGATTCAAATGTATTTTATGTTATTTGTACTATATGGAATACAGTGGAGTTACATGTAATGTTATCTTCCAAAGGTAATTTTAATAAATGCCTACACAAATCCTGTATGAAAGGTAGACCATAGCTTCTACAGCAAAATAATTTTATAATGTTATGGTTTAGCTATTATGTGGATTATTTTATTCTTTTGTCCCTATGAAGATGTGTAATTGTGATTGCATGAACTATCTATCAATTAAATACTAACATAGCTTCCTAAATATGTTATCGTCCTATCCCTGAGTCTCAAACATTATAACTGCCAGATATGAGATTCAAAGGACAAAATAAGATTTGGACAATGTGTGCGCAGGTATATCTTGGGGATGCTTTAAACACTGTTGTGTTTGAAGGATTGTGTGCTGCTGACTGCAACTGACACACAATTTGGAGAACAAGACATAAAGGTATCCTGATGAGTGCCCCTCCACTCTCTGATTATTTTGTTCTTCAAATCTGGGACTTGCCAATATCCCATGTTATATCATTATCATCAGTACAAAATTAATTGTGGCTTTTAGGGTATTTATATTCTGCAGTGGTGGTGGAAATTAAAATTTGTTCTGATCACATTTTTTTAAAGTTTCTATCATTTTCTCCCTTTTTATTTTGAATAGAAGGATATACCATTTCTCAACAATAGATGAAGAAGTGTCAGGCACAAAAGATCAGGACCACACATGAAGTTCCAATTAAACTTGATTGATTACTAATCACTCATGCCTATGCTCAGGAAACTGCTCCACTAACCATTCGCCCTGTCTTGACTTTAGATAAGGGTCAGTGGAATTCAAGTGATATATAGGACTTAGTCCATTTGTGCCGAAATAGAGACTTTAGGTGACTTCTCTTTTGACTCCACCACTATGTTCTGCCATTCCTTCTCATACAAGAGATTTTTTTTCATAATACCTGATTTTTTAATTGAATTTTATGATATTTTGGAGAAGCAAACATTTAATTCTGTGTTACATTTAATTTTGAGATTCCAGTGCAGTTATTTGCTTTTTTTAAAGCCCATGAGCAAAGTAATAGATGAAGCACATCTTCACATACAAAAATGTTTCTCTATTCTTCCTTATATAGAGTATCCTGAATTTTTACAAATCAAATGTTCATATTTTTAAAGTCCTTTTAATTATGTTTAAATTTTCAATAATGTTGTTAAAACAAACATGATGACATTAAGCACAAGATGTTCAGCTTTGTTCTTACTGTGTTCTTGTTTGAACATATTAATTTTATAAAGTGCTTGTGATGTTAATAATATTGATTTTGATTGCCAAACACGTATGCCTTTATATTAGGGAGTGAAATCATTTATTTCTCTTTTAATCTCAGATCAAACTCCAACACCAACTCGATTTTTGAAGAATTGTGAAGAAGTGGGTTTATTCAATGAACTAGCAAGTCCTTTTGAAAATGAATTCAAAAAAGCTTCTGAAGATGATATTAAAAAAGTATGTAAATGTAGCAGATTAAAACTATATCAATTTATAGAGTACTGATTACTTGCAGCTAGAAATTTTTTATTAACAAAATGAGGATGAGCATAAAAATGTTATTTTAATTCAATATTACTTTGCTTGAAACATAAAGCTCTTAATAGGCTTTTAAGAGTTCTACATTCTATTTATAAATAGAAACACTTGTTTTTCCTAAGATTGAACTTCAAGGATATCACTTTATAATAACTTAATATTAGCAGTAGATGCCTTCCAACTAACTGAAGAAATCATATTTTGGCTACTACATTGGCATTATTGTGAATTCTCTGTTCTAAAGAGACATCTATAATTTGCATGTTTTAAAATTTATCTCGCTATTAATTCTTACAGATGCCCTTAGATTTATCACCTCTTGCAACTCCAATTATAAGAAATAAAATTGAAGAGCCTACAGTGGTTGAAACAACTCACCAAGATAGTCCCTTACCTCATCCAGAGTCTACGACCAGTGACGAGAAGGTCAGAGATTTTTTTATACTTCAGATGTATAGTATTTTTATAGATATTACCAGTAAATCTAAGGTAATCATGATCATAAATATTCTACTAAACTTCATCTACAAATCTGTATTCCTTGTATAGCGCAAATTAAACCCACACTAATGTACACATTAAACATTAACATTAAAATTAAATTTTTAACTGTTACATTTTTGAAGCGTACTTTTATTATCCTGGATAGCTATTAAAAGTCAGTATAGCAATGTTTATGATGCAGACACAATCTTTACTGCTGTGTATCTCAAACAGACTAGGCACACAAACCTATCCACATCAAGAATCCATACCGATATGACACATTTAAGTGATATACTTACTAACTTATTTTACTTTATTGATTAGCCCTTAGGCCATATCAGAGTTCCAGACACAAATTATAACTAAAATCTGATAAAAACAATTTAAATTTAAGTGATGTAGAGACACTTACCAAGTGTGAGAAAAAAACTTTCAAACATTGATAACAACATGCTTGCAGAATATTGGCTTTGCCTGTAGTCCCAACCAAACAATCTCTGCTGGGGTGGGTGATCTATTTTGGGAGATGAAAGTGATATAGGTGTAGGCAGTAAGGTGAGCAGAAGTCATGGAGAAAACCAGAGCAAAAGTGAGTTGATTGACCCATTTAATCTCTTTCTAGAATTCCCCTTTTTTTCTCGTACTTTTTCTTTCATAATCTCTTTCTGATGCTTTTTTCCCCTTTCTCTCTTTCTTTTCTCACAGCAAACTGCTGGGGAAGGGGCAGATTCTTGCCAGGGGTCTGAACTGATCAGTTGTGAAGAACTTTTGAAATTAGGCTGAGGGTTGCATGAAATCGGGCCAAGGGTTGCATGTGGCCTTAGGACTGCAGGTTGCCTATTCCAGATCCATGTGGTAGCTCTTAATGTAAGAAATGGTAGTAAGTTGCACCTAAAAGAATTTGAGGGATTTTAACATTTTTGAGAAAAATTTAAAAGAAACCTAAGTATAATTGAAGAATTCTGATTATCTTTGATTCTAACGAGGCTTGGGAAATTGAGAAGCTTTCATGTTTCTTGCAGGAAGTGTGTCTGCAGCAAACTGCCCAGCCTACTTCCACAATTGTACGCCCAGCTTCTCTACAGGTTCCTAATGTGTTGCTTGCAAGTTCTGACTCAAGTGTCATTATTCAGCAAGCCATACCTTCACCAACTTCTAGCACTGTCATAACACAAGCTCCATCTTCCAATAGGCCAATAGTGTAAGTGCTGTGTTAAATAGATACTAAAATGTTCTTATCTCTTGTAAATGTATCCTCACAACTGCTGGTATAAACTTCAAAGCATTCAATAAAATGGCAAGGATGAGTTGGGATTTTGAAAAGTTGGAAAAAAATAATCCAGATTTTCAAATACAAATTGTCAGTCTTATTTAGTTTTGTGCTTTATATGACTAAAGGGAGGACATGATGGAAACAAACGTTGATGTTTATTTTGTAAGACATAACAGCTCTGGCTTATCTCTAGAGTTCCTCTCTTAAAATATTTTTGCTGAAAGGAAGATTGTGTATTCATTGATTCCTCCATTTTTTGTGGGTGCCATCTGGAAATTTGATGCTTTAATTGTATTTTGATGGAAGAGAAGAATTGATAAAAACATTTCTTCTATTACCGGTTCTTGGTCTTTTTTGCAAACCAAAGGACTAATTCAGATTGCAGAACTTCGTATCTGGATCACATTGTTTCTTCCTGTTCTTCTTCTTCTTCTTCTTCTTTACAATGACATTCCAGGTCTGAAAGGCCCCACTAATCCCACCATCTAGAAAACCATCAGATAATATTACAGTGTTCCATAAACCATTTCTAATTTATGACCAATACCAATGAGCCTCAAACAAATCTCATAGTGCTAAAATGGTGAAACTCAGACTGTAGGATGATTATATTTCTTTTTTTAAAAAAACTTATTTTAATAATTTCTATAATTGTACAGGATTGTTGCAAATATTTATGAAATAAAATTTAAAATTTATCTGTGGTCAAAAATTTAAAATAACTTCATGATAATTTTTTTCTGGTGTTAGAAAAGAGAATCAAAACTACAAATTAAAATTAATCTGACATTGGAGATTGAGTAGAAAATGTTTCAGCACCCTAGACCTTTTTCGAGGGCTAATAAAATTTGCAATATTTTTTCTACTATAAGCGCTATAATTATTTTTTCTTTTTTTCTTAGACCGGTGCCAGGCCCTTTCCCCCTTTTGTTGCATCTTCCTAATGGACAAACCATGCCTGTTGCTATTCCCGCTTCAATCACAAATTCTAATGTGCACGTACCAACTGCAGTTCCTGTAAGTCTATTGTATGATGCAATACCTTCCTTCAAAGTTTGGACAAGTCTCTCTCACTGAATCCTTATATTGGGAACATCTGTCTCTGGCAAAACCAATAAGGGTGATAGAAAAGGTGCATATAATTAGACTGTACTAATACTGGGAAACTGAAATTAGATCTAAATCAGGATCCTATGGAGACAAAAGCTGAAAGACATTCCTCAGTGGGAGTAAGAGGAAAATCTTTATATAAACTAATTTGGGTAAAGAGGGATGTAGCATATCTACTCTAACTATCCCCCTTATCTAGATTATCAACAGTATTACAAGCATCCCTAATGCATATCCTGCTTGTAGTATTCTGCTCAGGCTTGGTATTTTTTGACATTTTTAATCAGCCTTATGTATAATTGGTCATAGCCAAAGGCCTGGATACAGGTTTATTTATTATATATAAATAATATATAGAAGAATATCTGGCTCTTCAGAAGCCATAAATAAAAGTGAAAAGTAGCAGTCCATATTATTGAGATATGTTTGATAGTATAACTTATGATAGGTGGAGGCCAGTTAGATAGGGGAGGAAAAAAATTCATCTTTGCTCCTTAAGGAATAGGCTGTGCCTTAAGCTGTAGGAGGTTAGTTTTCAATTAACCAGTAAGAAAGTGCACAAAACATTCAAGAGACAGGGCTTCTCTGTATTGAAGGTGTGAAACCAAAGTCCTGATAGCCATCTGTTGAGAAAATGCTGGATTTTTTGTGCTGAAGAGTAGATTGGACTAGGAGGACCAATAAGTTCCAGTCCTCCTTTAGTCATGAAGGTCAACTGGGGGACTTCAGGGTAATCATTCTCAGCCACTCTCAGCCACACTCACCGCACAGGTGTGGGGGGAGATATTGTGGATTAGAATATAGGAAGCAGGGCATTGTGTAAACCGCCTTGAGTTGTAGAAAATAAAAAGTGAGATGTAAATCTAATAGTAATAAAAGTGATCATAGTAATAATAAATTAATAAATAATTCCACAGATAAAAACCTTATTATGAACTCACAAAACAAGCTCTGTTTTTGAGAGCTGGCCCTGGAAGGAATTCCCATTGGATATTTTTCCGTCTCCCACGTTCTCTGCTTTCCATAAAAATCTGGTGATTGGCTTTTCAGGGGGAAGTTTGAACAGTATTTATTTTACTGTTATGTTTTTTATACTTTATTGTATTTTTGTAATCTCGTTAGCTACCACAAGGGATCAGCACACATATTTGATTAATAAATAAACATGTCTTGGAAAGGTTATTTCCTGAACAGACTGCTGCTCTTGGTAGGGGTTCTTCTTCCTGGATACCACCACCTAATATCAGCAGATAGGATTAAAGATCCTCCGAGTCAAATCTTAATAATCTCATTGAGGTAGAGCAACATTATGGTATAGTTAAAGTAAAGGGATATTCATTTATTCACACAGGTAGAAAATCCTAATTGCTTATGAAGTAGAGTTTGTTTGTATTTGTGCTTAACTCGGACTCTCTGTTGGACAGCTTGTCAGGCCTGTCACCATGGTGCCTAGCATCCCAGGCATTCCAGGACCCTCATCTCCACAACCGGTGCAGTCAGAGGCAAAATTGGTAGGTGCTGCATCATTTTCCCTGACGTAAAACTGTATATGAATACTAATAAACAGTACAAAGCTGATCATGTTTTGATTTGAAGTCTTCTGGTACTTTCTGATTCTTAGATCATTGACAGCTCTGTTTTTACTTCCAATGAAATGAAAGTTCTGAGGAAGCCTTTATATTATGCAGGGGGGGCTTAAGTTTCAGAAAACAAGACATTTAAATTATCAGTTACCAACTCGATTCTCCTTCATATTTTCTTTTTCTTCATTAATTTTAGCCCATAGCAGAAGGGAGAGAGCCTCTATTGGCTGCTTTGTTAGCTAATGCATCCTCTGAGTCCCCATAGGTAGTAAATATCTATGGAGATTCTCAGTCATCCAGGTCAGGGTTCTCCCAAAGGTTTTTTTCAAGAGGTAACTGGACTTTCTGGTTTTTCTTTGAAGACGTTTCGTTTCTTCTCCAGAACTAAAAAAACTTCTTGGATAAGAAGCAAAATATCTTCAAAGAAAAACCAGAAAGTCCAGTTGCCTCTTGAAAAAGCACCTTTGGGACGTAAGTAGAAGATTTAAAGAAAAATTCTTGGGCATTAAAACATATTAGTGACACAGAACAAACTGACCTGTTGACAGTCCAAGATGAATTCTCTCTCTCTCTCTCTCACACACACACACACACACACACACACACACACCAAGTTTTGTCCAAACTGAATCCCACTAATTATTTTCCACATTTTGTTGATGGAAGCATGAAAACTGGATCACAATTTACATATTTGAATGTAATTGTGTGTTGTAATTTACATCATTTGAAAATTAATGTAAGCCCTCTCAAAATCCCTGGTAAAAATAACAATTTTATCAACTGCTGTGGCTGAAAAATTGCAAGTTTAAAAATTAAAATTATAGTTGAGGCAATTGTTCTGTTACATGTTTCTGATTTAGCAATTCATTGTTGTGAGTTCATTTGATTGTTATTTGTTTTTAGTGTAGAAAGTGTTAATTCTTATCTATTTTTGTTAGTGTGCATTGGTGAGTGACTACAATAAATTCAAATTCAACTCAAATAATTCCATGACCAGCTCAACATTTGTATAACTTGAGGTAAAATATATTGTAGTTTCTGTTTTTTCTCAGCTGCATGAATATATATAATTGAAACGTAAGTGCCTGCTAGGTTAGAGTTGTGTGCACATAGTTGCAGTCAGGAAATTGATAAATATGGACTGGAGGCCAATACATTTTCTTTGCTGTTATTGCTTTGCTGTAGCTTGTATTTAAGGCATTCTGAATCTTTTAAGACATGTAGTCATTGATAACACAATTCTCTTAAAAATTTGGAAAGTAGTGGCCATCATCACCCGTGATAGCACTGAATTCCATAGTTTCTATGTTTTGCAAAAATAGTTTGCAGAATAACTGATTCTTTTCCTAAACTTAGATGTTCTTTATGAATGAACTGATCGCTTGATAATAATACCAGAGGTATTACATTTGGAAATGATTATGGTGGATGGGATTCCTGCAAAATTTAATGGTAGCCATATAATTTGAGAGTAACTAATGTGACTGTGGTTAGTAGCCTACTGTACTTACAAAAATGAAGCTATTCATGAGAAACTAGAAAGTTACATTCCTTTGAAGTTATATATTCAAACCTTTGTTACTTAACTTTGCATAGTGCATAAATTATTTTATTGTAATCTTTAATTGTCTGTATTTTGAGAGAGAGAGAGAGAGGAGAGAGAGCGGGAGGGAGGGGGAGAGAGAGAGAGAGAGAGAGAGAGAGAGAGAGAGAGAGAGAGAGAG
>BLBF01000011.1:19279333-19307982 GCA_015471245.1 Laticauda colubrina | reverse complement strand
GAGAGAGAGAGAGAGAGAGAGAGAGAGAAGCCTATAGGCCATATCAACATACAGGTTCACATACATATTACCAATAAAATTTATATTTATAATACTTGCAGTGTCCTTGGGACATATTAATCTTCTCATCACTCCTCATCACCCATCCCCTCCCACTTGTGACTCTATGATTGTAACTTTGTCACTTGTATCCTTATGATTTATATTGACTTTTCTAGTATGATTTGATTGCTTATTGTATCCTATGATTAAGTGTTGCACCTTATGATTCTTGACTCTTGACGAATGAATCTTTTCTTTTATGGACACTAAGAGCATTTGCACCAAGACAAATTCCTTGTGTGTCCAATCACAATTGGCCAATAAAGAATTCTATATGATTACCTTTTGTGAACTTCAGATAAGGAAAGTCATTGCGAAAGCCAGAGTCCTTTAAGAACAGTGTTACTAACTTAATAACTGCAGTGATTCACTTAACAGCAGTAGCAAAAAGGCAGTAAAATAAAATGAGGCAAAACTCACTTTACTGTCTCACTTAACAACAGAACTGTGCTCGATTGTGGTCAGGACTATCTATATAATTTTTCTAACTTGAAATAAATGTTTATCAATATGTGTGCCTGTATATTTATTACAATCATCACTCATACATTCAAGTATATAAAAACAATGATATTTCCCAAAAGAATGCAATAAAATAAATGGTTTTTTAAGCCTGGTAGTAAAAAAATAACCTAATACTTAGGTTATCTTTCTCACACAGCTGCTCTTGGGAAGAGTAAATACTCAATATTGACTAAATGTGTAACTTGTGATTATTCCAGCTAGTCAAAACAAAACAAGATGTTGAATCTTATTTACTGTCCTGGTTTCTTAACCAGAATTCCATTCAGTTCACCAGAACTTGAAAATTGTATATTATGCAAAACTGATGAATTAATTAACAGTAATTAATTACCACATGTGGTTAAGAATGCCTGATTTATACACTGCTCAAAAAAATAAAGGGAACACAAAAATAAGACATCCTAGATCTGAATGAATGAAATATTCTGATTAAATATTTTGTTCATTATATAGTTGAATGTGCTGACAACAAAACCACACAAAAATTATCAATGGAAATCAAATTTAGCAACCCATGGAGGTCTGGATTTGGACTTACACTCAAAATTAAAGTGGAAAAAAGCACTACAGGCTGATCCAACTTTGATGTAATGTCCTTAAAACAAGTCAAAATGAGGCTCAGTAGTGTGTGTGGCCTCCACATGCCTGTATAACCTCCCTACAGTGCCTGAGCATGCTCCTGATGAGGTGGCGGATGGTCTCCTGAGGGATCTCCTCCCACACCTGGACTAAAGCATCCCCCAACTCCTGGACAGCCTGTGGTGCAACGTGGTGTTGGTGGATGGAGCGAGACATGATGTCCCAGATGTGCTCAATTGGATTCAGGTCTGGGGAAGGGGCAGGCCAGTCCATAGCATCAATGCCTTTTGAACTGCTGACACACTCCAGCCACATGAGGTCTAGCATTGTCTTGCATGAGGAGGAACCCAGGGCCAAGCACACCAGCATATGGTCTCACAAGGAGTCTAAGCATCTCATCTTGGTACCTAATGGCAGTCAGGCTACCCCTGGTGAGCACATGGAGGGCTGTGCGGCCCCCGAAAGAAATGCCACCCCACACCATTACTGACCCACTGCCAAACTGATCATGCTGGATGATGTTGCAGGCAGCAGAACATTCTCCACAGCGTCTCCAGACCCTGTCACGTCTGTCTCAGTGAACCTGCTTTCATCTGTGAAGAGCACAGGGTGCCAGTGGCGAATTTGCCAATCTTGGTGTTCTCTGGCAAATGCCAAACATCCTGCATGGTGTTGGGCTGTAAGCACAACCCCCACCTGTGGACATCGAGCCCTCATACCACCCTCATGGAGTCTGTTTCTGACCGTTTGAGCAACCACGTGCACATTTGTGGCCTGCTGGAGGTCATTTTGCAGGGTTCTGGCAATACTCCTCCTGTCCCTCCTTGCACAAAGGTGGAGGTAGCATTCCTGATGCTGGGTTGTTGCCCTCCTACGGCCTCCTTCACATCTCCTGATGTACTGGTCTGTCTCCTAGTAGCACCTCCATGCTCTGGACACTATGCTGACAGACACAGCAAACCTTCTTGCCACAGCTCGCATTGATGTGCCATCCTGGATGAGCTGCACTACCTGAGTCACTTGTGTGGGTTGTAGACTCCATCTCATGCTACCACTAGTGTGAAAGCACCGCCAGCATTCAAAAGTGACCAAACCATCAGCCAGAAAGCATAGGAACTGAGAAGGGGTCTGTGGTCACCACCTGCAGAACCACTCCTTTATTGGGGATGTCTTGCTAACTTCCTATGCTTTCCACCTGTTGTCTATTCCATTTGCACAACAGCATGTGAGATTGATTGTCAATCAGTGTTACTACCTAAGTGGACAGTTTGATTTCACAGGAGTGTGATTGACTTGGAGTTACATTGTGTTGTTTCAGTGTTCCCTTTATTTTTTTTGGAGCAGTGTGTATGTGTGTGTATGTATGTATATGTATTTTTTTTTTAATATAGTATATATATATAATAGTATATATATATAGGTGTGTGTTTTTTTAAGTTTTCGCGGGTACTTACATGTGTGCTGTTCAGCTTCCTTCGGGTATTATCCCACGTCATTGTAGTGCTTTTAAAGTTGTAGCAACGTTTCATATATATATCATATATATATCAGAATAATTTGCGATTAAATTTTCAAAATACTTTTGTTTTACATGCAACAATTCCCAGCTGTATCAATATCCATCAGAATGCTGTTTTTTAAAAAAGAAATGTTATAGCAATTTATATTTTATGAAGTTTGAAGTGTACAAAATTAAAAACAAAAATAAGCCATGATGCCACATCTAAAAAGGCTGCCAGAGCAATCCTGCCTATCAGTTCCAATAGGTTTTTCCCCATTCTTCTCACAAGCTGGTCTAAATTTCTGCCAAAGTTTAAGGAACTTTATCAAAGGCATGAATTTATCAAATATATGACTGCTAGGATAATATTGGAGAGATTATTCATTGCAGCCTAAATATCTCAATTTATTTTTTCCCCTTTTAGCTTTAGTTAAGTAGGGGGATTTAAATGTTAACACTAAAGCTTTATTATTACACATGAAGGCATCTGCAGAGTCTTTAAATAATGAGTTGAATTGGGAATCCCCCTGAATCCAGGCTTTTTCTTAAATGTTCCTCAATTTTGGCCAAGAGTGTTGTTGCCCAGCTGTGATGCATCTGCTTCTGCTGTGGTCAGACTTCAGCATTAACACACTGGTCTTAATTAGTAGGGATTATGCAAACCATTTGGAAGTATGATTCTCACTGCATGCCTACTTTAAGTTCCTGCTCTTAGTGCTCAGAAAATAGTTTTACTGTAAACATTTCCAAAGCTGGAGGTTGCTAGACTTCAGCTGTAATTTTAGCACAAGTGTCTTCAGTGAAGAAGAGTTTGAAAGGCCTTGCACTGAACTTTTCACAGATGCAGCTTTTTGAAAGCTTCACATATTGGTGAAAAAACTAATACTGGTTCTCATTTTTCAAATACAAAAAGCCATTCTTCTTTTCTAACAGTTTATAATCTGATTATTGAAAATAACATTTGTTATTACACAAGGTTATCTGGATTATAAAATATATAACTGGGGTCTCTTTAAGGATGGCTCTCTATAAGTATATATGGGAGAAAATCTTCTCCTGCATTATTACAAAAATTGAGATCCCACTTTGCTTCCCATTTTCTCCAATTTAAGGAATTAAGACACATTTCATCAGTGAACTCTTTTGAATTTTTTTAAACTAATAAAAGTCCAAGATCATTTTGTCTTTTTGAACTGTTTAAGTTTTATTTTGCTTTGAGTGTAATGCTATGTTGTATGTTTAAACATTTTAAGTGATATTTTTATTCTGTTTAACATTTTTACATTGTTGTTAACTAGCTTGATCCAATTAACTTAACCCTATTAGGATGCAAGACAAAATATAAACATAAATATAAATCAGATGTGTAATGTTAAATTAGGTTTCATCAGCGAGAATGTTAGGAAACTGTAGAATATTAGTTTTAATAATAAACTTGAAGCAGCTTTTGATTTTTTTTAGGATAGTGGCCCTTGCTACTTGAAAATTTGATAATATTATAGTGAAAACCTGATCCAAAAAATTGCCACTAAAACATTTTTGCCACTTTAGAGTTGTTACTTGAATTTAGAAAAAAATATTTCAAAATATTTATTATTTAATAAAATCTGTTACAAGTAAAGCTTCTAGAAATGTGTTTACATTTATATAATTGTGCACTGGAAGATTCTATGAGTAAATTAGTGTTAGGGATAAATCTATATTTTTAATTAAGTAGAAAAATGTAAAATTAGAAAGTATTAGCAACCAAGCTGAATATTGTAACCAAGCCTGGACAAATATAAAAGCTTTTAAACTTTAGACTGTAAACTCCTTGAGACACTATGCATTTAAGTTTTTAAAATTGCCACCTAAAATGATGGTGCTTTAGAAGTAATAATAAACAAATGTCCTCAAATGAGTTATAAAGCATAATCATGGTTTCTGAAATGCCAGAATTGTAGCAAATAAAGAGTTAACATTTATTGTGGAAAAGAAAGAGGTAACAAATAAGGTGTCTTAATTAGAATTATTGTGATAGAAAAACATTTTTCTTCTTAAGTGGCATTCCCCAGAACTCTGCAATGTTTTGTGGCAAACTGAGAGATATCTGGTGTATAGTGGGTAGCCTGTAGGTTTTCCGCAGGGGTTACTACAGAGAATTGACAGAGGGTAGCTTGGCAAATGTTCAGAAACTCACATTAACTTGGTTAAGCTCCACATGGGACCTTCTATTCAGTGGAATTCTTCTGCCCTGCCTCTCTGCATGCCAAGCTAATCAGCAAACACCTAATGAGCCTGCTGTAAAGAAGCAGACCCTTTCTTAAGTTCATTTTTATACATTCTCAGAGGGGGAGGGGGGAGAAAACACTTCAGAAGGACTGATGATGCTGCAAAGACCACAATAATGATAATTAACTTGCTGAATTTAGAAGATTATGCTGTTAATTAGTTTCAAAATAAAGATAAGTAATAGAGTAGCAGATGGTAAGATAACACCCAGGAGAAGGAAGGTTATTACTCTGATGAGGTTTTGTGGCAGATATGAAATATGGATCTGACTTTTTCATAAATTGTTTTCACAATAATACTGTTTCTGTGAACTCATGATGGAGTGATCTAGTACAACCAATTCAGGAAGATGTAATAGGGATTAATTTTCAATGATAGAGGTATTTTTTTGCAAACACCTTTATTGTTTACTGTTAAATAGCAGTTACTATTTCAGATGTATTGCGAATGTATTTTATTTGTTTGTGCAGTTGGTAATTTTCTATAGCTGCCCATCCCAACCAGTGACACTGGGCGATGTACATCATAAACACAAATTAAACAATAGAGAATAAATATATATTTGGTTGCCCAATAAAATTATTACTGTTGAGGTTAAGATAGCCAAGAAGCGGGATCTTTAACACATTTGGGGTCCAAACCTTGGTTCACAGCTTTACAAAAGGCTAGTAGAGTTGGAGTCATCCTGATTTCTGAAGATAGAATGTTCCAGAGGGCAGGGGCTATGGCAGAGACAGCACGTCTCCTAATCTCCACCAGTCAACCTTCCTTGGCTGATAGGACCCATAAATGTCCCATTAGCCATACTGAATTAGATGGGTAGAAACAGCTAGAAGAAGATAGTCCCAAAGGTAATTTGGTTGTGAAGGGCTTTAAAAGTGACAACTAGCACCTTGAATTGTATCCGGAAATACTCTAGTCACCAATACAGCTCACATAGTATTGATATGACATGTCAAACATCTGACTAAGCCATAGTTTTCACTAGTTGATGCTTTCAAATATTTTCCAAAAGCACTCCCCCTATATAGAGCACATTACAGGAATTCAGTCAAAAGGTCACAAGGTCATGAGTGACTTTGCAACATCTCCCAGTGTAGGAATGTGTTCAGCAGGCATTGACATGCCCCTGTTGCAGACTGACTCTATGGGAGAGGAGGAACAGTCGACAGGGAGTGGAAGTGTGGCTCCGGTGGTTGTGGAGGAGGCTGGGGAAAGGCAGAGGCTGGCTGAGCAGTCAGAGGAGGATCCAGGCCCATCCCTATCCATCCTAAGGGCAAGCAGGGTAGAGAGGATAAGGGAGAGATGTGGTCTCCTTGGGAGGAAAGGGCCTTGATCCTCTTCATGGGCTGCAGGTGTGACAACTGAATAAGAGTTTGGACCTGGGTACTGGCAAACGTTGGAAACAAAGCATGTAAATATCTCTAGTTTATGATTCCTCTCTGAGTTTGGCGTCCTTCCCAGTGTGTGTTATCTGTGGACATCCACCAGCCCTTATCTTGCCTGGTTTGTGTTGCTTTTTTCCTTCTTCGTGCAACTGTTTGTGTGGGAGTTCTTTTTGTCTTCCGTCAAAGATATTTGGAGCTTGGAAGCAAAATGAAGGAATAAAAGGGGCTTTACCTGTTTTCTGTGATTGTGTTTGTTTTGTATCCCACCATGGGTCATCATAGGCACACAACCCAGAGTTGTGTTCAAAGACCGTCCTAGCCACTGTAGCACATAGCAGCTGCTACCTGCTCTTCTAGCAGAAATTATAAGTCCATTTTGAGTGAATATCTTGTACTTTACCATGTTTGATTTTGCTCTGCCAATATATTACTATATGTCTAGTGCAGTGTAATGATGGAGACCTCTGTTAAGTTCAATAAATTTAGTAAGAGGTCTCAAGTAAGCCTGTTACGCTGTAACATAATTTGTAATATGATTATGGGTACGTGTATATTGTCTTAAGGTTAATATACCAATGGCAGAATAGTTGGTAGGAGGCTGTTTATGGATTGTATGCAGTGCTGAGTGAAAAGAATTCTGCTTGCATGTGAGGGCTTTTTCATCAAAGTCTCTGATCTTAGAAAAGCCTGTTTGGGGAATTCAGTGATCTCATGAAATTCTCTGAAATGTGGCAGCAAGTTATAATAGAATTGGATAAATATGTGGGTAAACATAACATTACATTTTTTTTAAAATTGCTGATTATGCCTTTTGTTGCAGGGCATCCTTCATCATTGAGTAAATGGAGTGCGTATGGGTTTTTGTTTCCCTCTCTTTAGAGATTAAAAGCTGCATTGACGCATTCTCAGGTAACAAATGGAGATACTGCTAAGGGACAAACAAGTGGACTAGTTCGAACTCAGTCAGAGGAAGCCCGACCACAATCACTACAACAGCCCGCCACATCTACTACTGAAACACCGGTAGGAAAGTTAGCTTCTGACGGAGTGTTAACATCAAAAAAATTATTAACAGTTCTTTTATGCTATGTGTCTTAAACTAGGGATCGCCAACCTTGACCTCAGGGACCAACAAACGCATAATTTTAAATCACAGCGACCTCTATCCGGTTCTGTGGGCATAGCCTAATTTGTGGGTGTGGCTTGGTGATCTATGACTGGTTAGGCATGGCTTGTATGTAAATATAAATATTTATATAAATATTGAATTTTTAATAAAAAAGAGCAACTTTTATCCAAAATCAGGCAAAGCAGGCAGGCAGCTTGAGTTGATCACAGAATCGTTCAGTGATCTATCTATCTGCCATCGGCTAGCTCAGTCTGACATATAATTTGTTTGCCGTGAGTCTACACTGAATAATAGAACCTTCAGTCCTAAGGGAGGTTCGGCTGTGCTTAAAAGCAGAGCCAAAGATCTAAAGACTAGCTAGAAAGCAAGAAGTCCAACCATTTCCTTTCTAGCCATCCATTAGCTTTCTAGCTAATCTAAATCTCTGGGCACAGCAGAACAGCTGATGGTAAAAGGAAAAAAAAAAAAGGAAAAATAGCAATTTAGCAGGCAAGTTTGCCAGGTAAGGAGTGAGTGGGTGGGAAGGGTTCCCGTGGGCCATGTGGATGGCGCAGCCTTGTGTTTCTTCACAGCCTGGATTAATTGCTTTGGAGGGTGCTCTGGGGGTGACATTTCTCTGCGGCCCACCAAAATTTTCATGCGGCCCACCGGTTGTTGACCACTGTCTTAAACATATGGAGAGGAGATGGATTCAACTTGGTATATAATTAGATAAAAGAAGAGGACATATGCTCGTATATGTCAACTAAATTAAAAGCAAGTAAGATAGTTGAATATTGTACTTTGGAGAAATGAAGATGGACTTAGTGATTTAATTTAAATTTACCTGCTTTTCATCGCATTTATCACGGTTGTAAGTGCAACATTGTTGCATTTATTATTGTTAAACATTTATTATTGTACCTCTGTTCGTCTTTTGACTGTATTGTTTAAATTATTAAAAGGGACTAACTGTTTTAAATTTATTATTGTCTTGGGGCAAGGAAGATAATGAATGAAAATGAATTCCGCTGTGACTTTGTGTAACTATATTAGGTTGGAAAACAGTTTTATATATTAGACAATAATTGTCTTCTCGCTTTGGGTAGACAACTTTTAAATTTTCTGTGACTTCATTACTTTCACACATTGTCCAATATCTTAAGTGTTTTAGGCATGCTCATTTTTAAGTGTCAGTTAAGTGACATGACATTCAAATAACAGAGTGACTAATAACAATCCTAGAATCCTTTACAAAATAAATGTTAAAATTTATAGTGGATATATCAAAAAGTATGCAACATTTGCCCTAACAAACTGTGATAATCTGGTACCTCTAGGCCTCTCCTGCTCAGCCTGCACCACAAACGCCAAATACAGGAGGCAGGCGAAGAAGAGCAGCAAATGAAGATCCCGATGAAAAGAGACGGAAATTCTTAGAGCGGAACAGAGCAGCTGCTTCAAGGTGCAGGCAAAAAAGAAAAGTTTGGGTCCAGTCTTTGGAGAAAAAAGCAGAAGACCTCAGCTCACTAAATGGTCAATTACAGGTATTTTGATTTTTTGGACTTACAATTTAAGGTTTCCTATTGAGAAGTTTAGTCAAATAAAAAATTGTATTTTTTAAAAAACAAACATAAATTTTTAGAAATGGGCTACTCTGTTGCTTATCTATCTTAGTGATCTGAACTAGCAGTGATCTCAGTGGATCTATTCTGGTGTATTAAGCATAGTAAAAGCTGCATCCAGCCTAATCTTTACATATTTTATTTCAATACAACTTGAAATAGTAGCAATGAATAGTAAACTAAAACCCCTGACTAATAAAAATTATATGTCCTGAATCTAATAAAAGACTCAGCACTTGTTCAGTAACAACCTCAATTAGTGACTATTTCCAAATATGATAATAAAAAATTTTTTTAGGCTAACGTGCATGCTTAAAACCAAATTTATATACCTGACAAAAACACGTGCTGGAGTGATAATGCTGGCGTAGCTGTACAAGAACTTTATTTGAATAAGACAGAAGCAATCAATAATCTTCACAGCCTCTCTCTCTCTTCACATGTTCACTTAGTGACCATTTTGGTTAATGACCTGATTGTTGGAATGGAACTGAGTTGATAAGAAAGGAGTAGATGTAAAGTAGCTGAGCATGATTTTACAAAAACAGAAGACAATATGAGCAATTGGTGTCTTGCTTAGTTTGGATAACCATTGCCAACTTCCTTTTTTCTGTAACAAAGGCAGGTAGAAGAGGACAACATGGAAAATGGCAGTCTTTTTCTACACATTTTGATTGCTAGGCTCATAAAAGGTGATCTCATCTACTTTGTTCAGAAGATTATTATTCTAGTTCTCATTAATTGATAAATTAGGCTATAATAAATTGACTTATATTTCTAGTATAGATTTTTATTTTTATTTTTTATGGTGTTTTACACTGTGAGACTTTAAACTGTAATAGTTTTCATAAGGTACCAGAAGAAAATATTTCTTGAAATATCCACTCAATATAATTTTTTGGAGTTGGTCTGTTTGGCCATTATGAAAATGATATCAGTTGGACTACTGAAAAAAGTTTGTCAGACCTTTTTAAACCAATCATCCATCTTGAGAAATTTCTGAATATTAATGCACAATAATAACAGTAGTATAGCAGCAACAATAACCATTGTTAAGAACACTCTTGTTCAAGCAACTTGTACAGATAGTTCTCAACTTCCAACCACAATTGAGCCCAAAATTTCCATTGCTAAGCAAGTGAGCTTTGTCCCATTTTATGACCTTTCTTGCCACAATTAAGTGAATCATTGCTGTTAAGTTAGTAACACAGTTGTTAAATGAATCTGGTCACAAAAAGGGATCACAACCCTGGGACACTGCAATCATTATAAATATATGCCAATTACCAAATGTCCAAATTTTGATCATAATGACTATAGGGATTCTGCAGCGGTCATAAATATGAAAAACAGTCATAAGTCAGGGTTTTTTCATGCTGTTGTAACTTCAAATGGTCACTAAGAAAAGTTGAGGACTATCTGTATTTAAAAAAAACACCAACATAATAGCATGCTGAACTTATAGAGGGAAGCTAGCAAGTTAGCTCTTTTGAATTCTGCTGTATAGTGCAGTGTTGTTGCGGTGTCAGGTTTTCGGTCCAATGTGTGGAGTGTGAAGGATGTGTGTGTTTATTTTCATGGTCATGATGTGCATTGAAGATGGTGTTCGATTTCGTTGTACAAGATGCAATGACAATAAAGTAAACTAAAATAGTTTGCCCAACAAATATAATTAGTGGAGAGTATCATCTAGCAATACAATAGACCTAGAATAACTTCAGATACCAGGATCTTAATAAAGGCCCTGTCACACTGCCCAACGGATGCAAAACGTTCGTAAAAAGGACACAACGGATGAGAAAAATGTTCCATCCGTTGTTATCCGCTCTCAAAAGGGGCAAAAATTTGCATAACCAGAGCAGATAACACGGAAAAGAACAGACGCGGGGAAGACGCAGAGCGGATGGAAAGCGGATGCGGAACGGAAGCCTAGCGGATGGGAGCACATCCGCTAGGCTTCCGGGGGGCCACAGCAAAGCGGACGTGAAACGGATACAGCGGATGCACAGCGGATGAAGCGGATGCACAGCGGAAGCCTAGCGGATGCACAGTGGAAGCCTAGCGGATGCACAGCGGAAGCCTAACGGATGCACAGCGTTAATTGCGCATGCGGGGAGGATGCATTGCATAAGCCCCGCAGATATAAAGGGAAGCAGCTCGGAAGCAGGTCACCATTCAGAGGAAAGACCTGCTGCCAGACGGATTGACAGCCTTACCTGCCCTGCCTGCATGCCTGCCTGCAAGCCTTGCTGCCAGCCTCCCTGCCAGCCTTGCTGTCTGCCTGGTTGCCAGCTTTGCTGCCAGCCTGCCTTCCAGCCTCCCTGCAAGCCAGTCTGCCTGCCAGCCTTGGTGCCTGCCTTCCTGCCAGCCTTGGTGCCTGCCTGCCTGCCAGCCTTGGAGCCTGCCTTCCTGCCAGCCTTCCTGCCAACCTTGGTGCCTGCCTTGCTGCCTGCCTGCCAGACTTGGTGCCAGCCTTCCTGCCAGCCTCCCTGCCAGCCTTCCTGCCAGCCTTGGTGCCTGCCTGCCAGCCTTCTTGCCAGCCTTGGTGCCTGTCTGCCTCTAGCCTTGGTGCCTGCCTGCCTGCAAGCCTTGGTGCCAGCCTTGGTGCCAGCATTGGTTCCTGCCAGCCTCCCTGCCAGCCAGCAGGGAGGGACCATGGGGAAGAACAGAAAGCCTCAGCCATCTGCTGCCAGCCCTGGCAAGAGGGACAGGGCTACCATCCCGCCCCCTGGCCCTCACTCTGCTTCTGCTGGGGCTTCTGTAGCACGGGCTCGCTCTTCTGGGGCTGGAGCTTCTGCTGCTTCTGCTTCTGGAGGAGCTGATGCTGCTGCTTCTGGCGGTGGTGCTTCTGCTGGTGCTAACTCTGCACCCCAATGGCGCTTCAGACAAGCACTCCAGTACCAGCCACCTCCACAGCACCTGGACCCTTCACCCCTGAGACTGAGCGACCAAGAAGAGTGCCAGAGACTGACTGACTGGCTACCTGTGGACTTTATTTGGACACTTGACTTGGGTCATTTTTCTTTTATAGCTTGTTGTTACTAAAGTCTATCTTTGATTCACACACTTGCCTCATTTCTTTTTTTTAATATAGTCTTGGTGGAAACTTTTAGAAATGGTTTAAGCCTTTGCATGTTTGTGGGATGGGTAAGGATAGCAGTGGGGTGGGCAGGGATACCTTTGGAATGGGTAATAGCTGTGGGATAGATAAACCTCCAGTGCAAGCATAGTGGGACTGTATGGTCCACCCTCCCAGGTGCCACAACAATGTCAAAAATAATGTAATCAAAAATTTATTTTTATTATCAAAAATAATGTAATCATTGATCCACACATTTCAACATAAACACAACTCTTTATTAAATGCCCTGTTCATTGTAGGCCCACCCAACATGCATGAGACAGGCTGAAGGAAGCATCCATTAATCATCTATCATCCTGTCTTGCCACTCCACCGCTCCAGCTGGGGAGTTGCACCAGTGTTTCAGGAGGTTGCGCTGCTTCTTCCCTTGACGTGAAGCTCTATTGGGGCCTTGCACATCCACAGTATCTATCAGGTTTCGCCCTTGCCTCCATTCCCCAGGCTCCATGTCCCCATTGCCTTGTTGGAGGTCCACGACCCTGTTCTGCAAGACTGGGTAGCGGGTGCGCATGAGATTGTGCAGGATTCAGCAAGCTTCCACGATCCTCCTCAAAGTCTGTGGGCGATGCTGCATGTTGGTGAGAAGTACCTGGAACCTGTTGGCCAGGATGCCAAAGGCGTTCTTCACCACCCGCCTTGCCCTGGACAGCCTGGAGTTGAAGATCCTCTCTTCACGGGTGAGACATCTGGAGGTGTAGGGCTTCATGAGGTAGGTTGTGAGGGAGAAGGCGTCATCCCCCACAATGATGAGGTTGCGTTCCAGCCCCTCCTTGAGGTGACTGGCGTTGTATACCTGGCTATCTGAAGCAGACCCGTTGCCTGAAGCATCGATGTACATGAACATGTAGTCAGCATCGACCATGGTGAAGAGGATGATGCTGAAGAAGCCCTTGTAGTTGTGATAAGTGGACCCTGACTTGGCTGGAGCTTTGCAGGCCACGTGCTTGCCATCTATGGCTCCAACGGTGTGTGGGAAGTTCCACCTCTGATACCACTGCTCTGCAACTTTCTTCCAGCCTTCTTCAGTGGTGGGGCACTGTAGGAGCTCCTCGATGTATTGTTCGATGATGGCTTGCACCACTTCTCTGACCACAATGCTGATGGTGTTGTGTGGCACCCTCCAGCCGTACTGCATGCTCCTGTAGGTGGTCCCTGAGGCCAGGTGGCGCAGAGTGAGTGCCACCTTGAGCCCAGGGTCCAGGCTGGGGTGGAATTTGGTGCTCTGCTTGGTCAACCTGGGTGTCAGCCGCTGCACAACTTTGTCAAACATGGCTGGAGGCATCCTCATGAAGTTCTGGAATGCACGAGTGTCTTCGTTCCTGAGCTCCACCATCAGCTTGTTGTACAGTCCGTACTCTGCTCTTCTCCCGATCCATCTTCGGACCCAGATGCTTCTTGGCCACCTCCTTTTCTTCTCGTAGTAGAGTTCAGAGAGCCTGTAGATGGCTTCGCACTGTTGCAGAACGATGGTGGCTGCCAAAAGGACTTTGTTACGATCCATGGTGGACATGACCGGATGCTGTGGAAGAGCAAGATCCAGATGAAGACTGCAGAGGTCTGCACAGCAGGGCTGCTGGTCTGAAAGTGAGATCCAGGTGAGTTGCTCCCCCTTTTTATAGGCAATATAGGTTTTCCCCTATGTGTCCTTTTGCATCCTCTAGGCATCCTCTAGACATCCTTAATATCCGAGATAGGTCCCCTCTGCGGACGTTTTTTCCGTTTTAAATGCTTTCTCTGCAAGCTGCATCCACTTTCATCCGTTCTGCATCCGTTCCGCGTCCGTTCCGCTTCTTCCCTGCGTCCATTTACCGCTGGAGCGGATCGAGTTGCACGGATGCGTAGCGGATGCCTAGCGGATATAGCGGATGCGTAACGGATGCAGAACGGATGCCTAGCAGATGCCTAACAGATGCAGAATGGACGCATTGGATACATTTTCCACGCAAAAGTTTTGAGCAGCTCAAAACCCTCTGAGCGGATGAAACGTCAATAGACGGATGCTGGACGGATAAAGAGGAAGCAAAACGTATACAGTGAGTACAAAATGGAAGCATCGCGTTAACCAACGGATGGCAAGTGTTTTTCTCTGTTTTACATCCTCTTTCCATCTGTTGGTGCAGTGTGACATGGGCTTAAATTTTCAAATTTTAGGAAAACTCAAAACTCGAAGTATTACAAAATTTTGTGTACATATAATCTTGTTGAGCCTCAGTAACATTGGTCAACATTCATGAGTTTATTGTTTCATGGTTCTTTTAGCAATTAAATAAATATACCTGTGAGATGGTAATATATAGATTTATGGTAAAAACAGTCTTTTCACTTTTACCCAGAAAGCTATCTAAGACAATTTGGAGGTGAATGATATATCTCAATAGGCCACACCTATCTAGAACTGAATTGAGTTGAGTTGAGTTGAGTTGAGTTGAATTTTTTATTGACCAAGTGTGATTGGACACAGAAGGAATTTGTCTTGGTGCAAATACCCTCAGTACACATAAAAGAAAAGATATATTAGTCAAGAGTAAAGAATCATAAGGTACAACACTTAATGATAGTCACAGGATACAATAAGCAATCAAATCATACTAGGAAACAGTCAATATAGATCGTAAGGATACAAGCAACAAAGTTACACTCATATAGTCACAAGTGGGAGGGGATGGATGATAAGTAATGATCTGACCTAATAGAGGTTTCTGCTCATGTTAACAACTTTTCCTACTTAGAACTGTAGTTAGGTGAAATTTTTTTACATTCTCAGGAATTACCTTTGTATTAATAGATGTATAAAAGAAATACATAATTTGCATTCTGCTATCAGCAAAACTAATATAGTCAAGAAATTAAATGTCAACGAAATAATTAAACCATGCTTTGTACAGAAACATTAATCCTGGATTTCGGTAATTCTTTACTTGACAAGTTTGCAGAGCTGATCAGGATGAGCAATGATGATCTGCAATTACTTACATTCAGTATCAAACATAATAAATTCAGTTTTCCACAATATGCTGACTCTGAAATAATGCAAAGGTTCAGTACTTTTTTTTTACTTTGCCAATTCTACAGAATAAACAGATTCAAGAATATAATTAAAAGCCTGTAATTGGAAAATACAAATACTATGTACATAGATTTTTTCATTGTTTTGAAAGCTAAAAGATGTCAACTGTAATATTAATGTCAACTTTGAAATGGATTGGGCCTGTTGCAGCGTTTTTCTGCATTTCTCATCTTGACACATTTTGGTGGGAGAAGTGACCTGGAATGTCAAACCAGACATTAACATTAACCAGAGCTGGTTTGTTTTTCAACCATGCCGAAATGATGTACTCAATAAAGCAGTTAAAGCAAGCTAAGAATTGGTTGGGTTCATTACTCGGAACCTTGACAATTACCATATTTTTTGCTTAGTAAGACACACTGGACCATAAGACACACCTAGGTTGAGAGGAAGAGAACAAGCAAAAAAATTTGGAGCAACAGTGTAGTGAGGGCAGGAGGGGAGCCTGAGAGGACCACAGATAGATACCTTCTCATGTGCCATCTCTGGATATTGATTCCTGCACTGTGGGAAAGAAACAGAAGAGGTGGGCAGTGACACAGAGAGAAGAAGTGGGGTTCAGCACTGTAAGAGGACTCCACCACCACGGCCTGGCTGCTATTCACCAATGGACCGCAAAGGACTTTGGGGAAGGGGGGAGGCGTGTCTTACGGAGCAAAAAATACGGTAATTTGATTAATTATTCTGGGTTCTATTTAAAATAAGAAATACTGGTCCAAACATAAAACAAATTGGACTGGGACATCAGAAAATTACAAACTTTTGGAAATGAAATGTTTAAAATATCAAATAGATACTTTGATTAAAGGGTTCTGGCTTATGTTCTGTTCTGATTAAACATTCTGGCTTACTTGGACTGCAAACAGTGTATAATTATATAAAAATATATAATTATTTCTGTCTTTGAGGCTGAGATCTCCAGCACTGCATTCATAAGCACACAAATAAAGTCACACCTTGGAACTCGACTGCTTTTAAACTCATTGAATATGATACTCAGCATATTTTGAGAAGAAAATTTTATCCTGATACTTTTCATTTGCTTGGTACTTAATACATAAGCTAAAACTTGTCATTGTCAGTTGCCTCACGACTCTCTACCCTTTCCAGCCAAAACAAAGGGTAATGCTTTAGTTACACAGTAACTCGCGCCCTTTGCACATCCCCTTGCAGTTTTATTTTCGTTTCTATTGTTATTTTGTGCATTTCTGCACTTATTTCTCATCAACACAGTAAAGTGAAGTTTTTTTTTAATTTAATCTAAGTATTTATTCTATTTCTCACATAATGAAATACAACCCTATCATTTTACATATTGTCTTAAAATGTGCATTGCCTTTGGTTTGGAAATGTATCAAATTTATTTACATTATTCCTTGTGAGAAAAATTGGTACTTGTTGTTTTAGTTTTTGTCACGCCTCCCAGAACCAATTAACAATGAGTACCTAGTACTACTATATTGATGAACACCTCTCAACCATATAGTCTATCCAAACACATATTTAGAAGCAAAAGTAAGAAGATATTGGTTAACTGCACTCTCCAGTTCCGTTTAAAGTTTGTTATTAATATCTGCCACACACACAGAGAGTTGCTCCATGAAAACAACAATTTACTCAAGGCTGAGTCAATAAACAGCTTACAAATCAGTGCAGAATCTCTTGAGAAAGACAATTGTCCTGAATAGTTTTGCTTCCAGCAAGCAGAAGAAAAGTCAAAATGTAGCCAAAGTTCAGAAAACGAGGTTTGCCATCCAGTCCAAAGGTCAAAGTTTCAGGTTTGTTTTACACAATTCACAGAACTGACAAACCAAAGCAGCAGATCAGATGGATACTTCCAACAGAGAAATTTGTTTCAGTGTTGCTTTTTAATTGAGGCTGCAACTAAAGGCCCGGTCCCACTGGCCGACGGACGCAAAACTTATGCATAAAGGACACAGTGGACGAGCAAAATTTCAGGGGTGGCTCCATCCGTTGTCATCCACTCCAAAATGTGACGAAAATTTGCATAAACAGAATGGAAAAGAACAGAAATGAATGGACGTGGGTAGTATGTAGCAGGGATGTTAAACGGATGTTCATCGGAAGCCTAGCGGATGGAAGTAGATTACACCTCCGAAGGGGTTCCGGGGGAGAATTTCGAAGCAGACGCATAGCGGAAGGGGTGGATGCATAGCGGATGAAGCAGATGCATCACAGATGCCTATAGGAAACAAAGGGGATGCCGCGCGGATGTATATCGGATGCAAAGTGTTCACTGCGCATGCGGGGAGTATGAATTGTGTCAGCTCTGCGGATATAAAAGGATGCAGCATGCACGCAATCAGCATACAGGGGAAAGACATGCTGCCACATCTTGCAGGAACACCATGGTTCATCAGTCAGGCAAGAAGAGGAAGCCCTTGCCTACTTGTTCAAGCCCTGGCAAGGTGAAGAAGGCCAGAACCAGCATCCCACACCCGGCACTGACTCTGAAGCTGCTGCTGCTGCTGCTGTGGTGGACCAGCCCCAAGGTCCTCAAAGCCCTGCTGCTCAAGCCCCTGAAGGCTCTGCTACTCAAGCCCCTGAAGTCCCTGCTGAAGCCCCTGCCAGAGGGAGAAAGAGGCAAGGGAAGGAGAAGGGAGAGAGGAAACAGTACACCATTTCCAAGGAGGATGAGGTGCTGGAATGGCTGAGGGAGAACGAGTACCTCTGGAGAAAGAGCTGGAACACCAAGAAGAAGCAGGCAGCTTGGAGAGATATGGCAGAGAGCCTGGGGTACACTGCAGAAGTACTCCTTGGATGGTGGAAGCACATGCACACCTGGTATGGCAAGCGACACCTCAAGAAATCCGGGCAGGCCACTGTCAAGCTCACTGACCAGGAGATGTACATCATGGCCAAGTGCAGTTTCCTGGAGGGTGAGATCCGCCACCGAGGAGCAGCCCCTCTGAGACCCCTCTCCCTCAGACAGCCCACAGACAGCCAGTCCTCTTCCAGCCAGGAGCCAGCTACCTTGTCCAGGCAGGTGTCTTCAGAGGGCCCCACAGCAGAGACCCATGCCGGCGGACTTGGAGGATGCCATGGAGGATGGTGCCATGCTGTCACAAATGGAGGAAGAAGCAGCAGCTACCAGAGGCCAACCCCCCCCCCCCAGCTCCAGAGGACTCAGGCAGAGAGGCAGACTGGAGGGCCAGGATGACAGTGTGCTGTTAGAGATCAGGGACACAATGAAGACCAGCGCAGAACTTCTCTCTCAGCTGGTCCACTGCAACATACCATCCTCGGACCGGAAGCCCTTCATCACCTACGTGAGCCAGACCTTGAGGGACCTGCCCGAGGCCCAGTACCAGGTGATGAAAGAGAAGATCACAGCACTTCTGCACAACCCTCAAGGCCCAGCTGAAGCTGCTCCTACCCAGTCCAGGTCTGCTCCTCCACCCCAGGCGATGTCACAGCCCTTCCACAGCTTTCAACAGCCCCTCACCTACCAAGGCTACGACTACCAGGACTTCCCACAGCAGAAGCAGAACTTCCCAGTCCAGGCCCAGGTTCATCGCACGCCACAGACGCCACACCTCGCCCAGCTGCAGACCAGACAGCCCCACTACACTCCTCCTTCCTCCACCCCACAGCCAAGCCCATCAACGGACAATCTGTCATCAGTATTGGGCCTGACATCTCAAGTCCTTGATGAAGGGCCTCTCAACCTCACAGGACTGAGTCAGCTCTCGGATAGCTTCCTGAACACACCATCCCCTGTTGTACCCTCGGGGCCAAGCACCCCAGTGGTGCCTCAGACCAGCACTCAAGCCACAGCCACCTCCACAGTCCCTGCCTGCTTAACAGCTGAGACCATGAACATGACTCAGAGTGACTGAGAATAGTGTCAGAGACTGAGTTGTTTACTTGTTAAGTTTATCTTTGCTTAAGACACTTTACTTGGTTCATTTTGCTTCTTTAATACAGTCATAAAATTTTCCTAAGAAAGTTAATGAAGGTTATCTTTGCTTAAGGCACTTAATACAGTTTACATGGTTCATTTTGCTTATTTAATAAAATCATAAAGTTTACCTAAGAAAGTTAATAAAGGTTATCTTTGCTTAAGACACTTAATTTACTTGGTTCATTTTGTTTACTTAATAAAGTGTTGGTGAAAACTTTGAAAAAATGCTTAAGCCTTTGCATGCTTGTGGAATAGATAAGGATAGTTGTGGGATAGATAAACCTCCAGTGCAACCATAGTGGGACTGTATGGTCCACCATCCCAGCGATCCAGATGATTTTCTTCCCCTTTTTGTAGAAAATATCGGTTGTCCACTATGGGGCCTTCTACATACTCTAGACATACTGCAGACTTCCTAAATATACGAGATACATCCCAGATACAAAAGTTTTGTCCATTTTTAATACTTTATATATGAGATGCATACGCTTACATCCTTTCTATTTCCGTGCTACTAACGCTGTGTAGACGTTCCGTGTACCTTTTGTTTCCTCCCTCTTTCTGTTTTCAGCTGCAGCGGATGTGAGTTGAAGGAATGGCCAGAGGATGCAGAGAGGATACAGCAGCCATTTAATGGATGATAACAAACATAGAACGTTTGTTTCCCGTATATGTCGCAGATATACATCATACACGGCGGAAAGTTCATCCGTTCACAAAGTTTTGTGCAGCTCAAAACTTCTTGCACGGATGAAATCGCAGTGGATGGATGCTCGATGGATAGAGCGTGTGAAACACGTATGCAGTGAGTACACAACGGATGCATAGCGTTTTCCAACGGATGGCAAGCTTTTTTTTTTCATTTTACATCCTCTTTGCATCCGTAAGTACAGTGGGACTGGGCCTTAACTATCTTTAATTTGGATTGGCAAGGCATCTCATTGAGTATTTTTCCTCTGCTTTCCACTCTACTTACCAGACCAAGGGCCTAGGGAATCTATCTCATCAATTGACTGCTCCAGACCTTCTGATAGGGCCTGTCTGTAATCCGCCTCAGGTGATTCCTGGTTTAATGTCTCCCGAGGCTGGCATTCCAGTGATTCAGCTGTAGCAGTTTCTTCAGAGACAAGAATCCTGGATCATTACAGTAACTAAATTAATGGGAAGAGTATTTTTTAACAAATCTCAATCACTTTTGTTTTGCTTCCAGGCTCAGATGAACAACCAGGTAAATTGATTAAGGTTTATTCTACAAAAAAAAAAAAATGAATAAGCAGATTTGGCAGTTTGAGGTGAAATCACCTGATGACCATATGTGGTGTGGCAGCTGGTTTAGTGTACCACAATAATCTGTGCTTGTGCCCATGGCACTCAAAATTGCAAATTCACTCACATCATTTAAAGCTGAAAAGTGCTGCCCTTGTATTAATTATATAATATGTGCTCATGACTAATAATATTTTAGAAAAAGGGGGGGGGGAGAAAGCCCTACAGGGACCCTCAGCCTCAGGTGTTACTCCTGTTTTTCCTTACTGCCCAGCTGATTGATATATTCAAATAGCTATTTAAGAAGGGAGAAACCGCTGACAAAACTATTTTTTGCTACCTTCAATTAAGTTGCAGTAAGGAGCAAACTGTTTTCCTTCCTTTTCTTCATTTAATGTATATTCTTGAATCTATCACACTTACCATTAGCCTGCCAACTGGCTATTTACATAACTAAGAGCAAGAAAAGGGTGGGGGGTAGGGGGAGATTCTGCCATTTCTCAGGCAGCAGGTAGAGATTATTCTGCATGAGAATCTTTTAATAGAGGACATTCTGCAGTCCAAGATATTTTCTTGGAATATACTCAGGTCAAGTCGGATACTTGACTGGCTAAGCCCCCACCCCACCCCCCGGTACAATTCATAACATTCAGAATATTCAGTTCAATTCTGTAGCAGTTGCAATGGAGAAAAGATTACAATCCTAATTCTTCGTATTGAATTTAAAAAGCTGTCCTATGAATTCAGGCAACATTGAGAAGACTATACATTTTGGGGTTTATTATCTAGGTATTTTAGGTGTTGGCTCTGAAAAGTTTGTTGAAATAGTATATTTGTTTTAAATGATTTAATTTGCCCTTTGGGACAAATTATTCCCAAAGTGGCTTATAATAACTAAAATAATTGTGTATAATTTAAATGTAAAAATACAAATATCAGTTATTTCAGGAATAGTTGACAATGATGCCTGGATTTAAATAAATTTGTTCAACTCAACATAACGCAGGAGTACATATTCTGAAGCCCTGAAGCTTCCTAAAAGTTTTCATCAAATTATACTTTCTAATTTCTAGAAGGAGATAATTATTAAATGCGTACAGATAAATGATTTTAGTTATACTTAATTTAGTTCTTAATTACAGGTGAAACTCGAAAAATTAGAATATCATGCAAAAGTTCATTTATTTCGGTAATGCAACCTAAAAGGTGAAACTAATATATGAGATAGACTCATTACATGCAAAGCAAGATAGTTCAAGGCGTGATGTGTCGTAATTGAGATAATTATGGCTTACAGCTCATGAAAACCCCAAATCCACAATCTCAGAAAATTAGAATATTGTGAAAAAGTTCAATATTCTAGGCTCAAAGTGTCCCACTCTAATCAGCTAATGAAGCCATAACACCTGCAAAGGGTTCCTGAGCCTTTAAATGGTCTCTCAGTCTGGTTCAGTAGGAAGCACAATCATGGGAAAGACTGCTGACCTGACAGTTGTGCAGAAATCCCTCACTGACACCCTCCATAAGGAGGGAAAGCCTCAAAAGATAATTGCAAAAGAAGTTGGATGTTCCCAAAGTGCTGAATCAAAGCACATTAACAGAAAGTTATGTGGAAGGGAAAAGCGTGGAAGAAAAAGGTGCACAAGCAGCAGGGATGACGGCAGCCCGGAGAGGATTGTCAGGAAAAGGCCATCCAAAAGTGTTGGGGACTTTCACAAGGAGTGGACTGAGGCTGGAGTCAGGGCATCAAGAGCCACCACACACAGACGGATCCTGGTCACGGGCTTCAAATGTCGTAGTCTTCTTGTCAAGCTGCTCCTGAACAACAACCAATGTCAGAAGCGTCTTACCTGGGCTAAAGAAAAACAGACCTGGTCTGTTGCTCAGTGGTCCAAAGTCCTCTTTTCTGATGAGAGCAACTTTTCCATCTCATTTGGAAACCAAGGACCCAGAGTCTGGAGGAAGAATGGAGAGGCACACACTGCAAGATGCTGGAAGTCCAGTGTGAAGTTTCCACGGTCTGTGTTGATTTGGGGAGCCATGTCATCTGCTGGTGTTGGTCCACTGTGCTTCATTCAGTCCAGGGTCAACGCAGCCCTCTACCAGGAAATTTTGGAGCACTTCATGTTTCCTTCCACAGACGAGCTTTATGGGGATGCTGACTTCATTTTCCAGCAGGACTTGGCACCTGCCCACACTGCCAAAAGCACCAAAACCTGGTTCAGTGACCGTGGGATTACTGTGCTTGATTGGCCAGCAAACTCCACCTGACCTGAATCCCATAGAGAATCTATGGGGCGTTGCCAAGAGAAAGATGAGAGACATGAGACCGAACAATACAGAAGAGCTGAAGGCCACTAATGATGCATCCTGGTCTTCCATAACACCTCAGCAGTGCCACAGGCTGATAGCTTCCATGCCAGGCCGCATTGAGGCAGTAATGGCTGCAAAAGGGGCCCAAACCAAGTCCTGAGTACATATGCATGCTTATACTTTTCAGAGGTCCGATATTGTTCTATGTACAATGCTTGTTTTATTGATTGCATGTAATATTCTAATTTTCTGAGATTGTGGATTTGGGGTTTTCACGAGCTGTAAGCCATCAGCATCACAATTATGACAAATCACAGCTTGAACTATCTTGCTTTGCATGTAATGAGTCTATCTCATATATTAGTTTCACCTTTTAAGTTGCATTACTGAAATAAATGAACTTTTGCACAATATTCTAATTTTTTTAGTTTTACCTGTATACAGAAATTCAATTAAAACTCTGCTTTTGTCCTAGCCTTACTATCTCTTGCAATATTGAAGTAAAATCTTGGGTCCAGAAATGTTCTGGAAGTCTGTGCATTAATTTTTTACTTAAAACTATAACAAAAAAAGCCAGCTATGTATAACTTATAAAGGCTGAGATATATATTGATATCTATTGATGGATAAATAACCTGATAACAAAGTCATAGGTCAAAACTACCTTTTCACTTTCTCAGTGTTATTCATTCTGTTGCATAATTAGGTCTGGACTGCAAAAATCCAGACAATCACCATTGGTAGCAAATTTTGCATGCTGAAAGTGTGTTTAGTACATAAATAAAACAAAGACATTACAACTTGGAAGCACATGCAAATCAAAACCTACAACTTTTTAGCTGTTTGGAGTTTCAGCTGAGACAAAATCCAGAAGGATATAATACGGTCAATTGGTCAGTGGTGGTATTGTTCTCCTTCCTCTCTTCCTCCATGGCAATTGTACTTGCCTTCCTACCAAATTCAGCACCTTTCTTCTCTTACTCCCCTGACACGTTTACATTCAAGTACCTGCCTGCTCATCTTGTCATCTTCTCGGTACCTTTCTTCTTTCTTTCCCATAGTTCATCACATTTGAATTCAGCCAGCCCGCCCATTCCTCTCCAATCTTCACAACATATTTGTTTCCATTACCTCCTTTAGCTGACACCACATGTGCTGCCACTGAAGGCTTTATTTTGTTTTCCTTGCTGTTCCTATTCCAGAACAGGTCCTGCCTGAAATGTGTTTCAGGTTCATGCTCAGATAAAATATGTGCGTTTTGATATGAGTTGCCAGTGATTTACACTATATTGTCTATGCAGAGAATGTTTTGCACATTCTTACTTTGCTGCTGTCTAGGAAGTCATTTGAACTTTACAGCCTGGATCTGTAGCTTTAGTTGGACACAATTAAAAATTTGAGTAATATGGAGTAGGAATATAGTATTCTTTAATAGAGTTTCAGATTATTCTAAATTAAATGGGAAAATGTATTCTGAATATGACCTTCTGGTCTACCATTTAGGTATTGTTGGTGGGAGGAAGATTGTTCCAGTAGTTACTATATATCCTCTGATTGTGTCACTTCACTGAATATACTTAATTGGGATTCAGGCTCATATGTAGGCTCATAAGGCAGTATGTGGATTGTAAATCCTAACTTACATAAATTAGCACAAATATGAAAATATTTCTGTTGTCTTGTGGCATACAGTCCAAAAATAGTGTGAGCAAGGAGTGCTGCATATGGCATGGGTGCAAATAATAGCGATAACCTAGTCTACATCGTTTCTATTTTACTGTTTTATTAACAAGTTACATATAAGCTTCAATTAATGATGATCAGCAGATAACAATATGGGGTTCATCAGATGATGATCATGAAATATTACAAGTTGAAATTAAGAGGAATATGAACTAATAAATAAAAATTGTGCCTCTCTGAAATCTGAGAGAAAATTGAAAGATGTGAGAGATGCAAATAATGTTTTTCAGCCTTGTGGAATGAAGTTCATTCAGCGATGTAGGGAAGTGATAGGATTTGTTTAATTATGAATAAAAATATCTGGGTTCTGGATTCCTATTACGATAGGAATCATACTCGGTAAAATAATATATCCAGTGGGTGTTATGACAACATTGAAAAATCATCAAGCTTCAAGTTGTAGGATTTGTAATTGGAGAAATCTTAAAATATGATGTGGTTTATTTATGAAAGGTTCAATAAAAGTGTGTGTGTGTTGTGCATGAAGACTTCATCTGTAACCTTGTTGGTTTAGAAAGTGAATGTGCATTTTGATATGCAGACAATGCCATTTTGTTTAAGAAATTGAATTATTTGCACTGAATATTAGACTTTATTTTGCCAAAAGGAGCATGGAGAGATGGCATTTTCTCATGCCAAAACAAGACAGAGTTATCTGTTATAATTATATATAAATAATATATATAATTTATTATATAAATTATAATTTATAGAGTTATAATTTATATATAAATGACAAACACTACAGCAATTACTGCAGCTTCTAGCTTGATAGAATATTTATTAAAATAGATGGGGAAATTTTAAGAGATAAGCATTGTGGTAGAAAGGTAGTGGATAGCATATGGTCTGCTACAAGGAATGCCTATTCCTACTTTGTTATGTGAAATGAAAGCGGGCATATCAAGGAGAAGCATAAGTAAACTAAATGTAATGGGATTGTATACTACACACTACTACTGTGTAATACTACACAGCAAATATGTGAAGAAAGGGGAAGAACAGGAAAGCCATACTGTACTTGAATGTAGATGATGAAATCTTCAAAAAGATAAGGAATGAGGATTTTAAATAACAAAAGACAATGTGCAAGATATTGTACAGTCATAGAGGTTAGAGGAAATACATAAAATGACAAAAAAAGATAATTAGCAAATATGAATAATACTATGAGGGAAGAAAGAATTCCCACCATGATTTGTTTGTTTATTATTTATTAAATTTATTTACAGCCCATCTCACTTCAAAGTGACTGGGTGGCTTTGTGTAACAAAGGGATGGAAATGAAGTTATCTGGCCACAAACTTCAGTTATTTGTTCAATTTATATCCTGCTTTTAATAAATACTAACTTTTTTGGTATTAATACATACCAGATGTGTGTGCTGATGCATCTTTTATTTGCCTTTTCGGGACCTTGTAAACCTCAGACTGAAATGCACATAATTTAATACAGCTAAAATACAACTGTTTTTAAAAATTTAGAATGAAGTCACCCTGCTGAGAAATGAAGTGGCACAGCTAAAACAGCTTCTTCTGGCTCATAAAGACTGTCCTGTTACTGCCATGCAGAAGAAATCTAGCTATCATAGTGAGTAATATTTCATTCCCTTATAGCTCTAAGGTTGTGCCAGTGAAATACCAAGAAACACCAAAGAAAACATTAATACTGAAAAATGATGCTGAAATGTTTCACATGGTTTTGGCAAAATATGTTCAGGAACATGGTAATTCATAGAATTCTTTTTTAAAAAAATATTTTCATAAATCCTCTTGATAATGTTATATATTTATATTGAATATGTGTTTGATGAATTGAATATTAATTTTTATCCAAAAGAGCAATGTATCATATTGTTGAAGGAAAAATATAAATATTTATATATATGGATAAACCAATGTAAGGGTAAAATGTAAGAAACTAAATTGTTGGCTTTCTGATTCTTTCAGCACTTCAAAGGTTAATTGTGTATGTCTACTTTCTGCTTTCTGGACTATAATAAAAAGTCCAGAAAGCAGTCACTGCAGTAGAATAAATGGCCAATTTTGTCCATTGTACACAAATTTATAACAAATAACTGAGCTGGGAATGCATTAGGCAACATTCATAATATATAACCCACAGCTTTCGTTTTTATGATTTAGTGATATTTCAGGGTATTTGTAAATGTGAAGATTGTTTCTGCCATATGTAGCCACTTCATTTTAATTTGCCAGTGTCAGTAATTTAGGAGAATAAAAGAACATTTTGTATTGCATGTGAACAGTCCCTCAGGTGCTTGCGATAAAACTTAATGTCCACCATCTTTACTTGTAGCCATTGTAAGCAATTTCATCAGAATGGGCAATATTTTTTAATTTAAAAAATTCTGGAGATTTAGCAACTCTCTGACTGTAAATATTTAGCACATTGATTTTGTCAGTTTTGAGGTTATAAATCTCAGTCCTTTTGATCCCCAGTCATTTTGACAAGACAGAAAGTGGCATCTTGGAGCAAATTGAAACCATACCAAAATATATTTTGAATTTATATTAACAATGATTGTTCCAGGGATGAGACTATTATAGCTCCCGTCTGACAAAGCAATATTATTTTATATATTTAGGCAGCTATAGGACTGCTTCCTGTATGCCTAGTTTGCTGAATGAGCTTAGGTGTCTTGAATATTAATGTAAAAATAACTTTTCCCCCTCTGGCATATTTAACTGTCTCAGAGACATTAATATATGCTATTTTTAATCTGTATGGAAGTCAGCAATTAAAATAGCATTATCACTCAAAAGAAATAGTTTGACTATAACCAGAATATACAAATGCAAATACAAATACAAGTAAAAATTTGGTGTATGCCATTAAAATGTATAGTACGGATAACCTATATCCATATCAAAGTGGCCAAAAGATACTATGGCAGGAACATCACAAAATGTTGCTACCGAATTCTTCCCTATATCTTATGCAATAAAATGTCCCAAGAATCTGTTCTAGGGTTTGAAGAGACTTCTGTATTGGATAGAAATATGGGAGTCAGTGAAAATAAACTTTCTCCTCTTACTAGCAGAAGGCATCAACATTTTCTCCCAGGAATGAAATTGCACAATAGAAATCTATCTATGTTATGTGATTAATACTTACAATTTTTCAGTGTTTTTCAGATGCTGCTTAGTTCTTTGGTCATTTTAAAATGTATGTGTTCAATGTCTTTAAATGATACAAAGAAACCAAAAATAAAAAGGTGTAGTCCATTGAGCTGCTCTTTCTTAAATGTTCCAATAAAAATCTTTTTCCTGTGTTCTGAATTTGAAATTAATATTTATTTTTTTAAAATAAATTTTATTAAGTTTCCAGATTTTAAAAGCATAAAATAAAACTTTATACATTGTTATCAACATCAAAACATCTTTTGCATCTTCTCACATTTTTCGGCATATGTATTTACTTATTCCTTTACTATTACATCTTACTCTTACTATAAATCAATATCTTTTATCCTTACATCTCAATCTTCTCCATGGTATATTTACATATTTACATGTTCCCTCATTCTTTTCCTAATTGCCATTTTCTTTTCTTTTTATTTCTAAACCACTCATACCAGGCATACCAGGCCCTATAATAAATTGAATCTTCTCTGTCTTTTATTTTCATTGTTAGCCTGTCCATTTCTATACAATCTGCTATTTTTTTTATAACCATGCCTTCCGGTGGAACCCTTTTTTCCTTCCAGAATTGTGCGTAATTAATATTTAAACTATATTATTTATACATACTTTTGTAGTTAAATATCTCTGTTGATTACTTTTGGCAATTGGCCAAAATATATATTTATATATTTTTATAAAATTAGCATGACCAACTTGTTTATTTCATCTGGTAAATTGGGTCCAGTTCTCCAACATGGAGCCTGGCATAAAGTGGAAACTTTTCTGCAAAATCCATATCTGTTTATTAGCTAGCTGTGTAAGGACTTGTAAACTCCAGATCCAAAAACTTACTAATAAATTTCAGATTGAAATTTTTCTTTGTATATATGTATATATGTATATATGTATATATGTATATATGTATATATGTATATATGTATATATGTATAT
>BLBF01000011.1:19256934-19279323 GCA_015471245.1 Laticauda colubrina | reverse complement strand
TAGATAGATAGATAGATAGATAGATAGATAGATAGATAGATAGATAGATAGATATAGATATAGATATAGATATAGATATAGATATTCATATATTCTGTATACAGTCATATTTCCATTCACAACATATAATTCTATGTATTACCAGGCAAAATAGAAAAATGTGTAAAGCTATATATATTCATTCCAAAATATTATATATAGTTGTTGAGAACCAGAGATGTGCTTTTGAATTCACTACCTTCATCATAGTATTGGTAATGTAAACCTAATTTGATTCTGAACAAAAAGGCAAATGTTTTAGAAAAAGCAGGTAAATAATATACAGTATTTACTGTATAAGTTACTTGGTAAATCTAAAATTAGTTGGAGTGAATTATGCCTAAGGTAAATCAAATAATAAAACTTACAAATGCTTAATTAGGCAAATAAATATAGTTTTTAATGCTACAATAGAACAAAAGAGATATGCTAATGTAGTCGGATTTTTTAAAATAAAGACACACAATTACTAAATAGAACTTTGTTACAGGTATGATGATTAACATTTTTGAAACAGTTAATGAAATTTAGTGTTGAGTGGAAACTTGCTCACAAACTGCAGTTTTGTCTTCTCTCTGGTACAAGCCACCTCACCTACTTCAAAGTATTCTTCATTCTCTGGGACAGATTTTTAGAGGGAGGAAAGAAATGGCCTTACTCCCCAGTGCATTGATGGAAGCAGTTCTACCAACAACAAAGCTGTATTGGATGCTACTGGCTAAACATTCTCCAAGTCATTATTTGAATTTGACAGAGCTGTATTAGCTCCCCAGCTTCCCTCATTCGTTTCCTATGCCGGTTGTTTCCTTCACTGGAAGATTTCACGACTTGAAAGGAAGTAGAGAAGAAAAAGGCAAAATATATTAACTAGTTATTTTTGATTATCAAAATAAAATATTTCTTCACAACATATAAGACGAGCAGCTAAAGCAGTTTAGTAGAACAGGAGCTTGGTCTTTTGTATGACTGACTAAATATTAAACTTGGGGGGGGGGGCAATTTTGATTAGCCTGTTTCACAGCAAGATGCATAGATTGATTGGCCCATTAAGGCCCTTCATGTAAATACCTATCTTCCCTTTTGATTTCCAGTTATTATAAGAGCAGGAATCCGAGGAGTGAAGCAAAGCATAATGAAACCATTCAGCTGCTTTTCTCAAAAAAGAAGGGACCACATCATTTCATGATGTTGCTTTAAAAGTTCTTGAGAATCTGCGCTGCCTGTTAAAACTTTTTAAAAACTTTGTGTCAGAATTTTTAACCTGTAGTTCTTTGGATATAACGTGATGGTTGGTGCGTGTTTCATGAACAAGGAATAGAAATGCTGTTCTTCTCTTTTCAGCCACAGATAAAGATGACAGTTCTGAAGACATTTCTGTGCCAAGTAGTCCCCACACCGAAGCTATTCAGCATAGTTCCGTCAGCACTTCTAATGGAGTAAGCTCCACCTCCAAGGCAGAAGCAGTGGCTACGTCAGTTCTCAGCCAGATGCCTGACCAGAGTACCGAGCCAGTGCTGTCACAGATTGTCATGGCTCCTCTGTCCCAATCACAGCCTTCAGGAAGTTGATCAAAAACTTACTTTGTTTTTAGATATTCCTTAGCAGCTTCAAAGGGAAACCAAGGAAATAGCCTTCATCTAGGAAACATCTGTAGCTTAATAATTACTCATCTGTAAAATATAAACTTGAATTTGGCTTTGGAAGTTGGCAAACAGGAATTGCACAGCCGGTTTTAGTCTCTTTGTAGTCACTTTGGTTCCTAACTAGGATGGCTTGTTATTTTCAGTGCTTGTCATGTAAAAGTGTTGGTACAGATGAAATGTACTCCTCTTTCATTTGATGGTATTCCAAAAATAATAATTAAGAACAGTCGCTAAATACTCATCCTAAAACTGTGATCATAATCTTATAATGTTTTATACCAAAGTTCTACATAGATTCCTTTGTAAAGTCGACAAGATCATAAAGCACTAGGCAAGGGGGGAAAAGACCAGAACAGTAAATTTGCTTTTAGTCTTTTTGCCTTTGTATTGTTTTGCACATTATGAGAAGAAAACATTGGGAGAATATGTTTGATTATATTGTGTAGCATTATTTTTTTGGCTTTTTAACTTTGGATGTTTTTTTTAAAGAATTTTGTTCAACAGGGCCAGTACAGTATATGATATACAGTACTTTTATGCACATACATAATCTTGATCAGGGTCATTTTAGCTAGATTTTCTTTTTAATTTGATACCACTTGAGCTAACACTTCCATTTTAAAAACAGAACATTCATTTCTGACATGGAAATAAATTCTGCAGCTGTCCATTTACAAAAATCAAAAAAGACAATGGACAGATGTTAACAGGGTTAAAAAACGGAACTGTTTTTCAAAATCAGCATAACTTCATACTTTGTGGGGTTTTGACTCTTAAAATGAGAAGCTTTTGCGCATTTAGTATGGTATGTGTGCCAGAAAACTTAAATTCTCTCCTCAAACAACTCAAGATTTATTTTTCTTTTTTTGGTTATTGTCTTGTAGTTGCAAGGTAACTTAACTTTATTCTTGTGTAAGCACTGTCATGTTTTAGTAGAGAAATTTTGATACCTGAATGCGGGGAAATTAATGATTTACCATACCTTGGAAACAATTATAGTATGTGTGTGTGTGGGTGGGTGGGTGCAGTATGCATTTGTGAGTGTGCATGTAGAGATACATGAGTGAAAAAGAGAATGATTCAGTCCTTTATGCCGGCATTCTGTGCTTGAATGTTTAAAGATGCCTTCAATGTGATGCTGGCTTGAATAGGTGTTTGCAATTTTGAATTGTAATTTACTGTGTGAACTTGGATAATTAACATTCCATGATGTAGTTTCTGATGAGATGGTGTAGGTACAGTTCATCTCATTATCCAATCATCTGTAGAATATGGAGATTTTTTTTTAATGTGCCATTATCTATTTTAATTCTGAATTTACATTAAAAACAGCAGTATATTATTTTATTAAACTGTAAAATTTCAAAATATAAGTCTGTGCATTCACATCAGTAAAACTTTGTAAAACAATGAAGTAAATTACACAATGCAATATCTGGCAGAAAAAAAAACAGGAGAAACCCATTATGTATATAGCAAGCATTTATTGCATTTATTGTGGATTGTGCGACTTGTTTCTTCTATGCTTTGTTTTAACCTGGGGTGCCATCAAGCTATGAAGTCACAATTTTAAGTGGTGGCAATGACAGAAAACAACTTTATGGTGTACAACCAAACTTGAACAGAAACTGGATGCAGTCATTAAATTATGTATATATCATTTCAGTGCTTTTAAGTCTGAAAATAAGAATTTAAATATTTTGTGTATTAAAACTACAAGGAACAGGTTTTTGCATAGTTAGCAAAGAAATACTCTAATTGCCTTTGCTTTATCAGGTTATTTTAAAAGAACTGTAATACTGAAAGCAAGCTTACAGAATTTAAAACACAGAACAAAAACCAGAGTCTCCATGAGCAAATACAAACCCTGAAAGAAACCTCCACAGAAGATTGCTTTGATCTAATTCTAGCCATGCCGAGGTAGGGATGTGCCCCCAGTTGAAAGCAGTGCATCATTGATAGATGGCATTTATGTTCTTGTGAACACCTGATGTACACACCTGCTTTGTGCTCCCTCCAATTTAGGCACAATGTAAAAAGCAAGGGATCTGGACTTATATCCCTATCTGAATTGGAGTGATTACTCTCTCATTGTGAATTCCATGAACTGGGTAAGAACAATTTGGTTGTGTTTGCTCTGCTAAATAAGATGGGCTGTGTTGTACTCTACCATCTTCATTTCTGTCCTGAAGCAGCTCACTGAATTAAATGGTGATGCCTCAGTAACAATGCCTGGAGCAATATAAGCCAATCTTATTTTAAAACCTTATTTAATGTAACACGGTGTTTTTAGTAACAAAAGTGTTGCTGTTGTAAATCTAAGTACTTGTGAGGAGATATGTAAAATGATTTTAATGGAGGGGTTAGTGGGGTTAGTGAAAATCCCATCTACGTTCAACAAAACAGTTGTACAACCATAGATTCCGTTTTAAACTGTATGTCACTACTTCTGTACTTTGCATTTGCGTTCCTTGAATTTGACATGTTTCACAAACTGTACCGTTTTCTTCACTGTGCAGTTTGCATGAGTAAATCATCAAGAGAATAAAATTTATCTTTACATTGTATCTGCTGTCTTGCATTTACGATATGAGATTTCCTTACCGAGTCCTGCTTGTTTCTCTACAACATGGCATAGTGCCAGAGAATAGGATTCCTTTCCTGTGTAATTTTGACTGAAGCCATCCTGCTGTTAACCTACCTTCCGAGGTCAGTAGCACGAGGAACCAAATTGCGGGGGGCTGTAAACCGTTGTGCTGGCTCTGTAAACCATTTAGAGAGGGCTGTAAAGCATTGTGAAGTGGCGTATAAATCTAAATGCTATTCCTATTGCTCCAGCGGCACTGAAAAAAGTGACTCATGGCCATATTTCACACTTCAGCCTGTTGCAGCATCTCCCTGGTCACATGATTAAAATTCAGGCACTTAACAACCAACTTGTATTTTTGACAGTTGCAGTATCCTGAGGTCATGTGATCACCTTTTGCAACCTGACAAACCAAGTCAATGAGGAAACCAGATTCCCTTAACCATGAAGGTTGTTCTAACTTAACAACTGCAGTTATTGACTTAACAACAGAAAAGTCATAAAATGAAGCAAAACTCACATAGCATGTCTTGGTTAGCAACATAAATGTTTCAATTGTGGTCATAAGTCGAGGACTACCTGTATCTTATATAGATGTGTATAGACTAGGATTAATGTAAAAGACTCTTGGAATGTAGAACACTGGAAGGCAATTCAGTTAGGCAACAAGTACAATATTTTGCCCATCATTTTACACTTCAAAGTTTTTCTTTTTTCTTTATGGATACTTTGAAGAAAATACACAAACAAATATGAAAAAGGACAAAAAAGAATATTAGTTACAAAAATTGTTTCCAGTTTGAGTTGAAATCTCTATCAATATCAAAGTTTCAGTGCTTATCAATTTAAATGTCGTATCAAAGCACATAGCTTCCACTTGGTTTTCCGTTTTTCCACTGAAAGGATCAGGTAACTGATCCAGTAAGAAGCACAAAGTATCCTTGTAGCAGTTATATACAAAGTTAATTCAGGGGACATACAGTTTCATGAAGTTTAATAAAAACATAGGTTGAAATCAAATGCAGTTTTAAGACTTGTTTCATACTAGAATGAATCATTTTCTGGAATTATATTATAGTTTTGCTACCAAATATGAAAGAATGATCCAACCTGGTCATTGAAAATGAATTGTCAAACCTGAAGTATTATACCAATGATAAAGCATTTTATAACAATTTTTTCAAAGAATAATGTTTGAAGAAATTCAACGTTTTCCTCCACTGAAATGATTTCTCCTATTGGATCCCTATTAATGAAACTTTTTTATTGTACAGTCATTTATCTGTTCAGATTATGAGTCCTATTTCAACAGCTATCTATAAATATGGCCCAACATATCTTCTGAATTCCCTATTTTTATGATTTTCAAATTAAATCTAGTATCTCATTGCTTATTTCTGCAATTCTTTTAATACTGTGCTATGTATTTGAAAATACTGAATACTTATCTTTGTCTTATTAATAATTAAATCTAGCAATCAGAACAAATTGATAATTCTCTACTGAAATTTTTTTGAGAGCATGAAGGTTTTTTTTTTAAATTTTGCTGAGCTATATGCCTGTATAGTTTTTCTTTGCTGGGCTTTGTAGTACATGTTGCTCCATTTCACTACTGCCCTGTTCTGTTATTAAATACTTCACTTATGCATTTCTTTCAAAAATTGAATTGTTTCCAAATAACCCTTCTTAAACTACAGAAAGATATTTCTTTCCCTTTATTGTTAATCATCTGGCATGCAACTTTTTAAAATGTCTTAATTTTAGAGTGACAACCAAAATGCCTGAGGAATGAATGAGCAAAGTATTCACTATATCAGACTTCCTATTTAAAAAAAACATTATATAAACATAAAAGGTGCTTTCGGGTTTAAAAAGAGATGGTTTTCAAGTATGCATTTGTAATATTGGACAATTTAGCTAAATGAGAGGAACCACAGAGTTTCCCATTATAGATAAGCAATCTTGTGTGTTAGTATGAGAAAATTGTTACATTTCTCATTTAACAATAGATGTGATGGGAGTCTCTTGAGAAAATGTTAGTTAAATGACTCTGAAAACTTAAATATTTTGTATGGTTTGTTAGTCTTCAATTTTCCCCTGAGAAAGTCAGATGATTGCTTTGGTTTCTACTCAATAATACGAATTGTGATTGCAGTATGTTTAAAATAAGAACAAATTGTATTATTTAATTCTAGTTAAATCAGTGAAATGTAATGTTGCTTTTGTACATTGCCTAATGTCAATTTGAGGCTTTACACAAAATTGGTAGGAAAAAAAAATCAAAGATAATGAAACATAAGATCTGAAGGAAGCCAAAGAATATAAAGTCTTGCAAATTTTGTAAGCAATAATTCCAGCTTTAAAAATAGTGTTTCTAATAATAATAAATATATTTAAGTGGCCTCAGAAGAAACATTTGATGATTAAATATTAAAGCTGCCCAGAGTCCTTTGATAGTGAAATAACAGCATTATAAATTTAATAAATAAAAATAAAATGTAAATAACATTCATTTTTACTTCTAGTTTCTCATTTACATGAAAGAATGAACTTCAGTCAATAAACTGAATTAAAATAAAAAAGATCAATATTTGTACCACTTGGAGAAAAACAATTATGATACATAGCTGGATTTGAGCAATAATTATTTCCAGTCAAAGTAGTTTATCATTCGGAGTGGCTCAACTCAATCCCGAGGTTCAGCCTTCATTTGTTTGTCATCACAAATACTGTAGATATGCACCACACAAAAACTGTGCTCTTATGAGATAGAACTCTTGCTCATCTAGAAAAAAAATAGCAATCGCACTTCGACTTACATACCGCTTCTCAGTGCTTTATAGCCTTCTCTAAGCAGTTTACAGAGTCAGCATATTGCCCCCAACAATTTTGGGTCCTTTATTTACTGATCTTGGAAGGATGGAAGGATGAGTCAACCTTGAGCCTAGTGGGATTTGAACTGCCAAATTGCAGGCAGCCAATAGTCAGCAGAAATGGCCTGCAGTACAGCACACTAACCACTGTGCCACTTTGAATCCTATGTTTGCTACCCAGAGTCACACAGGCAGATGGGGTTGCTGTGTAAATCAATAAAATGAATTAAAACTATACAGAGAGCACCTTTTATCTGCCTAACTGCTGAGACCAGATAGGGTTCAGTGGATGGGGCAGCACCATTTATGCTGGCATGCTTTTCTTCCGGCTCCAAGGCTAAAGGAATGTGTGTTGATAAGTCCTAAATTTGAGCTAATGACTGCAACTTCCAGAGGGTCTCCATAAATCTCCCCAAGCTCCTTGTTATAACATACTGTAAAGGTAAATCTCTTGAGGATCTTTCACAATGTCAACAATATTGTGTTAATACTGATGATATATGGAATGAGGAACATTTTAGTCTAGTTTTAGACTGATACTAATATTGCTGCAAATTATAGTAACATAAATATAATATCACAGTTTAAATAAGAAGGGAAATTGCCCTGGAAAGGTATCAACTAGCAGAGTTTTAAACTCATTGTGTTAATGGATGTTATTAAGCACGGAAGAAATTATAAATTTTTATGGTTATAGTCTTGATGCTCTACAATGATGATGGTAAACCTATGACACACATATTATTTTTGGCGACACACCTAGAGTCCACACGGTATTTGCAACATATTAATTAGGCAGTGTGTCCTGTCCTTGAAAATTGGCATAGGTATGTATTAGATTGATTGGGTGACCCTGCCCCAATAAGTTTGCAAGTTAAAAACTAAGAATCTCAATCTTCAAGGTAAGTTCATGTCCTGATGACTTCATGGTCACATTCATGTATTTTTTTCACAACAACATAGAAATGCCAGTGTCTTTTTCCAAAACATTTTTTAGAAGTTTGGTGACATACCTAGAGGCCACACAGTCCCTGGAGACCCTCTGAAAGTTGCTGGTCACTGGAGCTTCTGGAAATCAAGCAAGAATGTTTTTGCATTCTCTTTGCAGTTTCCAGAGGCTGCAAGAGAGGGCATTTTGTACAACTTCCAGAAGGTGCACATCATTTTCCTGTGCAGCCTCCGCAGCCTCCCAAAAAGCATCAGAGCCTCCAAAGGCCACCCAAGAAAGTGGTGTGCTATCAAACAGATTCTGCTCTCCCTGCAAGTCATGCAAGAGGACCCTGTTCTTGTATGCTTTATGGAGCCTCCAAACAAAGGGGTGCGATTTCCCGTCCACTTGGAGGCTGCAAAGGCCATGCAAGAGCATTCTCTGAAGCTTCCAGGCCTCTGATGGCCCAGAGATGTCTTGGACAGACATTTTTCTGAGGAACAGATAAATAAAAAAAATAGAGTAGAATTCTTTATTGGCCAAATGTGATTGGACACACAAGGAATTTGTCTTGGTGCAAATGCTCTCAGTATACATAAAAGAAAAGATATATATCACACTTAATAATAGTCATAGGGTATTTACAAATACATAGGTGTTAAATTTATATGCTATCCATCTCACTATTTAAATGCATGCGGACCAGGACAGCTAATAATGCAGCCCCACAAGGCTATAAACTTTTAATACATCATTTATGTACATTAACTATATTATATATTTTATATACAGACCAAGTGGCTCAGACAAGCCAAAAGATTGGACACCCATGATTTACAATGACTTTGTTATAAATTGCTTCTCTTTTGTTGGTGTATGTGTGCGTGAAAGACATGCCAAGCAGTGTCAAGTTAGGCATTTTCTAAATTTTTGACACACTGAGTCCAAAAGGTTCATCATCACTGCTCTCTACACGCTGGTATCTTTTCAAATGGCATCAGGGAGGACTTTTGCCTTCCACAATAATTCCATCACTTTCTTAGCTTCTGGTAAGGTGTCAGATAAAATGGTAAGAAATGGTTCCTGCACCTATTAAAAGGTCATAAATCTTTTTTTCCCTCCCAGAAAGGTTACAAACCATAAAACAGTGTTCCAAGATATTTGACATTGTATTTGATGCAGTATAATCTATCCTCTGAGAGTGTACCTTTTGAAGAAAATACAATGAGATCACTTGTGAATTTGCTAGTTAAAAGCTTCCCTAAATAGCTCTGGTTTAGAGCAAGAGATCAATACTGCCAGCCAGACTCACAGCCATGGTAGTTGAACAGAAGCCAGTTCAATAGGAGCAAAACGGGATTAAATTCATTTTCAATTTTTAAATACTTTGTGTCACCAAAGTTCCTGTGCTCAGCTGAAAGTTCTTTGCTTGTCTGCAAAGAATTTTACAACAAATTGAAGCCTAATTTTATCCCACAAAACACAGGGCTGTCTGTGCTTTTTTATTTATCTAAGTAATCTCTTTAAAGATTGTAGCCTAAGCTTTTATGATTAGACCATTTCATCAACTGTCATCCTAAATTAGTCAGTATGGATTTAGAAAAAAGGAAAGGGGCATTTGGGAAGCTTGGCAAATGAATAATTACAGGTTTGATTTTTTTATTATGCCACACACATTATCTTGCAAAAGACAGTATTCACATTAATTTGCTTTGCTGTGGGCTCAGATATGGAGAGCTTCCAAAAAGAAGCTGGAGAAAACAACCATCAGCACACACAGCTTTGAAACTGGAGTTTACATCCAGTTCCATAGTCCCCTTTAAAGCTGGTAATAAGTGATGAAAGCAGCTATTGCTCCCAGTATTTTTAGTATTTTTCCTCTTTTCAAACATAGGAAACAAAATTGCTTTATAGATCCTAAAGTACACTCTAAAGTGGCTCTAATTCCTGATATCAGGAGGCTGACAAATTTACCCCCACCAATAAATCCATATTACATCAGGTGAATGTTTCAAAAGACAACGAGAAATTTAAAAGTTAAAATTCTCTCAAAGTAGGTTTTCTTAGTTTTAGGTTTTTATGTTGAAATCATGTTTGGTGAGGCAGTAAAAAACTGCACCAAGTTAAAGCAGTTGCAGGCATTCAGGATGCCCTTTGAGATCAGTAACTTGGTTTGAAGTGACCCCGAGGAAGGGAGATGCAAGCCAGATAAGAAGGCCACAGAAATGTCAGGCAGCCAAGGGATTATTTTACAAAATACAATATTAAAGGAATGTAGATCGGGGGTGTAAGAGTAAGACTATGGGTGTCAGCCTCAAGGTCTGAATTCAGACAATTTCTTATATTGATATAGAGGAGGAAGAGTTGTGTCTGAGCAAATATAATTAAGTATTCATGATTATTAATGCAACTTTTTAAAATCTGCTATATAATCTGCCTATGTACTATCAGGGGTTTTAATCAGTTTGACTGAGAACCCAGTGACTACATTTTTAAGTAATTTAATTGTTTCCGATCTCCATGCTTGGTTCATATTATGATGCAATGGGGGATTTCCAAGCAATCTCACATTATAGAATTCACCAGGATCTCCTGAGTTCACCAACCATCCTTGAGATTGAACATAGTGACCAAGTATTTACCTGGTCCTTAAGCCTAGTAATCTGAGTATACATACAGGAAACCAGATAGTCCCACAAGAGAAAAGATTATTGGGTTTTTAGGTCCATACTGTTCGTCATTCCCAGTTGCAGGAAGCAACTAAACTCTCTACTGCTTGTTTTGTGACTGCAATCCATTCCTTAAATCGGAAGTGAAATGGTCATGTTTTGCTGCCTTCTCATTTAATAAAGTTCTCTCATATAAACTATTCTAGCTTTACTCTTACTCTGGCATGTGTTATCAGGTGCACAAAATTTGATCATAATGCAGATATTGGATGGGAAATGGTTTAAAAAAAATTATTGTCATACTCCCAAACAGTCACCAACCATGGTAGCCACTAAACTAGGAGTGGCTACATGCAAGATTGAACATGTAGTATTCCTATAGTAACAGCCAAAACCTCTAACAAGCAAGTTTGGAAATAAGTGAGTTATCAGTTAGTTCTGCACCATCCAAAAAGAAACTAGCATTTGGGTCTAAATGATAGTTTAGGTCTAAAACCAAACTTTATGTCTAAAGATTTTGTTCTTTCACTGCAGCCTTTCTTTTTTCACCAACTTCCTCATGATTTAAAATCCACAAGCCAGAAATTCTATTCAGATCTGAAAAGAAAAAAAAATCTCCTACAGACTTCCAAAAGCCTTTCAACCCTTTTTCCTGGGTCATTAAAAATGTCTGCAATATGGAACAAACCAGGACCATAGGGAATTGTGGCCCATTCAACTAAAAACACAGCCACATCTGTCATCTTCTACACTAATAACCATTTTGGAGACTTTTGTAAGGCTGCTCTGTACCCTATTTATTAAACCCTACAAAATTAATTGTTATAGTTTGGCAACAGCTTCCTTCAGCTGGGAATGTTGCAGAGAAAATCCAACAATTGTTCCTAGAAAGGATTACACCAGAGCTGGTATTCAGCAAGTTCTGACCAGTTCTGGAAAACCAGTAGCAGAAATCTTGAGTACTTCAGATAACCAGCAAATACTACCTCTGACTGGAGATTTTACAGTATCCTTCCCCTGCCACACCCAGCAAGCCACACCCACAGAATTGGCAGTAAAAAATTTTGCATCTCACCACTGGATCACACACCCTAATATAAATCCCCCCCCTCCCCAGGGTCACCCACATCCCATTGTGAAATGCCCTGGCTCAGTGGTGGGATTCAAATTTTTTTACTACTGTTTCTGTGGGCATGGCTTGGTGGGTGTGGCAGGGGAAGGATAACGTAAAATCTCCAGTCAAAGGTGGGATTTTCTCATTCTCCAAACTACTCAAAATTTCGACTACTGATTCTCCAGAACTGGTCAGGACCTGTTGAATATCACCTCTGTCCTGGCTCCATTATAGAAAAATTGTTATACAGAGAACTTTTTTTTTTAAACAACAGAGGAAGGACATCCAGCCCTCCCAGGTGTTGAACAGCTGAAAACAAGAGGGCCTTACCCTCTGAAAAGAGAGGAAGGAAGATATCCCATTGTTGGAATGTCCTTTATTTTTCATTGCAGAAAATAACCTTCATGATAAATCCAAAGTCTTTTTTTAAAGAGTTTTCTTCCTTTGAAAACTGGATATTCTTACATCTCCATGTTCTGAAATGAAGCACCATCTAGTGGCAAGTAAAAACATTCCACAGAAATGCATCTGTTTGAAATTTCTAGGCGTTTTCCATGATTAGGAGTTTCTTAAATGGGGCTATTTCATCATAAAGACAGACAATTTAGCTTTCCTTGTAAGCAATCTGTTTAAAAGGTCTGGCTGAAAATCCTGAAGCCCCTTGAATAAGGTGCTTCCATTCAGAAGAGCCCTGAACAAGGTAACCTTAGTGGATCCCAAGATCTAGCAACAGCATAATGGACCAGATCTGAATAAATTTCATCTTGCTGTTGTATAAACTCATAAGATTTAAGATGGTAATGTAATCTGCCTCAGCCTAGTTTTGTGAAATCTCCAAGATACAGATACCACCAAACCAATGTATCATCGTATATTGGCTGTTATGGTTGTTTCCGTTCTGGCCAAATTGCTATTGAAGAAAAAGTGGATTTTTCTTATTATAGTGCAGATGAAATATTGTATTTATAATCTTCCCCTGAATATAATTTTTTTCTTCTTCAAAACAATATATGCTGCTATTTTGAGCAGAAGCCGCCAAAGTTTTGGCCTTGAACATTGGATTTGGGAATAAGGATGGACATGGGAATAAGAATGTACAATTTATTTATTAGCTACATTTCTAACCCACCATAGTTCAGAATGATAACAAATTCTGTGTTTGTACAGTCACTCTTATGAACCAATTGTACTAAACTGTAATTAGGATTTCAGGGTAGCTTGCATAGCATTTTTCTCTACAGTAATAATTCTATGAGATTCAACAGTTAATAATTTAGGCACAAAATCATCAAGTGAGTTTTATTCTGGATATCACAGGTTCTTTTTCATATACCCAAGTCAATGGGCTCCAAAACCTATGAGAGGCAACACAACCACACAGGTCCTTAGGTAACACACATACAAGCATTCAGAGGCTAGTACTCACTGCATTACTCTTTTTCCTACTTCTAGCCCTCCTCCTCCTGTTGCTCCTGCAACTACTAATCCTTGTGAGCCCTATTGCTGGAGAATAGTATTTTTTTCTAGCTACTTTAGGTAACTTTACTTCCACAAAAAGGTAACTTTACTTCTTCCCCAACACTAACACTCCAAATTGCCTCTCTGCTCAGTTTTAATAGCCAATAGTTGCTGTGTTGACTATGGAGAGGACTTCAAGGGACAGGACAACAGTAGCACAGGTACTGACCATTTTCTAGACAGACTATCCTCTCACACTGGAGAATGGATTGACATGAAGTTTTAATGATTCTGCATCAATATCTACACCATCTGTAATAACACATTGGAATTGGCTATGTCCATGAATGTCCAAAATGCTACAGCCAGCAGAAAATCATGACTAAAATTCCACATGTTTCTAAAGTGCACTTAGATCATACCCTTCAGATCAGAGGTGATATTCAGCAGATTCTGACCAGTTCTGGAGAACCGGTAGCGGAAATTTGGAGTAGTTTGGAGAACTGGCAAATCCCACCTCTGACTGGAGATTTTACAGTATCTTTCCCCTGCCATGCCCACCAAGCCATGCCCACCAAACCAGTAGTAAAAAAATTTGAATCTCACCACTGCTACAGATACCTCTCAGGTAATTCAGAGAAAACTAATACAATATTAATATATAACTCCTTTTTTCCATTCACAAATGTTCTTGTTATTTTAAAGTCCAAATTAATATATTTACTAAAATATAAAATATTCTGATTTTGAATGGAAACTCTCTTCCCCTCTCTTCCCTGATTTAATTCAGTGTTTCAGTTTTAACAGTTAATATTGTGAGATACAATATAATAAACTGTTAACTTCTCACAATGTAGACTAGCATGTATTGCAAACAGTTCAATAAAATTGTTTTGTATCCCAGCAACTTCGGAGTTGAGATTTTACTCCTCGCAATCCTATTGTCAATGTTGGATTTAAAATTCATGCTTCAAAAATCTATATATGGCCCCAAGGTTCACATATTGCACTAAGCCATGGTTTTATTGAATAAACAATTATCAAGTCCTAGAACCATTGTTTACATACCACACTGGGTAGATTTACCCAACATAAAGAAGCAAAGCAAAGATACTATTTCTTAATGTACTGTGTATTCATTGTGTATTTTTCTTGTTGATCATTCCTTCAAAGGAGCAGTTTTAGGTAGTTTATGCCTGACAGCTTTGCATTTCTTATAGTTCATGGTGTTCTCAGTAACCATAATTTCAAGGTGTTAAAAGTTATCTAATTTGGTAATTGCTTTCCTTCCTAGTAGCCAACAGATTTCAGAAAGGTATCTTTAAAGCTAGTCTGAAGTAAGAAGGTCAAAAAGGAGTTGTTGCAGATTTTACAATGCTAATCATTGCCAACTATAGGGGGTGGTGCTCCTCTCCATTTCAAGGCCATTGAGCCAGCACTATCCCAAGACATTTCTGTGGTCATGTGGCCAACATGACATCACAGAACGCTGTTATCTTCCCACCAAAATGATATCTATTTATCTACTCGTATTTGCATTTGCTTCAAACTGCTAGGTTGGAAGGAGCACTAATTCATTACTTATAATTTTTAGGACTAAATACTGCCTAGCTCAGATCCTGTGGGTAGATTCATTTTCCCTACTTAGTCATCCAGAAGTTTAATTTTAAAATGGGAAATGGATGCAATATCTCTAGTGCCAAAAAGCAGTATTATAGCATTGTGCCAGGCATTGTATACAAGCACTGGTAGGCCACTGTATGATACTGTGCTGCTCAGTGAATCTTTTAATAGGCTAAGATAACTCATTATCCTGTTGCTTTTTAAATTATCCATGGACAAGTTACTGCTGAAAGAAAGAAATACAGAGCACAAAAAAAATGGAATATGGATATCCACAGAAGAGAGTGGGGTGTCTCCTTTGGCAGGAGAGTCCATTTATACAAGATTAGAATATCTACCAATGTGTTAAGATTGTGCAGCTTTTTACAGGAATATCTACCATTTTTTTACTGCAAAATGAAGAGGCATTAAGTCATACTGGAATTTCTCCTGGTTCAGTGTGTCTTGCAAAAATAACTCCTTGGGTTCACTCAAGCATTATTTGCTTTTAAAAAGTCACTTGTAAATCATCTGAAGAACACTTGCAAAATATAACTACATTGGTAGCTGAAAACCCCAACAGTGTCTTGGTAATAAATATCTAGTGGGCTAAATGACTAACATTGTACTACATAAGGAAATTGCAGAAAATTGAAAAGTGCAGGTTACTTCTATACACATGTATCTGGTTTTCATTAGTTATGAAATCCCTTTCCATATGAATGTATTAACATAACATTCACTAAAGGCACAGCATGCTTATCATGATTTATTGGACAGTTGGAGCCCAGCTTAAGAGCAAAAGTAAATAAGAGCAAAAACCTTTTCTAAGACATTTACTGGCTTGCCCTCCCTCCTAATCCACCCATCCTCACCCACAATTGATTTGTCATTATTTTTCTTTTCCATGCTCTTAGCAGATCATCTTCAAGATATGTGCAATACAACCTTGTTTATACCTTTCCAAAATTGGAATGTGAGGCAACAAGATCAGCTTGTTTGTTCAGGTTGCCATCTCTCTCTCTCTTTCTCTCTCTTTCTCTCTCTCTCTCCCCCCCCCCCTCTCTCCTTCTCTCCCCCTCCCTCTTTTTCTCTCCCCATTCCGGCAAAGTGCAGATTTAACAATTCCTTGACCTTGTACTAAGAATCATTGATTTTCCCCAATGACTACTCACTTCTTCTGCATTTCCTGTCACACTGACATCCCCCTTCTCTAACTTCCCAATGCTCAGTGTATTCATATCTCATTGACATTAATCTTTTCTCCCCGCCTTCTATTTGTGTGCCCTCAAAAAATTGGTCCTTGGTCTTTCATAAAGAAAACCCATTGGCTCTGAGAACCTTCATTTAGTTAAAGGGGCATCTTGTACGCCAGCTAACATTCACACTTTTTTAAAAAAAAAAGTTACCATGATCTATCATCCTATTCCAGGAGTGGCCCATGCCACCCATGACACAGAACCTGTCTTGGTACTTTGCAATGCAAACACCCCAAAGTAAAACATCCATAATAAAATAAATTACAGATGTGATAAAAACAGTAAGCAAAACTCCTATATAAAACTAAAAGGGGGCTATCACTTCACCTTACAAAACCTGTTTAAAAAAGCTTTGTTTTTTTAAAAGAAAAACCAACAACTTTTTGAAATTGAACAGAAGACAAAATCTGAAATTGTATGTACAGATGTTGAAAGTTGTTTAGAATGTACAACAGTACTTCAAGTTTATGTTTGAAATGGGGATATCATGAAAGATCATTTCATTATGCCTGGTGGACTTTTAAACTCTGAAGTACATATATGACTTCTGAGTTTAAAACCAACATTCAACTTTTAAACAGCACCAGTTCAAAGCCTGTAGTAATAGTATAAGATGCTTTTGATGATATATTCCAACTAATATCTAGTGTGCTGCATTTTGGACCAATTGTACCTTTGTTGAGATATTTAAATTTAGTGAGGCAATCTGCACTGTGATTGGTTGCTGTGGATGTGGAGGGTTTTTTCCCCTTTTTCCTACCTTTTTCTTTAAGCTGTGTGATTTACCTGATGATTTACTTTATGATACTCCTGTTTGCCTGACCATCTAGTTTGAGGTATATATAGTTGTAGAATGCATTTATTTGTATAAAACTACAAGTTCATGTCAGCATCTCTGACTACATTTGAACAGCTGCTGCACAATTCTGTGACCTTTCTAGTACTCTTCGGAGGCAGCTCCACATAAGACACATTGCAGTAGTCCAGATAAGTGGCAATGAAGGTTTGAAGCACCATTCTGAGCTCCTTCTATTCTATTTAGGCTCATAACTAGTGCACTGGCTGCTGGTAAGCAAAGACCCATTAACCATGGCCTCTACTTGCCCATTCAGCCAAGGAGAGACATAGGAACCTGATGTCTCATGAGTAGTGCCATCCCTAAAAGAAACAATTATCAAAGCTGTCAGACCTTCCTGATGAATGTATAATTTTCATCTTACTTGGGTTCAACTTCATTTTGTTTCATTCCTATCCAAACTCTTAATAGTCTTCAGACATTGGATGAAGACGTTGATGGCATTGCCTGTGCAGTTTGAGGTAATAATGTGCAATTGGGTATCATCAAGTATACCAATGATTCTATACTCACATCTCTGCATTCTGTAGTTTCATTTAAATGTCACACAGGATAGGAAAAAGGACTGAACTCTGCAGCTCTCACAAATAACAGCCAGTGAGTTAAATAATCTCTCCTCTTTTCCCTCTCCCCAGGAGTTGAAACCATGGAAAAACAGTGCCTTCAATGCTTCAAAACTCTGCAGGATGCCCAAAATGATCACAATGAATGGTACTGAAGGCTGTCTAAGATATTTACAATGTGAGGATGTATACACTTTCCTAATCTGGATGTCAACAAAATTCATCCACAAGAATGACCAGTATTGTCTCTATCCCATGTCCAAGTTTAAGAGTTCACTGCCTGAAAAGGAACCAGAGAAACCAATTATTGCCGGGTATAAGTGAATCTGATGCCATATGGAAAAATGGCATCTAAAATAGAATTGCTGCTCAACACTGTCCATATATGTAATCAAAATGCTGTAATGGAATTTGGAAAGAGTAAATGTGCCACTTTTACCATTAACAGGGGAAATGTAATGGAAACTGAAGGATTCAAATCTAAACATCTGGCTGGGTGTGCAACCAATAACAGCAATACTAATGTCACTGCAGTGCCTGAAGAAACCAGAATAGAAAAAAAAAGAACTGGAAAAAAAATAAGAAACTATATGTAGAACGATTACAGCAAAAAAAGGAAAAATAGTACTAACAGCAGTAAGCACCTTAAGTGTAATTGCAAAAATCTGGAGCACCTCTTGAACAACATCAGCAGTGGCAAAATTACCTTCAGTCAATTGCAAAAGATAGGCTTATTGTCAGACCTAACCCATGAACCACGTAAACAACCAAGCTAAAGTACAATTCTTTATTTGCATGCACCATATGAACAGAATCTTGTAAACTACTACCCTAACCTAAATTGCATTCTCCTATCCTGGGAGATTCTACAAGTGGCTATCCTAAATCACTTCCTCTTCCACAATCCAATTCTGGACCATGCTGTCTCTTGCCTTGTTTCTTTCCTTGAAATATGCTTTTCTTTCCTGTGAGCCTTCTGCATTATCCTAATCAATCACATTTACTTGGAACAACTTTCATCCTGTGACAATACCTTTAATATTATGAAACAACATCTTCCTGTCCTATATCCTTAGGAAGGACTCGATCGGTGGACAAAAATGCTAAATCCAGTCTAAACATCTGGCTGACTGTGCAACTGACCATAATAATAAAAACAAGGAAAAGTCAGACAATGTTTTATTTTAGAATTATGATGGAGGACACCAGACAAAAAAATTGGCAAAAATAGGCCACATGTAGAAATATGATGCAGGCATTTGAAGTTTTATCACAGCTTTTAAACTGTGGGTAAACTGAGCACTGATTATGTACCTAAACCACAAGTGTCTAGATTTTTGCGGGGATAATTACTCAAGACCAAGAGAGGGGAAATTGGGCCAACATGTAAGAATGACTGGACTTAACAGGTTCTAATATGTATTCAAGTTTACCTTCCCAAGTTTTATTAATTCTCATTTGATACATACATTGCATTGTCAGCTAAGAGTAGTTCTCACTCCCCCTTTCCAATGTATTCTTCACGTTATAGGTAAAGCAAGGTTTACTTCAGCCTATGTCACCAATTGTGCTGATGCAAGGAGCGAACCGGTGCATGGGAACTGTGCTTTTACGCATAGGGAGAACTAAAAGATGCTAAATCAAAACGAAAGTAGGGGGAGGCAGTTTCTTATCGCCAGAGCTTGGAACTCAATCCTCCACTATCTGGAGGAAGCACAGAGTTCAGAGAGCAGCGAAGGGCAGGGAGCTCGGCTCCCCTCTTTGCATCCTTTTCAAGTGATCAAAAACAAAACCGCTATAAGGCTGCAAAAGCCCAACCGAGAGGCCTCGACCCCTTGTCTGCACGCTCCCGCCTTTCTTAGCTGAGGGCTCCCGCCTCTCCAAGGGGTGATGGAGGCTTAGGGATGGAGGAAGGTGGTGGCCCACCAATCCCCCCGTTGCCATGGGAACCCATTCAGGGAACTGCAAGCCGCGAAGACGAGAGGGGGGGGGGGGAGAGAGAGGAGAAGCCGGTCATGTGGCGAAGCAAGATGGCTACCAGAGCTTGAAGGCTGCAGCCGGAGCGGGGTGGGAGCAGCGCCGTCCGAAAGGGAGCAAACGCGCCGCTCGGCGAGGCAACAGCTGTCCGCTGCTCCTGAACTTTTCTCCCTCCCAGGCCTCCCGGGACTCGGCGCAGCCTCTCCGCCGCCCCGAGCTTCCCCGAACGCTTCCCTCCCACGCCCCCCTCGGTCAGCAGTTAAAGGCGACCGCGGCGATAACTTTTATGGCAAGCGGCGGCTGCTTCGGCTCTTTTGTTGCTTGGCTGCTGGCTGCTCTTGGCAGAGCTCCGGTCCGTCCGCCCGCCCGTCTGGCTCAGTAAAACCTCCGAGGCGATCCCGCTCGTAGCGGAGCCGAGACGATGGCTCTCACCTTGTTCGGTGAGTAAGCGCTGCCCCCCCCCACACACACACACCCTTCTTCCCTCCCTCCCTCCTTCCACAGGTAGATAAATAGAAAGGTAGGCAGCCCTGAAGGGAGGATGGAAGCGGCTGGAGAGAGCGCTCTCTCTCTCTCTCTCTCTCTCTCTCTCTCTCTCTCTCTCTTCTGTCTCTTGCTGGATTTTCCGGATTGTTTTGGGTCGGCCGTTAGCGAGATAAAGACTTCCTTCTTTCTTTTCCTCACCCATTGTTTCTACTCCAGGCAGAGCCTGTGGGTGTGTACTCGCTCCTTCAGTCACTGTCGAGGTTTGGTGGTTGGTAGGCATTTGCAGTATGAGGTACTAGAGTTTTCAAGCAATTTCTTCCACCCATCCACCCCAAATCTAGCTTGTGAGGTATCCATTCTCTCTCTCTCTCAAAGCAACACTGAAACACCTCAGCTGGCTTAGTTTTATTATCTGTCCTTTCTGAGAAGTCAGAGAGAAGTTGCCCCTGCGGCAAAAAAAAAAGAAAAAAAAGGGGAAAAAAAAGCCGGCTTTTATTTTATTTTCTTAAAAAATGGGTTTCTTTCAGAACAAATGATAATTGATGTGATAAATGGCAAGCGAAGATGCAAATATTTGAATACAATTTATTTTCAAAAAATTATTTAAAAAGCATCTCTCAAAAACAAATAGTAAAAACGCACTGTTTATGTTTGTGTGTGCACAGACACAGAGGATATGTGTTTTGTATCATTTGTTTTTGATTATGTGTGTTTTTAGCAGCTCCTATAAATAAAATATAAATTTGGGCAAGTTTTATATATTGGCAAATTAATTTATTTAAACTAATTATTAAGCTTAATGGCACACATTTCTATCTTACTATGGTAATTAAAAAGCACTCTGTAACAGTAAAGTGAAGCAAAATAATCTTGACGCTAAGTATCATTTGGGGAAGCAGATTTCATTACATAAATAACTCACAGTATTCTTAACATGGGGTTGCTTTCTATTGATTTATTTTGTGTAATTATAATTTATACCAAACATGTCTTTGTACAAAGTTGTAACAATTCTGTTTGTTATATTTTAAAAATGAATATGATCAGTTTGATAACATAATAATGAAGAATTTAGTAACAATTGAAGTGTTTTCTTAATCTTTTATCTTCAAACTCTTAACTGCTGCAATAGTTTTCATATCTCTACCTTTGCTCTTTACAAGAGTGTCCAGCCTTTTAATTTCACTGTTTACCGAATGTTTCCAGCAAGCATTTGGGAGATTCGAAAGATAACCATGGAAATGTATTTTTAAATTATTAATATACTTGGAAATAATTTAGCCGAGGGCTAAGATTATTATATTAAATTTAGTTCATCAGACTTGTATTGTGAATTGATTCTGCAGAGTATAAATTAATGACCCTTGGTGAATTTTTCTGTGACTGAGAAGTTTTGTAATGGGTTTATTTTGTTACTCTAGTAAACATATCTTGTGACACCTTTTTGTTGTGGAGTAGTGTCTATTTCATCTAACAACTGGTAAGGACTATGTTTTCTGGAAAAAGATGAAGTTGAAAAGGAGGGGAATAGAGGTGAGAGACAGAAAGAATTGGTTATTGATAGTGATTTATTCATAAAACAATGCAGGTGGTTTCTTCCAAGCAAGTTTGACTTATTCATGCAATTTTCTTGGCAACAGTACTAACAGATTGTCACTGTTTTAACCCATTGTGTTTTTAATTTTTTAGTCTAACGCACGGGCCCAGTTTTCCCTGATGGTTCTTACACTCAAGTATAACTAGGGGTCACCCTGCTTAGCTTCCAGCCACCTGTTGAGGCAACAAAATTTAAAAGTGGTCACTTTGTAAAGATCTTTCTTCAAAAGATGTGCTTCGAAATATATGGGTGAACATTTTAAAGTTTAAATCACACTACTATTGTCTCTAATTCCCAGTGTGACTTGTGATTGTAAAAGCATCGTAAATGTAGTGGTATATTATGTGTCATAATGTTGTCCATTGTTATCTTTGCTGGAAGAGACCTCATATGATTACTGGAAATCTCATAGCTAGTAAAAGACCAAGGGCTTATTTTCTTCTCTATGCCAGTCAGTGGCTTCTTACTGCCTCATAAATCCTAATTGGCAATTCACTCTTGTAAGTGGTATGAGAAGACAAGGATTGAGATTCAAGCACTATGCTCAATTCAATCTTTTTATTAAGTTCATAGACCACCATTCACTATGCTCAATTCCCACCTGTTGCACAAATGAGAATAGCCAAGCAGAAATGAATCAATAGGGGTATTTCAATACATACTGATAATTTTCTTTCTTCTGGCCTGAAAGTTTATATTTATTTATATATATATATATATATATATATATATATATAT
>BLBF01000011.1:19205388-19248094 GCA_015471245.1 Laticauda colubrina | reverse complement strand
AGATGGCAGATGAGATTCTGCTGAAACGTTGCTACAACTTTAACAGAACTACAATGACGTGGGATAATACCCGAAGGAAGCTAAACAGCACATATATATATAACATGCACCAAAGAAAAATTCCTTGTGTGTCCAATCATATTTGGCCAATAAAGAATTCTATTTTTTCAGTGGGAAGTCTTTAGGGAGGAAGTTATTTTAATGCTTAGGTGGGGAAATACCAAACATCCAGGATTTTCCATCCCTTAAGCCAGGGGTGTCAAACTCAATTTCATTGATAGCCACATCAGGCTTGTATTTGACCTTCGGGGGGGGGGCTGGTTTTTGTGGCCAGGGTGGGCTTAGCCAGTTTGATGTCACTCGTGTGGTGGCCCAAGCACTCTGTCAATGAAAACAGATCTTGAGGGGCACCACGGGCCAGTCCTTTGTTGTTTCCTGTGAGCCAGATCTAAACCTTGAGTTTGACACCCCTGCCTTAAGCCATCAACATTCAGCAAAGAATCTTCTATTCTTCCAGGCAAGAATCTGTACAGTGAAATGAAATAGCACTAAATATTATTGCAGCAAGAGAGGCATTGTTTTTCTTAACTCCCCACCATTAGAATTAAGCAGCTACTTATTGGTTTCTTACAAGCCACTGGAGAGGAGCAGAATTTATCATACATTTCTGGTGGGAAGAAACCTTAGGTGTTTCTTTCCTTGGTCCTCTGTGGATGGTTTTTTGCCCAAAGGCCATGATGCCCACTATTTTTTTATTGTGAGAACTTTTTTTCTACCTTATTTAATTAGTTTAATTTAGTTTACTCTATTGTCATTGCGCCTTGTACAACGAAACCAAACACCATCTTCAGTGCACATCATGATCACGACCATGAAAATAAACACACACATCCTTCACCCTTGAACCGGAGGTATGACACCACACCAACACTGCACTATACAGCAAAATTCAATCGAGTTACTGCCCTGAGATAGAAGCTGTTTTTCAGCCTATTTGTCCTCGGTTTTATTATTCTGTACTGTCTGCCAGATGGTAAGAGTTCAGAAAAAGGGTTCCCAGGATGAGATGGATCTTTGAGAATGTTTTGAACTTTCTTAAGGCAGCGGGAGCTATAAAGCTCTTCCAAAGAGGGGAGAGGGCAACCCACGATCTTCTGGGCAATGATGTTAACCCTCTGGAGTGCTTTCCTATATGCCACTGGGCAATTGGCAAACCATTATTTAATTGGCAAAAATTAGACATACCTGCTCACATTTGTTACTGGAGTAAAAGGTATTTTCTAGTACGGGGTCCCCAACCTCCCCAGCCACCGCCCACTACCAGGCCATGTCCTGTTTGGAACTTGGCCCACATTAGGCCTCCTAGGGCCTCCCCCACTTCTGAGGCACCCCTTGCTCCTCTGAATAACCTGTGTGGTTACTTAACAACGTGAATGGGGAGAACAGGGATTATAGTTACAAAGTGAGGCAATCACGTTGGCACCTCGCTTAACAACTACCATGGCTGAACCATAACGTGCAAGCTCCATTACTATGATAAGTTCCTGTAACTTACACAAGTTAGCAGGAAAGCTCTGCTCTCTGGCCAGTTCTACAACTTCTCTGTGATGTTTTGATTTGGGGGCCTACAACTTTTTAAAGTTTGTGTGTGAGAGAGACATCTTTCCCCCTTTATCTTCCATTAGTAGGTCATCAGAAAAATAAACATGCCTGTATTTTTCAATTTTTCTTGAGCAAGTAGAAGAAATAAAATATTTTTGAGTGTTGGAAAACATTTGGCAGCTTTCCATATAGGTAGGCTGGTGATAATACCAACAATACATCTAACGTGGAAGTCAACAGAAAAGTAAATAGCTAATGTAATCATGCTCTTCAGCAAAGAATGGCTTTGTAAAAAAAAAAAAATTTGAAAAATCTCAAAACAGAACATTAATAGTCTATATCTTTTGTAATCTAAAAGTAGAAACTGTATTGGTTCTTAAACCAATCCAGTAAATTTTGAAACATTAGGCAGCTACTCCATCTTGTGGCCACGAATCTTATAGTGATTCTCTTAAACGGAGAACACCTTGCAGCTTTGAATTATTCTTCAGCAGATAAAACAGCTTTTGGATTCTTCAACAGATCACAGTACAGTACAATGTTGTGTGCTTTCTGAGTAGCCTATGTGTAGCTTTTAAAATATCTTCTAAGACCAAGATCAAGAAGAGGCACCAAATAATTCTGGAATATCCCAGCATTATTTAACTTAGACTGATGTGTGCACCTCTTAAGAAATAGAAGCAATTAAATAAAAGAAGAGAGATAGCATAGCATTTTCCATGCAGAAAGCATCACATCCAGTTTCCTGGTATCTCCAGGTAAGGCTCAGAAGGATCTCTGCCTCTGCTGGAAAGCTACTGCCTTACCACTGGGAACAATATTGAGCGAGGTGCACCCAAACCATGTAGTTTTTTCTTCTTCTGCTGCTTATATCTGTGGATTGGGGGACTAAATGAGGTTTTTGTGTTTCCTGAGGATCAATATCGCTTTTCACAGATTTAATTCCTTCTTCCATCTAGACCTCTGGTATTTTAAACTTTGGTTCTTAATTCCTAACATGTTGCACTGTTACATCTATAGCACTGAGCATATGACAGCTGAGCTTCTTTTGGGGAATTATGAAGCATCTAACATTAGGAAATGGGGAGTTGTGTGTGTTTGAAAAATGAGGGAATAATCAAGAGTCTGTGCTATCTTTCTTTTAAATTTGTGGATGCTCTTCACAAACTTGCCTGCAAATGTTGAACCATAAAACCAGAGAGGTATTTGTGATCGTTTGCAAAGATTTTAGGGGGAATTTCTGAAAATACTGTTAGAATACTATCACAGCAGAAGGTTTCAGTATGCTTACTGCCTTAAGCATGTTTTTGATCCATTTGGTCTTTGGAAATGTTCATATAGTGAGGCTACTTTGCATAATTACATCTATACAGTATTGCCTTGCCTTTGTTTCAGCGTAGCCAGCAGAGGGATTCAGAGCTCTTTAAAAACTGTTGTTTTATACTTAAAAACAATAACCCTGAATCTAAGAAAGGAACTGCCAGAGTGCACTCATCCTTATCTTGACGAATGAACACACAATCTGGGGTAGCTGTTTAAGGCTTAGTTCCCAGTGTGGCGTTGTTCCGCCAGACCCCCAGATACTGCTCACTCCTTTGTATTAATAACCTGGCTTGTTATAGCAAAGCAAGCAAACTGCAGCAGTATAATAAGCAAACAGAAATTTTAAGCAAGAAACAGTGAGGAAACTTTATAAACAAATGCCTTTGTATACCGTGTAATATTGCTGGAAAGGGCAGTTATTTATATTTAAAGTTTAGCTCCTTGTCTTTCATATGAATTGTTCCTCTGTGAAACACTATCTGCACTATTGTTCAAAAGGCATTTAATGGTTTGTGTTTTTTGGGAAGAGAAAAGATGTAAGATGTGTTAGAAAAATAAGAGTGGGTTTCTCCCATTTTTTGCCTCTCTTAATTGTGGTCAGTCAGATTACATGATAGAAGCTCTGCTTAGAATTTCCCATGCTTTACAGCTTGTGCTGCCCCACAAGTAAAGGTACCATTGAAGGGTCTTTTGAGGATTTTTGATGATCTTTGCTGTAGCCTCTTCTCCATTATTGTCAAAATTCTAGACCTCATCACTGCTCTGATATAATCTTTCCCTGACAGTTAAACAAGGAAATACAGTTAACTAAGCATTTTTTAAAGTAATACTTCTCACTAGTATTATATAGGACAAGGTCATTCAATAGCATGGAATGCAGTTATCATCAGTACACTAATGATACACAGCTATTCATCTCCAATGTTGGCTGGGAAGATGATGCTGTTATAATGCTGGCTGAATGCCTGGAAGCTGTGAGGATATGGATGGAGAGGAAGCAACTTTGACTCAACCTTGGGAAAAATGGAGTGGCTTTGGGTTTTGTTCCCCACCACCACCCTCACCACACACACACTTCCAAATCTGGTAATAGGACATCTTTTACTCTGGATAAGGTTGCACTTTCCCACACTGAACTGATGCACAATTTGGGGGAGGGGGTGTCTTCTTGGACTCACAGCTCCTGTTCAATGAATAAACATTCTCCATGGCTTTAAAGGGATCCTTTTCATCGATTCATCTGCATGAATTTTATCTTTTCCTTCACTGGGAGGCCTTGCTCATGGTCGCTCATGCCTTAGCCTCTTCCCATTTGGATTACTGCAATGTGCTTTGCATGGTCCCTTGAGGACCATTTGAAAGCGCAATTGATCCAGAATGCAGCAAGTGTGCACAAGAGCTGGGGACTTCTAGATTCACCCACATTATACCTCTATTGCGCAAGCTGCACTAATCCCAGTTTTCTTCTGGATGCAGTTCATGGTGCCGATGATCATTTTAAAGCCCTACACTGCACAGGACCTTATCAGACAGGGTAAATATACTCCAGGTCACTTTCCTGAAATGTTGTGATAAACAGTTGTGATAAATTATCATTAATACAGCTGTTCATTAGATTGCTTTTAAATCAACACGGATTAATTACAGTATTTAAAAAAATCTAAAATGGTTCACAAAATAACAGGATGTTGTGTTGCCACAGGCATTAGTAAAAGGATGAAAGGATTGCTTGCATTTCCCAGTTTAGAGACATTCTCTTCTGTCAGAGTTGTATAATTTTCAAAAGACAAAATTATATATACATAGAAATTATGAAACAACATTCAAGTGCAAAAATGGAGTTGTGAAGACATCTTTTTCATCAAGAATGTTACAAATGGTGCCTAAATATAATATTTATCTAGAATTTTTGTTTGTTTATTAATTAAATTTCTTATGTCGCTCTTCTCACGATCAAGGGAAATGATAAATATTCACAATTTTATAACCAATGAACTAGTCGTATGTAAATCCTTTGGGTCCAAAAGGGCTTTTCTATCTAGACTGATTTAAAGAAGTGGATCTAGAATTCATATCCTGCAAATGGAAATGTCTCCTGATCCAGCTGCACTGTTGGCAAAATGTGCAAAAAGGGAAAATTGAATTCATTATTCCTTTGCAGGTTTCTTTGCATTCAAATCAGTCTGACTGGAGGATTCCCTGTAACAGCACAAGAGGGATGTTGGAATAGCTAATGGGAGAAAGAATCAGCTTTCATTCAGCTGTATTCTAATTGTTGGCTGGGCGCTTGAACCAATCTGTGCTCAGGAAGTATTTCTGCTCATACAGCAAAATGATACTCTGCTCCAAATATTTTAGAAACTGTGGGATCCTACAGAAAGTTTAAGAAAAAAAAACATGCACAATTAGCATGCTAACCAGTTAAATTTTCTATTTCAAAAATGTTAGTTTACTATTGGATGATTGTGAAGAAGGAGATGGTGTTAAGATCTACAAAAACACCGAAGATTAAAAATTCATTCTTCTCATCCACGCTGCCTCGAGAGTCCAGGAATGGGTTAAGCTCCTCCTTCTGATGTCATAGAGCTGAGTGTGCCACAAAAATTAATTAATTCATTCATTCATTGTGAGCCCACCTTATCATAGGGTAACTCTGGGCAGCTTATGTTGTGGCCTGACAGCGCCCAGCAGAGCTGGTAGTAGATTTGGAGGTTGGGGAGGAACATGGGACAGTCCTGGAGTCTGGGGAAAGCTTTGACTAGTGCTCTGCGTCACAGGTAAAAATGGGGCCAGGGCCATCTGACAGTTATCAGCTGCCTTTGAAGTCAGACATCAGTGAGGCAGAAGAACAGCTAGGGCCTGTTCCCAGTGTGCGCATACATAGAGTTGCCAGAAGAAGGGAACAGCTGAGAAACAAGAGCCGACTTGGGAGTAAAGCCACAGGTGGATGGTGAATGGCTCCTCCCCTGGAGAATAAAACAGGAGCGAAAGGGGAGTGGAGCTTTGCAGGAGACAATTAGTTCATTCTGGCATGTTTGCCAAGTATTGCGGTGTCTGAAAGATATTGGCCTGGCCATTCTCCAATCCTGATAAAGGCCTGTAATTGGGAACTATTTTGAAAGACTGTTGGCCAGGACTTGTTGGATAGGAAATTCATTGTACGTTAAATAAAAGAGGTTTATCAAGATGAGGACTCAGCTTCGTGCTGTTGGGGAAGCCTGGGTCAGAACAGCTTACTGTTAGATATACAGTTAAAACATAAAAAGTTAAAACCAGATATTAAAACCAAGGACATATGGGGAGGGCGGAGGTTGGAGTGATGGGGAGGTGGGATTCAATCAGCCACATCCATTGCACTGTTCTTCCACTGGGGTCCCAAGCCAACTGGCAAATATAGCTAAAACCAGTATAGCAGCTGTATCAAATTGCACTGGAAAGGTATGGAAGCACCAATTTAGCCCAAGTCTTGGATGAACAGAGGAAAACTGAGGTATCGCAAAAGCTTAGAGGAATCATTGACTAACTTAGAAGAGTATAACCGAGCCTAGGTGGAATGGCATGCCTCTTTTTGAATTCCCACACAGCATATCCCTGACAGAAGTAGCGTCCATTAAGTCTTAGCTGACAGTCTGGTATATAAGGGAGGAGTCACTTTGTCAGATATTAAAATCCTAAAATTATATGTTATTAAAAAGAGCCAGGTGGGTGTAGTGGTAAAAGCAGTAGTTCCCAAACTTTTTCAGTCCACCTCCCCCTTGGTACTATAAACTCATCCTGGGTGCCTCCTACCCAGGGGTGGAATTCAAATTTCTGTGGGTGTGGCCTAATTTGAGTTGCTGGACACATGACTGGGTGGGCGTGGCTGGGTGGTCACGTGACTGGGTAGGTTTGGTTTGGTGGTCATGTGAATAGGTGGGTATGGCCAGGTGACTGGCAAACAAGTGGTCCTCACTTAATGGCCAGTTGTTTAGCAAGTGTTCTAATTTATGACTGGCCTCTCCAGAGATACTTGACCTGTTTTTGGAGTTTTGACAGCCATGCACACACATACACACACACTCCCTTCTAACCCTGCTGGAGCAGGTCATTGGATTAGAATTGGCAAAGCATCTCTGATTAGATTCTAGCAGTGAATAAAATCTAATCAGAGATACTTTGCCAATTTTGATTAGTTTTATTTGCATCTCTTTATTTTATGTTGCTGAATTGCATTGACATGTGTGTCCCTTCTTGTGCACAACCCAGGCACGTTGGGAAAGTAGACAAAGCCAGTCTGGGGGAGGGGGAGAGAGAGAGAAAGAGAGAGAACATGGATGGATGGATAAATGGATGGATGGATTGATGGATGGATAGAGAGAGACAGATAGGTAGATAGGTAAGCAGGCACACCTTTTGGATGAATGTATGGATATGTAGGTAGGTAGATAGGTAGATCGGCAGGTAAGTAGGTAGGTAGGTAGATCTATATTGGTATGTAGGTAGGTAGACAGAAAGACAGTTAGGCAGGCAGGTAGGTAGGTAGGCAGGAAGGTAGGCAGACAGACAGACCTTTCGGATGGATGGATGGATGGATGGATGGATGGATAGATAGATCTATATTGGTAGATAGGTAGGTAAATAAGTAGAAAGGCAGGCAGGTAGGTAGGTAGATAGGCAGGCAGACCGACAGGCAGACCTTTTGGATGGATGGATGGATGGATGGATGGATGGATGGATGGATGGACGGACGGACAGACAATGTGACAGCAGTGACACTTTGGAAAAGTAGAGCAAAGCCAGAGTGGGAATTGAAGTCCACATAAGTTGCCAAGGTTGAGAAACACGGACTGAATTTATCAACCGAGCCATTCTGGTTTAGAGTTTAGCATGCTATTTGATTCCATCTTAGTCAATAAACCATGGCTAAGATCTTCCTGCTTCTCAATGCAGCTGCCCCTCTGCCCCTTCTCCAGCCTCCTGCCCCAGTTCTTTGGCATCCAATTTTGCAATGCCAACCTCCCCGGGGCAGCAATGCTGCCGACTTCACCCTCTTCGCTTCAACCCAAAGTCCACTTCCATCGGGCCAAGCAAGGAGAGGTATTCTGCACATGCTCAGAGACTCCCAACTTCATGGAAGCATTCCGCCCATCTTTACACCCCATTCGGGAGGAGGAAGGTGTGCAGAAGCAGACCAGACCGATGGAGGCGGAGGGAACTATTGCTTGGAAACTAAGCAAGCAAACAAGCAAGTGCAGGGCTCAGTCGGAAGAACTGGGCTGCAGAGGGACGTTAGGTTCGAGGTCCGGGAGGGCCACGTAGAGCCGAACTGAACCAAGCCATGCACCTTGGAGAGCCACAGCTGCATTCACCTGCATCCTGCGTGCAAGCCCAGCTGGCTGGAAAGGCAGAGGCCGGGCAGGCACTGCACGCTCCCTTGTTCTCGTCCGGGCAAGGGGGCTTAACACTGGACCACTCATCACTTCCACTGCAAGCCTTGGGAGGGTTTTGCTTTCGGGCCTTCTGGTGCGCTTCTGCTGCTTCCACCGGAGAGGGCAGCCTGCAAGCTAAGGTATTCCCTTTCCACCACCTCCCACCTCTCTCTCCCCCCAGCTTGGCAAGGCTCACCGCGCATGGGTTCCGCACTTGAGGCTCCAGCTACAGAGCAATGAAACAGTCAACATGCTGCGTAACTGGCAGTCAGTGAGCCTGCGGGACCAGCATCTTGAACGCCCCCCTGCTGCCTCTTAGCACCCCCCTGCTGGCCCCCTTGCCTCTTAGTGCCCCCCAAGGCATCCCACTGCCCCCCAGAGGATAGTACCGCCCACTTTGGGAACCACTGGATTAAAACATCGGGGTAGAAAGCGGCAAACCCTGAGTCCTCCCTGGGTATAATGTCAGCTGGGTCACCTTGTGCCAGTCATTCTCTATCAGCCTAGGATGAAGGCAATGACAAACCACTTCTGAAAAACTTGCCAGGAGAATTGCAGGGATTTACTAAGCAGTCATAAGGAGTTAATACTGAATTTTAGGGCGTACACACACACGAACACACACACATACTTATGTTGAATTCCTCTCTTAGGCAAACTGGCAAATCAAACAAGTACTTTGGGGAGTACTTATTACACACAAAAACACAATACATGCATATATATGTTTGTACACAAACACAGAATGTTGCTTGTGTACTAATCCTTTCTGGGGCAAGACAAGCCTGGATAACATTTTATTTCCCCAATTCCTTTCAAAGTGCTTAAAATATTTAAACTTTGTATCAATCCTGGGGCAATAGGTAGCTGAAGCCCATGTCACACTGAACCAACGGATGCAAAGAGGATGTAAAACAGACAAAAAACCTTGCCATCCATTGGCTAACGTGATGTATCCGTTCTGTACTCACTGCCTCCGTTTTGCTTCCTCTCTATCCGTCCAGCATCCATTTATGGACGTTTCATCCGCTCCAAAAGTTTTGGGCTGCCTAAAACTTTTGCGTGGAAAATGTATCTAGTTCGTCCGTTCTGCATCCGCTAGGCATCCGTTACGCATCCGCTGTATCTGCTAGGCATCCGTTGCGCATCCGCGCAACTCCATCCGCCCGGACGTAGGGAGGAAGCGGAACGGGCGCAGAACGGATGCAGAACAGATGCCTAGCGGATGCAGAACGGAAACAAAGCGTTTAAAACGGAAAAAACGTTCGCAGAGGGGACCGATCTCGGATATTAAGGATGTCTAGAGGATGCCTACAGGATGCCTAGAGGATGCCAAGCGGAAAACCTATACTGCCTATAAAAAGGGGGAGTAACTCTCCTGCATCGCACTTTCAGAACAGCAGCCCAGCGGTGCAGACCTCTGCAGCCTTCATCTGCCTCTTCCTCTTCCACAGCATCCAGTCATGTCCACCGTGGATTGTAACAAAGTCCTTTCAGCAGCCACCATCATTCTGCAACAGTGCGAAGCCATCTGCAGGCTCTGTGAACACTACTGCGAGAAGAAAAGGAGCCACCCAAAAAGAGTCTGGGTCCAAAGATGGTTCGCCAGAAGAGCAGAGGACGGACTGTACAACAAGCTGATGGTGGAGCTCAGGAGAAAAGACACTCGGGCGTTCCAGAACTTCATGAGGATGCCTCCAGCCATGTTTGACGAAGTTGTGCAGCGGCTGACACCCAGGTTGACCAAGGCAAAAACCAGCTTCCGGCCCAGCCTGGAACCTGGCTCAAGGTGGCACTCACTCTGTGCCACCTGGCCTCAGGGACCTCCTACAGGAGCATGCAGAACAGCTGGAGGGTGCCATCCAACACCATCAGCATTGTGGTCAGAGAAGTGGTGCAGGCCATCATCGAAGAATACCTGGAGGAGCTCCTCCAGTGCCCCTCCACTGAAGAAGGCTGGAAGAAAGTTGCAGAGCAGTGGTATCAGAAGTGGAACTTCCCCCACACCGTTGGAGCCATAGATGGGAAGCACGTGGCCTGCAAATCTCCAGCCAACTCGGGGTCCACTTATTTCAACTCCCAGGGGTTCTTCAGCATCATCCTCTTCGCCATGGTCGATGCTGACTACAAGTTCATGTACATCGATGCTTCAGGCAACAGCTCCTCTTCAGATGCCCAGGTATACAACGCCAGTCACCTCAAGGAGGGGCTGGAACGCAACCTCATGTGGGCTTCCCAGATCCAGAACCCCTGCCCAACGACACACAAGAAGTGCCCTACTTCATCGTGGGGGATGACGACTTCTCCCTCACAACCTACCTCATGAAGCCCTACACCTCCAGACTCCTCACCCGTGAAGAGAGGATCTTCAACTACAGGCTGTCCAGGGCAAGACGGGTGGTGGAGAACGCCTTTTGCATCCTGGCCAACAGGTTCCAGGTACTTCTCACCACCATGCAGCATCGCCCAGAGACCGTGAGGAGGATCATGGAATCTTGCTGCATCCTGCACAATCTCATGCGCACCTGCTACCCAGTCTTGCAGAACAGGCTCGTGGACCTCCAACAAGGCAATGGGGACATGGAGCCTGGGGAATGGAGGCAGGGGCAAAACCTGATCGACACTGAGGATGTGCAAGGCCCCAACAGAGCCTCACATGAGGCGAAGAAGCAGCGCAACCTCCTGAGACACTGGTGCAACTCCCCAGCTGGAGCAGTGGAATGGCAAGACTGTATATGCTTAATGGATGCTTCCTTCAGCCTGTCTCATCACACGGATTAGATTGGGCCATGTATGTTTGGTTGGCCTACAATGAACAGGGCGTTTAATAAAGAGTTGTGTATATGTTGACATGTGTGGATAATTATTACATTATTATTGATCATAAAGGGCCATAGGTATGGCACCTGGGAGGGTGGACCATACAGTCCCACTATGCTTGCACTGGAGGTTTATCTATCCACAGGTATCCTAACCCATCCCACAGCTATTACCCATCTCACAGGTATCCTAACCCATACCAAAGCTATCCTTACCCATCCCACAAGCATGCAAAGGCTTAAACCATTTCTAAAAGTTTCCAGCAAGACTTTATTAAAAAAAAGAAACGAAGCAAGTGTATGAATCAAAAATAGATTTTATTAACAACAAGCTATAAGACAAAAATGAGTCTCTGGCACTCCTCTTGGTCGCTCAGTCTCAGGGGTGAAGGGTACAGGTGCTGTGGAGGTGGCTGGTGCTGGAGTGCTTGTCATCAGCTCCTCCAGAAGCAGAAGCAGCAGAAGCGCCAGCCCCAGAAGAGCGAGCCTGTGCTGCAGAAGCCCCAGCAGAACCAGAGTGAGGGCCAGGGGGCGGGATGGTAGCCCTGTCCCTCTTGCCAGGGCTGGCAGCAGATGGCTGAGGCTTGCTGTGCTTCCACATGGTTGTGGGGTTGCTGGCTGGCAGGGAGGCTGGCAGGAACCAAGGCTGGCAGGGAGGCTGGCACCAAGCCAGGCAGGGAGGCTGGCAGGAAGGCTGGCAGGGAGGCTGGCAGGAAGGCTGGCAGGGAGGCAGGCACCAAGGCTGGCAGGCAGGCTGGCAGGAAGGCAGGCACCAAGGCTTGCAGGCAGACATGAACCAAGGCTGGCAGGAAGGCTGGCAGGCAGACATGAACCAAGGCTGGCAGGAAGGCAGGTAGCAAGGCTGGCAGGGAGACCGGCTGGCAGCAAGGCTGGTAGCAAGGCTGGCAGCAAGGCTGGCAGGCAGACATGCAGGCAGGGCAGGCAAGGCAGTCGATGTGTCCGGCAGCAGGTCTTTCCTCTGAATGGCGACCTGCTTCCGTTATATCCACGGGGCTTACGCAATGCATCCTCCCCGCATGCGCAATTAACACCAGGCATCCATTAGGCTTCTGCTGTGCATCCGCTAGGCTTCCGCTCTGCATCCGCTGTATCCGTTCCACGTCCACTTCACTGAGGCCCCCCGGAAGCCCTGCGGATGTGCCACCCACTCCCATCCACTCCCATCCGCTTCCATCCGCTAGGCTTCCGTTCCGCATCCGCTTTGCATCCGCCCTGCGTCCTCCCTGCGTCCGTGTTATCCGCTCTGGTTATGCAAATTTTCGCCCCTTTTGAGAGCGGATAACAACAGATGGAGCATTTTGCTCGTCCGCTGTGTCCTTTTTGCATCCGTTGGCCAGTGTGACATGGGCTTAAGTTTAAGAATTACTTAGCCAAAACCCCAAAGTGATTTTTCTGGTAACTGAATCCAGTTGTCCCCAAGCCAATACTTTCCCATTTATACCGTATATTGGAGAACTATAATGAAAGACATAAAATTACTCATATTTTGCTACCTGATGTTTGCAGGAAGATTTTATTTTCTCTCTTTGAGTGACAGATTGGAGGAAATCTCAGTGCTCATTTTTGCTGATGCTCAGTGAATTTTCTCTTGTCTCCTGATACAATTCCAGATAATTTCCTTCAGCGAGAAGAATATAAGAAATGCTGAATTTCCATACAAAAAGTTAGTATCACGCAGACATCACTGTAGACTTAAAATTCCACAAGATGGCGTTTGTCATCTTCCAAGCTTATGAATTTTCACCAGAAATATTCAATTCAAAGTAGATTAATACGTATGTGAATAAGATTGGCTAATCTTATATGCACAATACAAATATACACACCTACATACATTACATATAGACACAAACACAGAACTAAATGAAACAAAAATGATTCTGCTTAATATTTTTTTTTTCTAACAAGTCATGACAATGTAAGAGTGTATGTTAATGATATTGTATTGTTTATTTCTGAACTATTTACTTTAATGTTGACCTTTTTTCATCAAGTTTTTTTTTTTCAGTCTACACATACACAACAATACATAAACAGTGTGGCATCAATATATCATAAAATTTAGTACAACAAAAATTGATAATACCAATCATATCTCTTAATACACATATTCACAAATCATAATCCTTCATTGCTTCAACTTTTCAATACTCTCTCCTAGAATTAACCGCCATATCATTTAAACATACCTAATAATTTCATTATTCACGTTCCTCTCCTATTTTTTATTTTTTGAATAAAAATTCTCATTTGGCAAGCATCTCAACACAAACATGACCATAATTACTTATTCATTTTACTTATTCAGTTTCATATCACATTATTCCTTATTAATATTAAATTCATTAAACTTATTTTATCCAATCTCAGTTCATCTTGTAACTTATTTCATTTTTCTTGGAATATTCTCATATCTTATTTTTACAGTGTTATGTAAGATTCTTATCTCACTTCTGTGTTCATTTTCCATATTGCTTTTATCTGTCACATTTGCAATTTTATCAATCCTTATTCTATTAATTCTTGAAATTATCCCCTTTGATTAATAATTTGAGCAATCCACCTTCACTCTCCTTTAATAATATCTCCCTATTTACTACATATCATACATACACATATTTTATATCAGATTCTGCATAACATTTTCTCAACTGATATTAATCTTTCCATAATAATTCTTATATTTTTATACATCACTAATCATCAATTAATATAAAATATTCTTATTATAAATTTCCGTTCCATATTTATTTCATTGAATTCCATATCTAGTGTAGTGATAATCCTTTAATAAAAAAGAATAAAATAGCTAAAGAAAAAATCATATCAGTTACAACCCTGTTTATTTTCAATACTTATAAGCATACATCACAACATATTACCTTGCAGAATCTCCTTCCCTATCCTTTTTTTACCCATTATCTCTCTTAACAATGTAATTCCTTTTCATTCTTGTTTCCTTCTTATTTTTCTTTATTTTCTGGTCTTTTCTCTTAATTCCCTTTTTTCCCATTGTTATTCCCCTCCATTTCTCATTCGAATTATTGAGTTTATTTCCCTCCCTCTTTCAAACTTTCTTTTGTATTTCCCTCTTCTGTTTTTTTTCCCTTCCATTTTTTTTCATTTTCTAAACCAGTCCCCCTTTTATTATCACATCAGACCACAAATTTTTAATTTTAATTCCTTTTCCCTCATTCTTGAATGATTGTTGCTCCACTTGCTCTTCAAAACTGGCTTCCTCTTTATTTGACTCCTCCCCCTCTGATTTTTTTGTTCTTTCTGCAAGCTGAGTCACCATATCTAGTTTCTGTAATATATTGTTGCACATTTCAAGTTTCACTTTCATTTCCTTTATATCTTGCAAATCCAGTCTTATTTCAGCAAATAGTTCCTCCATTGTGTCTACACCTTTTTTCTTTTAATTAATGTATCCAATCCAAAAGTCCAATGTATTATTTCAGACAGTGTCTTTTAAATTTATTTCCAACAGTCAGTATCCATAAATCTTTTTTTCTAGGTCTTCTAATTGGTCTTTCCCAGCTGTTTCCCAAAATCACTGGGTGGTTCTAAAACAATATTTTCAAATATCTTCCCCCTTATAATATTCTGGTATCACTTTCCAGAGTTTTTATTTTATTATAATGGAGTTTCTTTCATTTTCTTTTAAGTTCCAAAATCCAATCTGTTAAAAAGTCCAGGCACTTTTCAAAGAGTCACTGAAATTTTTCCTGTACCATAAGATTCTTTCCTTTACTTTCCTTTTCTTTTTTTTTTAGTTCTAATACTTTTATTAAGTTCACTAATTTCAATTATTAGCTATTATTTCTTTTCAACATATTCAATTCCATCATTTATTTATGCCTTTTTATTGCCAAAAGTCCATTAGTTATCCAATTTAATATCCAAGCATTTTGTGTTCAAATATTTTTCTCTGAATTTTCTCCTCAAGATTAATCCTTTACAATGATTCAAACCAATTTTATAAAGTCCAATTTTCTCCTCACTCTCTCTGGTCACCTCTTCCACACATTTTCCTCCAAAATAGTCCTTTATTCCTTAATACCAGGGTACCTTAAAGTCCATGTATTTTGCCTGGTTCATATTCTGCTTGCTGCTTCTCCGCTCCAGCACAATCTTAGTTTCCCAGACTGCTCTTCATCTTCATGGTGGCCATTTTAGATCACCACTGCAACCTGCCTTTGGAAGGAGATTTTTTTTTTGTCAGGGAGGGGAGTTGCGGCTCCCCTCGACCCTTCAAATGATTCCCACTTTCTTCACCATCCCTCCAGGGTGGTTCTGGTCTCAGTCGGGACCCCCCTCCCCCCCAGCAAGTTAGCTCGAGGTAAAACCATGCACAATTGTGGATTCCACTCCAACTCTAGCGACAAACAAACCAGAAGTCCATACTTCATTGTTGACCTTAATGCACTTTTTGAATGTGTTTGGATAAATTGCAGGACTCTCTGTTAATTGGTCTATGTCAAAATTGAAGACAAGAATGTTTTTTTCAAATTCTGAATTATACAATTTTAATTTTGGTACTTCTAATACCAAATTTGGGATTGCTTCATTCATTATAAATTCTGTTCTAGGACCTTTTGGAAGAGTTATACCTTTGCATATTTAGCTAACTAGTCTATTGAGGATCAGGATATAATAGATTAGATATAACTCATTTCATAATTACACTAATTTGGATTTTATACAATACTGTTTCTGGAAAATCATTTCAATCTTTTTTTTCCTTGGTAAATTGAAGTTATGGTGTAATAATAGACCTTAGAACTGGTCTTTAAAAAGCAGTTATATGCAAGATTTTGATGGATTCTGAATTTTTTTTTACTTTATACTAATTAACTGAAGGTCAGTTATGAATATTTATTAAATGTCAAATATATTTGTCTTTTTGCTGCCTACAGACAATTTATACCATCTATTGACAGTGGGATTTTTTAGATTCGGAGGTACTTAAAATTATTAGAAGTATTATCTTATGAGACTAAACATCTCACAGTGTTACCGTGTTTCTCCAACAATACAGCCTCCACCAATAGGAAGGCCCAGCATGATTTCTAGGCATGAGGTGAAATTAAGCCCTGCCCCCAAAAAATTAGGCCGATTCAAACCATGTTTTTCCCTGCCATTTCTCACATCGTTCATTGGAACTACACGAGGTGAAGAGAAATGGGTGGGGGAAGGGTGGGGGGATGGGGAGAAAACTCACCGTTAGGAGTGCCCTGCAGGCAGCTGAGGCTAGAATACCCTGATAGCCGATAGAAGCTCCCTGAAGGCAGAGTCCCCAGCCACTTCAGGGCATGGCATGGCTACCCATGTCCCCTCGCCTTTAGGCAGTCTCTTTCAGGCGATGGAAGTGTAGTCACCAGCCACTTCAATCGGCCGGTAGAAGCGGCCTCGGGGCGAGTGCACAAACACACTCCCCTCACCGCGAGGCTGCTTCTTTCAGCAGACAAAAGCTCCCTGAAGGCAGAGTCCCCAACCGCTTCAGGGTGAGGTGTGGCTGCCCATGTCCCCTTGCCTTTAGGTAGTCTCTTTTGGGCGATGGAAGCTCCCCAAGTGCAGTCACCAGCCACTTCGATTGGCCAGTAGAAGCGGCCTCAGGGCGAGCGCACACACACACACACTCCCCTCACCCCAAGGCCGCTTCTACTGACCGATTGAAGTGGCTGGTGACTGTACTTGGGGAGCTTCCATCGCCCGAGAGACTGCCTAAAGGTGAGGGGATATGGGCAGCCACGCCTTGCCCCGAAGTGGCTGGGAATTCTGCCTTCAAGGGAGCTTTCGTCTACCAAAAGAAGCGGCCTCATGGCGAGGGGAGTGTGTGTGTGTGTGCTCACCCCAAGGCCGCTTCTACCGGCCGATCTAAGTGGCTGGTGACTGCATTTGGGGAGCTTCCATCACCTGAGAGACTGCCTAAAGGGGATATGGGGATATGAGGGGATATGGGCAGCCACGCCTCGCCCCGAAGCGGCTGGGGATTCTGCCTTCAAGGGAGCTTTCATCTATCAAAAGAAGCGGCCTTGTGGCGAGGGGAGTGTGTGTTTGTGTGCTTGCCCTGAGGCCGCTTCTACCAGCTGATCTAAGTGGCTGGTGACTGCATTTGGGGAGCTTCCATTGCCTGAAAGAGACTGCCTAAAGGCGAGGGGACACAGGCAGCCACGCCACGCCCTGAAGCAGCTAGGGACTCTGCCTTCGGGGAGCTTTCTTCGGCCGATAGAAGCGGCCTCGTGGTGAGGTACGTGCATATGGGCCGCTCTAGGTGGGGGAGGAAATTAAGTCACCCCCGAAAAGACGACCTAGCCGTTTTTTCAAGGGTCAAAAAAAAACCCCGGCCTTATTTTGTGAGAAACACGGTATGTACTTGCTATCAATAAATCACTTTGCAATTTCAGAGACTGGATGGAGTAAGCAATTGAAGATCTCCATTATGTCTAGACAATGGGAGACTTTTAAAAATTCTGAATCATAAATTTCAATTGTTCTTAGTCTATGGCTTTTTCTGTAAAAATACTATTTCGGACTTACTGAATTCCATTACATTTGTACAGAAATGAAATGATTAAATTACATTATTGGAAATGCCATGAGAATAATAAGACAACATTTAAATGCATGATTTTTATAAGATACTCTGAGAAGAAGTCATATGTATTAATTTGATATATTCAGATACCTGCTGTCTGAAAATTCTTAGCTGGACAAAGGAACTAGATTGTCTGCATTCTTCTTGCTGTTCTTTAACATTGAAAATATGTATTTATGGCCTCAGGGATATTACTTTATTAGCAACTTATGAATAACTTGCTGATATATAGACATTAAGTTTTACTTATCAACTTAGAATGTATGTGTGTATTTATATGTGCATGCATACATGAGTCATGATTTTTGTTTGTCATTCAGGCCATCCAATTTGTTCTTCTTAGTGTAATTAATCATTTGGATAATCTCCAATGTGCAAAGGTGACAAAGACATTTTAATAAGTCTGACTAGATCGCTTTTTGTGGCCTGAGCAAGTGCCAGCATCTGAGTGACATGGTTTTATTATTTTCAAGCTAACTGCTGTAATTGGAATTTACAATAATTGGACTGTAATAGTAATTGGATGGGAAGCTACTGGGAAATCCTAGGACCATTAGGCTAGAATAGGAAATTGAAAATATATCTTGGAAGAAGGTGGTGGCAAGCCCCTTCTGTATGTTTTCCAAAAAAACTGCATGGATTTGACATCACCAAGACTAGGGCTTCATTTGAAATAGTATTGACTTATTATTAGGTAAAGAGTGCAAAAACATTTAATTTTTTAAAAACTTGTTCCTTGAGTCAGTGTTGACCCCCTGGTGACTGCCTAGACAAGTCCTTGAAGTTTGCATGACAAGAATTCAGAAGTGAATTGCCATTTCTGGCCCAAGGGCACTCAATTGGCTTTATCTCTCAAGCAGGATTAAATTCATGGTCTCACAGTTCTAGCCTGGTGCCTTAACCAGTATACCAAACTGACTATTTGTGAGGACAATAGAACATTATATGACTTTGCTACAAATTATTTTGTATATTCGACAAGAAATAATCTGGTTCTTTCATTTACAATAAATATGGTAATATGTAAATTCTAGCCTGGAACCTTTTCTTGTATCTTTTAAGATAATTAGTTTGTACTCCTGAATCCAGTTTGTACTCTTACTGTAAATAGAATTCCCTGAGTTCTAAATCTATGTTCAATACTGATTAATTTTGGTTTTAATTACTATTTAGCTGGAATTGCATTTTAATTGTTAGATGCCTTGAGAGAGGGTTCAGTTCTGGTGGATAGAATATAGGAGAAAATATTTGATATTATATTTCAGTGCCTTAAAATGTTGTACCACCCATATTCTAAAGAGACATGTTTATTTTTAATCATCTAGGAAAAAAAAGAAGAGATGGTGGGTCTACTTTATACTCTAACCAGTAAAAGTGTAGCCAAGCCTATACAACTTTACAGCATTCCCCAGCTCCCGGATTGTGGCCCATTACCGAGTTGCAGCCTGTTCAAAACTGAGCCCTGGGAGAAATGGCCAAGCGTGTGCGTGAAGCTCCACTTTTCGAGTGGCAGGCAAGAGTGCATACATGCATGAAGCTCCACTCATGCAAGCAGAGGGTGCTTGCACTTGCAGGCAGAATGGAAGGAAGGAAGGAAGGAAGGAAGGAAGGAAGGAAGGAAGGAAGGAAGGAAGGAAGGAAGGAAGGAAGGAAGGAATTCTATATTATTGCATAGTTAGAGCCCTAGTGAATCAAATGCAGTATTGCAGGCTGACTCTTCCCACAGCCTAGAGTATGATCTTGACAGGCTCAAGGTTGACTCAGCCTTCCATCCTTCCAAGGTCAGTAAAATGAGGACCCAGATTGTTGGGAGAAATAAGCTGACATTTCAAATAGTTCAGAGAGTGCTGTAAAGCATTATGGGGCAATATATAAATATGTAAATCTAGGTACAATTGAAAAATATTGGAAATGCCTAAATATCTGTTTTGCCACCTGAAAAAAAATTTCCAGACATTTTGTTAGTGATTGCTTCTTTTAATAGAGAAATAAAGAAATAAAAATTGCTGTCCGAAAGTCTTTTAAACAGTATCTGCATTGATTTTAAGCTTCAGAAATCCCCTTATCAGTTATCCATTTATTTTCAGGATCACAGGGAAACACCTGAGATGATCTACCACAAGGTCTATCAGCAAAATGGGGAGCATTCCCTCCTCCTTGTTTCCCTAGAATTAGTGGATTTTATAAAACAGAGAGAAAAAGTCAGAAGCAGAGAGGCAACCAGATTCATCTAGTGTTGGATTTTAAGCCCCTGTCACACTGCACCAACGGATGCAAAGAGGATGTAAAACGGACAAAAAAGCTTGCCATCCGTTCGAAAACGCGATGTACTCACTGCCTCCGTTTGGCTTCCTCTCTATCCGTCCAGCATCCGTTTATGGACATTTCATCCGCTCAAAAAGTTTTAGGCTGCTTAAAACTTTTGCGCGGAAAATGTATCCAGTTCGTCTGTTCTGCATCCGCTACGCATCCGCTACGCATCCCTTATGCATCCGCTATATCCGCTAGGCATCCGCTACGCATCCCCGCAACTCGCATCCGCCCGGACGCAGGGAGGAAGTAGAACGGACACGTAACAGATGCAGAACGGATGCCTAGCGGATGCAGCACGGAAACAAAGCGTTTAAAATGGAAAAAAAGTTCGCAGAGGGGACCTATCTCGGATATTAAGGATGCCTAGAGGATGCCTAGAGGAAAACCTATACTGCCTATAAAAAGGGGGAGCAACTCGTCTGCATCGCACTTTCAGACCAGCAGCCCAGCGGTGCAGACCTCTGCAGCCTTCATCTGCCTCTTCCTCTTCCACAGCATCCAGTCATGTCCACCGTGGATTGCGACAAAATCCTTTCGGCAGCCAACATCCTTCTGCAACACTGCGAAACCATCTACAGTCTCTGTGAACAGTACTACGGGAAGAAAAGGAGGCACCCAAAAAAAGTCTGGCTCCGAAGATGGTTCGCCAGAAGAGCGCAGTACGTACTCTACGACAAACTGATGGTGGAGCTCAGGAGCGAAGACCCTCGGGCGTTCCAGAACTTCATGAGGATGCCTCCAGCCTTGTTTGACGAAGTTGTGCAGCGGCTGACACCCAGGTTGACCAAGACAAACACCAACTTCCCACCCAGCCTGGAACCTGGGCTCAAGGTGGCACTCACTCTGCGCCACCTGGCCTCAGGGACCACCTACAGGAGCATGCAGTACGGCTGGAGGGTGCCACCCAACACCATCAGCATTGTGGTCAGAGAAGTGGTGCAGGCCATCATCGAAGAATACAAGGAGGAGCTCCTCCAGTGCCCCTCCACTGAAGAAGGATGGAAGAAAGTTGCAGAGCAGTGGTATCAGAAGTGGAACTTCCCCCACACCGTTGGAGCCATCGATGGCAAGCATGTGGCCTGCAAAGCTCCAGCCAAGTCGGGGTCCACTTATCACAACTACAAGGGTTTCTTCAGCATCATCCTCTTCGCCATGGTCGATGCTGACTACAAGTTCATGTACATCGATGTTTCAGGCAACGGCTCATCTTCAGATGCCCAGGTATACAACGACAGTCACCTCAAGGAGGGCTGGAAAGCAACCTCATGGTGGGCTTCCCAGATCCAGACCCGCTGCCCAACGACACACAAGATGTGCCCTACTTCATCGTGGGAGATGACACCTTCTCCCTCACAACCTACCTCATGAAGCCCTACACCTCCAGATGCCTCACCCATGAAGAGAGGATCTTCAACTACAGGCTATCCAGGGCAAGGCGGGTGGTGGAGAACGCCTTGGGCATCCTGGCCAACAGGTTCCAGGTACTTCTCACCAACATGCAGCATTGCCCACAGACCGTGAGGAGGATCGTGCAAGCTTGCTGCATCCTGCACAATCTCATGCGCATCCGCTACCCAGTCTTGCAGAACAGGCTCGTGGACCTCCAACAAGCCAATGGGGACATGGAGCCTGGGGAATGGAGGCAAGGGCGAAACCTGATCGACACTGAGGATGTGCAAGGCCCCAACAGAGCCTCACATGAAGCGAAGAAGCAGCGCAACCTCCTGAGACACTGGTGCAACTCCCCAGCTGGAGCAGTGGAGTGGCAAGACAGGATGGTAGATGCTTAATGGATGCTTCCTTGAGCCTGTCTCATCACACGGATGAGATTGGGCCATGTATGTTTGGATGGCCTACAATGAACAGGGCATTTAATAAAGAGTTGTGTTTATGTTGACATGTGTGGATCAATGCTTACATTGTAATTGATAATGAAGGGCCATAGGGGTGGTACCTGGGAGGGTGGACCATACAGTCCCACTATGCTTGCACTGGAGGTTTATCTATCCCACAGCTATTACCCATCCCATAGGTATCCCTGCCCATCCCACAGGTATCCCTTCCCATCCCACAGGTATCCTGCCCATCCCACTGCTATTTTAACCCGTCCCACAAGCATGCAAAGACTAAACCATTTCTAAAAGTTTCCACCCAGACTTTATAGAAAAAAATTAATGAAGCAAGTGTGTGAAACAAAGATAAACTTTATTAATAACAAGCTGTAAAATAAACATGACCCAAGTCAAGTGTCCAAATAAAGTCCACAAATATCCAGGCAGCCAGTCTCTGGCACTCCTCTCAGTCACTCGGAAGTGTGTGCCCAGGCTAAGGTGTTAGGGAGCAGGTGTTGTGGAGGTGGGTGCTGCTGCAGTGCTGGTCTGAGGTGTTATTGGAGTGCCTAGCCCCAAGAGGACAACAGGGGATGGTGTGTTGAGGAAGGTGTCGGACAGCTGGCTCAGCCCCGTGATGCTGAGAGGTCCTTCCTCCATGCCATGGGGTGTCAGCCCCAGTACTGAGGACAGATGTACTGAGGCCGGGCTTGGCTGTGGGATGGAGGAAGGAGCAGTGTAGTGGGGCTGCCTGCTCTGCAGTGGGGTGAGGACTGTCGTGGTTGGCATCGGTGGCATCATTGGAACCGGTGGCAACTGTGTCGCCCGATGACTCTGTGCCTGCATCTGTAAGGGCTGCTGTCTGTGCTGCTGGACCTCTGGGTAGCTGTAGCCCTGGTAGGTGAGGGGCTGTGGGAAGCCTTGGTATGGGAGGGACATCACCTGGGGTGGAGGAGCAGACCTGGACTGGGTGGGAGCAGGTGCCTCTGGGTCTGGAGGGTTGTTAAGCAGCGTGGTGATCCTCTCCTTCACCACCTGGTACTGGGGATCCACCATCTCCTTCAGGGTCTGGTTGACATAATTGAGGAAGGGCTTGCGGTTGGAAGAGGAGGATTCGATGGGGAGCAGCTGAGAGAGGAGACCTATGCTGGTGCGGATGGTGTCCCTGATCTCCACCAGGACCTTGTGGCTCTGCCCCTCCTGCGGTCCGGATCTCTGCCTTACTGTGATGGCGGAGGTGTGGGTGGATGCGGCTTCGGCAGCGGTGGACTCGATGTCTCCTTTCTCCCACCGCACCAGGGAGTCCTCATTGCTCTCCACCACGCTTTCAACACCTGCCCGGGGATTCTCCACCGTGGCACGCTCCACAGATACCTGCATGGAGACAGGGACTGACTCTCGGCCGCCAGAGGACTGGCTCCCAGCAGGCTGCCGGAGAGAGAGGGTAGAGATTTGGGCTCCTGGTGCTCCTCGGTGGTGGACCTCACCCTCCAGGAAGCTGCACTTGGCCATGACATAGTTCTCTCTGTCCGTCAGCTTAACCCTGGCCTGGCCAGATTTTTTGCGGTGCAGCTTCCCGTACCAGGTGTGCATGTGCTTCCACCAGCCGAAGACCACCTCCGAAGTGTAGCCCAGACTCTCCACCCTCTCTCTCCAAGCGGCCTGCTTCCGCTTGGTGTCCCTTTACAGCCGGTGTCCCTTCCGCCACAGATAGTCGTTCTCTCTCAGCCACTCCAGCACCTCATCCTCGTGCGCTTGCTCAATGTAATACTGCCTCCTCTCCCGTTGTTGCATACGCCTCTTCCTCCCTTTGGCAGGACTAGATGGGCCCTCATCAGAGGGGCTTCCAGGTTGTAGGGGCTGCTCCTCCACACCAACAGCAGCAGCAGCAGCAACAGCAGCAGCAGCATCACCAGCAGGATCATAATGATCATCATCATCAGCAGCAGCAGCATAATCACCAGCAGGTTCATAAGCAGCAGCAGCAGCAGCAGCAGCAGCAGCAAGACCAGGATGAGCAGCAGCAAAGTAAGCACCAGCAGCAGGACCAGCAAGACCAGGAGCACGAGCAGAACGAGCAGGACCAGCAGGACCAGGAGCAGCTTCAGCAGAGTACGCAGCAGAAGCACCACTGCCAGGAGCAGCTACAGCAGAGTACGCAGCAGAAGCACCACTGCCAGGAGCAGCTACAGCAGAAGCTCCAGCAACAGAAGAGCGAGCCCAAGCAGCAGAAGCCCCAGCAGAAGATGAGTCAGGGACATGGGGCGGGAGGGTGGCCCTGTCCCTCTTGCCAGGGATGGCGGCAGGTTGCTGAGATTTTCGCTTCCCCATGGTTGTGGGGTTGCTGGCTGGCAGGAAGCCTGGCAGGAAGGCTGGCAGGAAGGCAGGCACCAAGGCTGGCAGGGAGGCTGGCTGGCAGGGAGGCTGGAAGGCAGGCTGGCAGCAAGGCTGGCAGGGAGGCTGGAAGGCAGCTGGCAGCAAGGCTGGAAGGGAGGCTGGAAGGCAGGCTGCCAGCAAGGCTGGCAGAGAGGCTGCCCAGGAGGCTGGGAGGCAGGCTTGGAGGCAGGCTGGCAGCAAGGCTTGCAGGCAGACATGCAGGCAAGAACTCGAGGTATCCAGCAGCAGGTCTTTCCTCGGAATGCTGGCCATGTGCGAGCTGCTTCTCTTTATATCCGGGGGGCTTGCGCAATGCATCCCCCCCGCATGCGCAATTAACGCCAGGCATCCGTTAGGCTTCCGCTGTGCATCCGCTAGGCTTCCGCTGTGCATCCGCTTCATCCGCTGTGCATCTGTTCTGCATCCGCGTCTTCCGTTCCGTGTCCGCTTCGCTGAGGCCCCCCAGAAGCCTAGCGGACGTGCCATCCGCTTCCATCCGCTGTGCTTCCATTCCGCATCCGCTTTGCATCCGCCCTGTGTCCTCCCCGCGTCCGTGTTGTCCGCTTCAATTTTGCAAATTTTCGCCTTTTGAGCGCAGATACAATGGATGTAACATTTTTCTCTTCCGTTGTGTCCTTTTTGCATCCGTTGGGCAGTGTGACACGGCCTTTATCTAACCAAATCTGTGGTTAGGTGTTTACTACTTTGCTGACTATGGTATCTTATAATTTAAAGCAGGGGGATCAAACTCGTGTCACATTGTCACATGATGTATCACAACTTCCCCCCTTCCCTAAAATGGGGGTGGGCATGGCCAATGCGTGACGTATCTGGCCCATGGGCTGTGAGTTTGACACCCCTAATTTACAGTGTTTCATGATGACCAAATGGTTTTGTCTCCTTTGCTGTTTTCATTACTACCGCACAAAAAGTAAAGGCCATGTCACATTGCACCAACGGATGGAAAGAGGATGTAAAACGGAGAGAAACACTTGCCATCCGTTGGTTAACATGATGCATCTGTTCTGTACTCACTGCGTCCGTTTCTCATACTCTCTATCCGTCCAGCATCCGTCTAGTGTGATTTCATCCGCTCAAAAATTTTTGAGCTGCACAAAACTTTTTGAGCGGATAAAGTATCCAAAGGCGTCCGTTATACATCCGCTACGCATACAGGGAACATCCGTTCTATGTCTGTCATCATCCGTTATGCGTCCGCTATATCCGCTAGGCATCCGCTGAGCATCCGCGCAACTCACATCCACTCCAGCGGAAAACAGACACAGGGAGAAAGCGAAACAGATGCGGAATGGACACGCAGCGTTAGTAGCACAGACGTAGAAAGGATGAAAGCGGATGCAGCTCGCATAGAAAGCATTAAAACGAAAAAAACGTTCGCATAGGGGACGTATCTCAGATATTTAGGATGTCTGGAGGATGCCTAGAGTATGTGGAAGGACAGCAAGCGGAAAACCTATATTTCCTATAAAAAAGTGGAGAAATCACCTGGATCTCACTTTCAGTCCAGCAGCCCTGCGGTGCAGACCTCTTCAGCCTTCATCTTCCTCTTGCTCTTCCACAGCATCCAGTCATCTCCACCATGGATCGTCGCACACTCCTTTTGGTAACCGCCATCGTTCTACAACAGTGCGAAGCCCTCTACAGGCTCTTTCACCTGTTCTACGCGAAGAAAAGGAGGCATCCAAGGAGTGTCTGGGTCCAAAGATGGATCACGAGAAGAGCCGAATACGGACTGTATAACAAGCTGATAGTGGAGCTGAGGAATGAAGACACTCGTGCATTCCAGAACTTCATGAGGATGCCTCCAGCCATGTTTGACGAAGTTGTGGAGCGGCTGAGACCCAGGTTGACCAAGGCAAACACCAACTTCCGGCCCAGCCTGGACCCTGGGCTGAAGGTGGCACTGACTCTGCGCCACCTGGCTTCTGGGACCACGTACAGGAGCATGCAGTACGGCTGGAGGGTGCCACACAACACCATCAGCATTGTGGTCAGAGAAGTGGTGCAGGCCATCATCGAAGAATACCTGGAGGAGCTCCTCCAGTGCCCCTCCATTGAAGAAGGCTGGAAGAAAGTTGCAGAGCAGTGGTATCAGAAGTGGAACTTCCCCCACACGGTTGGAGCCATAGATGGGAAGCACGTGGCCTGCAAAGCTCCAGCCAACTCAGGGTCCACTTATCACAACTACAAGGGCTTCTTCAGCATCATCCTCTTCGCCATGGTCGATGCTGACTACAAGTTCATGTACATCGATGCTTCAGGCAACGGCTCATCTTCAGATGCCCAGGTATACAACGCCAGTCACCTCAAGGAGGGGCTGGAACGCAACCTCATCATAGGCTTCCCAGATCCAGACCCCCTGCCCAACGACACACAAGATGTGCCCTACTTCATCATGGGGGATGATGCCTTCTCCCTCAGAACCTACCTCATGAAGCCCTATGCTTCCAGATGCCTCACCCGTGAAGAGAGGATCTTCAACTACAGGCTGTCCAGGGCAAGGCGGGTGGTGGAGAACGCCTTTGGCATCCTGGCCAACAGGTTCCAGGTACTTCTCACCACTATGCAGCATCGCCCAGAGACCATGAGGAGGATCACGGAAACTTGCTGCAGCCTGCACAATCTCATGCGCACCCGCTACCCAGTGTTGCAGAACAGGCTCGTGGACCACCAACAAGGCAATGGGGACATGGATTCTGGTGAATGGAGGCAAGGGCGAAAACTGATAGATACTGTGGATGTGCAAGGCCCCAACAGAGCTTCACGTGAAGGGAAGAAGCAGCGCAACCTCCTGAGACAATGGTGCAACTCCCCAGCTGGAGCAGTGGATTGGCAAGACAGGATGATAGATGCTTAATGGATGCTTCCTTGAGCCTGTCTCATCACACTGATGAGATTGGGCCATGTATGTTGAGTGGCCCTACAATGAACAGGTATCCCTGCCCATCCCACTGCCATCCTAACCCATCCCACAGCTATTACCCATCCCACAGGTATCCCTGTCCATCCCACTGCTATCCTAACCCATCCCACAGCTATTACCCATCCCACAAGTATCCCTGCCCATCCCACTGCCATCCTAACCCATCCCACTGCTATTACCCATCCCATAGGTATCCCTGCCCATCCCAATGCTATCCTAACCCATCCCACAGCTATTACCCATCCCACAGGTATCCCTGCCCATCCCACTGCTATCCTTACCCATTCCACAAGCATGCCAAGGCTTAAACCATTTCTAAAAGTTTCCACCAAGACTTTATTTACTAAAAGAACTGAACCAAGTGTGTGAAGCAAAGACAAACTTTATTAATAACAAACTGTAAAAGCAAAATGACCCAAGTAAAGTGTCCCAAGCAAAGATAAAGTCAACAGGTAGAAACCCAGTCTCTGGCACTCTTCTTAGTCACTCTGAGGCGTGCCCAGTCTCAGGGGTGAAGGGTCCATGTGCTGTGGAGGTGACTGCTGCTGGAGTGCTGGTCTGAGGCGTCATTGGGGTGCCTGGCCCAGGGAGGACAACAAAGGATGGTGTGTGGAGGAAGCTCTCGGGCAGCTGGCTCAGTCCTGTGATGTTGAGAGCCCCTTACTCCAGGACATGGGGTGTCAGTCCCAAGACCAATGACAGATGTTCTGAGGCCGGGCTTGGCTGTGGGGTGAAGGAAGGAGGAGTGTAGTGGGGATGTCTGGTCTGCAGGTGAGCGAGGTGAGGCATGGGTGGTATCTGTGGCGTGGGTGGCATCTGTGGCGTTGGTGGCATCAGTGGCATCGGTGGCGTACAATGTACCTGTGCCTGGACTGGGAAGGGCTGCCTGTGCTGCTGGAACTCCTGGTAGCCGTAGCCTTGGTTGGTGAGGGCCTGTGGAAAGCCTTGGAAGGGCTGTGACATCACCTGGGGTGGAGAAGCAGTCCTGGACTGGGTCAGAGCAGGTTCAGCTGGGTCTGGAGGGAGGTGCAGAAGACCTGTGATCCTCTCCTTTATCACCTGGTACTGGGATTCAGACATGTCCATGAGGGTCTGTTTGACGTAGGTGAGGAAGGGCTTGCAGATTAAGGATGGTATGTCGGTGTGTACCAACTGAGAGGAGATCTATGCTGCTTTTGATGGTGTCCCTGATCTCCAGCAGGACAGTGCGGCCTGCTTTCAGCCTGCTTTCTGTGGAGGTGGAGCTGGGGGTGGGGGTGGGTTGGTCTCTCGTGTCAGCACCCTCTTCTTGCTCCCACTGCGTCAGAGGGTCCTCCACGCACTCCGCCACGGGGAGTGCAGCTGTCAGGGGGGTCTCCGTCATGGCGCGCTCCACAGATATCTGCCTGGACACAGGAGCTGACTCTTTGCCAGAAGAGGACTGGCTCTCAGCAGGCTGCCTGAGAGAGAGGGTTGTGAGAGGGGCTGCTCCTCGGTGGCGGATCTCACCCTCCAAGAAGCTGCACTTGGCCATCACGTAGGTCTCCCGGTCAATGAGCTTAACCGCGGCCTGGCCAGACTTCTTGAGATGCAGCTTCCCGTACCAGGTGTGCATGTGCTTCCACCACCCGAGGAGGACCTCCGAAGTGTAGCCCAGGCTCTCCACCTTCTCTTTCCAAGCCGCCTGCTTCCGTTTGGTGTCTCGATAGAGCCTGTGTCTCTTCCGTCAGAGGTACTCAGTCTCCCTCAGCCATTCGAGCACCTCATCCTCATGTTCCTCTTCGATGGAGTACTGCCTTCTCTCCCTATCGCGCGATTGCCTCTTCCTCCCTCTGGCAGGGCCTTCTGGGCCCTCATCAGAGGGGCTTTGAGGTTCTAGGGGCTGGTTCACCACACCACCACCAGCACCAGCAATAACAACAGCAACAGCACCAGCAGGACCAGCAGCAGCAGGAGCACCAGCAGGACCAACAGCACCAGCAGGATCAGGAGCAGCAGCAGCAGAGTAAGCACCAGCACCAGGAGCAGCACCAGCAGAGTCAGCAGAAGCCCCAGCACCAGGAGCAGCACCAGCAGAAGCCCCAGCACCAGCAGAGTCAGCCCGAGCAGCAGAAGCCCCAGCAGAAGCAGAGTCAGCGCCAGGGGGTGGGATGGTGGCCCTGTCCTTTTTGCCAGGGCTGGCAGGAGTTGGCACAGGCTTCCTCCTCTTCCCCATGGTTGTTGGCTGGAGATGTTTCTGGCAGCAGGTCTTTCCTCTGAATGGTGACCTGCTTGCGAGCTGCCTCCTTTTATATCCGCGGGGCTGACGCAGTGCATCGTCCCCGCATGCACGGTGAACGCTTTGCATCCGCTAGGCTTCCGTGATGCATCTGCTGTATCCGCTCGGCATCCGCTCTGCATCTGCTTCTTCCGCTGCGTGTCCGCTTCGGTGTTCTCCCCCGGAAGCCCTGCGGATTTGCCTTCCGCTTCCATCCGCTAGGCTTCCATGGAGCATCTGCTTTACATCCTCACTACGTCCTCTCCCCGTCTGTTCCTTTCCATTGTTGTCCGCTCTGTTTATGCAAATTTGGGGCACTTTTGAGAGCGGATAACAATGGATGGAACATTTTCTCGTCCGCTGTGTCCTTTTTACATACTTTTTGCATCCGTCGGCCTATGTGACAGGCCCTGAACATTGTTTCTTCAGATCTGGTACAATAGGGATTCTTTTTCTCCATAGTTTTGCTGGGGCTTCATTGTTTTTAATTAAGGAGAAAAAAATTGGGCTGAGAACAACATCCTGGCACCCAATCTTACCTTTCAGCTTTTGCTTTGCATCAGAGTAGAACTTAAAATAAAATAAAAATTGTATTATTATGCTGTAAACAATAATCCTTTAGAAGACAGTGTAAAAGCAGTCCAGTGCAGCTTTTTCACTTAGCTGTCATTGATATATGTTTACTAGATAATATTTGGTATTTTGCTTCTTAATATAGATGGCCCAAGGTTACATATACAACAGTAAGGCAGTAAAGTATACAGGCAGTATTATAAAACAAAACATTTCTGAACACCTGCAAAGCATAAATTATGGCTTCCAGCAGCTGAATTTTAAATATTACATTATATGCAAAGTTTCCACATTTCTTTGTTGAGATTTAATCAAGACGTTTTGACTTTAGTGAAAAATAGTCTTGTTTTTCAGTCAAGTCATCTTCATTTCTTTTAATTAAGATGCATCTATAGTGTTTCCAGTCCAGACAAAAACTATTTGTAATTTTATTGTATATTTATTCAGATGAACACATGGCTCTCTCCACCTACAATAATATACTTGAAAATGAATTTCAGTATACATATTACTTGGTAAAGAGGAATGTTCTGCAAAACTGTTATCTATGGAAGCTTAATTAGTAACCATTCAAGTTTCATTAAATACAAAGCTTGGTTGACATGTGCAGACCTTTTTCTTGATGATCTTTGAGTTAGGTTCACACATTGTCCAAAAGAATGGTTAGTTTAACCATGATCAGAATGTCCCCAGTAAAAATTACACTAATTCATCATTAATCAACTACACCAGCTGGATTCATACAACACACTAAACTGAAACTTGGCAAACTCTACCAATAAAGGAGAATATTTGTAGCTCAAGGTTGAAATGAGGGGTCCTTGGTGCTCTCTGAGTTTGGTTGTTTTCTTACAGATGTTTCATTACCCAAACTAGGTAACATCATCAGTGCTAGTCAAGCTACTAGGTATAGTGTATTGTGTAAATCTAGCAATAAAATGAAGAGTATCCCATTGAAAAATATTGCATTTGATATCAAATGAATATGCCAATCATAAAATATCTGCAGTGGTACTTTCTACATATTAAACAACATATATTACTGCAATTAGTGAGTGGTGAATAGTGTGTATGATCTGATCCTGGGACCAACAGATATTTTTCCTTGAAATAAGGGAATACATATCAAAGATGAGCAGCATCCTATGTTAGGCTAAATTATGGATTAAAACAGTAAAAACATAGAGCACTTAACATTTAATTTTATTTATGGCCAGAGAAATGTATAGAGAAGTAATTGACAAGTTGCTCCAGATATTGAGTTTCTAGAGAGTAAATGTCACAGTCCAGGCAAGGAAGGGTCAGTCTACTAGGGACTTCTATCAGGTAGTCAACACTTAAGATCCAGTTCTGTTTTGGTTACCCCAATATAAGAAGAATGCTGAGGAACTAAGAGTACAGGGAAGAATGGCAAAAATGGCTAGTTCTTGGAGGCTAAATCTTCAGAAGAAGGATAACCTAAGAAAAGAAGGCAAATGGGAAACTGGATAGGAGCCCTCCAATACTTGAAGGGAAGAGGATGTGAATTTACAAAATTTTCAACAATAAGACAGGAACCAGTGAGTGGAAACCTTAAAGAGGCTTCTGTAAAACATCGCAAAATATAATTTCCTAACTCTGACGGCTATTAAGCAAGGGAGCAGCTTGCCTCGTGAGGTTTTGGGTTCTTAATATGGCTCTGCACTACATCCTACAACACCTTAAATCTCCAAATACCTACGCAAAGGTCCTCTTTATAGACTTCAGTTCAGCATTCAATACCATCATTCCAGACACTCTTCTAAGTAAATTAAACCAACTAGCGGTGCCTGAACACACTTGTAAGTGGATCATAAGCTTCCTAACAGACAGGAAGCAGCAGATGAAGTTAGGCAGGATCACATGTGATACCTGCATAATTAGCACAAGGTCCCCCCAGGGCTGTGTGCTTTCTCCACTTCTCTTCTCCCTATATACCAATAGCTGCATCTCAAATGATCCATCTGTTAAAATACTGAAGTTTGCAGATGATACAACAGTGATTGGTCTCATTCAAGACAATGATGAATGCACATACAGACGGGAGGTTGTACAACTTGCCTCGTGGTATAACCGGAACAATCTGCAACTGAGCATACTCAAAATCATAGAAATGGTGGTGGACTTTAGGAGAAACCCTCCCAAACTACCACCTCTTACAATACTAGACAACACAGTATCAACAGTAGAAACCTTCAAATGTCTAGGTTCTATCATATCCCAAGACCAAAATGGACACCTAACATCAAAAACATCATTAAAAAAGTACAACAAAGAATCTTCTTTCTGTACCAACTCAGAAAGCTCAAACTGCCCAAGGAACTGCTGATACAGTTTTACAGAGGAATTGTTGAGTCTGTCATCTGCACCTCTATAACTATCTGGTTTGGTTCTGCAACCCAACAGGACAGACACAGACTTCAGAGGATAATTAGGACTGCAGAAAAAAAACAATTACTACCAACCTACCTTCAGTTGAGGACCTATATAGTGCACGAGTCAAAAAGAGGGCTGTGGAAATATTTATAGACCCCCCCATGTCCTGGACATAAACTGTTTCAACTCCTTCCCTCAAAACAACACTAAAGAGCACCGCACACCAGAACAACTAGACACAAGGATATTATTTCCCCAACACCATCACTCTGCGAAACAAATAATTCCCTCAACACTGTCCAACTATTTACAAAGTCTGCACTACTATTACTATTAACCTTCCTATCACCCATCCCCCCACTTGTGACTGTATGACTGTAACTTTGTCGCTTATATCCTTACGATCTATATTGACTGTTTCCTAGTATGATTTGATTGCTTAGTGTACCCTATGTCTATCATTAAGTGTTGTACCTTATGATTCTTGACTTTTGACAAAAGTGTCTTTTCTTTTATGTACAATGAGACCATTTGCACCAAGACAAATTCCTTGTGTGTCCAATCACACTTGGCCAATAAAGAATTCTATGCTTAATCGCCGAAACACCCACTGAGGGTTTCCAAGCAAAGATTGGATAGACAGTCCTCTGAAATAGACCCTGGCTGTTTGGCTTAATAAGTTAAAAAAGCTCAGTCATCTTCCAATAATTGGTATATTTATACAATTCATAACATATATTATGGGTACCATAGTTGTGCTGTAAAAATCAGCATGATTGCTGGAAGACAATAAATTAGTTCAGGAAACCTCTTAACACTTTGCTGCCATCTATGCATCATCTTGTGCCATTCTACTACTGGGAGGCAGAGACTAAGAAAACATAATGAAACAATGGATGGGCGGGAATGTACTATAATACATATTAATATGAATTGGTGAGGGTCTGAATCTGATCAAGGGACTTTTAATCACCTTCATAAAAGAAGCTGTGTGTAGGGCCATAGTTGAAGGGACAGGTATTTCTCAGTTAATGTTGGAAATTGGAACCAGAATTTCCAAAGCTGAGCAATGTGGTTGTAAAATGAAGCTCTATATGACCACCTTGCTCAATATCAGCAGATTAGCATTTCCTATTACCATTCTTTAGCAAGTTCTGGGCTGTTGTTAAGTGTACCGTGACATAGACACTATTTGCCACTTCCCTTCAATGGTTTATCCATTGACTTTGCTTGTTGGAAACTGGCAACAAATAGTATCAGACAATTGTGGGATGCTCCAATGTCATAATTTGGATTTGGTTAACCAAGCATCCAGATTGCAGTCTTGTGACTGTGAGGATACTAAGGTGGCTGCAGCTTCAAACACTGGTCATAAGTACTACTTGTTCAGTGCTATCGTAAGTTTAAATGATTGCTGAACGGGTGGTTGTGAAATAGCGGTCCCCAACCTTTTGGGCACCAGGGACTGGTTCTATGGAGACAGGTTTTTCCATGGAGTGGAGGTGGGGTGGTTTTGCATGCTGCCTGCATCCTGCAGATGAAGCTTTGCTTGTTCACACGGATGGGTTTCCGGCATGCCGCCAACTGGTGCTAGTCTATGGACCCTGGGGGGGGGGGGTGTTTGAGGACCCTCATTTTAAAGGACTGATTGCATCAGTAAGTTATGTCACTTGTAAAGGTAACTGGCAAAGTGGCTGAACAAAATCTGTTACAATTCCATTCAGTAAAATATTTTGCATTTTTCCATTTTATTATATAATTTAATAAAATGTTAAGAAACACATACACACAAAGTAAAACATTTTGTAATAGCACGTAAGAGAAAAGTATTATGAGTGTTTCCAATTCAGGTGTGAAAAAAACATTCAAGTTGTCTAATGTTGCATTTATTTCAACCAATGTACTGTATGTGTGAATAATGTAAATGCTGCATTTAAAAAAAATATTTTATTGTTAAATTTATTGTTGTGCCTTCCAGTCAGTGTTGACTCCTGGTGACTCCCTGGAAAAATCCCTGCCATAATGCTGTTATAATGATAGTTTCCCTTTTTTTCTTTTCCCGTTTGAAGTCTTAGATTTATTTTTTTTCCTTTAAATGGGCAAAATGGATGACTTTACATCATCAGTTTTAAAAATGAAGCTGCTTAAATGAATCTAAATATTTATTCTACATATAAATCTGCTAAATGCTGCTTTTCATTCTGTTTCATATTTTATACAAACTGTCTGCTTTCCTGTTTTTTTCTCCCCAGATACTGATGAATACAGGCCACCAGTTTGGAAATCTTACTGTGAGTATTTGATTAGATATTATCACTGTCTACCCCATTCATAAATCTACCATTCATGATATGGGGAATGGGTGGGTTAGCTTTTTTTAAACTCTATTTCTCATGTATCAAACCTAAGTTTGTTTCATCTAGTTTCCACCTGAACTTGTAACACTTTTTCAATTGTTTATGTGCATTTCTTTGAATATATAGGTAGTCCTCAATTTAAAACCACAATTGTGCCCAACATTTATGTTGCTAAGTGAGAAATTTGTTAAGTGAGTTTTGCAACTTTTCTTGCCATATGTTAAGTTAGTAGCACAGTTATTAAGTGAATCTAGTTTCCCCATTGGCTTTGTTTATCAGAAGGTGATTACATGACCCCAGGACAATGCAGCTGTCAAAAAAGGAAGTCAGTTGTCAAGCATCTGAATGTAAATCATGTGACCATGGAGATGCTGCAATGGTCGTAAGTGTGAAAAATAGTCATAAGTCATTTTTTTCAATGCCTTTGTAATTTCAAGTGAACTGTTGTAAATCAAGGACTACCTGTAATACTGTACATTTTTGCACATGGTTCTATGAAAAAAATAATTCGACTTTTTGGTTTTCCTTAATTTTTGCATTTCTTTCCCGCCATATGTTACTGCTGCTTCTTGTAGGTGCTAGCAATATATAAGAGATCAGTGTGGACAAATATCATCAAATTTTAATGCATGTTTCATTTATTTCATTATGTAAATCATCCAACATGATATGAACCAATGTGAATGCATTTTTTTGTAAGAGGGAAAGAAAAGAGCCTGGGAAATACGTTTCAAAGAAAATGACATACATTGTTTGAAAATCTTTTTCCTTGCCATTTATTTAAAAAAATGTGGATGATCAACAATATTAACAATTCATTGCTGCAAAACAAGTGCAGGTATAGTTTTTTTTATTGTATAATAATTATTAGTTAATCCTGGGGTCAGACAACTGACAATCCTCCTGTGTAGTGGGTACATATGTAACCGGAACCATATCAACAAACTTATTGACCTCATCTCCAAATGCAATTATAGAACATTAAATGCAATTAAGACCACATGTGGGTGCACAATCAATTCCTGAATTACATATCCAACAGTAGAGTTGTTATAAATAACTGAACTGTCCTTAAGGTGTGCACAAAAATTATTTTGTGATTGTATTAACCTTACTTTAGGAGGATCAGTTTGAAGTTGTTCAATTCTCCCTTGATTTATCAGAACAGGGTCCTTAAATTCATTACCATGGTCAGGTAGGTAACTTGTGAGATTCTTTCATATAACTAGGTTACTGGCTAAGGACCTCTAATAATTCTTTCAGAAATTCTTTGTAGAACCTCAGAAGCAGCAGTTGCATCTGGACCAAAGAATCAAAATAACAAAGGTTTGGTTGAATATACTGTTGTGAAAGCCTCTGGGGTAAATCAAATTCTTTTTTCCCTTTCATTGTGCACAAGGTTTAGCTCCCTTAGTCGATGCAAAATAATGAACTTGTGAGAAGCTCAGTTTACCCCAAACACATATTTAAATATATGGACTGAAATTGTGTTTACTCACTGCCCTGTCCATGAAGGCCCTATATTTACCTTGCCTCTCCTTGCTCGATAAGTCTTGCTTCTTGGTGGAACTTGTGGGGAAGGATGCTACTAAATACAGTGGAACCTCAGGTTGCAAACACTTCTGTTTGTGACCAAAACGAGTTCCAACGAAAAAATCCACCCGATTTTTGAATCGGGTCACAATTCAAAAATCAGGTGGCAAACAAACCCAGCCACGGCAGATTCCCTTTCCGCACCAATTTCCCCTTCTGTGCAGTCTGCACAAATTTTTGTCCACATATGTGCAGTCAGTAGTGCTTCCAGTCACAACTAAATCGAGTTGCGACCATAGTCCTGGAACGGATTAAGGTCGCGACCCGAGGTTCCACTGTATGCAGTTTTTTATATAGTGGTATTATTTGTTGTCTGTGAATATTAGCCCAAACTAATTTGTATTATTACTTTGCCCGAGGTAATAGAAATAAAAAGAAAAGTGGGGGTGGGAGGGAGGGAGCTTGGAAGAGGAAGACTATGCTCTAATAATATCATGAAATAAAAAGAAAAGTGGGGGTGGGAGGGAGGGAGCTTGGAAGAGGAAGACTATGCTCTAATAATATCAAGTTTGAAAAAGAAAAAGCCTCAGAAACTGTGCTACAAAACCCAGGTTCTTATAGTTACATAAAGGCAGAACTCAGAACAAATAAAAATGAAAGCAAAGTTATTCTTATTAACTGAGAAATGGTACTTTTGTAACAAAGGATGCATCTATTTTGTTTGAAAAAGTAGATACGGTTGGCAGTGCATTTTTGGTTTTTTCATTCTAGGATTTTTGTTTCAACCAAGTAGCAAAATCCTAAGATCTATCTATATCATTATCAGAGTTGAATTGAACTCAAGTTATGTCAGTTCTGCACCGACATTTATGCAATGCCAATCTTCATTTCATTTCATTTGCACCCGGTTTCCTTTTGCTGGAGTCTCAAAGGAACAGACATACCTTTAAAAATCTTTTGCCCACAGCTGCTCTTTTATAATTGCTATTGTCAGAACCTTTGTCTGCTTCAGAACTTAAGGGCCCCCAGTGTGCAGGTTTTAAGTCATAACTTACTCGATCAGTCACTTGTCATATACCAAGCCAGTTATTGAATATAAAACCATCAACACACAAAGTGACTTGAAGCAGGCTTTTGTCTTCAAAATGATGATTAAACGATAAAAATTGGCACTCATTGTGTCGCTTATATTAAAGCTCATTAATCACAACAGTCACACATCCTGCAGTTGTCACCTAGAAATGCATGCCTGCCGTCTCCAGTTGCAAATAAGAATAATAAATGGCTGAAAAATAACCTTTTGCAAAGCATGTATGTTCATGTTAGGCTATATACCACTTATACTCTAAGGATGTTCGGTTTTTATTATCATGACATCTTGCTGGCAGCTAAAAGATGCTATTCCTTTGTGTGTGACTATTTCCAGTTCTCTTACATTTGCGAAGATTTGTGGTTATACAACTAATCTGTTCAGAGCAGGTTCTAAGAGGTCAATAAGAACCACAGAATGGATTTTCTTTCCTCCTTTGTAAAGAACACAATCATACTAACTCAACTCAACTCAACTCAACTCAAATCTTTATTATAGTCAAAGATCAGCCTTAGGAAGGTTGGTACAGTCAATTAGAAAGCATAAGAATAATTATAAAAACCTGAAAGATATAACACAGAAAATATGTATGTGTGTGTGTTATACACACACACATACACACACACATATTGTGGCAAACTAAATCTATCATAGTACGGAGCACTCTGGAATAATGAACTAGATGCTCATTAAAGCTAGTTTATGGCCCAGGCCTTCACCTGATGGATTTTAAGCCTGTTGTGCAGAACCTGGCAGCACTGTATGTTATACCAGGGCTGGTATCTGAAAATATCAGGGATGTGTATAATTATTCTGTGTGCCCTGGATATTTATGTAATAATGGTGAGATGAGCCTAGTATGAGTGTCTCTTAATACGGGTGCTGGAGAAACACATGTTCTGTTGTTTCTGTCTAGAAATAAGGGCATTGTTTCATTGGGTGTGGAATCTTCCTGGATCAACCTTCAAGGATACCCAAAGGGAGGGCATGGACATTATGCCAAAATAAAGGTCCTCCTGTGGTTAGGTACCTTGAGTTTGGTTAAGTATGTCATAGGGGAGGCAGAATACCTGTTGGATTCACTGGCAATAAAGATAGGGCACTATCTGCTAAATCCTGTTGGCACTGCATGTCCACTGCCTGCTGTTAAATAAGTGCTTTGGCCTTCTCATATCTCATACTGAATAGAAGACCAGGAGAGAAGCCCAAGGATGAGATGTTGCTACTGTCTTTTGCTATACAGCCTGAAAATCATCCCTCATAATTTTTGGGACAAAGACAAGGGTGGGGGGAAGGATAGTTGAGCCAATAGTTGAGTATGATCACCCATACTCAATTTTAATGAGGCCTATATCTAGTTCCTGGGTGGCATGAAAGACATATTTCAGGATTTGAAGGGCCAGTCTTAAAAAATTGGATTGAAAAAGTCTAATGGTGCAAAATTAGACAAGGGGCCCAGTGGACACCATAAAGAAGTTGTATTATTGGCTTGGTTTAGAATAATTTCACTACGACGGGTATATAGTGGCCACCTCTTGTCAAAGAATTTAAGGATGCCAAATTATTTCCTCTGTGTATTTTCAGCAACACAGTCCCCATTGGGTTCCCTACTGCTGGCAGAATGGAGGATTACTACCAGTTATTTGAAACAGGAGACTTGCTCAATCTTAAGAGTATCTATGATGTATCCTCTTGGGCCTTTTGGCAAATCTCCTGATTGTAGTTTTCTGAGTTCTAGCTGGTTTTCCTTCCAATATTGTATTAGTGCTTTTAGTGCTCTTTTAGGACCTATAGGTGCTCTCGAAAGAGTTGCTGCATTGTCTGCATAGAGTAGAACATAAATGTGTCTTCCAGCAAGTTTTAGAAAGTAAAGGTCCATATTGAGGAGATTGCCTACCATGGAGTTCATATAGAAACTGAATAAGAGTTTGAGTCTCTTCAGCAACAGACCGAAATCCGCAGTCGTGTGTGGTTTCGATCTGTGCTCACTTCTGGAGCTCCCCAATCCTTTGGATTCAGGGCTGAAGCCACCCCGTAGAGGTGGTGAAGAGGGGGGAGATTGCTAGCCGAGTGGAGGGGAGCCGCATCTCTCCTCCTTGGCTGGTCAAAACTCCCTTCCCCGAAGGCAGTTGCAGCGGTGGTCAGAAATGGCCACCTCAAAGAAGAACCCGACTGGATAAGATTGTGCAGGAGGAAGACAAAGAGGAAAGCAGGACAGACCGGGCTAAACAATAAGAGAACATCTAAGCAAGGTACCCTGAATCTAAAAGTACCTAGAGGGATACTTCTGAAAGAAGATCTTTAAGCGGCGAAGGAGAGAGAAAAGGAGGATAAAAACCCTTTTTTTACCTTTATATTGACAATTACAAATGGTATGGAAAGAAATTTATATTAATCTATTTTGACACTAATAGGCAACCTTATGCTGAAATCTAAGTGTCAAAAGGAGAATAAAGATTTTTTCTTGGTCATTTTAAAGCCCTAAAAAGGAGAAGAGTGGAGGCAAAAGGGTGGGACTTGGAATAATGGAAAAATGGAGTGCCACCTGGAAAAATAAAGAGAATTAACAGTGAAACTTTGAAGACACCCGAGGGTACATTGTCACTGAAATCTTATTAAAAAATACAGTAACCCACGGAAAAGAAAAGTAAAGGAAAGAAACAAGAAGGAACAGTCTGGGATCATTTGGTGATTTAAAAAAAAAAGTTTTTGGCATTGTTTTTTTCTTTCTTTTTCTGTTTTTACTTAAAGTCAATCGAGTAGTTGTTCAAAAGTGTTTAAAATGCCATCACTCCTGGAGGAATTGATGAGTCTTAAAAAACAGAAAGAAGATGCAGAAAGGGGAGGAAGATCCTTTGGCTTCATATTTGAATTTTTTGAAATGGAGATCCTGAACTATGAAAAGCAAAAGGAAAAGCTTCAAGAGCAAGAAGAAAGGCGGGACAAAGAAGAAGCCATTTTTAATGGTCAAATAATGCGAAATGTGGTAATAAGGGGAAAAAGGGGGAAAGGAGTTAAAAGTTTGAGATCAAAGGAAACAGCCAAAAAGAAAAATAGTCTGAAAAAGAAATATAACAGCAAGAAGCAGAAAAGAAAACTTCAGAAGGGAAAATGAGAGAGAGAAGGGTATTTAAAAAAAGGGATGAGAAAAAGGGGGGAAAGATAGAAAAGGAAAGAACTTATGAGGGACAAAAACAGTAAATAAAGAAAAAGGGGAAACATATTAGGATTAAAGGTATTTGCTCAGGTAGAAAACAGAGATAATGGTTAAATTAAGTTAAAAATGAGGATTCTGCAAAGGTACAAAAGATAGTGTTGTGACAGTAGAATATTGTATTGAGTTAGAAATGAAATAAGTAAATAATCTATGAGATAAAACTGTATTGTTATGTTATGGTATGTTTATTTATAATTAATGCAATAATAAAGAAGAGGGGGAAACATTGCAATTGTTACTAAAGATTGATAAAATATAGAAAAAAAATGTGAAAGGTTTATAAAGAAATTTATACCAGTTATTAGAATGAATTTGAATAATTATTTTGCTTATTAATAGTAAATAATTTATAAGATAAAACTGTATGACTATCCAATGGTATGCTTATTAACAGTTAAGTAATAATGAAGAAGGGATTTTAGAACATTTCAATTGTTCTAAAAGATTGATAGATATTGAAAAGAAATGTGAAAGATTTACAAGGTTCATACCAGTACTAGAATGATTTTGAATAATTATTTTATTTCCTAAGCTTTCTTCAGGTATTACCCCACGTCAGTGTAATGCTTTTAAAGTTGTAGCAACATTTCAGCAGAATCTCATCTGCCATCATCAGGCTTCTGTATTGAGTTCGTATGTGGGTCAGGCTATCACAGCCGTTAGTTTTAAATTTGAGGCTAGCCCACTGCTGTCCCAGGATGTTTTTTTTTTACATCCTCATTGGTTGGGAGTCTTGGTCTGTCTTTATTGGACTTGGAGTTTGTTTGATTGGTGTTTCTGGTTTCTTCTGTCTGTTTTGTGGCTTTGATTGGCTGGCAACACTGTGTTCCTGTATTGGAGGCTTTCTGTGCAGCTTGGCTCCTCACTAGTCCAACACATGAAAACCACAGGTCATAACATCAACTTCAATGGCACCAAAGCCCTAGCCACTATAGAAAACCCCAGCCACAGAATCATCAGAGAAGCCATAGAGATTGAAAAAAGACCTGACAGCATGAATAGAAGAGATGATTCCACCAGACTGTCAATCATTTGGAAGACTGCACTCTCAAATAGAAAGATCTCCACACCACAAGCCAGGCAAACACCTGGGCACAAACAGACTCCCTCTGATACCTCCAGCTCAAACACACCCCAACCAGGCACCCAGATGAAACCTAGCTTCCTAATAAATAATAGCCGTCCTTTCACGCGAAGCCAAGCTGCACTGAAAGCCTCCAATACAGAAACAGTGTTGCCAGCCAATCAAAGCCACAAAACAGACAGAAGAAACCAGAAACACCAATCAAACAAACTCCAAGTCCAATAAACACAGACCAAGACTCCCAACCAATCAGGATGTAGAAAAAAACATCCTGGCACAGCAGTAAGCTAGCCTCAAATTTAAAACCAACGGCTGTGATTGCCTGACCCACATACAAACTCAATACAGAAGCCTGATGATGGCAGATTGGCCTGAACCCATCTTGGCTTCAATTGCACATAATTTATTGGGCTTAAAGTTTGTTACTCCTTATCTGTACTTTGTGTAAAGCTGTTTACCTTAAAAGGGAAAAGCATGATGAGTATATACGTATGCATGTATGGCATCTTTATTCTGGAAACATTATCGTAAATATGTTTGCGTAAAATAATTGAAAGCTGATTATAAAATTATGCTGAGTAAGAAAGTTTCAGCTTTAAAAAATGAGCTCTATTTTATGTACTCGGCAGCTCACCAGCTCAAATCCCCCAGTAACTAAGACTAACCTGAGCACAACCAAGCCCCCACCTAAGCAGAACACACCCCCAGCCAATCAGAACATAGCCAACCCCCCTACCAATCAGAACACAGCCAAACCCCCACCCAATCAAGTCACACCCCCACTAGCAGTTAAAAGGAAGAAGCAGCTGCAAGCTCACATTACTCTGAGAAGCACAGAGCTGAAGAAACAAGCCTGAAGATGATGAATGAGACTTCATCGAAACGTTGCCTAGATACTTCCAATTCTACGCGGGAGAAAACCCGAATAACCAAAGATCCATAGATAGATAGATAGATAGATAGATAGATAGATAGATAGATAGATA
>BLBF01000011.1:19171488-19205378 GCA_015471245.1 Laticauda colubrina | reverse complement strand
ATAGATAGATAGATAGATAGATAGATAGATAGATAGATAGATAGATATAGCTATGTTTTTAGAATTTTTCTTTTTACATTTTCAAGGGTAAATACCTAGCAGAGTCTGAATGATGAGAACTACATGATATAAAATAGATATTAGAAATTTGAATGTTATAATTTTAGAATGCACAAATTCAGTGTTTAATGAGATTTCATATGATAATAACAATAAGTTTTAAAGGTGTTGCACTTCGATTGACAATCATAGGGGGAATTTTGCTTCTTAAGAATGTTGGAAGAGAACATGAAATTGTAAACAAGACAGACGAAAGTATTAGTACAATGAATAAAAAGATACAGAAATTTAGGTAAAAGAAATACAATTGAATAAGAAGAAAATGAGATAACCATAAAACAAAATTAAGAGAAGTAAAGGGAGAAATAGTGAGGAGTTGGAAAAAGAGTAATAAGATATGAAGTTGAATACATATGATGAATATGCATGTGAAATTGTGTCTGTATGGAAATGTGATAACCCGGAACCATGCTGTACTCAAATAACTTGTTTTGTTTGTTTTGTTAAAACTCAATAAAACTTTACTTAAAAAGAAGTGTGGGGCCTATATGCAACTTTGATGCTTTTCTCAGTTCCAGTAGCACTAGTGAAATGGCCTGGAGGTTCCTTCATGACCTAGGTATAAGATGAAATGAACATTGATCAATCAAGCAGGTCTCCAATTTTTCCCATAGTTTAGCTTGAGATATGGAATTAAAGGATGCTTTGAATCTATGAAGGCAACAGAAGGGGAGGTTGTGTTGCAGGAAGGAGCATTTTTCAGTGAGTTGATAGAATACTAGACCAGTGAGGCCAGTGGGCGTCCAGAAGCCCAAGTTGTTTTCAATGGTCTCTGGAGAGATTAGACATTCTCCTGAGACTTTCTATGGTCATACAGATATTGTAGGATGGTTCTGTTATATTATGTTATTTAATAAATTGATAAAATGTGTGTTTATTTCAAAATATGTATCTTAGCTCAGTCTCCAATTCTATGTGTTCCCCACCATCACCAACAGAAAGCACCATTATCCAATATGAAATGTACAATCTTGGAGTCATCTGACAGAATATCAGAGCCATTTTAAAGAGTCTTAACAGCAGTTAATATTTATTTAGACAAGACAAGATTCTTAAAAGTTCCTATTTCCCCTAAAACAGCAATCATGTGAGGTTGATTAGCCCAAATGTAAGTATTATGAACTGGGATAATAAGACACCTCTCCCAGGCCAACCTGGAAGTTTTGGGATGGTCCTCAGATGTTCTGTTTCAGTGTTTGCTAAATTGAAAAGTATATCTGTGGCTTTGTTACATGTTTAACTCTAACATGTTATGGTCCCATTAATGGTATCCAATTTTCCCAATATATTAGCCATTTTTTTTCCTAAACTGAACTTATCTCCCTTCATCCTCAGTTTGAAAATGAATTTAAGCCTCTGGCATTTTATATTATTAATTTAGTACCATGAAAAATAGCATTTGTATTTGCTGTTGGGAACTTTGTTGTCAAATGATTCACCCTGATATGATCTCTCAGAAAGGGAATATTGTGAAGCATGAAAGATGAAGTCCATATATGAAAGTCCAATTAAACTGATTTATTGCTGATCATGCCTAGCTACAAGACTAGCCTGCTTGAGTTTAGATAAGGGCTAACAGAATTTAAGGGAGGCTGGACTTAGTTCTCTTGTGGCTACATAGGGATTCTAGGCTGATCTCTCTCTTGACTCCACCCCCAGGTTTTGTCACTCCTTCTCCTACAAATATAATTTGATGTCAAGGTTATATGTTTTCATGTAAAGAGGTCTGTTTATCCTTTGTGTTAGAACATGTCTGGAGTACTTTAACATTTTACTTCAAAAGAACAGAATGATTTTATATGTATGTCATGATAGATCAAAGAAAGAGGGGCCTGTTCCCAACATTTGTCATATTATCCAGGTGGGATATGAAATATTTTTTCACAAATTTAAAGCCGTACTACCATACGTGACATTTGCTGCATCCCTAAGAGGGAAACTCTATAAAGCTCCCGCATGGTCATTGGGTTTGTTTTATTTGAAAGTGTACTCTGTCTCTAATAATCTCTTAACAATAAGCTGCCACATGCTAGTAATGTTTTACTCTCCCATTAGTGTGAGGAAAAGCTGGTTACTTATTACTAAGATTTTCTCTGAAAATTTTTTCGTGCACTTGTACTATGCTTCCCTGCTAAATATGAGCAAACCTCTGTGTTGCAATATCCAAAGTGTTAGTCTCAGGAAAAGTAAGAGGAACGCGTGCTATATGGTAGGGAATAGGGATTCAATTCTGGGAAGTGTTCCCAACAAAATGTTCAGCTCTAAAAAGTTGGAGCAAAAGTACTGCATAGATGCAGAATTCCATCTATTCATTGCACAGATCACTTTAAAAATCTCATGGCATGGAAGATTCTTCTTCATTAAATAAAGAAAAGGAAACCTTTTAAATCAAGTGCTTGATTTAAGTTCATATCTGTGTTAAGATGAAGTCTCTTGTTTACCTTTTCTTAGTGTATCAACTGCAGCAAGAAGCTCCACATCCAAGAAGAATTACCTGCACATCTGAGGTGGGTATGAAGAAAATACTATATTGCAGGCTCATTGCTGTGATAGTTATCATCATCTGTTTGTTTGTTTGTTTGTTTGCAGTGTAGATCTACCAGATCTTAAAAAGGCTGAATCTTTTTTCTCTCCAATTTTCCCCTGTACCCACTTTAATTTCAATTCTTTATAGTAACGTTACGTTGGTCATATTGTGAGAAATAGAAATAATGATTGCCCATATAATTTGGAAGAGTACCAGTGTACCACAGCTAGATAAACCTGCCATCCTGGAATACAGGTAGTCCTCGACTTAAGATCCTAATTGAGCCCAACATTTCTGTTGCTAAGTGAAACATTTGTTAAGTGAATTTGCCCCATTTTTATGCCTTTCTTGCCACAGGTGTTAAGTGAATCACTGCAGTTGTTGAATTAATAACACAGTTGTTAAGTGAATCTAGTTTCCCTGTTGACCTTGCATATAAGAAGGTCACAAAAGGGGATCACGCGACCACCGCAACTGTCATAAAGATGAGTCAGTTGCCAAGAGTCTGAATTGTGATCACATAATCATGGGGATGCTGCAATGGTCTTAAGTGTGAAAAATGTTGATAAGTCACTTTTTTCAGTGCCATAGTAACTTTGAACAGTTGCTAAATGAACTGGTGTAAGTCAACGACTACCAGTACTAATATCAAAGAACATTCTCAAGATCATCCTTAAGGAACTGATACATAATAAGATTGCTGCAAGAGAAGCAGCAAATGATCTTTCTTTTAATCCTGACTGCTTGTTTTCGGAAACCAGTCCTTTTCCTCTGATATCTTCAGTATACATGGAAAAGTGAATAGGAATGATGCTTGCTATTGTGTTGATTTTTAAAAAATTCTCATATAAGTATCTATTAATTTTGAGGCTTTTTTTGTTATGTTTGTTTAATTGTGGTTAGCTGCCCAGAGTCATTACTTTGAGATGGGCAGCTTTATACAATGAATGAATATAATATTTTTCCTCTCATCTTATTAGATCTAAATTTACTGCAAAAAAAATTAATTATAAATCGACTTGTTAGTTTAGCCAACAGCCTCTTTTACTGCTAAATATTATCACTTTACCTTTTGTCAGATGCCATACACCAGTTTTGACCCACAAATTTGTTACATAGTAAGCAGCTTAATCAAATAGTAACATCAATTTTAATTTTCAGCATGTTTGGACTTGTTCTACTGCAGCTCCTGTTCATATTAATAGGTATTGAAAATGATTAAACTTAATTTTATTGCAATGCCTCCATCATACACCCAAGAAAAGGGGAAATTAATCTTTCAAATGTAACTTAAATCCTGGGTGCAGAGTACTGTTACGATTTTAATAGCTTATATATTAATTTATTGAATTAAATAGGAGCTTCTTTGTGCAGTTCTTCCAAATATACCTTAAGCCTTTAGAATGAAGAATAAAACACAAGTAAATATGAAATAGCCCCATGCTTTTAAAGAAAGCCCAAGTTGCTGCCAGCATTGCAAGCATTTTTAATATTTCTCCAGCAAATATTTATTCCCATCCATAAAGGTTATAAGTGATTAGAACAAATTAGCAATAATAGTTGGTTCTGCAAGATACTAAGCTTCACACGTAACGTACTATCTTCTTCACTCTAATTCCTGAATTTAACGCAGTAGTAACAATTAACCGTAATAGTAATTCATCACACTAAGTGGTTTGTATTCATTCCTCTCAATTCAGATTAACAAAGGTATAGGCTTTCGTGTATATGTTCTTAGTTATAATTAGAATGATATGTACTCCGAGATATGTACTCCTAGATGTAGCGTTCTGGTTTCCTTATTTCAGAAGTTCTACTGAGATGGTATTTGGCTCTGGTCAGTTAATCAGGACTTATATCAATAGCATCTTTCAATATCAGTTTTACTTACCTTTTGTAGAGACTTTCTGAGATCATTTTCTTCGTGTCTTCAGGTTCCTTCCACCTCTTTTTTATCAATAGTTATAACAGACATCTAAGATGGAAACACGAAGACCAGTAATTATTTGACATTTGTTTTAAATTATAGAACTAATTTTTAAAATACTTGAAGTTTGTAGTGGTGGAAGCTGATCACCATTCATAATATATCTCAGAGACACAGTATCAGTTGCACTGAAATTATAAAGTTGTTTTATGATGTTTTAACAGCGTGTGACATTTGCTGATACCTTGAAGTGAAATGAAGCAAAATCACTTCTTATTTGTATTTAATGTTCATTCCTATTGTAATACAGTAATACAGGCAGTGCACTTTTCAAATATCCTGGATAACTGAGGTGTCACTAAGATGTGGATCTTGATTGTAACAATGACTATTATAGCTGTAGAAAAGATACAAAAAGGATGTCCAAAATGTGTAAAGATGCAGATTAGAGTAGCTTCAAAAACCAGGGCTTTATTTTATTTCTGGTTCATGTTCAGTCAGTCCCATAGGATTGAAGTCAGGAAAGCAATTAAATGCATGCTTAATCAGAAATTGGATTTGTGTATGCATTAAACTGGAGGGGACGCTAAATGTTCTCAAAAGCTTAATAACCCAAATTTAGAAAGATACCCCTTGTTTTTGATATGTAACTTCTAAATATTAAATACTGAGGTGGTCTCATAAATAACAGTTCAGAATGCTTCCTGTTTACTGCTTTTAAAACATCAGATTGCCACAAATGAAGGAAAGCCATTAAAAAAAAAAACAATTCCATAGCTGTGAGTATAATTTTTTTTACATTTATATAATACTTATTGGAATATTTCAGGAGCTTTTAGTGCTGTGGAACTAAATATTCTAATTTCATCCAATAGTTCCCTGAAATGAGCTTTTATGTATAGTATGTAAGGCTAAAACCATATCCCAGTGTTTTTTTACAAAGGGCATTTGTAATACAAATTAATGTCTAGAATATTTTGCATTAAATAATTTGCATTAAACTATACTCCAGGAAGGAAATAGAATTTGTATATGTACACTTGAATTTGACTTTCTTTTTTTTTTAGAAACAACTTTGCAATCCTGGGTCATTCTGGGCAAAGATGAAGAAGCTTTCTTCAATTTCTGTTGCACATTTGGCCTATTTGTTTTGCTTTCTTGACCTTGAGAGGGGCGAGTTAGCACAGTCTTCTCAAAGAAATTGAATAGTTCCACTGTGAAAATATATTGGAGTAATAATTGAATCTCACTTAGAAGAAAAAACAACCCTGGCATCTTTTTATCAAGAATGCAATCTGTTAATGTGGTGTTAGTTGGGGCTACACAAAGCATTTGAAGCTGTGCTTCCCCAATGACGAAGGTACCCTTCCTACCAGAAAGGTTCTGCATGCCAGGTCATCTCTGCATTTCAGCTGCAGGGACAACTTCTTCTCTGACAGGGAAGTGTTCACTGTGCATGCAATACACACACATGCAAATGACCTGTTAAACCCTTTGCTGTGGTACTTCTACTGAATGCTACCTCAGAGACACCTGTGTGCTGATTCCAGGGCTGAGAATTCAGAAGGAACATTTGTTGGACCTGGAGAGACAAGAGATTATAAAAATGACTACATTTTTAGGGATTCAGTACATGTCATGACTGACTGAGGCGTGAGTAGAATTTAATCTCTGGCATAAAAAATTATTACAGCAAAGACCTATAAGAGGTAAAACTGTAATTTAAAGAGAGCTAACAGCCAATTTGGGGGTGAATTATGTAATGGCTAAATCTTCAAAGTAGCTAAGATATTTTTGTCTTTGAGGGAGATAGTTCAGAAATGTGAAAAAATAAATAAATTTGTAGGTTATTTCCATTTCATCGTTTGGGAGAATGAGGTTATTTTCTGATCAAGATAATTAGGTTATGAACATCCTTTTTGCATAATGCCCAAGGCGTTAAATCAGATTACCGGGTAACTCCAGAACATTGGTAAACTGCTGAGTTTTAATCCAGTTATGCTGTTTTATTATCAAACAGAGCAACCAAAACTGGGCTAGAGTGATCATCTGGATTTTTCCAGCCCAGATGAAATATGGCTATCTCAGGAGAAAGATAATAGAAAATGCACAGAATAAAAGTGATAAAAATGGAGAACAGCTGACATTTCCTAAACAATTGTAGTTACAACTATTTTCATAGCTTTTTAAGGTTTTGTTGTTGTGGTTGTTGTTTAGCTAGATACTTCACTGCTGCTGACTTCCCTACATATTTGTCTTCTGCATATTCTGCTTCTTATTCACTGCAGTTGTGACTGGAAACTTGGAGTCCTCTGGATGTTGATAAATAACATATTTTAGAATCCTCAATCAGAATAACTAATTGAGACCAATATAGGGAGGCATACTTCAACTGTTCAGTGTCAGTTTTGCCACCGTCTTTTCATACATATATGTGCACACACATGCATAGAGTTCTCTGTTCATCTGCTCACTCCAGTGAGTTACTCCTCAGTGGAAGCAGCTCAGGTCTGCCAAAGTCAGAGGACAATCCTGGCTTACATAGTTTACCTTTTCATGATGCTTTGTGAAGATGCAAACTACATGGTGTCTACCGTCAACAGTTCCCATAGCTTAATCAGTTTTAGCACAAATATCTGGAACATCATTGTCATCAGGGAAGACACAGCGAACTTCTGAGAAAAATCAATTTGTTTTTGTTTTTAAATAGATTTTATCACTAGATACATTTATCTCCTTCTTTACTTACATTTTGGTTCAGACTTAAATTTGATAGGCTCCACGGTATATTCAGTGTGCTTCTGAATGCCATCTGCTGCAGGGAGTGGGAGGTGGGAATAGGAAAGGATTCTTGCCTTTATATCTTTGATGGTTTTTAGAAGTTTATTTTCTTGTCTTTTGTAGTGGAAAAAATTAGGTTGGACTAAATTGTCATTTGATCTGTTTAAAAAAGCACTTTTTACCTTCTTTGTTGTTTGGAATTAAATGTGCTGACCTCATTCCTTATAACAGGACTTCTGCTAGGATTCTTTAAAATCATGATTTGACAAACAAGCCATAAACTCATGGCTCATATCTGAGTTAAACCCTAATATACATGTATATGTATGAAATCCTAATAATACACATTGAGTGAAACTCAGAGCAAAGAAATCATGACTCGTAATGTTTCATGTGAACCAAAGGAGAGAAAGAGGACTCTTTTGTTTATTTATAACATTTATCAGCTGCCCATCTTATCAGGATAATTCTGGGTGGCCTACAGTCATAAAAATATATTTATACAGTTTATTAAAACATAAATTAAAATCAAACATTAAAATATAATGATACATGGGGAGACTGGGGGTGGGGTGGAGGGAGCTGGGATCTGTTCTTACTCAATCAACCATCTCCACTATGCTGTTCCTCTCTTGGAGCCCCAGGCCCAGCCAACTGGTAGAATCAAGTCTTGAGGCCTTATGAAAGGATTGAAGGGTTGGGGTCCAACAATGTTATTAGTTTGATTTTTTCCCCCATCTTGTTTCATCTGTTGTCCTATCATAGCCTACTGGGATCTCATTGTGATCATTCATATTTAATGTATCATGCATACAAATTAATATGATGTTATACAGTGGTAGAATGTGGCTTCTATAGAATTTTCTATACACAAATCAGAAATGAAATTACATTTTAATATTAGTATAATTTTGTGAAGGAAGTTGCGGCATCCAGCTTTATTCAAAGCTTTAATAAACTAGAAATTACCCAACATTTGTCTTTACAGTTTAAATTAATACCATTAAATGGAACAAGAATTCTTAACATTAATGGTTGGAGAAATTCAGCAAATTTCCTAATATAGTAACAATTGGAGAAAGTACAAAGTCTTGATTCTTTATCAAATCACATAATAAATAGAGCTGATTTTTTAAAAATACCTATACATTCAAGTAAAATATTTCTCTTCTTTCTTTTTCAATAGGTGGAGAACAGACCTAAATACTATGGGCGGGAGTAAGTAGTATGATTCTCTCAAATCCTTGTCTTGAACTGCAAAGCAAATATAAAAAAATATGCCCAATGGCTACTTTTTCTGTTCTTTCTTCATAATGTTTCAATTTATCTTAGGCTAGTGAGAGAGAGATTGGATTATTTTATAATTTATTTATGGTTTCAGCATAGGCAGTCTTGTTCAACTATCAGTAGCTCATAAGATAAAATGTTGACATGTACAATCTCAGTAATCAAATCAGATTTCTTTTCAGTCTGGCTGAAATGTTCCCTGTTTTGGGCTTGGAACAATTTTTTTACTGGCCCATTTAATTACCTCCATAAAAAAGAATGTGCTATTTTTAAGAACAAAGGGGGGGTGGGGGTGAGCTATCATTTTTGTTGCTTTATATTAGGAAAGTATATCGCAAGCTCGTTTTCATACTTACTTCACATAGCAAGTTTGGAAACAAGGCTTCAATTTTCCTACCACCCTGAAGTTTCATACTTTTAATATTTTTATTATTAAAATATAAACTAATATTTAAAAAAATAGTTTATGGTACTATATATCATTTGAATAGCATATTAAATGTACATTGATATTATATATAATGCACTGCAGTTTTATATTTAACCTGTTATTGTAAGAAAGCAATACAGAAAATTGAAAAAGAAAAAAGAAAAATTCTATACTGCCAGAGAAATAATAGCCAAAGAAGGGGGGGCTTTTCATTTTTTTTCTCTTTTCTAGTTTTTCTTTAAATTCTTGAATTACCACAAGAAATCAAGAAGACTCTTAATTTAGATATATTTTCAGCAATAAAAATCAGCAATTTAAAAATTTAAAAGCTTCTTGAATGAGAAAATGAATTAGCTTCCAGTTCCTTCAAAAATCTGTTTAGTATACTTTGTTCCTAACTTTTTTGTTTAGTGTATTTTTAACTTAGATCATTTATTTATCTGGTTTATTTATATACAGCTCTTTTTTAAAATATATGTATTTTATGAATGCAGTGAAATATTAATTACCACTCTTCAAGCCAAAGTATATGTTCCATTTCTACTTATTTTGTGACTGTTTTTATTGTTTCAATGTTTTTTAACTGTTTTATATTTTTTGGAATTGTAAGCTGCCCAGAGTCACTTGGTTGAGTTCAGCAGCTATAGAAAATGAACGAATGAATGAATGAATGAGATGACAAACAAACTTAATGCTTCTATTTTCCCACAAAAACAATCCTGTGAGGTGGGTTGGGTTGAGAGAGAGTGACTGGCCCTGGATCACCCAGCTAACTTTCATGCCTAAGGCTGAATTAGAAACTCTGGTTCCTAGGATAGCACCTAGAAATTCTTCATTTTTATCTGTGAATTTTCACACTTGCAACATGATATTCACTGCCTTAGCATTTGTTATAGCGGTGTTTATAAACTTTGAGAAATATGCTGTAAGATTAATTTGCTTTTATGAGTTAAATGATATCAAATATAAACAAAAGAAATTGTTCTTGGATAAAACAAAAAAAATTGTGTTTGTGTGAAAGAGAGTCTATTCTAAACTAAAGATCTATGAAGTATTGAAGGAGGTGCTTTGCTATATGCAGCAGTACATGCAAAGTATTCATTTTCGAAGCATCTGCATCTTCACAAGAATTGAATGGCTGTTTGGAGGGCATACATACACAAGACTACATCTGCTGGGACTCATAGCAAAGTGACTCTGCCTCCATATATGTGTAGAACAAGAGTGTCAAACTCAAGGCCCGCGGGCTGGATCCAGCCTGCAGGATGGTTAGATCTTGTCCATCGGGCTATCCTGGAAACAGTGAAGGACCAGCCCGTGGTGCCTCTGCACGTGCCCCTCCCAAGCTCTGTTTTTGCTGGCAGAGGGTTGCAGGAGGACGTTGGAGCCAAAAATGGAGCTTGGGAGGTCATTATCGCTGGCAGAGTGCTCAGGCCACCACAAGCATCCCCAGCCTGACACGAATAATGTTGAGCTGGCCATGCCCAACCTGGCCATGCCTACACTCCATCCCCAGGTCAAACACAACCCTGAAACAGCCTTCAATGTTTGATACCCCTGGTGTAGAATCTGCTGAGGATAGCTTTTGAAGCAGCACACAAGTCTTGCAAAAGATGCAGAATTCAGACAGGTGCTTCATTCCTGCCTCCTGAAGCACATTTTCCGTGACTTTGCATATTGCTGGAAAAAATATATGTAAATTATGATACTGAGATGATTTTTAGATTGAACACTTGTCCTTAAGGGCAAGAATCCCCAGGGATTCTTACATTTTCACTGTTGAGTGAAAATGTTCAATATATGCAGCCTTGATGTTGGAGTTAATGGTGATGAGAATCGAAGAGAATATGGACAATTTTCTATAATCAGGATGATCAGAAGTACCTCATATAAACAGAATTTATTTAATCTGTAGGGTGAAAATAAACAACATGTTTTCAGGCTAAGTAGAGAAATTAACATGATTTTGAAAGAACTTCAGTTTTTTATGCATTTTTTTAAAAAATAAAGGTAATCCTCAACATGCTACCACAATTGAGCCCAAAATCTCTGTTGTTAATTGAGATGATTGTTAAGTGACTTTTGCCCCATTTTATAACCTTTCTTGCCACGGTTGCTAAATGAATCCTTGCTGTTAAATTAGTAACATGGTTGTTAAGTGAACCTGGCTTCCCCATTGACTTTGCTTGTGAGAAGGACCCCTGGGATACTGCAACAGTCATAGTATGAACCAGTTGCCAAGCATCTGAATTTTGATCACATGATGATGGGGATACTGCAATGGTCATTACTGTGAAAAACTGTCATAAGTCACATTTTCAGTGCCGCTGTAACTTTGAACAGTCATTGAATGAACTGTTTTTAGTCATGAACTACCTAGAAGGTATTTTTTTAATGAAAAAATAAGACTTTACCTTTTTTCCCCAATACGGTTTTCTTACAGAAATTTCCTCTGGTTTTGTGCTGATATAGATAGACTTTGTTTTTCAGGTTTCATGGGATAATATCAAGAGAAGAAGCAGATCAATTACTGAGCCTAGCAGAGGGAAGTTATCTTATTCGTGAAAGCCAACGACAACCTGGAACATATACTTTGGCTTTAAGGTTAGTAATTAATATTTCATTTCCGCAGTATAAGAATATTTATGAATACATCTGCAGGGGATAAAATTAAAATTACTGCTTTCTGATTTTATTTATGGGACTTTTTGAAATCGTCAACCAAATTCAGTTATTAATACTTACTTCTAATGCATGTTTAAAGGGTTTTAAACTTAATAGGCAGTTGAAACACTGGTGTATTAAAAAATAGTCAAGAGGTTAACTTACATCAGACTTTCCCAACTTGGTGCTCTCCAGATGTGTTTGAGAAATCTGAGAAGAGTCACCCAAACTTCTGGAAAGCATCTGTTTGGAAAGCTGCTTTAAATCTTCCTGTCATTTAAAAATAACAAAGAGAACTTAATGGCTGAAAAATTAATGTGTTAGTCTTCAAGGTGCTGCAAGATTCTTTCTTGTTTTGCTGGAAAAGACGAACATGGCTATACCCCTTTGAAAAAAATTCTTACTCAATTTCCTCCTCTAATGCTGCTGCTTTTTCTGCTCCTGTCTTTCATCTCTTGAGCTCATTTTTGATGCAGGCAACCCTTATTTTTTCTTCTTGCGTTTTCCAGTGAAAAATAATATGCATTAATAGTGCAGTCAAAATGAAAACAAAAATAGCACTGGCATGTGACGGCATTTTTTAAAAGAGGAAAAATAAAAAATTAGTCCTTCTGTGATATGTGTGTGTGTGTGTGTTGTGAGCATAATAACCTTTCAGTAGTCTTGATAACAATCAAATATTTGTGTGGAATAGGTTATAAGTGGCTTGGTAGCTTAATGTTTTGTTCTGTGAGCTAAAGAGTCTTGAATAAGTCATTTATCTGTTTGCAAGCTACATGCTTTTGGCTTTAGAATTCTTTTCAGTCACCCTTGCTTTATTTTGTTTTGTTTTAAACTTGCTTGTCACTGAAATTTAGGAGACTCTTGTTTACTGATAGAACTCCCATCTTAAATGAGTCTTATACTGCTGTATAATCTTGTAATGCATTCTATTTCATAAGTTACTGTAACTATCTTTGTGCACAATCTGCCAGGCAATATAGTATTTTTATTTCATTAGCAATGTCATATTATTTCTGACACCAAAAGATGAAAGGAAGATCTGGAAAAAAATTCTATTTGCATTTACCTGAATTCAGTTAAATTTTTCACTTGACTACCAACCCTAATAAAGCAACATTCCTAACCATAATAAAACATTTACTTTCACTTGAGTGGTCATAAGAAGGAAATCCATTTTAAACTTGGCAAGGGCAAGAACAATGAAAGAATAGACAGACTTGTATTCCCCTGCCCTTGTACTTATTTATCTATCCTGCCCAGTCCTACTTTCAAACTGGTTTCTGAGGATAAATTTGTTTCATGATTACCCTGTTTGTTTTCCTGTTTTTCTAAATTTGTGGAGAAAGGGTCTTTTCAAAAGAACCTTCTGAATTTCCTGTTATCTTGTCACATTAGCAATAACTCGACACATAAATGAACTTATTCAGAATGATCTACAGCAATTTCTACATCGGGGTGTCGTGATGTATCACAACCATTTCCCCCTTCGCTAAAACGGAGTTGGCATGGCCAGCATGTGACTCATCTGGCCCGCGGACCACAAATGTAACACTCCTGGTCTACATGATAAAAGATATGGGGCCAACTTGAAATATACACTCGGTTTTCTATTAATGACTACCCTGTGTACAAGGCCCATTTACAACCTGTGGACTTCAACTCCCAGAATTTGTGAGCCAGCATGGAATTCTGGGAGTTGAAGTCCACAGGTCGTAAAGGGGCCATAGTTGCCCATCCCTGCTGTATTGTGATTATTCAGAGTTCCCATTGTGTTAAAAAAGTAACTTTAAAGGCAGTCCTTGTACTTTTGACAGTTCTACCATCCCCACAGTCACATGACTGAGATTCAAATATTTTGCAACAGCAGATATTGCAACTGTTGCAGTGTCCCACCATTATATGATCACCTTTTCTGCACTTCACAGCTGCCTCCCCCCCAAGCAGAATGAATGGAAAAGCTGGCAGTAAAATTATGAATTATGGTCATATGATGTCGCTCTTTATGACTATCGGTCATTCATTTAATGACCATGGCAGAAGTAAGGCTATAAATCCATCACAATCGTCTAATGTCTTGCCAATCCCAGTTGCGGTTATTAAGGTCAAAACTGAAAATTATGTCTATTTGCTGCCTTTAATTTTCTCAAAAATATTCTGAATCTCTGTTGGATAAAAAGAATGTGATTCATTTTGGAAAGACCAACGTATAGGATAGCTTAGTGCTGGATAAGACTTGCTAGCCAAGTCTTCTCAATTCCTGTTAAAATCAATTATTCCTGAACTGATTCCTTAGAAATTGAAATGCTGCTCTAAGACAATTAGGCAATCATTTTCCCCTAAGGGCCGTCTGCTTTAAAATTCAGGACATTAGTTATATAAGTAGATTGGAAAGCACACATATCTCTCTTCCTTTTGTTCAACCAAACAAAGAAAGGCTCACACTCATGTATTAATATTTTATGATACTTAACTGCCTTGGGCAGCCTGGGCTCAGAATAGATTGAATGAGCTCTTCTGGATTTTCTCAAGGAGGAAGGATCATCTGTACATCACTTTACTAGCTAGCTGTAAAACATGACTCATTTCAAGCATGTGTATATTATTTACTGTGTACAAATAAACAGTTGGCTACCCGAGTAGTCCATGATTTACAACCACAATTGAAACCAGAATTTCCATTAATAAGCAAGGCAGTTGTTTAAAAAAATTGCACCGCATTTTACAATAGTTGGTAAGCAAATGCAGGTAGTCCTCAACTTACCACCACAATTGAGTCCAGAATTTATGTTGCTAAGTGAAAAATGTGTTAAGTGAGTTTGGCCCCATTTTATGACTTTCTGCCCCAGTTGTTAAGTAAATCATTGGAATTGTTGAGCTAGTAACCCAGTTGTTAAGTAAATCTGGTTTCCCCATTGACTGCCTGTCAGAAAAAGGGTGCAAAGGGTATCACATGACCCAGAAACATTGCGACCATCATAAATGAGTCAGTATATTAATAAAACATATATTAAAAAATAAATACATGTGAGTCAGTTGTTAAGCATCCAAATGTAAATCACGTGACCATGGGGATGCTGAAACAGTTAAAAGTATGAAAAATGGCCATAACTCACTTTTTTCAGTATGGTTGTAACTTTGAATGGTCACGAAGTGAACCATTGTAAGTCAAGAACCGTTGTAAGTATATTGACTTTGCTTGTCAGAGGCCAGCTGGGAAAGTTGAAAATGGTTGAAAATGGTGATCACAAGACCCTAGGATGCTGGAACCTTCATAAATACATGCCAATTATGTCAATGTTGACTCTGGGAATACCTCAACAGTCATAAATGTGAGGACCAGACATAAGTTAAGGTCACCTGGAGGTTTATTTGTGTCATCAGGGTGGCTGTCATCTGTCTTCAATCTATAACAGCCCTTTCAACACTTCTAAGAAGGCTCCGCATCCATTTGCACCACTCAGGTGATCCTGATTACTCAAAAAAAAAAAAAAAAAAAGAAAGAAAACCCAGGTAACTCGCTAAAAGAATGCAAATGACCAGCTGTCTGCAAAGAGTATCAATCCTTCCATTCCCCACCATCTAGTTAGAGCTGAAGAAATTTCTTGATTGAGTAGCGAAATATCTTCAAAAAAAACCCGGAAAGTTTAGTTGCCTCTTGAAAAAGTACTTTTGGGACAACCATGACCTGGTTGACTGAGAATCTCCATAGACAGTCAGTAAATGAATGTTTGTAAGTCAAGGACTACCTGTACCATAATTAGACTATAGAGGCAACAGAGATCAGATTGGCCTCACCCTGTTGGCCTTTCCAAAAGGCCTTAAAATCCTGGGCCTGAGAGTCAGGAAGTGGGGTTCAGCCATACACTGGTTATATTGTCACTAATACCTCAGCTGATGTCTTATGTGGGGAAGGGGATTGCTTGTGGGGATGGGGGCTTTCTCTAGCTGCCCAGAATCCTTAATTTGCAATAGACAACCATATAATTTGACCTAAATAAAAACAATTTGCTTTATCAAATGTGGGCCATTTTACTTGCCATCAGTTTATTTCATGTTATTGAAGAACTAAACTCATATTCTTGCAGCTGATGGGCTTACCTAAGCTGACTAAGTGGCTACTATTCTTTAATTTTTTTATCTTTCTTATATGCTTTAGTGAATTATAAATAGGTTTGATCATTGAGCCAACACTCTTCGGCAGCTGGAATGTCCATCTTTTCAAATCCGCTCTCCCTCCCAATAGGAAGGAAACAGAACATCTGCTTTCTTTCAGTGTGGACCATTTCCCTTCCACCACTTTCCTACTTCATTCTCTTCATTTTGGAGTCTTATGTTTCCTTTCCCTCCTTCATAAGACTCTGCGATTAAATTATTTCACTAATAATATTGGGAATAGTATTAATAAAATGTATTTGAAAGTGGTGGGACCTGGCCAATGCAATCTTTTCATTTCTTATAGTTTAAATAATTTATAGCAACAGGAACATGTTACAATACTGGTATTTAGACTGTAATGTTATGTGAAAATATGTGTATGTAATGTGACAATATGAATATATATTGAATATGAATAAATACTCTGTTTATATACTCATACAAATATGTCTACTATATTTTGATATAAGCAGATAGACAGACATTCTATAGTATTTTTCTTTATTTATCCTACTGAATTCCAAACTTGCTTTTTTCCTTATTTCATAAACCAGTCAAATATAGGTTAACTTCCTCATAACTTCAGCTTCTGTGGCTTTGGAGTCTTTCAGATTTGCTAGTAATATTTTTAGTGTTGTTTAAGACTGAATATTGAAACACTGTTCTATGAAGAGTATATATTTATGGATTTTAGTCCAGAACTGTCAAGCTTTGTGAAGAACTGGAGTACAAATGCTTAAATAAATTCAAGTTTCTGCCTATAAAGCCAAATGCTGATTTTAGTTCTATGTACATAAGGCAGCACTGTATCCTCTTTATCCCCAGCCTGTTTTTTAATATTACATATTTGTGCTCAGCCCATAGATTAAGTGCTTATTCCACTCCCATAACCAGTAGTTCCAAAATGCCAGCATAGAGTTTTAAGTTATTTATTTTGAGAGATGGATTTTAGTGACTAGTGTGTGGTAGCTTTCATAGACAGTAGCTTTTGATAATAATAAAGTAGTTTTTCATTTCAGTTTTATGTGCTCTCATATTACAGCAATGCTGTGTTAAAATATGTACTGTATGTCCAAGCAACTGAGTTTAAGCAGATCAGATGGATATCGTGACCATTTGAAAATAACCAAAGAAGAAAAGCCAAATCCACTTGTAGTTGAAAGAAAAATAAGATTGTATTTCAAATAACAGGTTTTATTAGACTAGGTGACCAAATCTAGTAATCCTCTTTTGTAGAGAATAGGGTCAGCAGACATGAATATTTGCTGCAAAGTGCATAGATCTCAACACTGCAGGCTGGATTCAAAGTTAATATAATTTTTATGAGATCAGATTCCCATCCCCCAAAAAATGATTGAAGCAGGGAGGAGTAATGTATCTTTTTAGCTTTTAAAAAGAGCATATGTATTATTAAATATTAATATTAAATAAGAATATTGCAGGTTAGTGACTGCATTCCAGAAGAAAGGTTTAATAAAAGGGTTTTTTTAAGACAAAAGAAAATGTAGTCCAAGCACATTATTGCATAGGTATCCGTGATAGAAGTGAGAATAAAAGTATAAGAGAAAACATTTTATGTAGATCAGAAATTCCTCACAGCTAAAAGGGACAGGAAATTTCTAATTAATTCCAGAGCATATTAAATCTGCCTTTAAAGTCAACTAAACAGTAGGGCCTGCTTAATGCCAAGGCCTTTAATAGATGATAACAACAATAGTACATCATCTCCAGTGTCAGTTTTGTGGTTGGAAACTTGTTTAATTAGGAAGAAGATAAAAAGGAAAGCCAGAGAAAATATAAGTGGGAGGCGTTGAAGGGCAGCAACACTCTCTGTTCTTTGGAGATGATGGCTGCTGCTGCTGCCATTTCAACTCAACAGTGTTTAGCTGGTTACCATGGTTGCTTTTTCTTCAAGGCCGATAGTTGCATTACAGGAGTGGGGGAGAAACACTTCAATATGACATGGGAAAACTCACTTGATTGGAAACTTCATTTGAATTTTTTATATAAGGAATAAGGAGTACCCTGACACTCAAGACTTATTTGTAAAGAGATTAAAGGCAAGGTGCTTTTATGCTGATTAATTTTTGCTGCAGATGATTCCTCTCAGCTGTTCCCCAAGTGACACAGAATATTAGCAAACAGTAACTGCTGAGGATAATGATGTGGAGATAGGCTACCGCTGAGTTAAGTAACAGGGTTTTGGCTGGAGCAGAATCCTTTCATGTGAAAAGTTTTAACTGTGTCCTTATGAGGCCATGAAAAAAAAGCAGAAGTGCCGATGTGGATTTGCTAGAGAGCTGGAGAAATGTGTCCAGGAAAATAACTGAAGGAGAGGGAGTAGAGATTACTTATAAAAGGAAGCTTGGTTCGAAGGCCATCATAGAAGTAAACTCTTTATGCTCTATGATTTAGGGTGAGGGAGGGAGGGTGAAGGCAGGGGAACATAACATGAAGATGCAACAGTCATGAACAGAAGTGGCTGTTTGCTTGGGGAGGGGGGGGGAGGAATAAAAGAATATTGATATTTGGGTCTGGATAATAAAGTAGGAATCCTAAAGCATGGATTAGGATTTAGGATTCCTAAATCCTAATCCATACTTTAGGATTCCTATTTTATCTGTCTTCTTCTTGTGCCATACCCTTATCATTGGACGTTGGCGATCATGTTGGCGATCCTATTTTTATCAACAGCAGCACAAAAAACTGCTGCTGAATTTTGTCCAAATCAGTCCCTTTGATTTTGAAGCCATGATGTTTTTCTTCTTAAATCCTAATCCATATCAAAATATATTTGATATGAAAGATCAAATGTATTTTCCTGAAGCAGCTACTGCTTCATCTAGGAAGATTACAGGCAACTACAGTGTTTGGCCATAATAGTCCCCAAAAAATAATTGATATTTTTAGCTGATGTGTCATGTAAAAAGCACAAAAGTCAGAATTATATGTCCAGGTCCAAATTCTTTCTCCTAGCTGTATTTGGTAGTTGGATAATGTAAAATTATGTAGAAATAAAAGAATGGCCTCTGGATGTACTTCAACAGATTCTTTCTCACAATGCCCAAGCCATTCTTCCTTAAGAACTCGCAAAAATATATTTTCCCACTTATTTCTTGGGGGCTTCATAAAGCCATAAGTGATCTACTATGTAAGTCAAATTGTATTTTTTCTCCTGAAGGAAACCCAGGAGATTGAGGGTTTATAACTTTAATTTGGCAGGAAAGAATTTGACATATGTCTTCGGTTGTTATTACTGCAGTGTCCCATTTGTGTTATATCTCTGGCATATCCCTTACAATCTTCCATTTTGGATTCAATTTTGATATATTCCAACTAGTGGGGATTCAAGAAAATTTCCTACCGGTTCTGTGGGCATGGCGTGGTGGGCGTGGCAGGGGAAGGATACTGTAAAATCTCCAGTCAGAAGTGGTATTTGCCAGTTCTCCGATACCGGTTCTCCAGAAGTGGTCAGAACTTGCTGAATACCACCTCTGATTCCAACCCTCCAAAAAATATAGACATGCTCCTTGTGTGCAGAAGAGACTGATGGCTATTATAACTCATAATGATAGCTCATAATAATGATATTATTATAACTCATAATGATAGCTAATGATAGCTGCTATTGCTGATAGGGTAACCCTTCTTGCCTGATGTTCTCAGAGGTTAGTCTGAAGATTCTTTCTCTTTTCTCTCAATTTTCTCTTATCTTTTTCCTCTACAAGATAGCAGAGCCCTAAGATTATATACTGGAAAGTAGCTCTGAGGACACTTTAGAACTTAAACATGGCAGATGTCATATGTTTTACACCAGCACAATACTTCACTAATCAACTGCATAACAAATTAAATAGGTTATAACATTATATTTTGAAATGCTTAACTATTTTTAAGAGTACATTTCCTTACAAAGGTGCAAATTTGTGGCAGTCTCTGATTTGCTAATGTGTAGTCTATGAAAAGGCCTTTGAAAGTTCTGTGTGCTTTCCATTCTGAAAAACAGAGCTTTAATATTACAGCTAGTGTGTTAGCCTACTTTTGTAAAGATTTTCTAAAGTTAATGAAGAATGAATTACCTGTCCAGTTAACTTCCTCTGACTACTTTTTCTCTTTTTCTTCACATGTGATTCTTCCTACATTTGTGTTCTTTCCCTTGCTGCTGACACCCACTTCAGTCTGTCATTTATTATAATTTCTGCCTTGTTTCGGCCAGAACTCCTACATCATCCTTTGCTGTTATGTTAGCAACATACTTCCACGTGCCCCCACATCTTTAGCAATTACTAGCAAAGAGATTCAAAGGCTGAATAATATATTTCAGCAAGGCTCATTCCTGCTGGCTTCTTTTTTCTTATTTTCAGAAGGGATATTTCAAAGAAGAAAAGGACCTCAATCTCTACCTCAGTAAGCATTTAGTAAGCTGTTCCTCTCTTGTTCTGCTGGGACAATTGTATAAATGTGTATTCGAGAAGTTTTTCTTTTTTAAATAGGGCAAGCCACCTGGCTTTCTTACAAATGCCCATGACATTTAAGACATATTTTATCCAGTTATCCATTCCAGCAAAACAAGTATCTATCTGCCCACTTCAACTGACGTCAAGAGAATTGTATAGCTCAGAGAAAGCACAAATGGTGGGGTTGCTGTGAGGTTTTGGCAACATCAGTTTCCTCTAGTAAATATTCTTGCCAGGAAATACTGTAGTTAGTACCCACAAATGAAAAGAATTGGACTATAAGGCACCAAGGGACTCAAACCAAAGAATATCCCGGCAACAGAGCCTCAGTGTTACTTTATGCCTGCTAAAGAAGCTCTCAAGCAGAAGGACCTATTGGCTTTATACTTGTTTTGCAGCTGTGACGTACCATAACGGACGATTGGGGAGAACACATCAAAGCTGAGCCAGGTCATGTGATCTAGGGCTACCAACAGGAAACTGACTGCCATCATATACTTGTGGGTTCAGGCTTGGTTCTTCAACCTAGTTAAGTTATTGCAAGAGTAGCCATACATAATTTTATGACATCCTTCATTCTGTTCTTCTCCCCTAGGTTGCCAACTTTTGGAACCTGTCTACTTTACTCATCTACAAGTCTGCCTTTGGTCTTGCTGACTTTCACCTAACTTGCTCTGGGCACTTGCCCCTTGCTCTTCCAGCTGACCAGGAGGCCTTGACATGGTAGTAATAGATATTGCAAAATGTTTATTTTTAGTGGGAGCAGCTTTATAGCGTTCCACTGTTCTTTTTCTCTGTACCAAGTAAGAACTCAGGCTATCTATGGCAGCAATTTTAAATGTAGAATTCATTTATAGCTAGCAAAAAAAGGAGCCCACATTTTTTCACATATATGTACTTCAGATTTTCAGTAGAATTTCTTCTGTTTTGTGCTTTTAAGTATAATTAATAGATAATTATCAGGTAACTAATAAATGGCATTCAAATGAAATGTTTTATTTAACATTAATGAACATAATAGGACAAATTTCTGATATATTGCCATGCTTTATTTTTCCCTCTTTATTCCTCCCAAATGCTTTCTTGTAATTTGTAAGGGAAGCATTTAATTAAAAAAATTAACACTGTACCCAGCCGCTAAAGTATGAAAGAGTAAAGAGTACTTATGTTGTAGGAAATGTTACAATGTAAAAAGTGCTATTTTAGCCATTTGTGAAAAATTGAATTACAATTACACATGTTCTGTTGATTTTTGTATGTCATATAATCCAAGTCCATGTGCACCACAATGAGTAAACATGGAATACATTCCAATGCATCAGTATTAAAATGAGCAACAGTAACTCTTCCTCTTATTGAAAGTACAAGAAGTAATTATTCTGTATCTGGACCTGGGACAGCCAGAGTGGGGAAAGCCCATGTCACACTGCACCAACGGATGAAAAGAGAATGTAAACGGAGAGAAACACTTGCCATCCGTTGGTTAACGCGATGCTTCCGTTTTTCATCCTCTCTGTCCGTCCAGCATCCGTCAACTGAGATTCCATCCGCTCAAAAAGTTTTGAGCTGCTCAAAACTTTTTGAGCGGAAAATGTATCCAACACGTCCGTTCTGCATCCGCAACGCATACGGTGAACATCCGTTCTATATCTGTCGTCATCCATTACGCATCCGCTATATCCACTAGGCATCCGCTGCGCATCCGCGCAACTTGCATCTGCTCCAGCGGAAAACGGACACAGGGAGGAAGCGAAACGGATGCGAAATGGACACAAAGCGTTCGTAGCACGGACAGAGAAAGGATGAAAGCAGATGCAGCTCGCATACAAAGCATTAAAATGGAAAAAAACGTTTGCAGAGGGGACCTATCTTGGATATTTAGGATGTCTGCAGGATGCCTAAAGGATGCAAAAGGACATCTAGCGGAAAACCTATATTTCCTATAAAAAGGGGGAGGAATTCACCTGGATCTCACTTTCAGTCCAGCAGCCCTGCTGTGCAGACCTCTTCAGCCTTCATCTGGCTCTTGCTCTTGCACAGCATCCAGTCATCTCCACCATGGATCATCACACACTCCTTTTGGAAGCCACCATTGTTCTACAACAGTGCGAAGCCATCTACAGGCTCTTTCACCTGTTCTACGCAAAGAAAAGGAGGCGGCCAAGAAGTCTCTGGGTCCGAAGATGGATCGCCAGAAGAGCAGAGTACGGACTGTACAACAAGCTGATGGTGGAGCTCAGGAACGAAGACACTCGGGCATTCCAGAACTTCATGAGGATGCCTCCAGCCATGTTTGACGAAGTTGTGGAGCGGCTGACACCCAGGTTGACCAAGGCAAACACCAATTTCCAGCCCAGCCTGGAACCTGGGCTGAAGGTGGCACTGACTCTGCGCCACCTGGCTTCCGGGATCACGTACAGGAGCATGCAGTACGCCTGGAGGGTACCACACAACACCATCAGCATTGTGGTCAGAGAAGTGGTGCAGGCCATCATCGAATACCTGGAGGAGCTCCTCCAGTGCCCTTCCACTGAAGAAGGATGGAAGAAAGTTGCAGAGCAGTGGTATCAGAAGTGGAACTTCCCCCACACCGTTGGAGCCATAGATGGGAAGCACGTGGCCTGCAAAGCTCCAGCCAACTCAGGGTCCACTTATCACAACTACAAGGGCTTCTTCAGCATCATCCTCTTCGCCATGGTCGATGCTGACTACAAGTTCATGTACATCGATGCTTCAGGCAACGGCTCATCTTCAGATGCCCAGGTATACAATGCCAGTCACCTCAAGGAGGGGCTGGAACGCAAACTCATCAAAGGCTTCCCAGATCCAGACCCCCTGCCCAACGACACACAAGATGTGCCCTACTTCATCGTGGGGGATGACGCCTTCTCCCTCAGAACCTACCTCATGAAGCCCTACACTTCCAGATGCCTCACCTGTGAAGAGAGGATCTTCAACTACAGGCTGTCCAGGGCAAGGCAGGTGGTGGAGAACGCCTTTGGCATCCTGGCCAACAGGTTCCAGGTACTTCTCACCACCATGCAGCATCACCCAGAGACCGTGAGGAGGATTGTGGAAGCTTGCTGCATCCTGCACAATCTCATGCGCACCCAGTGTTGCAGAACAGGCTCGTGGACCACCAACAAGGCAATGAGGACATGGAGCCTGGTGAATGGAGGCAAGGGCAAAACCTGATAGATACTGTGGATGTGCAAGGCCCCAACAGAGCTTCACGTGAAGGGAAGAAGCAGCGCAACCTCCTGAAACACTGGTGCAACTCCCCAGCTGGAGCAGTGGAGTGGCAAGACAGGATGATAGATGATTAATGGGTGCTTCCTTCAGCCTGTCTCATCACACGGATGAGATTGGGCCATGTATGTTGAGTGGCCCGACAATGAACAGGGCATTCAATAAAGAGTTGTGTTTATGTTGAAATGTGTTGATGAATGATTACATTGTTATTGATAATAAAGCGCCATAGGTGTGGCACCTGGGAGGGTGGACCATACAGTCCCACTATGCTTGCACTGGAGGCTTATCTATCCCACAGCTATTACCCATCCCAAAGGTATCCCTGCCCATCCCATAGCTATTACCCATCCCAAAGGTATCCCTGCCCATCCCACTGCTTAAACCATTTCTAAAAGTTTCTACCAAGACTTTATTTAATAAAATTAATGAAGCAAATGTGTGAAGCAGAGATAATATTTATTAATAACAAGCTGTAAAAGAAAAATGACCCAAGTTTCTTAAGCAAAAATAAAATCAACAGGCAGCCACCCAGTCTCTGGCACTCTTCTTGGTCACTCTGAGGCGTACCCAGTCTCAGGGGTGAAGGGCCCAGGTGCTGTGGAGGTGGCTGCTGCTGGAGTGCTGGTCTGAGGCATCATTGGGGTGCCTGGCCCCGAGAGGACAACAGGGGACGGTGTGTGGAGGAAGCTCTCAGAGAGCTGGCTCAGTCCTGTGATGTTGAGAGCCCCTTCCTCCAGGACATGGGGTGTCAGCCCCAATACCGATGACAGATGTTCTGAGGCTGGGCTTGGCTGTGGGGTGGAGGAAGGAGCAGTGTAGTGGGGATGTCTAGTCTGCAGCTGAGCGAGGTGAGACGTGGGTGGCATCTGTGGCGTGGGTGGCATCTGTGGCGTGGGTGGACCTGCCTGGACACAGGAGCTGACTCTTTGCCAGAGGAGGACTGGCTCTCAGCGGGCTGCCTGAGAGAGAGGGTTATGAGAGGGGCTGCTCCTCGGTGGCGGATCTCACCCTCCAAGAAGCTGCACTTAGCCATCACGTAGGTCTCTTGGTCCGTCAGCTTGACCGCGGCCTGGCCAGATTTCTTGAGGTGCAGCTTTCCGTACCAGGTGTGCATGTGCTTCCACCAGCCGAGGAGCACCTCCAAAGTGTAGCCCAGGCTCTCCGCCTTCTCTCTCCAAGCAGCCTGCTTCCTTTTGGTGTCTCGATAGAGCATGTGTCCCTTCCGCCAAAGATACTCGTTCTCCCTCAGCCATTCCAGCACCTCATCCTCGTGTTCCTCTTTGATGGAGTATTGCCTCCTCTCCCGGTTACACATATGCCTCTTCCTCCCTCTGGCAGGGCCATCTGGGCCCTCTCAGAGGGGCTTCGAGGTTGTAGGGGCTGCTCCTCCACACCACCAGCAGCAGCAGCAACAACAACAACAGAAGCAGCAAAAGCAGGACCAGCAGCAGCACCAGCAGCACCAGCAGGACCAGGAGCAGCACCAGCAGAGTAAGCACCAGCAGGACCAGGAGCACCAGCAGGACCAGGAGCAGCACCAGCAGAATAAGCGCCAGCAGAAGCACCAGCACCAGGAGCAGTGCCAGCAGAGTAAGCACCAGCAGAAAGCACCAGCACCAGGAGCAGCGCCAGCAGAAGCTCCAGCACCAGAAGAGTCAGCCCCAGCAGCAGAAGCCCCAGCAGAAGCAGAGTCAGAGCCAGGTGGTGGGATGGTGGCCCTGTCCCTCTTGACAGGGCTAGCAGCAGATGCCACAGGCTTTCTCTTCTTCCCCTTGGTTGTTGGGTTGTTGGCTTGCTGGCTGGCTGGATGTCTGGCAGCAGGTCTTTCCTCTGAATGGTCACCTGCTTGCGAGCTGCTTCCCTTTATATCCGCGGGGCTGACGCAATGCATCCTCCCCGCATGAATGCTGTGCATCCGCTAGGCTTCCGCTCTGCATCTGCTCTGCATCCACTCCTTCCGCTGCGTGTCCGCTTTGCTGTGCTCCCCCGGAAGCCGTGCGGATGTGCCATCCACTCCCATCCGCTCCCATCTGCTAGGCTTCCGTGAAGCATCCATTTTACATCCCCTCTACATCCTCCCCCCGTCCGTTCCTTTCCGTTGTTGTCCGCTCTGGTTATGCAAATTCGGGGCACTTTTGAGAGCGGATAACAATGGATGGAACATTTTCTCATCCACTGTGTCCTTTTTACAAACGTTTTGCATCCGTCGGCCAATGTGACAGGCCCTTAAATTGTTTCTGAGCCTGACTAAGCCATTCTATTGATAGGTTGCTTGAAGTTTGAGCTGTTTTCATTTACAAAATGACAGACCAGACCAGACCATAAAACTTCATCTTGTGTGTGTATGTGTGTGTGTGTATATGTATATGTATACATATATATATTGGTGGGGGGAAAAATTCTTTCTTAAATTAATTCAGATAAAATATGAGCTGTTATTATCTGGTATATAACAGTTTATTATAATAATAAGCTGTTATTATCTGATGTTAATCATGGTGAAAATTTGTCAATAGTTGGTAGTAATTTATATTTTATTGTACATTTAATATATGTACATATATGCACTTATATGTACATGTGTGGTATTTATCATAGATTCTAATCCATTGAACAAATCTAATGTAAACCAATGGTGGATTGGTGGGTGGAAAATCAACTGAGAGAAATTGGGCAACTAATGCAAACTATTTTATTATTTCATTATTTTATTTTATTCAACCAGGACACAGCCTAACTCTAGGTGACTCAAAGCATAAAACCAAATATACAAAAGCATATTGACATAACCAATGTGGACAGCAAAACAAATATGCCATATACCTATAAGAGTTTCCAAACACCACAGCCCAATACTTGTCCTTCAGTGCCATGTCTACTAAGACATAAGTCTTTTCCAATAGATTAATGGTTTGATACAGTTTATTTTACCAAATCCATTTTTATCTTCTTAAAGAACTAAATCATTAATCTGAAGATCACAGCTAATTTATGTTCCTGTTTCTTTATTTTTAAAAATATTTTTAAAAGAAGACATATAAGCCATCTCCCCAATATATTTTTAGTGAAAACATACATATCTGAGCTGAGCTGATGAACTAATCACAGGGGCAGATACACATTGATACACACAGAACTAATTAACGTTAAATCTTTCTGGAAATTGGTATTTGATTTAGGAAATAGCAACATTATTGGGATTATTTAATAATAGCATTGTCCATACTATTTGTATGTAACTTGAAATCTGTATTCCTGGATAGGCTAAGGATGCTCTTATTCTTTACAATCTTCCAATATAATGAGCCAGATCAAAGGTAAATTATCTGAGGGGAAATTTCCCCAAAACACTTTTTTTTAAAGCTTCTACTTTAGTAGATAAAAAGCAGGAATTATAGTTTGGAACTTGAATGGCATACAGAAGAAATACTTTAGAGAAGAAACAGTCTTTTCACTATATATATATCGATATGTGCATGCATAGGCTTGTGCTGGGGTGAGATACTGTCATGTAATTGTCAGTAAAGAGTGTGCTTTTTCCTTCTCTGATTTTATTCTTCAGCAGTGAAAGTTCTTGCTTAATAGTGCCTCAAATCTGCCACATTCAGAACATTATTACAATCTTTTAATACAATGTTAAAAAAAAATAAATATGAAAAAAATGTTGCAAAGTAAAAAATATAACCATGCTTATTGACCATAGATTATTCCAGCTAAGGTGATAAAATTAACAAGATTGCATACCCAGATATGGTGCTTCCTGCGTTGACTTCGGCGTTGGTGGGGCACTTCGTATTGGGAGACCTTCCGCCACCATTGCTTTCCCTTCTCCCCATGCTGCCGTGGCATTTAGAGCAACACTACAGCATTTGGCGCAGCCACACACAGCCAGCCAGGGCTCCTCCCTGCAACCGGAGCCCGCCGGGCAGGAGGGTCCATCTGTCTGCTGCACTGGGCACCCCGGGTGAAGCTCTTCACGCTCTGCCCGGCGCCAGGCAGGGATGGTGGCTGGGCGCTTCTTCCAGGGTGGGCTGATCCTGTGCTGCGGCCCCAGGAAATTCGCCTCCCCACATGGGGTTGGGCTGCCCTCTCAGGCAGAAGAGGCTTTGTCGTACCGGTAGTAGGGCATCATTTTTAAAAGAATTGGCTTTGCCATTGAAGGCGAAGGGAAGGCAACAACAGGAGTGCCTGAAGCTGAGTGTCTCCACCAGGCTCTGGTTGCAGGGAGGAGCCCTGGCTGGCTGTGCATGGCTTCATGAAACACCGCGGCATTGCTTTAAATGCCGCGGCAGCACGTGGAGAAGGGAAAGCAACTGTGGCAGAAGGTCTCCCGATACAAAGTGCCCCACCAATACAGAGATCAACATCCAAGCTGTCACCGTCCACCCAATGACACGGGGGGGGGGGGAATTAAGTCACCCCCGAAAAGATGGCCTAGCCCTCTTTTCGGGGGTCAAAAAAAAAAAGGCCCGGCCTTATTTTGTGAGAAACATAGTATTAAAGCAGGGGTCTCCAAACTTGGCACCTTTAAGACTTGTGGACTTCAACTTCCGGAATTTCCTAGACAGCATGGCTGTCTGAGGAATTCTGGAAGCTGAAGTCCACAAGTCCTAAAGTTGCCAAGTTTGGAGACCTCTATATTGAAGGAACCTCTTAGCAGGTAAACATCACCTGTATCAACAGCTGATGAAATTGTTCATTCATGACTTGAATTGTTGGCAGCATTTACTGAGCTCAGGTTTGGAAATCAGTCTGAAAGCCTAAATCATATTTGCCTTAGTATTACAGACAGAATTTAGATTCTTCTAAACTACGAATGAAAATCTGAATAAGATTTCTTGATAGAGCTTCAAAAGCATATTATGTTCAAATGGATGAATTTCTTCAATAAGCTTACATGGGCTTAGATCAGGGGTCGCCAACCTTTTGGACCTCAGGGACCACCAAACTCATAATTTTAGATCTCAACGACCACTAACCGGTTCTGTGAGTGTGACCTTATTTGTGGGTGTGGCTTGGTGGTCATGTGACTGGCTGGGTATGGCTTGTATGTGAATATTATAAATATTTATATAAACATTGAATTGTTTTATTAAAAAAAGAGCAACTTTTACCCAAAATCAGGCAAAGCAGGCAGGCAGATTGAGTTGCTCACAGAATCACAGATTCATTCAGAGATCTATCTGTCTGCCATCGGCTAGCTCAGTCTGACATAAAATTTGCTCACAAGCAAACTCACAAAATTAACTCACAACACACCATGCATGTAAATATTGGTTTTTTTATTAAAAAAGAGCAACTTTTACCCAAAATCAGGCAAAGCAGGCAGATTGAGTTGCTCACAGAATCATTAAATTATCTGTCTGTTTGTCTGTCTGTCTGTCTATCTATCTGTCTGTCTGTCTGTCTATCTGCCATCGGCTAGTTCAGTCTCTCAAATTTGCTTGCCGTGAGTCTGCACTGAATTTGCTTGCAAGCAAACTTTCAGTTCTAAGGGAGGTCCAGCTGTACTTAAAAGCAGAGCCGAAGATCTAAAGACTAGCTGGAAAGCAAGAAATCCAACCATTTTCTGCTTCCTAGCTAATGTAAATCTCCCAGCACAGAGAACAGATGATGTTCAGAAAATGGAAAAATAGAAATTTACCAGGCAAGTTTACCGGGTAAGGTGTGAGTGGGCGGGGAGGGTTCCCGTGGACCATGTGGGTGCTGCAGGCACTTGTGTTTCTGCGCAGCCTGGATTAATTGCTTTGGGGGGTGCTCTTGGGGTGAGATTTCTCTGCAGCCCACCAAAATTTTCTCACGGCCCACCGGTTGGTGACCGCTGGCTTAGACTGTCCCATGAGCAGTCTGTTATAGTGTGCTGCTTTTGGACACACTACCAGAATTTGACCCCATCTATATGACCTTTTTCAGATTTCCTACAAAAAGACAGCAGGGTTATAAATATAACTCTACATAAGATTTTAGCACTAATATTTTGCAACAGAGAATTTTATGCCAATGTTTCTTTTTATTGAAAAACAAAACACATTTTTCTAAAAAATGCATGTCAATTTCTTTTCAAGATCATTAATTAACAAATCACATCTTTTCAGAACCAAACAACTCTTTGATTTTAGGTCCATGGTTATAATGAGACTCTGATTTGGGAAAAGTAACAGAAGCAATAACTAACCATTTTGTTCCCTGCATACAAAAACCATAAAGAAAATGTACCAGCCTTAAGGTTTTTTTAGAAAATATTGTGCCCAGAGTTGTCTATTTTTAATGTATATATGTATTGTTCTGTTCCATTGAGGCAGATTTGGAAATCAAACTAGAAACTTCAGACTCTACTATGATGGAAAACACTTTGTCGGAGAGAAACGTTTTGAGTCTATCCACGACTTGGTGACAGATGGATTGATCACCCTTTATATTGAAACCAAGGCAGCGGAATACATTGCCAAGATGACCATAAATCCAATTTATGAACACATAGGATATACAACTTTAAACAGAGAGCCAACAAACAAGAAACATCCTGTGGCTGTGAGAGATATGGTTGATGGCAAAGATTCTACGGGAGACAATGACATAGTAGAAAAAAGAGTAAGTAATTCATTTAAAGTTATACTTTTCCAAGTCTTAAAAATATTTCATCATTTAATTCATCTGCCTTGAAAGATAGTAAATTCTCCTGCAGGTTACTGAAGATGAAAGATATACATATGTAATCATATGATAAATAGAATGGGGAAAAATTGTTCATTCTGACTGCTGCTTTTTTAATCACAAAAGCTACATTTTCCTTATTCTTCTTTCCCCTTTAATACTGTATTATTAAAAGCATAGGATATTGACAGAAACTGATTTTAATAACTACTTATTAAAAATAGTAGAAGCAAAGTGTCCAATATCATGAAGGAAAACTAATACTATTCGTTTGCCATCAAAGAACAATAGATCCAACAGGATATGGGGTTTCAAAATAAGAATTTTTAAAAGCAAAATGCAAATACAGGTAGTTTTTGACTTAATGGCCATAATGGTGTCTGCTCATTACAGTAATGAGTCTTGATGGTCATAGAGCAGGTCACCACATGACAGACACAATTTTATGACTTTTTTGCCGCAGTTATTAAACAAATCGCCATCATTATTAAATGAATTCTCAGGTTAATAAGCAAATCCATTGTGTCTGCTATGGGGCATTTTTGGCAAAAACTATCATAAATTATGATAATGTGACTATGGTACATTGCAAATGGCCATAAATACAGGCTGGCTGCTGAGCACATGAAATGCTGCAACACAATTGCAAGGGGTGGAGCAGAGCTTCAGGGCCAAAGTATTATGGGTGTTTGCCACCTAGAGTTACTTATAAAGTAATAAAGGTGGGATAAAAAATCAAATAAATAAATAAGTTCAGCGACCTGGTTGACAAGTAGAGACCAATTTCCAGGACAGACAAAAGGTTAAATTAAATGCCGTTTGCAAATCTTTCTTTTCATTCTGCTTCCAGTTCAATGAAATACCCAGAGTTGCCCACTAATAAAAACTGTTAACCAGATATTAGAGCTAAGGTTAAACAATTAAAAGACAAGTGAGCATTTTGGCTACTCTACTAAAAGGGGAAGAGGACCAGAGCAGCTCCCAAAATAAATCTCTTACATCATGGACCAGGAAAAGCTCTTTGTGTGCTGGATATCTAGATACCTTCATAATTGGAAAGGTGATCCTTTAGAATTATGCAGATCTAATTAATCAGCTATTTTTTTTAATATAAGAGGAGATAGGCTTAGCTAGCAGATCTGTGGAGGTGGCCAAAATTTTGTGCTACAGAGATTACAGATTAACAGAGTTGGAAGGGACCTTGTAGGTCATCTAGTCCAACCCCCCAGCCCAAGCAGGAGACTCTATAGCATTTCTGACAAATGGCAATCCAATCTCTTCTTGAAAATCTCAAGTGATGATCTCTCTCTCTCATAGACATAGACAGACAGACAGATAGACATTTCTCTGGTACTTCCATGAACCAAGCAAATGCTTTGAAAACATTGGAGCAGACTGTTTGTAGGAAGTTGTTGCAGGTCCTCCTTGTTGTAGAGATCTTGCCCTTTATTTTTCTTTTGTTCTACTACTAACCTCTTTGATGGTTTAGAGTCTTTAGGCATCCAAGTGATGTGGGAGATATGGATAACACGGATACCATATTGACTTTTAACAATTACTCTTTTATTAAATAACTTTTACAAATGTGCTTTAAAGCAGGTTTGCTTGTTTCTGCAAGTTATCTGTACATCCTCTCAACACTTGTCTACTTTGGGCCTAAAATTATTGCTCCTTGATGATGGGGCATAATTTAGGAGAGATGCCCAATGCTGCCTTCTTTTGACTAGTAGTTCCAGCATCCAAATATGACAAAAACAAAGCCAGATAATATCTTTCCTTCAGTCTTGAGAAGCAGAAGGCATGTTGCTTTGCCAGCTGCTTCAAAGGGATGTCTCAGTCAGAGCTTTGCTGAAGTGAAGACTCCATCAAAGCTCTACCCAGCCCTGTTAGCTAATTACGAGACACCTTTATCTTTGAAGCTATTTACATTCCAGCTCTGCAGCACCTTGCAGTCTAATCAGTTTTGTACTGTTTGTCAGCTGCTTCAAGAGAAAACCTGCTTGATCAAACAGGGGGCTTTGCTGTATGGGAGGGGGGGAATGATGTGATCAGGTGTTCTTGTTTGTATGTGTGTATCCCTGTTTAGCATAGTCCTGAGTCCTTAGGAAAAGTCAGCCTTGGATCTGGATTCATGTAGAGTTTAATCTGGCTGGTTCTTATTCAGAGAAAAAGGAGGACAAAAGGGATGCTGCCACTTAAGAAGGAAAAAATATTCAGCTGCCAATACCTTTCTGATGTCACTTGTTTTCCAGGACTAAAGTCAGAATAAAGTGCGATGGGGTGAGAAGCAGTTGTTCAAATCTGATTTGTTACAAAAGCATAGAGCTTTCAAATAGAACCAGAGTGCTAGAGTAGGAAAGGCCAAGTTCAATTCTTGTTCATGTTTTTTTCTTTTAAAAGCAGTGCCCTACTGCATGACCCTTCAACAGGATACCTTCTGTGCATACAGAGTCTCCCAACATAATTTCAAGCTCTTTGGGACCAAAGTGTTTGATCCATCAATTACCTACCAGGCAGCCATAAGAGCCTAATGTTCTTCCTCCTCCATAAAGTAAGGGTATTTAAGAGCCTATCAACATATTACACAGGCTCTCACCTGATCCCCTTGAAATTCAAGCATCGAGATAATTAATTGAGAGAAGGAAGTGACCATTTCATATTGATATCCCAATAGGCATGACAGTTCGTGCAGTTGCACTATGTATCTAGGCAACATATTAATGACATGCACTGCATCAGTTTCCCATATTACAGGAAGAATTCTTTTGAGTGCATATGACCTTCTGTTTTCTCACTAGGCAATAGAATCTGTCTATGGAAGGCAATCATAGACTTGATGTTTGTAAAAAGTAATAGGACATAATCATTCATGTTGGTTGATGACAACCTAAGATATAATTAAAAACAATAGCTGTTGGCAGAACAAGATCATTTCATTTGCAGAATGAAGATGATAGCGTAGTGACAATTTCATACAACACAGAATGGATAATTTTATGTATGCATTTATTTGGGGAAGACCAGCCACTCACTAGCAAATGATAAATTGACTGACTATAAATATTCAAGAACAAAACAGATAATTTTACTTAAACCATTTTAATTACAACAGAAATATGTTATCCAAGTTAAGGTCATTTATATGCTTGTGAAAAACACTGCAAAAATTTGATATGGGTGAAGCATCTTCACAGGAAAAGATAATATTAGATCTGTTAAATTTCATGCATTTTTTAATAATAAGCCCAATTTCCTTGTTTAATTTGTGGCAGTTCACTTTGGTGGACATTACTGTGGCTTTCTTGATTTCTGCACATTCAAGATGATTGTGTTAAAATTGCCATGTTATATAGGTGTAATAAGGAACATTTTCAATTTGAATGAAATATTAATTTTTCAGAATTGTACTGAGTCTAGATTGAATTACTGCTCCAGGCATACATACATAAAGCACTAATTGCTGCATTTCTATTTCTAAAGTCCCAAAACCTCTCCCATCTCATATCATCTTCAGTTTGTGAAATTATAGCACACAAGTAGAACAAAAACTGTTCACTTTTATTGTTTCAAACTAATGACTTCACAAATACATACATACATACATACATACATACATACATACATACATACATA
>BLBF01000011.1:19153413-19164696 GCA_015471245.1 Laticauda colubrina | reverse complement strand
ATACATATACATATACATATATATATATATATATATATATATATATATATATATATATATACATACTTATAAATGCAAGCTATTTGGAAATATTTTGGCAGATCTCCTGGTAGGTGATTTTATATTTTCCCCCTAATACTTAATCAAACTTTTAGCCCACTTGACTAGAAACTCTAAAATAGTATTGAGTACTGAAAAAATATAATCTGTACATCTCTTTCTTACTAATTATTTTTCCTGTCTATTAATCATTAATATTGAAAATGGCACATTGTTATAACAATTCGCTTAAGCTGGTAAAGTCTTAAGCAGTCACTTAGTTCTCTGAATACAGGGAACTAAGGCTTTGCTTGTTTGGTTTTTACTTATTTTTCTGTAGTCTATTGTTATTCTACTTCTCTTTTTAAAAAGTGACATTCTTCCTGTTATTGGGGAGAGATCTCTGAAAAAACGATGCTTTTTAGTGTTTTTCATTGAGCTAATGGTGTTGTAAGCATTTGTTGTACCCATCTAATTAACTCTTAATTGAATGTGTGTCTGTTTAGTTTGCATAAGTTATTATAAATAGAACAATCAGTTATCACTGGAGAGGGAATACCACAAGCAATCTCATGTTCTAAAAATGCTGACCATAATGGTGAGGGTAACAATTTAGCCAACATCGTAAGTTAAATCAAATCTCTACTTTCCTTCTTTTAGAAAATGCTCTGCACTCCATTTTGCCCACTCCAACTCCTGTTCTAGCCTTTCAATGTGTTTACAAGAACGCCACCTTCTACCATGTAACATGAATTTATCAAAAGATAGCAAGATATAAAGTAAACACATGCATGTACCTGATATGCATTAATGTGCCTCATATGTATTTATGTCTACAGCAAGAGTGTCCAACCATGACGACTTTAAGACCTGTAGACTTCACAATTGTGGAGAATATTTGTAGCTCATTGTAGATTTTGGCGCAAACATATCGAATTAGAACCAGCATATGAACCAATAAGATAATGGACCATCCAAACTACCAATCAATGACAGAACCGACCACCCCCTCACCAGTTGAATTTCACACCTCTCAAAAACAACCAGTCATACGACCTACTGAACACAACACCATACAGGACCTTTATAAACAGAGAAGGAAACTGAACAGGATAGTTCACCCTAAATCCCACTAAAGATGTTACCTAGTGTGGTAATGAAACATCTGGGAATTACACAGCAAGCTCAGAGAACAAACCACTGCCAAAACGTGTAGATTTCAATACCCAGAATTCTCTAGCCAGCCTTGTTGGCTACAGAATGCTGGGAGTTGAAGTTCACAAGCCTTAAAGTTGCCACAGTTGGACACCCCTGGTCTAGAAGGCTTCCTGATTTCAATCTTCACTGTATCAGGAAGCTGCTTCGTACCGTTAGGCAAATCACACTTAGTTATTCCTCCAATCATAATTTGTAACATGTAGAGAATAATATTGCTTTAGTATATATGATTATTTTAAGGATTTGTAATCTCATGTTGAATATAAAGTGCTTTAAAACCTGACAGAATTACACATGTTGTTGGTGTATTACCTTTTCAGTTAAAAGGTTGACTCCAAAAAAATAAAAATCCAATTTGGGACGAATGCCCTTTGAATTTCTCCAGTGCTGTTCAAGAGATTTAATGCCAAGGTGGCCTTTTCTGCTATGAAACTCTCACTATGCCTCATGCCACCATCCCATAATTAATTAAAACCAATCAGCATTAACTTCCAAATCAAAGTAGACATAATGAAGATCAAATTGATACAATTTTTGAACAAAAATCCTGTTAGATTAATGCTACAATTGTCAAAGCAGTCTCCTAATACAGTTAAATTTATGAAATCTATGAGAAGAATGGAAAACAGAGTCTAAAAACATGGTATCATCACATTTGATCATTGTTGTCATGTTTTGCCTCTTACAACTCAACTTTCCCCAATCTGGTAGTCTCCACAAGTATGAAATTTATACCTCCTATATCCAGCCAGTCTTCTGAAGCTCATCATATATTAAAGGCATTAGGTTTGTGAAAGCTATTTTAACCCCTTGGGCTGCTTTACAATATTTCAAAAAGTTTTATTTTAAATGAATGCTAAAATTAGAAAGAAATACTGAAGTTTTTTTTTAAAAATCTCCCTGGCAACCAAATAATATGCTCCATTTATTTTTAATGGCAGTTTGAGTAATGCTTCTTTTGGCAGATCTTCAAGGGAGTAGAGAATATCACTCCACTGATACATAGGAAGCATTATCAAAAAAACTGCTCTAGGTTAACTGTACAAATTATGATCATTCATAGTGAAGAGTGAGTCTCTAAGATATGGAGCTTGGGGACTCTATTACAGTACTCTTGGGAATATTGCAATCCACTTTTCTCTGGGGTAAAAAAGGGAAGAAATTAAAAGAATATAGCAAGACGAATTTGAACCTAAATAAATGAAACCAGGTCAAAACTCATTTAAATACAGTAATGCAGTTTTCTATAACCTGATCTTATAGTATAAACAGTTTATATAAAATTAGGCTCCCTGGCATGAAGAATTATTATATAGAGTAGTGTTTAAGCACTTGGAAAGCATCAAATCACTGCAAAAGACTCCATAAAGATTTTGGCATGTGGTATTTGTTATATAAGTGTGTGTGCATTTCCTGTGTAAACAATTCAGCCAGGCCTTTGTTGGTGAGCAAAGTATGTTTCCACATCCTTTCCTTGAAAACTGGAATAGCCTGTAAGTGCTTGAAGACTTAAGTACTTGGTGGGCTTCCCAGGGTTTCAGGGCATGCCTATGCATGCATGTGTTTCTAGGGTAGCACAAAGCAGAGGTACTCATCGTGTGATTTTCAGAAGTCTGGTAGTGGGTGTGCAAGATACAGTCTACATAAAAGGATTAAAAGTTGGTCCTTTGCAAAGAAACTTGCAAAAGTGCTACCCTCCCCGCAACATTGTTCAAATGGTATCAACTCCTCCATCGGTTCCTCCATAAGCCAGACCTGTCATCAGCATTATCAGGGTTCTTGTTATCAGGAAACTAAACAGAGGAGTTTCTGCAGGACAGACACCATTGGAACAAAATGGAGAAGTGGATAATAACCCTTGATTGGAGGTCCAGGTACATATACACACATTCTTTTGATTACCCAAAATGAACCCATAAGCTGTGCTTTAAAAAGTAAGGGTGGTTTTGAGCGGATATTTGACTTTTTAAACCACTTTTTGAGCCATTTGTCACCCAAAATTCTCTCCTTTTGTCTTAATTTATAGGTTACGGTCTCAACAATCTTTTCAGCCTCAATTGTTCATATAGAACATGGGTGTCAAACTCAAAGCCCACGGGTCGAATCCAGCCAGCAAGATGCTTAGATTTGGCCAGCAGGGTCACCATGGAAACAGCGAAGAACCGGCCACAGTGCCTCTGCCAGTGAAAACAGAACTTGGGAAGGCCACTGACAAAGGGTTGCAGGAGGCCATTACAGCCAGAAATGAAGCTCCTGAGGGCTGCACAGAGCCCTCCCAAACTATGTTTTTACTGGCAGAGGGTTGCAGGAGGCCGTTGCAGTCGAAAAAGGAGCTTGGGCGCCCATTTTTGCTGGCAGAGCACTCGGGCCATCACAGGTGCCCCCAACACGAGTGACTTTGAGCTGTCCATTCCCATCCCATACCCCCAAGATCAAGCACAACCCTGATGCGCCTCTCAATGAAATCAAGTTTGACACCCCGATTTAGAGCAATTGGTAATTACTACTCTTTTGAATGAGAGCACAAGACCACTGTAATAGGTTCCACAGGTAATGGCCCCGTGAAAAGTGTGTGTGTGAGAGGGACAGACACTCCCACTGGAGCAAGCTCTGTGGTGACTTAATTTCCATTTTCCTTCACTCAATAATGTTCTTTATCCGATTTTAGCTAAAAAAAAAAATTAGCTAACTATTTCTTTCTGAATTTCAAGCTGTTTTTGGGCCCCAGCTCTTCAGGTGATCCAATCAATTGGAATAATCTTACATATCAGTGACAAAACCATTAAAGGTGTTCTTGTTTTAGTCCAGATGCTTTTCAATCATTCTTCACAAGGTTAAATTGAATGCTGGATAGTTGGAATTACTTTTAAGGTATTTATTAGCTGTAATTGTTTGCATCTAAGCAATTTAATCTGAAAGGCTTTGTTTTGGTCCCTTACAGTTTCAGTTCTTCAGTTAATAAGTTAATTAAAGAATTCCTAGAATCCTCAGATACAATTCTCTACAGCCCTTTATGAAATGAATTTTGTAAAAGGATTCCCGAAGGATTTTTTTTTAATGCATATACTTATGCCTGTATAGACAATCCTATTTCTGGGGAAGTGCCTGTAAGGCAAGATGGCACTATTTACCGCTTCATTTCTTTATTTATGTGTATAACACAAAATAGACATTCATGTATAACACAAAAGAACATTCTCCACTGCTTTCCCTCTATTCCAAGATAGTCAAAACTGTGAAAATAGACTTCCCCTTCCCCGCAATTAGCTAACACTTCTGTGTTTATCCATATTTTTCTTGGTAAATCTAGCTTTGACAAATTAATGCTTTCTAGTTTCCAGCCTTTGTATGCACATGGCTTTCCATGTGAGAAAGTACAGAAAGATTACACTGAAGCAGCCAAAGCTCTTGCTTCAAGGACATGATACGGTGTGTCACAGCCTCTTATCTTCAGCAGGTGCTTTTTTTTTCCAGATTAGCTAGAGCTTCATAGCAAAGCTCATTCTATTCATTTTCAACTTTGCAGCATCCTGTAGCTATATATTTTGCTATGTTCTGGCACTTTTTTCTTGATTAAAATAATTTGCAGCCTATCTAGGTAGTCCTCGAGATATTTCTCTCTCTGGGCACAATGAGAATATATCTGCTGAACAAATCTCCTCATTGGTGACAGGAAAGGCATCCGGCCAGTAAACACTCTGCTAGCTCCATTCAGTTGCCCAGATTACACCCCCAAGGGATTAGGGGTCATTAAAAGAAGAAGATAATGATGACACAATTGTTGTAAGTCCACAACTTACAACAATTCATTTAGTGACCAATTGAAGTTACAACGGCACTGAAAAAAGTGACCATTTTTCACATCTACCTCCGTTGCAGCATCCTCGTGGTCATATGATCAAAATTCAGGTGCTTGGGAAGTGACTCACATTGATGACCGCTGTAGTATCCCCAGGTCATGTGATCACCTTTTGCAACCTTCTAACAAGCAAAGTCAATGGGAAAACCAGGTTTCCTTTAGCAACCCTGTTAACCAATTTAACAACTGCAATGATTCGCTGAACAACTGTGTCAAGAAAGGTCATAAAAAGGAGAAAAATTCACTTATCAAATGTCTCACTCATCAGCAAAAATTTTGGGTCCAATTGTGGTCGTAAGACGAGGACTACCTGTATGGTTTCCTGTATATTCTGCTTTAACAAAACTCTTTTCAAGGGTTGTTAAAAAGGGCATCTGAAAACATTAGCATCATATGAACCCAGCAAACTGAAGTGTCTCAGCTACCTTGTACATTACAGTTTCTACACTGTATTGTAAAACATTTTTATCCTGAAAAAGACAGGAGAGGGATTCCTATCGTCTTCTATTTCCTGTAGTAGTTTTTTGATTCCTTCAGTGAAATACAATTGCCGCTTGTTCCCATTCCTGCTGACACATTCAATACCTACAGGAAAGCCATTAAGAGCTTCTGGCCAGGAATGAGTTCGAGTTGCAAACAAACTTTGACTGTTTGACATTCAGGTCTGCACTTTCCTTTCTGATAATCATGCAGCAGTGAAGTCTGCCAGGTGCATAATGTCCTCAGTGTCCCCTGAACCAAACAAGTTGTTTAGCCACGATTCTGGGCAACTTCAAGAGACAGACAGGCCAGCTCAATCTTGCCTGAAAGAGGCAAAGGGAGCACAGAAGAGTCTTGCTGAACTTTTTTTTCCCCTGTTCTAACAGATTAAGCAAAGTATTTATTATACTGCCAAATGCTGATTATTTTAAAGTAAGAATGAGCACCTTTCTCTGAATCAAGAACTGCATTTGAGCACTGAGCTGCATACCAGGTACTGCACTCCAAATTGGGGAGAAGGGGGGGAGTTGAAGCAAGAAGAAATACCAAAATTGAGTTTATATCATTTCTATATTATTTTAAAAAATACAGTTTGTGTTATTGTCGTCAACGATGCATGTAATGCTTTACTGGTTCTATTATAATTTAACAGCATTGTTTAAAAGTTTCTGGATATCACATCCCAAATTTTTAAATGCACACAGAACTCAGTTGTTTCAAGTTCAGCATCGGGTTTTAGATCAAGATCCCCTGAAAAATTAAGTTTTTATATCCTCACATGCACCTTCTTCGAGACTGCTAAACAGAGACTTTCTGTTTAATAAAAATCAATCTTTATATTTCGGCCAATCATTTGGGAAATACTTTTCATCTTTTGTTCCTTTCTTTTCTCATTTATGAGATGGGAGTAATGTTTTCTTCATAAAATGTTCACCTACATGTGTTCTATTTCTGCTTTAAACATTTCTAAAATATTTATGTGAGGAATGATAGCAGTCCATTTTCTAAAGCATGAACAATGCATTGGGATTTAGGCTTCTGTGCTGGTTTGTAGAAAAAAATAAGGCCAGGAGTTTGGTAGGAGCTTGGCTTTTTATTAAATATGGAAGAACATGGAAGAAAATGGATTGTTTTCCAGCATTTTGGCATGTTTTGAGCTGGCTGTAAAAAAAAAACTCACCCACTCACCTTATGCTTTGTATTGCATTATAGCTTATGCCGTGAATGTAACCCCACTCTATGACAGCTTTGGGCAGAAGATAGCCCAAAGAGTAGCACTGGCTCCTGGGTACCTCAGGAGATTTCAGCTTTTATTTAGCCACTGGCTCTTTCGAGTTTTCTCCTTCAACCTTCTTTTATAATATTCATTTGGCCTCGTTCTAATGCTATATAGCCAATGAATCTGACAAGGCTTCCACCAAAAGACATCCAGGGCCACCAGTGTTGTTTTATATATAACTGCAGATCATGTGAGAGTAATTTTTCATCTCTTGTCCTCATTATTTGTCCTTCCTTTACAACCCAGAGATTGTATGAAGGAGATTAAAGCTGCAAAGGCAGAGTGCGGTAATCTTATCTAAACAGCTGAAAGAAAAAACTGGTACCTGGAAGCATTAATAAAATTGCTGCCTTGGGGAGATGGAAATCTTGGGGTATTATCAGGAGGAACATATTATTGTTTGCATCCACTGGGTGCGATGTGCAGACCAGGTTTATTCATTCTGTGCATAGTGTATTTTAAGCAATGACTGTCTCTGTGAGTCTTTTTCAGGAGTTGCAAGTACATGTCAGAGCTGGCTGTGTTAAATCCCTATATTTGACTGGAAGATATTTATTCGGTGAATATGAAAACATGGACTAAATCAGGTATCTCCAACCTTGGCAACTTTAGCACTCGCAGATTTCAACTTCCAGAATTGCTCAGCCAGCCATGCTGTCTGGGGAATTCTGGGAGTTGAAGTCCACAGGTCTTAAAGTTGCTAAGGTTGGAGATCCCTGGATTAGATAACCTATTTAAAGAACCTGGAGGAGGATGAACTCTAGAAAAAAGTTTTGGCCCTTCATACAGTGTAGGACTTTTACTTCCCTCAGCCCTAAACAGGATGGTTGTCAGTCAGGGGTGATGAAAGATGTAGGACAAAACGATCTGTTAGCAGTTTTTAAGTTCCTCCAGTACTATATGGGATGCTGGTCTCCCACCTTAAAGGGTCAGAGATTGGGGTTGGGGAAGGAAATGAGATTTTCCCCCATCTCAGGTTCCCTTTCCATTTTCACTAGGGCTAAAACCAGAAAGAAATTGTGCCCCAGCCTATTTCCAATGTAAATGCTGGACAATATGCCAAAAATATTTGAGTATAGTTTCAGGAAAAGAATGCTTGATCTCTATCATCTTTTGTTATTCAAATGAAATATGAAATATTAACAGTAATCTCTTTCCCACCACACTCTTTTTGTTCAAGTTTAATTTGGTTTATATTCTTTTGTGCTATAATTAGTTCTCACATGCAGGACAGAAAAACACTCCATTCCCTTAGGTAACATAAGAACAAAGATAACCTCAAGTAGTAGCACCCTTGACTCATAATCCTAGGTCAGAAAAGCAGGGAAGCATAAAGTAGAATTAAAGCTTTATCCACCATCTTGCTATGAATGAATAAAAGAGCCATTCTAACAATCCTACAACACTATTTCTAAAGCATACAGAAAGTCAGAAGGATGCTAAAATAAATACAGATATCTCTTCTGGCTTATAATGGTGGCACGTATTTAATAATAAAGAGTCCTTTCTATCTGTACAGCAGTGATGTATGATAAGACCCACATAATCTTGGACTTTATGGCTAAGGACTAGAAAAATTATTTTCACTGGCACAGGTGATTTATGAAATTGCAGTGACAATATTGTACTCATTCTATATGTATGAACTGTCCTGTATTCATTACAAATAATTTATTATTAATAATGGGTTAGCATAAAGATTTGCTTTGGTGTATTCAGAAGGCTTCTCAATATGGGATTCTTTGCCAGAATGTTATGGGTAGAATTTTTGTCTGGGAAAATACTACAGTAAAACAATACTGTTCTTTCATATTAAGAATTTAAACTGGCAAAGCAGTATTACAAGAATGCAGTACACTTCAGCCACATGCTGAGTACAATGCCAAACTTTCTTTTGAAGGAAAAAAAAAGTCAGTTTTCTAAAGAGCAAAATTAACAGCATCCCAAGTACATTGCTGAAACCTATCCCCGTGGGATCATGAATTCAATTCCATGTTTATAAATAATCAACCCGTTTGGGGTCTAATAACAAAAAAATATAGAACTGCCATCCTACTGATGCTGTACAAGTCCTTCTTACACTCTTATTCTGCCCTATCATCACCATAGTAAATGGAAGGACTGTGGCTTTCTGTTAGGGCATACACTCTGTTGGCATAGATCTACAGTTGCTACGATCTCCCATGTGAAAGCACCCAGCACTAGTGAGTCTTACCTTCCTATGTAGGCAGACTGGGATGTCACAATTGTCAGACAGAAACATGTGGAATGGCTAGCTAGGCCAACCAGCTGTTCCAAAGAGCTGTGTTCTTTAAAGAACAGAGTCATTTAACCCAAATTCAACATTTGTCCTTGTGAACCCTTTAAAATAATGATTTCAATCTCTTCTCTCTCTCTCCCCCTCCCTCCCTCCCCCCCCTCTCTCTTTCACTCTCTCCTTTAGGTTTCAATAAACTAGCTTTATTTAGGAAGTAATTTTGTTTTCTAATGCAATTACTATGCAGGTAATAACAAAAAATTGGACTTTACTTATTCAAGTAACTATGTTAATTTTAATCAAGGAAAACTGAATTTTTAAAATATTTGTATTTGAACAAAATGGGCCTAAGAGAAGAGTGTTCCCAACTACACCTTAATCTTCGGTAAAATAAACTGTAGCCTAAGAAAGATTACTCCCCAAATGAATATCGATTCGAATAGCTTTTAGAATAGTAATATAAGCAGATACACAGCATATACTTTTTTTTTTCTAAAGCATGGACTGAAAATCTAGGATTTCTAGGTTTCGGACAGATCATGACTATTGTTAACCTTGAACAGGATTATTCCAGAGTTCTTTTTGTTTTCTGCTGCAATATGTTAATCTGACTTGAATGTCAGAATAAATAAAGCAAGCTTAATTTGTTATTTTATTGCTATAGTTTAGACAAGGAGAAGAAAGCTAGTGTGCTTTTGAAAAATATGCTTCTAAACTCTCTCTCTCCCCCCTCCCTCTCTCTCTCTCTCTCTCATTGTTTTCTGCTTTTGTTTTTCAGGTTCATACCTTCAGAGGTCCACATTGGTGTGAATATTGTGCCAACTTTATGTGGGGCCTCATTGCTCAGGGAGTGAAATGTGCAGGTAATCATGAATCAGATTGGAGATGATGTTTTTTTTCCATGTAGTAACAGAATTTGTTGCCTTAATCTTTAAATTTAATCTGAAGTGGCAGATACTAAAATTGGATTAAAGATCCTGAATTCTAGAGCTTTCTCAGATAATGTGTGATTGTCAGTTGCTAAAATGCAGGAAAGAGAGTTGGAAGTGACAGAAGCTTGTGAAATTGCAAAAGCAAAATAAAGATATAAGATATGGCGTTGACAAATCAAGTCTATTTATCCTCATCATATTCCATGTATGACAAATGAATGTCAAGAACAGTGGCCTCCAACCTTTCTGGCACCAGGGACCAGTTTCATGGAAAACATTTTTTCCATAGACCATGTGTGTGTGTGTGTGTGTGTTCACGCACAACCTAGATCCTGTGCATTCATAGCTGAAGCTTCACTTGCTCTCTTGCCACTTGCACAGACCTGTTTCTAACAGGCCACGGACAGGTATTGGCACAGGGCCCGGGGGTTGGGACCTCTGGTCTAGAATAAGTATAGTTTTATGTGGGTGACCAAAACATTGAAAAGAGGTGCTTTGAAAGATGAGACTTTAAAGACTGTTCCTGTTTACCTCTCCACATGTGTGCCTGGAACAACAGCCCTTCTGTAAGTGCTCTATGTATCTGTTTGCACAAGTACAGGAACCTTGGTGGGAGGGGGAAGCAGATCTCATTCTGCAAAACTAAAGACCCTTCAATTGTCTCAATAATTAAGATATTTCTTTTAACTTGGTATGTAGTATCATTTGCTTGTAGAAATTGTGTAGCACAGCCATTATTGTTGAAACAAATGTCTGTTCATTTTGTCCCTTTCAATATTTTTTGATTTCTTAAACCAATGTAATTGGTGCATGAATAATGTGCAGTTTAGTATTTAATAGAGCATAATATATTAAAAAGAGATCCAGTTTGTTGTACTGTAGTGGCGAAGAAATCAAGGCTGGAAACGGGGAGATTGTGAGTTCTAGGCCTGCCTTAAGCACAAAGTTAGCTGGATGACCTTGGGCTAGTTACTCTCCCTGTCTGTCCTAGGAAGGAAGGCCAGGGCGAATCACTTTGAAAACTTGCCAAGAGAAAACAGCAGGATCTGTCCAGGCACTTTCCAGGAGTCGATGCTGACTTGAAGGGAGACACATCTACGCATAATATATCAAAAAGAACTAAAAACAGTTCTTCTGAACACACACACACACACACACACACACACACACACATTATTATTATTATTATTATTATTATTATTATTATTATTATTATTAT
>BLBF01000011.1:19095967-19108706 GCA_015471245.1 Laticauda colubrina | reverse complement strand
CTATCTATCTATCTATCTATCTATCTATCTATCTATCTATCTATCTAGTCTACTCATCTCTGTTATCTATCATCTGTCTATTGTTTGTCTGTCTATGATCTACCTATATCTATCTAGTCTATCTATCTATCTATTTATCTATCTATCTCTATTATCTATCATCTATTATCTGTCTATCGTCTGTTTGTCTATGATCTATATCTATCATCTCTATATTATCTATCATCTATTATCTGTTTATCATCTTGTCTATCATCTGTCAGTCTGTCTTTGATCTATCTATATCTATCATCTATCTATCTATCATTCATTCATTTATCATCTCAAAAAGCTACTGTCAGCCCTGAAGCCATTTTGGAAGTATCTTCAGGGCTGCCACAGCAAGGCCGGTTGGAGCTTTGGAAACATGAGGGGGGGAGAGATAAAGATACTTGGGGGAAAGTGTAGCCAAAATAACATTCTTTCCCGTGGGAGCTAAAGACATCCCCATCAGGTGTTGATGGACCAAAGGCGTGGACCAAAGGCAGCAGGAAGGGGAAAGACTGTGACCTGATTGGACCATGTGATGGACACTGTGACTTGGGTGGCAAGAAGTTTGGGTTTTGATTTGGGTGGGGAAAACCTTGGGTCCTTCAGAGTTGGGTTTTCACCAGCTGTGCCAATATGATATTCTTAATAAATTCTTACTTTGAGGAAACTCCAGGCCTCAGAGTTTTGATTTTATTGGGTCTGTTACTTTGAACCCTGACAGCTACAGTGGTTACTGAAGATTAACCCAGGTAAGGCAATCAACAGAAACCCCTTCAAGGGCCATTAAACCTTCCAGATCCCAGGCTCTGGAGTATACCCAAGTCTTTAATGCTTTGCGGAAAGCCAGTTCTAATCTCAGGAAATATGTTATTGTAGGCACTGCAAAAGAAAAGACACATTTCCAAAATTCTCTGAGATAATATTCTTAATTGAGGGGACTCGGAGTGTGCCCCTTTTGTTAGACTAGTGGGACAGGTAGAAATAACTGTGGAGAGGCAGTTTGATTATGAAGAAGAGGTACTAAGTTTTGCAATTGTTTAAATTATAAAAGTTTGATTCCTTTAAATTGTTAAGCTAGCTTTTGTAGGATGGTAAAAATCTTCTGAATTTCTTTTTTAAAAAAATCTGGGTATAGTTTTTACGTCAGGAAAAAACATCCACCAATGAAGCTAGCAATTTGTGGTTTTATGTCTTTTATATTTTTCTGCAATAACAAATAAATTGCAACTTACAAAAGTTAAACATGGCTGGAAAACTTGTGTAATAGAAGGGAATGAAGGAAACATCTCTTAAAATAATTATAAACCTACAAGTGAATCCCCCCCCCTCGGCAAATACGTATAGAGCATGTGATCATCAAAGCTAACTGCACTTCTGATTGTTGATTTTACTGTAATTACTAAATAACTACAGTACTGTAATAGGGGCTATTGTACACAAACAAATGTTCACCATTAATGTAAGCTACAGGTATTTGCTGCAATATTTTGTCTTTTGTCTTTTCAGACCACTTTCATGACCTGCTTAAAATTGGTTGTGGTTTCCATTTGGCATTTAAGTCCATGCTCACCCTAATGAATGAATGAATGAATGAATGAATGAATGAATGAATGAATGAATGAATGAATGAATTCTTTATTGGCCAAGTGTGATTAGACACACAAGGAATTTGTCTTGGTGCATATGCACTCAATGTACATAAAAAGAAAAGAAATATTCATCAAGAGTCATAAGGTACAACACTTAATGATAGTCAGGGTACAAATAGCAATCAAATCATATTCGGTAACAGTCAATATAAGGATACAAGCAACAAAGTTACAGTCATACAATCACAAGTGGGAGGGGATGGGTGATAAGGAGTGATGAGAAGATTATAGTAATAGCAGTGCAGACTTTGTAAATAGTTGAACAGTGTTGAGGGAATTATTTGTTTAGCAGAGTGATGGCGTTCAGAAAAAACTGTTCTTGTGCCTAGTTCCAAAAACTACAAAATCCAGCTTGATTGGGAGATCCAGGCTACCTTTTAAATTTCTACAATTGCATATGCCTGTAACTCAATGGGAGGAAAAACAAAGTATACTAAGAAAAATATACCACTTAGAGTCCTGCCCATGGTGATAATCAACATGAGACCATCCAGCCATAATCTCCCCCACAAGCGCACCATTCTTTATATGCCACATTGTAAGCTGGGCATTGAAAAGTGTGGATTTAGAAAAAAAAGGGGCCAAAGTAGTGCTATCTCTGAAAAAGATTGTCTGTAGACAATACCTCTCATTATCAGGTACATCTTAGAAATGAGAGCTAGCCCTTTGAGTCTTAGATGGGTAAGGAGTTAATTCCTCATTTTAAAATGGGCTTCTTTTTTTAGATTAGAACATTTCCAGGTTAATTTCTAGGACATTATCAGGGAAGTGAATCTGAAAAGAGATTTTCAAGGAGAAAGAAACATTTAAAAAAAGACTAAATACTCATTACTATCAAGTAAATAAAATGCACCAATTAGATTGAATCTTCATTAAAATGGACAGGAAATTAGGTTGATAATTATGTGTAATTAAGACCTTTAACAACCTCTGTAAAGTCTAGAATATTAACTGAATAATTTTAGTATATTTCAGGTTTTTTTTCTACTATATGTTTGGAAATCAAAGCTTGTCTTTCATAGGTAATCCTCACTTAATGACTGGTTTCTTTGTGGTTGTTAGAAGTTACGACAGACCTACTCTGAACTACTTGGGATGCCTTTTTAAAGTTCTGACAAAGACACACCTCCCCATAGTCATGCAATCTCATTCTGGACACTTGGCAACCAGCCCACAATTGCAGCCATTTGCAGCAACCTGATGTCATGCAGTTGTGATTTTTTATCAATTTCCAGGGCTTATTTCAGGTTTTTGGAAAAAAATACCCATAAGGGAAAATGGGTTCACTTAATGACCATCACAGTTGCTCAAAGATCACTGTGCTTGCTTAACAATGGCCACCAAAAAATAGTTTTGCAATTGGGCACATGACTTACGACCATTATTCTGAGCTCAATTATAGTCATACGTTGAGATTACCTGTATATTTTATAACACTTTCCTTTTTTTTACTTCAAATGTATATTGCCTAATATCCATTACAATAACACTGGAAGACAATGACCCATTTTCCTAGAATCCTATATTCATTATTGTTTTATCATATATTCTAATATATGCACCTGCAATGCCTTGTTATGACCCAGGTCATCAAGGCAATGCAGGCCTCTAGAGCAGGGGTGTTGAACTCGATTTCATTGAGGGCTGCATCAGGGTTGTGTTTGACCTGGGGAAGGTCAGGGTGTGTGTGGCCAGGGTGGGCTTGGCCAGCTCGATATCACTTTTATTGGGGGTGCCTGTGGCAGCCTGAGTGCTCTGCCAGTGAAAACAGACTCTTGAGCTCTGTTTTGGCTGTGACGACCTCCTGCAACCCTCTGACAGCCAAAACAAAGTTAAGAAGAGCTGCGTGCAGCCATCCCAAGCTCCTTTTTCACTGGCAGAGCCACTGCAGGCCAGTCCCTCACTGTTTCCAGGATGGGCCCATGAGCCAGATCTAAGTAATGGGCCCTTGTAATGGGCCCATAAGTAATGGGCCCTTGGGCCAGATCCAGCCTGTGGGGCTTGAGTTTGACATTCCTGCTCTAGAGAATCCTTTATTGCTCTAAGTGTTTCCAACAAACAGCCCTCCAATGGTCAGTAAGGCTCCACCCCATGCTACCCTGAAGGCAGCCACCATCAGTCCCCCAAACAACAGCCTGTATAAGAAATCCACTGAGTAGGAGCATGTTCACAGAGCAAGGTCTAAGGTCCCAAGTCCCTTAAGGGCGTGCATAAGTGCACCATCATGCCTACTGTCCCTGTCCTATTGTCCCCATTTATTCATACCTATTTCCTGTATTCTTACTCATGTTTATACTTATGTCTATTATCTTGTAAGTGACAAATCAAATCAAATAAATAAGTCCAGTCCACCTGACTAAGCTAATCCACAGGGCAAAAGGACATTCTCAACTCAAGGCAAGGCAAAAGGCACAAGTCATAGCCAGGGGAGTGTCAGCCAAAGCAAACAATTGTTCCTGGCATAAAAACCAATTCCTTATGGCTTTTCCTTAAGTCAGTCCCACTCCTGGTGTTTTTCTTTGTGAGGAGTGGGTGGGGCAACCTTCTCCCAAGTAGCTTTGCATCCAGGGGTGGGATTCTACCAGTTCCATCCGATCCTATAGGACCAGATGTTATGATTCTGCTCATTTCGGAGAACCGGCAAATCATGCCCCTGGCTGGTCCCGCTCCTTCCCCTCCTGGCCACTTGCCTCTGATGAGACTGAAGGTATGTTGCTGGAGCTGCCCGGCTTCAAGCCTGGAGCAAGAATCCCTTTCTCTCCTCCCCTCACCCCATCCCCTCTGAAAGATATTGAGTTTTGCTGTTGCTGACAACACGTTTTCCATGCTTCCTAAATGAGGTAGATGGAGTGGGAAGTGGCTGGTGTGTGTGCATGTGAATTTAAGCCTCTTTCCAATAAAATCCATTCACGAAACAAAGGAGCAGATATTGTTTAATTCTGCTTCAGCCCAGATTGCTGGGAGAGAAAGTAGTTTAAAAGTATTGTTTAATTGACTAATTCATTGGCTTCCTGGCACTTCTTGTAGTACCTCACTTCTTGAGGTTGCCTTTTAAAATCCAGTACTGAAGCCCAAGAGTGTTGGATTTCAAAATAAAAACCAAGGAGCTCAGTGCTACAAGAAGTTCCAGGAAGCGTTGTTGGAGCTGAACCGGGCTTGAAAGCATAAAGTAGCCTGGAGCAAGAATTCCTTGTGGGGGGAGACTTTAGTATCTTTAAAGCTGTGTCCTTGTGATGAAGGGGCAGTTTATACTACATTTTATAGATTAATCTACCAGTAGAAAATAGGTAACAATTGCATCCCTTCTAGATAATAATTGCATCCCTTCTCTGGGGCTTGCCTATGCTCTGCCCTTCGTGCCCTTGGATCAAGTGAGGGAGGCAGCAGAAGGGATCTGCTGCCTATTAGCAGCACTTCCTGTCAGCAGCCGATCCTCCCCTGTGTCTGTGAGGGCAGGTGGTTCTCTGGTCAACCACCTCCCCAATGCCTGAGGGTTCTGGGACACCATTGTCCTCAGCCCCTAGCCTTTCCAAACATGCCAAGGAAAACATGCCATCCCCGTTGGATTGTCCTGCTTCCAACTCCCCCTTCTTCTCCAAACTGGACTTTGATGGGGCCATGACAGGCCTTTTGGGTACCATTCTAGTTTATCCATTTAGTTTCATTTGAGTATCAGGCATCAGACTGAGAACATATTTATGGCTGGGTTCATGCATTCTGCTCTTCCAATGTCCATTCATCCTGGTCTATAAATACTCTGAATATACTAAAAAGAAATCCAATTAATCTCATATGGGGTTTAAACCGGATTCAGAAGTTTTGAAAAGCTGGTTGTCTAGAAGTACATGAAGTTTGATATGAAAGAACTGAGCTTCTGTAGAACCATAAAACTCATTAAGTTATTTTATGTGCTCCCTAACACCTAGTTTACAAAGGCCTTATGATGACAAGCTGAGATAGATATATATTGGTTAGAAGTTTTTTGGGAGAAAAGGAAGTATAACATAAATATGAAATAATATTGTATTTATTGTAACTTAACAAAATGTTTTGAGGACTTGAAGAGTGACAGTGGTGGTATATGGAGATGTACTTGATGCTTCCGTGACTTGAAATTTTCCTCCTGATCATTGAATATAAGGATTTTTTTTTGCAGGAATTCCAAATGCATGGAACCGCAGAACTTATAAATGAATGGAAGACCAGGGTAGCTCCTCTTACAGCATTTTAAAAACTGAATACACACAAAACCAGAACTATTTTTATGGGACATTTGATCATTCCCATTCTGTTCAGAGTTGAACTTGCACTTCACATAAACCCAGAAACAGGTGATGGATTCCAGACTCAAACATGTTCAGCATTTTTGTGCAGATGATTGGAATCGGTGGCACTTATCCATTCCAAGCAGAAGTAGATGTTACTCTATGTAACTTCATAACATGAATGCTGCCACAGCAATAAATATGGAGCATGTAACTTAAACCAACCTGAGAGGAAGTCAGAGAAACTATGGCTTGATAAAAATGGACAGTTCCTATTCCAAGTCTGATGTATTCGATTTCAGCTGCCATCTCTCACATTAAACATGTGCTGCTAAGCTTCCTTTACTCCAGAGTCAGATCTTGAACTTTTCTGCAAGCCCACATATATGTGAATGGAAGAAAAAGGTATAGAAGTTCATTACTGATCCTTCGGGCCTTTTGAAAAGATGCATATTTTCAACCAGTGGTTATGTAATAATAGCTTTTAGACAAAGCAGGTACTCAATAAATTTTTTGTTTAAGATTAACCTCAAGCAATCTAGGACTTAATACTTCATAAAAAGTTGTAACCAGACAAGAATTATGAAGTAATATGCTCTTAAGAATAAAGAGTAAAAACACAGCATCACAGGAATTATGATAGCTTGGAGAATGCTGTTTCTTGTCTTCTATATTTGCTTTCCCAATAAGAATATCTAGATGAATCAGAATTGAAAAGTATTTTCTTTTGTTTGCATAGAACTCTTATAAAGGAGCAGTACTGATTGACAACTGCAAATGTTGAAGAGAGCTATTAATTCCAGTAAAACTGGTCATTACATGCTTTCTGAAATAGGAAACCTATCCGGTTGGCATAAGAAACAAAAGATGTTTCCTGTGAGTGAAATATCAGGATCTTTTAAAAGAAGCAACATGAATGTGACTCCCTACTTGAAGACCATAGTAAATAACACAAACATGTTATAAATAAGTCTTCATTTAAAAAGAAATCCAATCACAAAATATGCCTATAGTTCTCCACATGTTTACCTGTGAGTAATTTCCATGAAACTGGTGAAACTCAAGGCTAAGTAAGCAGATTAACCCTGATATTTATATTGTATGACCCTAAGCCTAATAAACTTTATGCCCAAAATTTAAAAAATGCTTTGAGTTTGCAACAGAAAGTCTGAATTTGCTGTGTCTTTTGTAAGGGACGAACTTAAAACAATGCAACTGCTCCTATGGAAAATATCTCAAGCGATATAATGGGAATTTTAGCCCAGAGCCTTCATCTCTCTTTTAAACCACCACCACCACCACCCCAAAAATAGATGGAACATATACATTCCATGGTCTTTTCTAACAGTCATTTGATTTGCAGAAAAAAATGGCCAATGTTTAAAATGTTTTTCTTCATAAAGAACTTTTGAATCAATAAAGCAAAGGAAAAATAACTCAGGTCCCTTGAACAATGACAACTCTGTTTCCAATTCTCCAGAGAGGATCAGGGGCTTACAGGAAAGGGAGAAATTCAATGACAGATACTTCCTCAGTAAAGAGGAAGGGAACCATCTATCTATTTTTGTAAAGAAAGAGCAGTTTATTGGTTAGACCTATTCCTTAATAAACTCAATTGTTTTATGTACTTTTCTACACAAAGTAATATGTTTGGTGACTGTAATTGGGACCAGCGATTTGGTCATTAAGTGAAATGATCACTAAGTGAAACCACAACTGTACTTACACTCTTCAGTTTTCCTTTGATTTACAGACCTGCAAGGTTTGGTTGTAAGGTTACTTTTTCCTCATTATTGTAACTGTAAATGGTTGCTATACAACAAGACAGTTGTTAAATGAGAATCACTTGTATTGTCTTTTGATTCTAGCTGTAAAGCAGTATAACTGTGCTTTTGTGTAATTTTTATCTTTTTGCAAGTTTTCAAATCCATCCACATTCTGAATAGAATTACTGAAATTGTGTTCCACATGTGGACCTTTGAGTAGGAAATGTAGGCAAGATACAGTCCTTGGATAACAGGTTGCCAAGTTCATCACCAAGAGATATGCTTTTCTTTTTTCAGATGAGACTAAATGAATAAGTATATTTTTGATCTCCCTCAGAAGCAGTTACGCTCTGAATTAAACTTGGAAAAATACTGGATTATATTTACAGGCTGAGAACACCAGGTTCTTAGTTCTGTAGTGCTTGATTGGGAATATTAATGCTGTTAGGAGCACCGTAGAGAGATAAAATAAATTAAATATGCATAGATATAGATATAAAGGAATACAATTCCAAGATGACTCATCCTGTTTCAGGCAATCAGAATTAGGAAGAATTGGAAATGATTTTTTCTGTTGACAGAGGTCTATTTAGTTGAAAGCATAGGACTTAAAATCCAAGTTATTGAATAGACAGAAAAGATAAACTTCTACAAATTAAAATAATAATAATTCATGCTTCCTCAGGAGAGATGCTTTATACAGGTAGTCCTCAACTTAGGACTACTATTGAGCCCAAAATTTATGTTGCTGAGAACTTTGTTGAATTTTCCTCCATTTTATGACTTTTCTTGCCACAGTTAAATGAATCACTGCAGTTAAGTTAGTAACATAGTTGTTAAGTGAATCTGGTTTCCCCATTGATTTTGCTTGTCAGAAGGTTGCAAAAGGGGATCACATCAATCCAGGACGCTGCAACTGTCATAAATGTGATCCGAATGTAACTCATGGGGATGCTGCAAAGGTTATAAGTGTGAGAAATGGTCATAAGTCACTTTTTTCAGTGCTGTTGTAACTTGGAACAGTCACTAAGCCAATGGTTGTAAGTCGAGGACTGCCTGTACAAAGTTCATTTTTATCTTTTAGCAATAATAGGCAAAAGATGGACCCACATACAGTATATTTCCTTTGGCAGAATATTAGACCAGTAGGACTTCGAATTCTGTGGATCAAAAAGTCAACTACGGTATGTGTGCTACACTATCCTTCCCCAACCTGGTGCCCCCACAAGGGTGGTATGATGGACACAGTGTGTGTGTGTGTGTGTAATACAACAAAGCCATTGCCAAGAGTAATCTAAGATTTTGAGCATCAGTAGAAAATTGCTGCTCCATAATGAAAGATTTAGATTTAGAACAAGGAAGCCTTCTTCTTCAGTGGGGGATTCATTCTGGCTTCCACCTATTAATGTTTCTTGGCCTTGAGATCCAGCCATTGCTGCAAATAATTCATTCTCAGAAAAGAATCCTACAGGTTTGGTGTGTTCCATTTTTAATGGAGGGGATCGAATTCTGAAGACAATAGGCATTTTTGGGCTGCTTTCCAACAACCAGCCCTGGGGTACTGCTCTATTCCAGAGATGGGAGGGACCGAGCACAGTCCAATGGACCAAAGACAACTTTCATTCTCTGTCTTTTGCCTTCTGGGGATGGAGAAATCACTCCTGTGTGGTCTGCATCTCATCATCAACTTCCTTTTCAGCAAGCAAGCAATCTCTTGCTTTAACATCTCAAACAAATGGATTGTATAAACCCCAAATAACTGAAGTGGAAGAGCTTGGTTCTCTGTTTCCAAACGCTATTCTCAAATGTTTACCTGGAAGTGGCCTGTGTAAAAAAGCAAGGCTCACTGCTGATCTGCATCCTGTGAAACTATTCCCTACATTGCTTCTCATATAGAGGCTTTTGCTTCTTGTTTCAATTATATCTCCTGACTGCAAAAATCTTCCTTGAATTTAATACCTTTCCATTTCTGTTCACTAGTACTGCAGTTTCAATAATGTATTTTTCTAAATCACTTCCAGTTCTATTTAGAAAGTTCTTTCCAGTGCCAAGACTACTGGCAGAAGAGTTGACCATTCTAGCGTTATTCCTGGCCAAGAATAAAAGAAGCTGGCAAAAGAAGCTGTGGTTATCTCATGCGTGAACAGGATAACCAAGCCAATTGTCTCCATTGGCAATGTTAAATGAAGCAATGGCATCCTCTATCATCACCTTAACAAAACTGATTTTTGCAGGACAGTCCTTTTGCAGGACACCCCTAAGAATGAATACAGAAAGAGGAAGGGAGGGAGGGAGGGAAGGAGGAAGGGAAGAAAAGAAAGAAGGACTGGAACAGCTTGCCCTCAGAAATTGTGGGAGCGCCATCACTTGAGACTTTCGAGAAGAAATTGGACTGCCATTTGTCGGAAGTGGTGTAGGGGTCTCCCACTTGGGCGGGGGGTTGGACTGGATGACCTACAAGGTCCCTTCCAACTCTGATTATCTGTATCTGTATCTTAACTAAAGAGAGAGGGATGGAACGAGGGAAGGAAGGAAGGAAAGAGAGATAGAACTTCAGCCTTGGTTGCTGTTTTTGGATATTTTGAGCATAGACACTGAAAAAAACATAAACATTGTTATATTTTTGTACAAAAATCTATTGTGATGTTCACTTTTTAAAAAGTGAGCCCAAACCAATAATGAAAAGCTGACCCTAAAGGGATTTTTTTCAGTTCTTTGATCTGTAGATCAAATGCTCCCTCTTGTGGCTAAAATATAATCTTGCCGCACTTGTGTTTGATTTGCTTGGCGTTATGATGGTAGTAAAGCCCCTGTCACACTGCACCAATGGATGCAAAGAGGATGTAAAACAGACAAAAAAGCTTGCCATCCGTTGGTTAACATGATGTACTCACTGCCTCTGTTTTGCTTCCTTTCTATCCGTCCAGCATCCGTCTATTGACATTTCATCCGCTCAGAAAGTTTTGAGCTGCCCAAAACTTTTGCGCAGAAAATGTATCCAATTCGTCCGTTATGCATCCGCTACGCATCCGCTACGCATCCATTCTGCATCTGTTACGCATCCGCAATATCCGCTAGGCATCCGCTGTGCATCCGCGCAACTCGCATCCGCGCAACTCGCATCCGCTCGGACGTAGGGAGGAAGTGGAACGGACGCAGAACGGATGCAGAATGGATGCAGAACGGATGCGTAGCGGAAACAAAGCGTTTAAAACAGAAAAAATGTCCACAGAGGGGACCTATCTCGGATATTAAGGATGTCTACAGGATGCATAGAGGATGCCTAGAGGATGCAAAGGGATATCTATACTGCCTATAAAAAGGGGGAGCAACTCACCTGCATCTCACTTTCAGACCAGCAGCCTAGCTGTGCAGACCTCTGCAGCCTTCATCTGACTCTTCCTCTTCCACAGCATCCAGTCATGTCCACTGTGGATCGTAACACAGTCCTTTTGGCAGCCACCATCCTTCTGCAACAGTGTGAAGCCATCTACAGGCTCTGTGAACTCTACTAAGGGAAGAAAAGGAGGCGGCCAAGAAGCGTCTGGGTCCGAAGATGGATCGGGAGAAGAGCAGAGTACAGACTGTACAACAAGCTGATGGTGGAGCTCAGGAACGAAGACACTCGGGCGTTCCAGAACTTCATGAGGATGCCTTCAGCCATGTTTGATGAAGTTGTGCAGCGCCTGACACCCAGGTTGACCAAGGCAAACACCAACTTCCAGCCCAGCCTAGACCCTGGGCTCAAGGTGGCGCTCACTCTGCGCCACATGGCCTCTGGGACCACCTACAGGAGCATGCAGTATGGCTGGAGGGTGCCACACAACACCATCAGCATTGTGGTCAGAGAAGTGGTGCACGCCATCATCGAAGAATACCTGCAGGAGCTCCTCCAATGCCCCTCCACTGATGAAGGATGGAAGAAAGTTGCAGAGCAGTGGTATCAGAAGTGGAACTTCCCACACACCATTGGAGCCATAGATGGCAAGCACGTGGCCTGCAAAGCACCACCCAAGTCGGGCTCCACTTATTTCAACTACAAGGGCTTCTTCAGCATCGTCCTCTTTGCCATGGTTGATGCTGACTACAAGTTCATGTACATCGATGCTTCAGGCAGCGGCTCATGTTCAGATGCCCAGGTATACAACACCAGTGACCTCAAGGAGGGGCTGGAAGGCAACCTCATGGTGGGCTTCCCAGATCCAGACCCCCTGCCCAACGACACACAAGATGTGCCCTACTTCATCGTGGGGGATGACACCTTCTCCCTCAGAACCTAACTCATGAAGCCCTACACTTCAAGACAACTCACCCGTGAAGAGAGGATCTTCAACTACAGGCTGTCCAGGGCAAGGCGGGTGGTGGAGAACGCCTTTGGCATCCTGGCCAATAGGTTCCAGGTACTTCTCAACACCATGCAGCATCACCCAGAGACCGTGAGGAACATCGTGGAAGCTTGCTGCATCCTGCACAATCTCATGCGCACCCGCTACCCAGTCTTGCAGAACAGGCTTGTGGACCGTCAACAAGGCAATGGGGACATGGAGCCTGGGGAATGGAGGCAAGGGCAAAACGTGATAGACACTCAGGATGTGCAAGGCCCCAACAGAGCCTCACGTGAAGGGAAGAAGCAGCGCAACCTCCTGAGACACTGGTGCAACTCCCCAGCTGGAGCAGTGGAGTGGCAAGACAGGATGATAGATGATTAATGGATGCTTCCTTCAGCCTGTCTCATCACACTGATGAGATTGTGCCATGTATGTTGAGTGGCCCTACAATGAACAGGGCGTTTAATAAAGAGTTGTGTTTGTGTTGACATGTGTGGATGATTATTACATTATTATTGAAAATAAAGGGCCATATGTGTGGCACCAGGGAGAGTGGACCATACAGTCCCACAATGCTTGCACTGGAGGCTTATCTATCCCACTGCTATCCTTACCCATCCCACAGCTATTACCCATCCCACAGGTATCCCTGCCCATCCCACAGCTATTACCCATACCACAGGTATCCCTGCCCATCCCAC
>BLBF01000011.1:19030608-19095957 GCA_015471245.1 Laticauda colubrina | reverse complement strand
CATCCCACAGCTATTACCCATACCACAGGTATCCCTGCCCATCCCACTGCTATCTTAACCCATCCCACAAGCATGCAAAGGCTTAAACCATTTCTAAAAGTTTCCACCAAGACTTTATCAAAAAAAAAGAAATGAAGCAAGTGTGTGAATCAAAAATAAATTTTATTGAACAACAAGCTGTAAAACAAAAATGACCCAAGTCAAGTGTCCAAATAAACTCTACAGGTAGCCAGCTACCCGGTTTCTGGCACTCTTATTGGTCACTCGGAGGTGTGCCCAGTCTCAGGGGTGAAGGGTCCAGGTGCTGCGGAGGTGGGTGGTGCTGGAGTGTTGGTCTGAAGCACCACTGGGGTGCCTGGCCCTGAGAGGACAACAGGTGACGGTGTGTTGAGAAAGCTCTCAAACAGCTGGCTCAGACCCGTGATGCTGAGAGGTTCTTCCTCCATGCCATGGGGTGTCAGCCCCAGTACTGATGACAGATGTACTGAGGCCAGGCTTGGCTGTGGGGTGGAGGAAGGAATAGTGTAGTGAGGCTGTCTGGTCTGCAGCTGGGTGAGGACTGGCGTGGGTGGCATCGGTGGTGTGGGTGGCATCGCTGTCGTCAGTGGCATCATTGGCATGGCTGGCATCGGTGGCATCAGTGGAACTGGTGGCAACGGTGTCGTCCGATGACTCTGTGCCTGGACTGGGAAGGGCTGCTGCCTATGCTGCTGGACCTCCTGGTAGCCGTAGCCCTGGTAGGTGAGGGACTGTGGGAAGCCTTGGTATGGGAGGGACATCACCTGGGGAGCAGAGCTGGACTGGGTGGGAGCAGGTTCCTCTGGGTCTGGAGGGTTGTGAAGCAGCTCCGTGATCCGGTCCTTCACCACCTGGTACATGTGTGGATGATTATTACATTATTATTGAAAATAAAGGGCCATAGGTGTGGCACCTGGGAGGGTGGACCATACAGTCCCACTGTGCTTGCACTGGAGGTTTATCTATCCCACTGCTATCCTAACCCATCTCACAGCTATTACCCATTCCACAGGTATCCTAACCCATCCCACTGCTATCTTAACCCATCCCACAAGCAAGCAAAGGCTTAAACCATTTCTAAAAGTTTCCAGCAAGACTTTATTAAAAAAAAGAAATGAAGCAAGTGTGTGAATCAAAAATAGACTTTATTAACAACAAGCTATAAGACAAAAATGAGTCTCTGGTACTCCTCTTGGTCGCTCAGTCCCAGGGGTGAAGGGTGCAGGTGCTGTGGAGGTGGCTGGTGCTGGAGTGCTTGTCATCAGCTCCTCCAAAAGCAGAAGCAGCAGAAGCCCCAGCCCCAGAAGAGTGAGCCCGTGCTGCAGAAGCCCCAGCAGAACCAGAGTGAGGGCCAGGGGGCGGGATGGTAGCACTGGCAGGGAGGCTGGCATGGAGGTTGGCAGCAAGGCTGGCAGCAAGACTTGTAGGCAGACATGCAGGCAGGGCAGGCAAGGCAGCCAATCCTTCCGGCAGCAGGTCTTTCCTCTGAATGGCGACCTGCTTCCAAGCTGCTTCCGTTATATCCGTGGGGCTGACACAATGCATCCTCCCCGCATGCGCAATTAACGCTCGGCATCCACTAGGCTTCCGCTGTGCATCCGCTAGGCTTCCGCTGTGCATCCGCTTCATCTGTTCGGCATCCGCTGTGCATCTGCTGTATCCGTTCCGCGTCCGCTTCGCTGAGGCCCCCCGGAAGCCCTGCGGTTGCGCCATCCGCTCCCATCCACTTCCATCCGCTGGGCTTCCGTTCCGCATCTGCTTTGCATCCGCCCTGCGTCCTCCCCGCGTCCGTGTTATCTGCTCCGGTTATGCAAATTTTTGCCCCTTTTGAGAGCGGATAACAACGGATGGAACATTTTGCTCATCCTCTGTGTCCTTTTTGCATCCGTTGGCCAGTGTGACATGGGCTTAAGAACAAATGTGTTAAGAAGTCTGATTTCTCCTCCCCTCTTTATTACGTACTAGGAATTACCTATTCAATTAATTTGAGCATCCAAGCTCTTATCTATAGATCAGCTGAACAGATAACAGATAATCAGAGTTGGAAGGGACCTTATAGGTCATCTAGTCCAACCCCAAGTGGAAGACCCTACACCACTTCTGACAAATGGCAGTCCAATGTCTTCTTGAAGGTCTCAAGTGATGGCGCTCCCACAACTTCCGAGGGCAACTTCTGTTCCATTGGTTGATTGTTCTCACTGTCAGAAAGTTTCTCCTTATTTCCAGGTTAAATCTTTCCTTGCTCAGTTTCCATCCATTATTCCTTCTCTGGCCTACAGATGCTTTAGAAAATAGCTTGACCCCTTCCTCCCTGTGGCAGCCCCTCAAATATTGGAAGACCGCTATCATGTCTCCCCTAGTCCTTCTCTTCACTAGACTCGCCAAGCCCAATTCTTGCAACCATTCGTTATATGTTTTAGCCTCCAGTCCCCTAATCATTCTGGTTGCTCTTCTCTGTACTATTTCTAGAGTCTCAACATCTTTTTTATAATGTGGTGACCAAAACTGGATGCAGAACTCTAGGTGTGGTCTTACTAAGGCTTTATAGAGTGGTATTAGTACCTCACTTGATCTTGACTGTATCCCTCTGTTCACACAGTCCATTGGAGTTGGAGTTTCTAATGTGGTGCCCATGAATGTCAATGAACTCACAGATGCACTGTCAGTTCTATAAATAGAGTAACTGAGGTTGAAATCCCTTCTTTATCATCCAAACACATTCTTCCAATACTGCAAGTGGTTTTACCTTCACTTCTGCCAGCACTCTGTCGGATGCTGTGAAACAGGAAGAATCTTATCCTAGAGGTATTCTTGCCATGTTGATCCACTGTCACAAGTAACTCTTCAAAACGATCATGAACACATTTGGGGAGATCCAATTACAGTCTCTATTAACCAGTAACCCACCAGATTTGGTGGGCAACTCATTGCTTTATAAATACACTGGATCTTCCAATGGGTAGCATCGCTTCCTTCACCTTTGCCTGAAATCTATTTACACATTTTCTTTTCTCTTCTCTCTCCACTCAACCGTTTCTTTCTTATTGAAAGGAAAAGCTCTTGCTTTCTACTTAGCATGTTAGGTCCTTCAGTTATATATTTGGTCTTTTCGTATAATACCCTTCTGGAGGATGCAGCATTAAATAGGACAAGTCAACTACAGTAAATTCCTGAATAGAAATTACGTAGTTTGAAATTGGAGGAAGTCTGCTTGAGGAAAATCCCCCACTGCTGATCTTTGGAGTGCAGTGTTGTTGTTTTTTAAACTTTCATTAGAGTTTATTGTACGATAAAATACAAATAAAAACAAAAAGTAAGTAAATTTCTGAGAAAAGAAAAGGGAAAAATGCAGAGGTAAGAAAGAAAAAAAGAAAGTTAACTTCTGACTTTTTTCAGTGCAGTGGAATACCCCCCAAAAAGTTATAGCTACAACTTTTTGCTTCCTATTTCTAAATGTTTCAAGACATTTCTATAACATCAAAATCATTCTTATCATGAAGTAAAATTAAATAAAATTAATTTTACTAACATTTTTTGAAAATAAAATTAAAATTTCAGTTTTTCAAAATCCAGAAGTGATTTCCAAATGGAAACAAAACTTGACAACTTCTCTTTAATTAGGACTCCTTTTGCCAATTCCATCACTTTTACTGCCCATTTTTCCATTGTGGGAATTACTACATCATTCCATCTTTCAACATATATATTCCAAATTTTCTTTCAAGCTCTTTATACATGATTTACCAATTCTTGTGCTGGAAGAAAACTGTATTGGCATGAGATTTGCAGCGCCTGATGCTGATCTCTTTCTAGCCATTGTTTTGGGTTATCACTAAATGGTGTCTTTATTTCCTGGCACGATGGCTCAAGAAGCTGAACTTGTGAGCTTTGACAAGCCAGGTTCAAGACCCAAGCACTACACAACAGGCAGCTCCTGGTCTTGCTCCAGCTCCTACCCACCTAGCAGTTCGAAAGCATGCAAATATGAGTAGATAAATAGATACCACTTCGGAAGGAAAGTACTACGTTCCGTGTTTCTCCATATGCTCTGCACTGCAGGGTGATATCATACTGGCCACCTGACCATGGAAATGTCTTCAGACAATGCTGGTTCCCTTAGCTAAGAAACAGAGATGAACACCACCCCCTAGAGTCACTAGACACTACTGGATAGGGGAAATCTTTACCTTTATTTTCAGTGTACATGGCAAGTTGAAGAAAGAGATTGGTCAATTCCTCAGCTATGTTCCTGACCCTTCCAACAGGCATCAGCAGATCAATCAGTCATTCTTTTTAATGTGGGAGGAGACTGGGCAAAGTTGAGTTTTAGTGATGGCTAGATTGGCAGGTTTAGCCATGTGACAAGGGTTAGGATATGCCCAAATGTTTGCATGGATCTGTTCCAAAGGAACCTGGCTAACAGCTAACAAGCCATTATAAAAGGAAAGTTTGGTGAAATTAATGTTGTTTACTGCAAGACAAATGCACTCTGAATATTGGAACAATCAACAGCTTTTATATATATATGTGCACATTCCCATGGGATGTGCAACTTAAATAAAAACTGTTCTGAGTCTAAGCTTGTCAAAAATAGACTGGTCCTGTTGGCTTGTCAAAAATAGACCTCACTTCCTTCCAGTTGGCATGCTGGCTTTCAGCTGCCTGTCCGCATAAGCAGGTGTTGTGAAACAATAGCTCTGTGGTCCTATCTCCCAGCACCCTTGGTTGTTTTTTTAAAAAAGGCAAAGTTTTATTTCAACTGGGATCTTGAGCACGTTGGATGCCCAAGTGTTTATATCAAAGAGGAAAAGTGATGAACAGCTACTGTTTATTCATCTATCTACTCTTTGGAGCAGGTAAATCATTGTATAATTTCAGTCTAACTTCATTGGTATAGGAGCTCCTATGGAAAGAGCAGACAGAGAGAGAGAAAAATTCCTAGGGAATTGTGTATATCTTTGTGTATTTAAATGTATATGCGTGAGAGAGAGAGAGGGAGAGAGAGAGAGCACAGGTCAGTGTTTATTTTCCCTTTACTGTGTTATATACTTAGTGATTCATACCCTATAGATAAATCACAGATAAAAGGAAAGAAATCTTGTTTTTGTCTGCCTTATAGGCCTTAATTATGCACCAAATTACAGGGATATATATAGGTTATATGGGGGGGGGGGGGAAACACATTTTTTTCCTCTTTGGTTTCCTTTTGACTGTACCCTCTCCTTTAATCTACAACCCACAAGGATTCCATTCACTCTGCCTGGAAACAACCAGATATTATAATTCCAACAATAGAACTTGGAATTTTTAACTTGCTTGCCTTTTGAAGACATTGTTTTACATCTTCCATCCCATTTACTTTAATAAAAGTAGTTCTTCAATAGGAATTTTAGATTTGTCCTTTTTTTAAAATTGACAAAGTTTTCTTTGCACTTCACTGAAAGTTCCTCATACCAAAGCTACCTTCCCCACCTAATTTACAGGGAATCCTTCCTTTGTCACCAGACTGCATGCAGTTCAAGAGATTCCCAATCTATTAAATAGATTTTTCAAAGAGCTGGAGGCTGGAAATGAATCCAGTATATCTTAAAGAGATGACCAGCCTTACTTAAAGATCAGATTTTCCCCAAACTTTTGTTCTGCACTTCTTTCAGGTGTACCTTTAATTTCTCTATAGCTTGATATTTGCAAGTAATATACCCTGGATCAATCTAATAGTTTTATTTCTAGTTGGTTGTTTTTATATTTCTTAAATGTTCTTCAGAAGCCTTTATTGATCCTTGCATAGGGCAGGGTTTTTTTTCCCCAAGGTGTCATTCAATTTTGATTCCAGGACCTTTTGTAGGTAAAACATTCCAGTCCTATAGTCAGAGCAGAGAAATAAAAAAAAAAAAAGGAAAGAGCAATGTTCCGATCTCTCTTTTGCACATTATTTGTTTTATCTACTTTCCTTCCTTTGATGACAGTGAAGATGGAAATGAATAGCAGTAGATTTGAAAAACCAGATTTCTCCCATTTGTGCTTCCAAGAGTGCAGGATGGCAGCATATTCTCCTATTATTCAAATTTTGTTTCAGTCACCAACCCTATACTGCAGTGTTCCCCAACCCTTTTTGTACCAGGGACCAATTTCATGCAGAAACACTTTTTCAAAGACCGGCAAAATCAAATCTTCCCCAATAGTAAAGGGCTTCTTTACTATTTCTTTACTAAAAACATATTTTTATATGTATTTTAATCACGATTATTCATTCTTTGCGGCCTGGTACAAAATGACCCACGGACTGGTACCGGTCCGGGGCCCAGTGGTTGGGGACCCCTGCTATACTGCATAAAAACTAAAAATAAAAAGATGTGCCCAATAACCATGTAACATGAGTCTTCAGATGCTTATATTTAGTGATTCTTTTGACCAATATCTTTTGAATGCAATTTGTACTCATAAGTTTGCAAGTTGCAAAGTGAGTTTATTTATCATGTTGATCAGATAAAAGGTAGCTGAAGTAAAATGTACAATTACAAGCATAATATTTCAAAAAAGAAGATACTTATTCTGAATGAATACTATGGTCATTTCCTAATGAGAATATTAATATTTTCTAATCAAGTCATTTTATCTCCTGGACACAGTGAGTTATTTAAGAACCTTGATGCCCTTTTGCTAAAAGTCATTGCCATCTCTATATCCTTTTAAGTAGCAGACACCACCCATTGTATGATTTCCTTTTTAGATTTGATTCATTGATTTGGATAAGCTGTGATTTGTTCTGTTTTTATGAGCCAAAATGATTGTGATGTATTGACTAGACAATGGTTAAACAAACCATTCCTGAACACAATGTGTGAACCCAGAGAAGTAGCTTCATTTAAAATCACATAAGAACTTATAAATGATGAGTCTCTTCAGAAATTCAGTTTATGCAAAATAATGGACACAGAAAAACATTAACATTAAGGAAGGTATAAATTGAATGTCAATGTAATGTTATACATAATTAACATATAATTATCCCCACTGAAAAATTGGTCTGTCTCAATAAGAACTATATAAATTTTGGGCATATATTTCTGAAGTTGCTCTCCTATCCATTATGATACAATGTGAAATAGTTATTTTTGTTTAAAAAAATGTGGATGGGGAGAACTTGGTTGTTTGCTTGAAGCTGTTTCATGACCAAATTAGGTGACATCATCAGTGCTAGAAGGGAATGGGGTTTGGTCTCTATTTATATACAATAGCTTGCCCTGCCTATGTTGGTGGGGGTGTCAATCAATTTTTATTATAGTCATAGACCAGCATTGGTGAAGATGTAGTTTTCTCCTTGGTAGTTCCTTAATAAGGGTGCTATTTTCTCCTTCATTGAAAAATGGATTTGTTTAGGATGCTTGAACAACACCAATACAATTTTTTGATTTGAGAGATCTTTTAAATAATTATAATATAGAATTTGTGCTTGATGTCATTGTTGGGTTCATAAAAACTTTAATAAAAATGCGTTGAGAAATCATCTACCAGATTCAAATGTTCAGGCAGGGCTAAGTAAAGTTGGAATCAGCAGAAATCCTTTACCTTATGAAATACGAGTTTCCAGTTGTTTTCCACATTATGATCCAGAGGTTTTAAATTATTTAATCTGCTAATTTACTTATTTTAACTATAATGTTAAATTGTGGAGCTCTTTCAACTTCTAAATTGTTAATGGCACAATTTTGTGTTTCTTCACATGTTAACATCTTTTTAAAAATATTTTTTGTTATTTTTACACATATTTTCTTTATTTGAGTGAATCACTTTGAGAAGTTGTATAGATCTCAAAGGCCTTACTTCGTACCTATACATGGAGCAACCCAATCTATTGAGTTAGTAATAAATATAAAATCTGAATCTTTGAACCCAAGTATTCAATTTCAATTCTACGATGAAGAAATGTGGTTGTAATACATTCAGGCCAGTAGAGGGCACTAGTACTTGCTAATGTGATCAACTCAAGATGAGTCCTTTCTGTGGAGTCAGACATATCCTCTATTGTTATTTTCACCTTGTCCTTTGGAATAATAAAGAAGTTTTGATTCTCTAACTCTCCAAGTGCCATGAGCCTTTAAAACTATAAATGAAATAGTGTGACTTTTCTTCCTTCTCTGAAGAAAAGTAGTTTTTCACTGGAGTTATGGATGAAAAATAAATATATTTCTTTCAATAATTAAATGTCAATATCTCAGATAAAATAATAATATACTAGATCTTGTTTGTAGTTTTAATGTAAAGAATACTGAACAATTTTATATTATTTATGTAAAGAAGTTAAGAAAAAGAAAAGTCTGGAAAAAGATAATTTAAAAGTGACTTTTAATCTTTTTCACAGCAGTTACAAACTTAGTATCTCTTAGTATCTTAGTACCTCTCTAAGATTACAATACAAAGATCCCTTCTATCCGATTACTGAACCCTTTTTAATCAGCAAATTCAGAAATCCCCATTTATTTTTTCCCCATTTCCAGCAAAAAGGTTTCCAGTCTATAAAAGTATAAAAGTTCTTATTGTTTTATCCCTGATCAAATAGGTCAATTTTGCCCTTTCTCTACATTCTGCAATCTTCACAATCCAATACTCCATTGTGGGTGTTACAATATTTATCTACCATTAAGTATCTAATGGTCTTGTTACCATATACAAAACCAGTATTCTGTGAGCCTTTTTAAAGGATTGACTGTCCATAAGTGCCAATAAGTTCTGGTTTCATCTGAATATTTATCTTTAAAATTCATTGTACCATCATATGCATTTATATCCAATACATTTTTGCTTTTTCACAAGTCTACCTGCAAATAAAAATGTCCCTTCGTGTTTTTCAAATTTTCAGCATTGACTTGAAGTACCTTTTTACATTTACATCATTTCTCTGGTGTCATATACCAACTTTACATCATTTTATAGTAATTCTCTCTTAAATTATAACATTCTTTCCCATTGGTCCACCTGTATTTATAACCAAAGTTCCTAGGCCATTTTATCATGCATTTTAACTTGTTCTTCAATTTCAAAATTTATACATATTAGGAATCACATTTATCATTTCTGCAGAAAAATTGCACAGAATTTTACATGTACATATAGTAATTCACCCTCAAATTCCATCTTATATAGCCTATTACTTTTTTAACTATATTAAAACTTTCTCTTAATTGCACATATGCAGTCCATTGAAAACTAAATCCCTCTGCAGTCAGTTGTTCTCTTGACTTCATCTCAATTTCTCCATGTAAGTGGAGAGGACAGCCTTGGGATTAATATTCTGATAAACTGTGGTTTTTGCAATCCCTCTCAGTTTTACTCATGACATAGTTTCCTCTTCTAATGGCTGCTGTCATTGGCTTCCCTTGTATGGAGAGTCCTCAAATATCAAATCATAGATTTGTATGAACCAAAAGTATAAGTAACAGAAGAAAGGGGACCTAGCTTTTATCAATGGATTTTTGTTACCTTCACTGCATAGAACTTGAATAATAACCATTTTCTTATTTAAAGATGTCAACCAAAACAAGAAAAATATTTTTATTCATTGTAGAAGCCATTCTAGATACAAATTTAACCATATCAAATTGCTCAGGAGAGGATCCAGCTGAAGGAATACCTAGTGGCCAAGGCATTCCTTCAATGATGATTAGCTTTTGGGGTGTAATTAACCATCATTTAATTCCCCAGTTCCAACCACAGGAATGAGGCATTTATTTACACTGAGTGAAGCAACTCCTTGAGGTGCCAATGGTAGATCCCAGAACAGTTCCTCTAGAATTCTTCAGGTAATCTCTATGATGAATGGTAAAACCCAGATTCCTCAGATGTTGTAGGAGAATAATAACCCACCAACTACCAATCCAATCAGTTTCTCCAAAGAGAAGACGAGAAGCACTGTCCTCTATGCCTTAGTCAGCAAAATATGCTGGGAACTTCTCTCAAAACCTGGTCTATTTCTATGGCCAAAATCTATGAGATGAAAGGAACTAAAAAAATAGAAGTGAAGTCAGTTGGTTGACAAATGACTAGTTGTTGCCAGACCAGCAGTTACCAAGTCTGGAAAATAGTCTGGAATGATATCTCATTACGTTTTGGAAGTCTTTAAGAACTTGATTGTTCTCCCAGCCCTTTCAGTAGTTGGGTGTTGGTGCTGATTATGCTTACAATTTGCAGCTATGTGTTTGAGGGTGCTTGCCTGAATGCCTGAAATTACTTTCTACTGTTATTTCTTTTATTGTTTTCTATTTTTAGAATAAGCTGCCCTGAAGTAATTTCGGAGTTGGGTGACCTCTAAACCTTGTAAATGAATGAATGAATAAATACTCCTTCACATGACTAAACTGGAAAAATCAGCAATGTTTAAAACTCCACTATAGGCTCAATAATGCAGGCCTGGAATGCAAGTATTTGTGAAGCAGACTTCATTTAGTATCTTCAAACTTCATTTGATATCAGTTGTTCATTTGGTTTTTTTTTTTTTTTTAAGATTAGTGTAATTTAAAAACCTAAATTGAAAGCAAGCCTATTACAGTGAGAAGAGCCAACATCGGTTTGATTTTCCAAATGTTTTTCAGTTCTGCATATAATCCAAAAACATTATTGGGAAAGTTAAACTATAGAAGGATTACAACTCAGTATGATGTCTGCAATCCCAGAAAAGAACTAGAGATCATCCTGGAAGGCCCTAAGAAATGAGCAGTTATTCTGGCTTCTCCTTCAGACTCCAAACACCCAGTTCAGCTCCAAACCCCTGGCATTGGCTCAGACTTTCACAATGTTTTGTCACTGTTTTTCAAATGTTGCTTTTTTATTATATTGTCCTGCAGCTATTCTAGTCCATGGTTCCAGTCATGAAAACCGCCTGGTTAAAGATTTATTCGAGAACCACAACAAAGTTGTACGTCCAGTAAGCGATCATACTCAGATTGTGGAAGTCATTGTGGGACTGCAACTTATCCAGCTGATCAATGTGGTATGGTAAAAGTGTTAATAACAATAGCACTTAGACTTATATACCATTCCATGGTGCTTTATATTACAGCACTCTCTGGGCAGTTAACAATGTCAGCACATTGCCCCCAATGATCTGGATACTCATTTTACCAACCTCAGAAGAATGGAAGGCTGAGCCAATCTTGATCCCGTCAAGATCGGACACCATTCTGTGGGCAGATTTAGCCTGCAATACTGTATTCTAACCACTATGCCACCATAGCTCTTAATATGCTATTATCATTATTAACAGTTTCCCATTATTTTGGGAGAGGTGTTGCTTAATGAATTAATCAAATAATTAGTTACCTTGTGGCGAGATGGGTGGCAAGTAAATTTAATTAATCATTAATTAATTGAATGAATTAATTCATTCTTCTATTCTCACCACCAACAATCTCAATGTCATAAAATCTTATCTTTTCATGTACATTGTAACTTCTTTCATCATAATTAAGCCTACATCTTCACTTTTATGTGCATTTACTTCTTGGTTTACTTGGTTATGGTGAAACCAGAATTACTGTTGCTAAGCGATGGGGCAGTAAATTGCAATGTCATGGGATCACATTGCATAGCAATAGCTAAGACAGTCTCTGTTACCATCGTTAAGCAATAACCAGTGGGGAAAGGAAAGAATCCAGGCAAGCAAGATGATAGGCCAGAGTTATGGGCAGGTGGGTACTGCAGGCAAGCATGACAGGTGCTGCAGGGGCACCAGGGAATGTGAGCAGACTGGCTCATTTCAAAAGTCCTTCCCTGGCCCTCAGATGTAAAAGGGAAAGAGAAGGGAGGGAGTCAAAAGGAACATTCGAGAAAGGCTACGAGAAACAATTTCCAATGGATTGATCAACTAGCCCACTAATAATTCAGCCCTATTCGATCAGACTAAGAGTCACCATGTAGATCTACAGCTACTTTTACTAGAACAGCTCCAGTTAAAGAATCATGAAACATCTGGATGTGCTTTCTGTGGCGTTTTCACTCACTACTTTGTTGTCTTAAGTTTTGTCTCTCTGATCATTGCCTTTGTAGATCTTTGCTCCATCCTTCAAAGCCTTCGTCTTTAATCGCCACAGATCACTTGGGTCAGTCCTGACTTCTAGGTGATATAGAGCACCTTATAGTTTCCACTGAAGGAAATGTGGCTCTTGCCAGAAAAATCATCCCCAGGAGTCAGGAACATACATGAAAGAAGGCCTCAGAAGGAGATATGCATATTTGGGCAGGCTGGCATGGGCAGAGATACTTTTAAATATTGGATCTTGAAGCTTTTAATAACAATAATTTGGAATTGGGAGGGGTTGTTTGCGGTAGGCCAGGAGACCCAACCTTTTGGAAACTGGGGACCGGTTTCATAGAGAGAGGCTTTTCCACGGACCAGAGGAGGTGGTTTTGTGTGCTACCTGCATCCCACAGGTGGGACTTTGCTTGTTTGTGCAGACTGGCATGCAGTGGATCAGGGCTAGTCCACAGACTGGGGGTGGGAACCCCTGGTTTAGGCATTCCCACTTCAGTGCAGGTATTCTGATTTGAGTCTTCGTGGCAGATAGCTATCTGGCCTGTACTACAGATGATTCACTTTTATAAATTGTATGGTAGCATCTGGAATAAGATCGAGACATTAGAATGCAACAAATCCTGGATTATGATATTATTATTTTTTTAAGGTTGAAGTAATTTGAAGCAAGAAAACTAGCAATGTAAATGACATTCTGGTACCCAAATGATGCCCTAATCAAAACTTCCAAATTATCTTTAGCTGCAGTGCAAACCCATGTATACAGTAAAATGTTACCTTAGACCAACTTATGCTGTCCAATTGGAGTACAGTGCTTTCCAGGTGGCTCTGCCCAGGAAGATGGCAATTTCCTTTTAAGCCTCCTTTCTCTTCTACCTCTCCAGTGCTGCCTGCTGCAAGAATCTACATGTACCCTCCCAATTCAAAAACCATTTGCTTCTTTCTTCAGAAAAATGTATGTCCAGGACTACCTGTAGTTTCTTTGGCGAAGAAGGAACGGTCTCATGGCAATAATCGATTAAACTTTCTTTAATTGGGGGGAGGAAACCTAACTAATTTCTAAAATGCCATTGGTCAACTATGTTGCTTTTCGGAGCAAAGAGAAGCAGGTTCCTGACACATAGCTTACAGTCTGCATTTTGGCAGTGGGAATTCAGTGCTTGGAGAGAAAGAAAAGAAGGGGAAAACAGCAAAGGTTTTTAAACCAATAATCTCAACAGCGATTATTGCAAACAAGTTATCTTCTGTTAACCTTGTCTTTTTTTCTCTCCTAAGGATGAAGTAAATCAAATAGTAAGCACCAATGTGCGTCTGAAACAGGTAATAACTCCATGATTTATAAACCAGCATGTTGTGTTTGATACCCAAAGGTGTGTTTTGATCGGCCTTGTTCCCCTGTTCAAGGAACGCTTTTGAATTAGAAGCTGCCTTTTCCAAGAGGTTAAATTCTTTTGCTATAGTCTTGTGGGCTACAACTAAAGAGAGGCGCAATGAAAGGCTTTTCTAAAGTTTGTCACAGCAGTGGCGCTGCACATTTTGATAATTGGCTTTCAGAAAACCAAACCTGATCTCAGCATTTTTTTCCTGAATGCCTATTTCTTGTGGGAAATATTCCAGCATCTGATTGAGATAAACCCATCAGATAGCTTATTCTAAGCACCGGACAGAACTGAGTTGGATTTCCAGAAGTAGCTCTTCTCCCTCCTTCCATCTCCATAATACATTTGACAAACTCCTTTCAAAAGGATGCAAATGAGCTGGATTTGAAGTGGGGTGGGTTGAGGTGTGAACCTCCAAGAAAAATTCCCACAATGCCCTAGGTTGGAATGCACCAAATGGTTTTAAAGTATACTTTGCTATTTTCCAAGTATAGTTCTTTCATACAGACCACATCACTATTGAGTCCCTTGCCCTACGTAAATATGATTAAGTAGCTAAGTATGTTAAAGTATGTGAGTTAAAACATAATCAATTTATAATAAGCAACGATAAGAACACAGTTGTATATGTATGTGGATGCAGATGCGTATTATTGTGGCCCGCCAGACTCGGACAATGAGGAGGGTGGAGAAGAACTTGGGCCAGTTCTGGAGGCTGGGGAAGGCTCTGAGGGATGCTCAGAATTGGACACAGAGTTAAAGCCAGGGACGTCTGGCATTTCCCAGCTGGAAAGGCAGCTTCCTTTGCAGTCAGAGATGAGTGAGAAGGAGGAATAGTTGGAGCCTGTTTCAGATGCATGTATGCACAGAGCAGATAGGAAAGATGAACAACAGAGGACAATGAGCTGGCTCAGGAAGCAAAACAAACGTGGACACTGACTGGCCTCTCCCTGGCTGTGGAATAAGTACAGTAGAACCTCAGCTCAGGAACACTTCTGTTTGTGACCAAATCGGGTGGCGAAGAAAAAATCCACCCAATTTTTGAATTGGGTAATGATTCAAAAATCGGGTGGCGAACAAAATTGGCATGAAAAGATTCCCTCTTCAGCACCATTTTTTTTTTTACTGTGCACATGCACAGTCAGTCCTGCTTCTGGACAGGACCAAATCACGACCTGAGGCTCCACTGTAGGAGGAAAAGGGAGTCGTCTGGTTGTCACAGACAACCATTTGCATTTGCTCTTTTTGTGTTTCGTGGGACAAAGACTCTACCTTGCCAGAACTGAGGTTTGTCTATTCCTCTGTTTGAACTGACTTAATTTGCAGCCTTCCTGCTGGGAGTTCACAGCCTTGCATTTATCATAACAAGATGATAAGCACTATTGCTTCAGTTAACTCCTTGCAGGACTCTTGCCTGGACATTCTGTTGGTGAATGCAGTTAATTCCCAATGTGTCAATAAAGATGGGTTTTTCTTTGTGGGGAGTTTTTTTCTTGCATCTGCAAAGGGGCGGGTCAGAACACATATGCACATGTGTATGAATATGTATACATACACTGATAAATAATCATTTTAGGACATAAGGAGATATACATTCTTGAACCAGGCATAGCCATATTGCTTTTGTTCCTTCTATAACTTATGTTTAATGAATAAAAAACCATTGTTCTTTATTCAACTTATTTGTAAATTCTCTGAAATTCTCTCCCTTCCCCAGCAATGGGTAGATGCAAATTTGAAATGGAATCCATCAGACTATGGTGGTGTGAAGCAAATCCGCATCCCCTCGGAGAAAATCTGGCGTCCAGATTTAGTTTTGTATAACAAGTAAGTAGAGCTGTTTATCCACACCTCAATTCTGAGGCACAATCCCCAAATGGGAGCACAGAGAGAAACATTTAGACTACACAAATGGCTGTAAACCCAGCTTCTGCGTGAGTGTGACCTCTAAAATAAAGGCTTCTTTGAGGGGACCAATCTTCCTGTGGGGGAGGGGAGGGGGAGGGCCCCTATGGCCTGCTTTGGCTGGTAGAGGCACCGCGGGCCAGTCCTTTGACATTTTCAGGCTGGCCCTGCCAGCCACAACTAAGCACCTCTCGGATTTGACACCCCTGCTCTACTACATCCATCTGAGTTATAAGTGAGAAAGTGAGAGCAATTTCCCTTGTATAGCAGTTGAAGTGGGGGATGTTAGGCAACTGTTCAAGGGATGGGAAAGACCTGTGTGTTGTTGCTGCTGCAGAAGAAGAAGAGGAAATGTAGTCATGTCACACAAACACACGCACACACATTGCTTTCTCTGTGCCATGTTTTATCATCCCAGGTTTAATAGGGTCTAGGGACCTGTGCTTTCTCACCACTCGGGGGCATATTCCACGAGACCTACCTTGGCTCAGACAGTTCAGCTTAGGGCTAATAGGAAGAATGGGATAATAATCACAAAATCATACAATCCTAGTGCTGGAAGGGATCAGTGGTGGGATTCAAAAAATTTTTTACGACTGGTTCTGTGGGTGTGGCTTGGTGGGCATGGCAGGGGAAGAATACTGCAAAATCTCCATTCCCTCTCCACCCCATTAACCTGCTTTCCAGCTCTGTTCTCCTGTGCAGGGCAACAAAAGAAGACCCAGCCAATCAGCTGGGACTTGGGAGGCAGAGAGTAGATGGGGATGGGGCCAGTCAGAGGTGGGATTTGCCGGTTTTCCAAACTACTCAAAATTTCCGCCACTGGTTGTCCAGACCTGGTCAGAACCTGCTGAAGACCACCTCTGGAAGGGACTGTAGGAGGTCTTCCAGTCCAACCCCCTGCCCAAGGCAGAAGTCCTTATTTCTTCCTGGACAAATGGCTATCCAACCTTTTCTTGAAAACCTCCAATGATGGAGAACCCACAACTCCAGAAAACAAACTGTTCCACTGATTAATTTTTCTCACTTATCAGGAAATTTCTCCTTAGTTCCAAGTTGGAGGGAGCAGGTTAACTCATCAGCCATGTATGTGGTTTGAAATGGCTTGAAATGGCACCCAAATGGATCTCCAAATGGACCCTATAGGCTTGATTGTTCCCCCAACCCCAACAGGGTAATTTTATATATTGTTGACCATGATCAGAGAAAAGACTGTACATTTATGTTATCTTGTGTTTTTTTAGTTGGTTTTAAAACATGTGCAAAATACTGATTTCATATGAACAAGAAGTACAATATAAAAGAATTATAATAAAGTTAAAAACCAGTGCCAGATTAGATGATGCTGGACTTTCTATATTCCCCATCATATTCTTAAACCAAGACAATTTAGGGAAAAGGTAAGAAGTGCTGTTTTATTCCAACTTATCATCCATGGTCCAGTGGTGGGATTCAAATTTTTTTACTACCAGTTCTTTGGGCATGGCTTGGTAGGTATGGCAGGGGACGGATGCTATAAAATCTCCAGCCAGAGATAGGATTTGCTGGTTCTCTGAACTATTCAAAATTTCCGCTACCGGTTCTCCAGAACTGGTCAGAACTGTGCCATGGTCAGCTAATCACAAACATCCAGTTTTTATCAAATCTTTTCAAATAAAAGATTTTCTTTAAACTGGAAAAAAACCTCCCCATCTTTTAATTTACTTCTGCATGGTGAATAAAAGATTTATTTTCTAGGTATACAGCCTTTCTCATACTTTTTTTTTTTTAAATGCAACCATTTTTGTACCAAATGAAGTTTGCAGAGTATTTATTTATTTGTTTGATTTGATTTGTCAATCACTTACAAGATAATAGGTATAAGTATATCCATAGTTATGAATATATGAAATGGGTACATATAAGAAAAATAAAAGAAACAATAGGACAGGGATGGTAGGCACCTTGGTGCGCTTATGCATGCCCCCTACAAACCTCTTAGAAAAGGGGTGAGGTCAATAGTAGACAGTCTAAGGTTAAAGTTTTTGGGGTTTGGGGAAGAACCTACAGAGTCAGGTAGAGTATTTCAGACATTGACCACTCTGTTGTTGAAGTTGTATTTCCTGCAATCAATCTTGAGTTTGTACCTATTGTTTGCTCTTGTATTGTTATGGTTGAAGCTGAAGTATTCATTGACAGGAAGGAAAATTGCAGTGTATGATTTTATATATTATACTTAGATCGGACCAAATGCGTCATGGTTCTAGGTTTTCTAGGTCTATAATTTTAAGTCTGGTGGCATAAGGTATTTTGCAATGAGTAGAGGAGTGGAGGACTCTTCTTGTGAAATATTTCTGGACTTTCTCAACTGTGTGAATATCAGATATGTAATGTGAGTTCCAGACTGATGATATGTTATTTTAAAAGAAAGACACCAAAAAATAGGAAGATCCCAAACCACTGATAACATTGTGTGCTACAAAATGGATAGCCAGTGTATTAAAATTGTATGCTGTTCCTATGACTGTTTTTTTTTTCTTCTTCTTCTTTTTAGTGCAGATGGAATTTTTGCTATTGACCAGTTCACCAAAGTTCTTCTGAACTATACAGGACATATCACATGGACTCCACCAGCCATCTTCAAAAGCTACTGTGAAATTATAGTCACCCACTTCCCCTTTGATGAGCAAAACTGCAGTATGAAGCTGGGAACTTGGACTTACGATGGCACTGTGGTTGCCATCTACCCGGTAGGCTTTAGTTAGGTAACTGTTTTTGGTGCGTTCTGTTTTCAAGTCAGTTTTGACTTCCAGCAACAATCTGAGCTTTCTGTGGTCTACAGTTTTCTTGGCAAGGTTTTTCAGAATTGGTTTCCTCTAGCTTTCTTCCTAGGGCTGAGAAAGAATGTCTGGCTCAGGGTCATCCAGCTGGCTTTCTGGCTAAAGTGAAACTAGAACTCGCAATCTCCCAGTTTCTAATCTGATGCTTAATACCACTACACCAAACTGGTTCTCTTAAGTAGCTAGTACCTTTAGTCATTTTCATATTATTATATATGAATAAAGATGCCTTTCCTTTCCTTCCTTTTCCTTTTCTTTCCTTCCCTTCCCTTTCTTTTTCCTCCCCTTTCTTCCCATCTCCTCTCCTCTCCTTCTTTAGCACTACTCAGAGGTGTAAGGGAAATGTAGCTTATCATTTGAAAATTTGAACAAAATCATGGGACTTATTGTCAGATCACTTTTCTAATGATTTATTGATGGCTAGAAAATGCTTAAAGCAAAAGGAAGCCTTTACCTCTCCCAAATAAATCTATATGTGCAACAAAAGTATAATTGTAGAAAAATGCTGAGAAATACTGAATGTATCCAGATGCTCTAGCCTTACAGATGGATAAGGTCCCTAAACTTCATTCTCCTGTAGTTTTGTGATCTGGCAGATTTTTTTCAGATTTTAAAAAGAATCCTATAGAGAACCATGCTATGTTATTTTTTTTTAAAGTAAAAGATTGGCAAGGACTATTTAGTCTTCAAAAGCATGGCATCTTATTTCTTTGTGGAAAGCCATTTAGCCATTTTCTCTTTTCTAGGACTGTCTGGTATAATCAGGTAACTCATATAACTAACTTACACATTAAAAAAAAAAAAGCATATGCAAACCCAATCTTTCCCAAGACTTTTAAAATAGAGTTTGGATTGAGTTACGTTTGGGTTTGGAGAAGGACAATCTTGGTTAGGCTTTGCATATTCCTCATTTAATTCTATCATGACTAAAACCACCATCTTCTATCCCAGAGGAACTTATGGCTGTTTTGAGAGTTAAGAAAGGGACAGTAAATATGTTTACTGTCCTATTAGTATGTTTACTATTTTTTATTTCTGTATACTTATAGGTTTATATCTTTTTAATCCATTGCAAATAAAGTTCATTTTAAAACTCAAAAAAAGAAAAGAAAAGCAAGGGACAGTAAATTCCATTTCTATTTGCTCCAGTTTTTAAAGTTAGAGGCTTCTGTATATGTTTAACCCATCCATGTGTATGTCATCATCCTCATCAGCCATTCAATCATGTCTGACCCTCAACCACTCTATGGTTCAGCACTTTCCATGCCCTTCTGTCTCGCACTGCCCCCTTCAGGTTCACCATCGTCATCCCAGTGTCACCTTTTACAGTAACCAGCCAAGGACTACTGGGGGCGGCCCCTTCTCCTTTTTCTGCTGATCATTCATAGCATAATTGATTTGTACAGACATAAATATAGATAGTTCCCAACTTATGGCCATAATGGAGCTTCCCATCATGATCATAACAGTGGTAAACCAGATCACCCATACGAATGACTTAATTTTGCAACCATTTTTGCATTGGTCATTAAGCGAATACTGTGGTTGTTAAGTGAACCAGTGGTTTGGTGTGGTCCAGTTTTCCCTAAAAAAATATCATTGTAACTTTGAACAACTGCTAAGTGACTAGTTATAAGTTGAGGACTACCTGTATGACAGAAATGTCCTCATCCTGCCATGAAATTCTTCCAAGTGAGATTAAACCCAGGCTAAGCATTAAATATCAATTTATTCAATATCAATATTTAGAATGGAATTTCTAGTATGAAATAGCATGGAATCACAAGACATGGTTATTTCATTTATTAGAAGGAAGCATTTCTCTTTTCAGGAAGGTCCCCGTCCAGATTTGAATAACTATATGCCCAGTGGAGAATGGACAATAAAAGATTACCGAGGTTTTTGGCACTCAGTAAACTATTCTTGTTGCCTTGATACGCCGTATCTTGATATCACCTATCACTTTATATTGCTGCGTTTGCCTCTTTATTTCATTGTCAACGTCATCATTCCTTGCCTTCTCTTCTCATTCTTGACTGGATTAGTATTTTATCTCCCTACAGACTCAGGTATGTAGATATGAATATCAGATTGCATCTCTCTGGCAGAAGCAGCCCTTTCATTAACCTGAGTTATTCTGCCTTAAAGGTGAACTTTAAAAGTTTTAAAGCCAAAGAGGCCTGGTTTGCCTGTGTACATCAACAAAGCCATTTTGGCGTATATGTCTGTACATGTGTCTTTATTGCCTTTTTTTGGGTGGGGGGGGAATCCACTTGGAATAATGTTGGGAAGTGTGTTGGGAATTTGCTAAACTTAATTGCTTCACCTTTGCAGCTAAAAGGCATATAGGATTTGGCATCCTAGGAAATATCAGGAAGGGAGACAGGGGAAAGAGGGAAAATGGCAGAACATAATTTTCATGCCTTATTTGTATGGATCTGGTGGCTGGATATTGGATGTCAGAGTGGCTTGCTCCTCTTAAGGATGTGGGCTTCTCACACAATCCTCTGCATAAATCTTGGGAATAGGTTGGTACCCTGGATTATGGGTGCCCAAATGGAATTGGTCATATTGATTAAATCAGGCAGCAAGAAACTGACCTCTGTGTCCAGGACCTAACCCCCCATTTATAGAGCCATCAAGATCATCTGATGAAGAACTACATGCCTATATATATTGCTACATTCCATCCCCAGTGAGACATCAGTGTAAAGTCACCCAGAAAGCTTCATGATTGAGTGGGAACTCTAACCTAGGTTTCCCGGATCATGGACAGCTTCCCCACTAATGACTTATGACTTCTTGGAGCATTATCCAACTATTGTGGAGGCAATATAAGACTTATGTTCATTACTTTTGCATTTATACAAATGGTTGGATGACTCTAGAATACATTCTAATAGGGTTGAATCACTATATTGTATTGGCAACCCAAATGTAATGCAATAATTTCTATCTGACTTCTCACGAAGCACCAATTGCACTCCCTCCTCCTATTTTGTTTGCTAATCCCTTCAATTTACTATTTCCTCCTAATTTATCCCAGGGGAGAAGATGACTCTGAGCATCTCTGTCCTGCTTTCATTGACTGTGTTTCTTCTTGTCATTGTGGAGCTGATTCCTTCAACTTCCAGTTCTGTTCCCTTGATTGGCAAATACATGTTGTTCACTATGGTGTTTGTCATAACTTCTATCATCATCACTGTCATAGTGATCAATATCCACCATCGCTCACCCAGCACCCACACTATGCCACAGTGGGTGAGGAAGGTAAGCTGACCTACATTTTTCAAGCTTAGGACAGGAGATTGAGATAGATAAAAGGAAGTATATCTCCATTCAGTACATTCCCCAAACAATAGACTTTAGTGAGACAAATGAAGTGATGGACACCTTTAAGAAGAGATCAATAAAATAAGCTCTCAATAGATCCTAGACAAAATAGCTCTATATATTATCTCTTTTTATTAGAGGCAATATGTACATCCTAGCTCCAATTGCTCCAGTAAAGCATAAGCAGAAGGATACTACTTCTCTGAAGCATCTAACTCTATAAAGGTCTCGTAGCAATGGCTTGTTGTTAAGTCAGTGTTTGAACTGAAAGGCAAAGGAAGAAGATTTTCAAGAAATTAAGTTAAATTTAAATTTATTTTATATTTTAACTATAAGTTATTTTGTATATAAGTCAAATAACTTTTTTTCTTGTCTGTTCAATCTTCTTTTCAGTGGCTAGGGGATAGCTTTAGTGTTATATTATTTTGTTATAATTGCTTACATTTCTCTTTTTCCATTTTAATTAATATATATATATATATATATATATATATATATATATATATATATATAAGCTTACAAGGAAGTCAGCTGATTTCATTTTTAGCAACTGAAACTTCATGGCCAGCTCCATTCAATATGCCAATAACAATAATAAAACCAGTATTTGCCTTGAAACTGATAAAAGTCCATTCTAACTTCCCTTCCTAAGCAATAGCTGAACATTTAATAATCATTAAACAAGTAAGCAATAGTGGGTGACTGAATTTTTCTGATATAAGTCCTGTTGCTTCCTTGAGTCCCAGTTAGCATCCCAGTGTCAAATGGTACTGTAATCTATTTTCTGTTGTGATTAAGAGAAATGACATATGATAGTTTTGTTTAAATTCTCTAATTGGTATCTATATTTCTTTCAGATATTTATTGAAACAATTCCAAATGTTATGTTTTTCTCAACAATGAAGCGTCCATCCAAAAATAAGCAGGAGAACAGGATTTTCACTGATGACATGGATATCTCTGAAATCTCAGGGAAACAAGGACCAGCGACTATGAATTTCCAGACATCACTTACTAAAAATCCAGATGTTAAAAGTGCAATTGAAGGCATCAAATACATTGCCGAGTCGATGAAATCAGATCAAGAATCCAATGATGTAAGAATTAATAATCCAATGTGAATCCTTTGAAATCATGGTGTGTGTGTGTGTCAGAGAGAAAGAAACACAGACAGACAGTTCTAGGAATATGTAAGCCCTCAAAATATTCTGAACAACAAAATAGACAACACTGTTTTTGCCTTCTTGTGTGAATTTCATTCCTGATATGATGTAGGTAAATACAGGTAGTCCTCATCTTATGACCACAATTGAGCCCAAAATTTATGTTGCTAAGTGAAACATTGGTTAAGTGAGTCCTGCCTCATTTTATGACTTTTCTTGCCACAGTTGTTAAGTGAACCACTGCAGTTGTTAAGTTAGTTAAGTTAGTTAAGGTTGTTAAGTGAATTGGGTTTCCCCATTGACTTTGCTAGTCAGAATGTTGCAAAAGAGAATGACATAACCCTGGGACACTGCAATTGTCATAAATATGAGTCAATTGCCCAAACATTTGAATTTTGATCAGGTAACCCATTGGGATGCCGCAATGGTTGGAAGTGTGAAAATCGTCATCCCAGTGTCACCTTTTACAGTATCTTATAAGTTACTTTTTTTGGTGCTGTTGTTACTTTGAATCGTCACTAAATGAACTGTTGTAAGTCGAGGACTATCTGTATTGATAAGTCTGTTTCCCCAGTGGATAACTATGGCATATGGAAAATTGCAACTTGTAGTAAAGTCACAACTACATAGTCGCAACTACATAGTAAAGAACATGAAAAAAAGGAAGAAAAGGATACAAAAATCTTTTATATTTATGAAAATAAGAGAAAGAAAAGAAATAGCTGAATATATTGTGCAGTGACATTGATAAATACACATAATATAAATGAATGGATTAAAACACACATCAGGAAGTATGAATAGAGATCATCTGGATAGTTATGGGTGTATATCAAAGAAGAAATCCATAAACTGGTGATAGTTGCATGTTATACAATGGAAAAAGCAGAGGTATTTTTCAATATTTGAAAAACAAAGTGCAACTTTCTCAGTGAATAATAAGAAAAATATGACATTAGGTAACATGAATAAATGAATAGGAACAAAATAAAAGCATAAAGAATAATGATTGGATTACTTACAGATCCAAGAATTTTGGTGCATATCTGCATTTAAAATATCTGTTTTAATTTAAGAATAAATGTATTCATGTATTCATAAAGGTTGTGGAAGTTGCTTTGGTCAGACAATAAAGACTTAAGCTACAAAGTTCCACAGAAATGTGTGGAGTTACACTAGACCTATATCAAGAGGAACTACTCTACATCAAGAGGATGACTATGCATAATTTATAGAGAAAAAATAGTTGCAAGTATATAGTCCAAGAGAGTAAGAAAGGGTTAAGATTAAGAACTATAGAACAATTTTGATCAGAATTAAAATTGCTTTTAGACATATCAGAGAGGAAAAGCTTTTAACATAGTCAACATATTATTATCCATCTTATACACATAACTAAAATATTCCTTTCAGCATTCCATCACTTCAGTTTCATTCAAAATTGTGGGGGTTTTTTTGTTTTTTTTTTGAAGTGCAGGGGGGAAAGGCTAAATTAGGACCCTCCAGCAGAATGAGTGAACTTAAAAATGAAAAAGATAAAATCATTCAGGATGAAAAGGAATTGAGAGGATGGTGGAAGGAGCATATGTTGAAGAGTGGAATTAACTTTTATAAATGTTAGTGCCTAAAAAATGAATACATCAAGAGGACAGGAAGACCAAGAAAGTTGTAATCCTCAAAAAGCAAAGTAATGTGTAATAGGAGTACAGAGCAATATCCATATTGTATTAAATTAAATGTGAATGTTATATTCATATTCAGTTAGGAACACGTGATACTCACTGGTCCAGAACAATCTGCTTTTAGTTAGGGGAATTTATTTTTGGATAGTGCCAAATTGCATGGTCTGAAGTAGGTTTAGCACGATTCAGAAGGGAAACAGAAAATTCTGGGATCACAAACTTATTGGATTCCTGCACTGGTGAGTTTTGCACATTCTGAGAATCAGCATACGAACATGGTGAAAGAATTGTCTGCAAAAATAGAAAAGAAGTAACAGTATAGTGAATAGTGTTGATGTACACCAGAGTTAATTATGTTTATTTTCTTCTTTCTTAATTCTTCTGTTTAATTTCCTGCGCAAGTTATTTCTTTCTTCCTTCCAACTTTGCATAATATGGCTGATCCTGAAGGGGAATGGGGAGGGGGTGAAGAGAGAAGATAAGTTACAGTATGTGTATGCATATCCACAAAGTTTGCATATAGAAACCTTTCCTGGACAACTTGGCTGTGTGGCTTTTAGAGGGTTTCCTGGCCTTATCTATTATGGGATTCTCCCATGGGTAGGGCTGGGGCTTCAGTAAGGGATTATTTGGAAACCTAAGAATATGTCACAGGCACTCTCTTAAAATGGCTGCAGTAAAAAGGACAGCCAGTTAGAAAAACCCCATTTACTAGAAGGGCAGCTCTTCTCTCCAAGAAGCTGCCCAGGGAAAAATGAGCATATTTCTGTTGGAAGAAATAGCCATCTGGTTCAGTTCCAAGCCGGGAGAAAGACACTGGAAACATGGAGGCTGATTGGAAAGAAGATTTAATGATGAACAGAACCACCAAGCACATAGTTCTGGTGCAGCTGACAAAATGGAATTGAGAATGAGGGGTTTTTATACCTCCTGTAAGCTTTGCACTTGAGCTTTCTGTTCCTGTGCAAGAACATGTATTCTAGTGGCTGTTTCCAGATTCCAATGGGGTCAATGTGGGGGTTATGTAGGGGTCATAGCTGGCTCTATAGGAAAAGTACAAATCCTAGGTGTTTGTCTGAGCTAAGTTTCGTTGAAGTTTGGATTGCTCTAAGGCTGATGAAATAATTCCTATTGTGGCTTAATGGCTGTGTTAGATCTTGAGTGAGAGCTAATCCTACCATTCTGCCTTTGTTTCAAAATATCTGTTGAATGGGTTACGAAAACTGCATTTCTAAAAGCTGACTTCAGTATCTGCTGGGGGCAGGGAGATTGAGTCTGCTTTCTGTCTTTAAAAACCATGTTTCTCCATTTTTCATTTAGGGAAATATAAGTCTGCCTTTTTAACATTTCCCAAAATATTTAATTCTTCTAGGAGAGGAGTGGGTGCTAATTTTCTATATTTCCAAAAGAAGTGCTGGATTCCACCACCTACCCATTCTTTTTCTTCTACCAGAAAAGTCTTTTTAAAACTAATCTAGGATCTAGAGATATCTTAGAAATAAAAAATGAGACTTGATTTTGATGGTTTTCTATTCACCATCCTATCTTTCAATTTAGATTGTTTTTTTTTAAAGAACACTTCTAAATAAAACACAATTCAGTGGGGCAGGGTGCCAGACAGGTGACAAGGTTTATTATTCCCCAAATCATCAAAAGATTAAAAAGTTGTTGCTACAAGAAAATTTTGTCTTTTCTTTCCAGCTCAGTGTCTCAGTAGCCACCTAGTCAAATGTTACTGAATAGTATTTGGCTCCCTCCTCTGGCCAAAAATGTAATAATTGTTCAATACAGTAAATAGATTTGGAAGCAAACTATACAGCTTGTTGTAATAGCAGGTAAATATGCTCTGGGATAAATAGAGCTTTTATCTGGTCCTTCCCAAATCATTTATGCTTCTATCTGTAGCAGAGGTGTCAAACTCCTGGCCCACGGGCTGGATGTGTCAAATGTTGGCCACGTCCATGTCCGGTTTAACAATGTGTGTTTGCAATTCACTTTCCAATAACAACCAGATCTTCCTTTATTTTATTTTTGGTTTGCAATGTGGTCACTGCTCATTGTCTCTATTTGATCAAATCACCTCAACCTATTTTTCTTTTATTAAACATTTTTAAGAGCGAACAAGCAAATAAAAAAAGAAAAAAAATAGCTGATACATAAATATATCAGTACAATACAGTAATTGGTCAAAAGAATTGTGGAATCTGCATGGTTGGCACTTATTATATCTTTGAGAAATTAATCATAAAACCCAAAATATGTTACATTTGTTTAACAATATGAGGAAGGAATGTATTTCTTTTGTACTGATCGCTTACTTCTGTATTTAGCTCATTTTTATTTTATTGTATCATTATTTTCAATTCCGTATAATATAATATAATTTTTTATTATATTATTTCACTTATTAACTCAACCTCTTTGTTGTTTTTCTTACATTTTAAGTCACAGGCTTCCATATGTCATGGTCATTATAGTTATTGACTTTCATTGCCAATCATGTCTTTGGTCAATCAAAAGAAGAAAGTTTTTGAAGAAAAAAGCCATTTACATAACTCCTGGCTTTATGAAAATTTTGATTTCTTTCCCTTACATTTCTTTTTTTAACCATCAGGCTGCAGAAGAATGGAAGTTTGTTGCAATGGTGATTGATCATCTTCTCCTTGGCATCTTCATGTTAGTTTGCATCATTGGAACCCTTGCAGTTTTTGCTGGCCGTCTCCTGGAATTAAGCCAGCAAGGTTGAAATAAGGACCTTTGGTGAGAGAATGGTTTGTCCTTCAGTAAGCAAGGAAACTTTTTTAGCCCACTTCTGTCCTGTAGCTCCCAATATCCCTGTTTAGGAGAATCTCTCAATTGTTCCAAATGTTTTCATGTATAGTTCAGGGGCTGTAGCAGCAAAATAGGGTACAAATGTCCTTCAGTGAACATCCTAATATCAACAAAAGGAAAGATCCAAAACCATGTCTTAATTCATGCATTTTAAGGAACATCCATTTGCCCTCCTGATATTTCAAAATGCCAGTCAGTGTGAATAAATATGTAAGGATAATATAGACATATTTTAAGCTGTAAGTTGGTTACATCAATTAGCATTAAAGGGGGTCCAATGTGCCACCTTTTAGAATTCCCACAGCAAAGTGAATTCGAAGCCTTGTGTAAAATTTGACATCCACTCTCGAGATCTAAAGTTTCTGCTTCCACATATGACTATACAAATACAAAAAGTAAGGGATTTTCTGAATAAAATCACTGGGTCAAGAGTTAAATCCCTGCTCTGTTCTCGATATTTAAGGAAGTATCTAACAAGGCTATATAGAAATGTTTTTAGTCAAATTTCTCCAGCAATATGGGATACTGAAATAGAAAATAATCCTAGCTTATCCTGATTCCAACTAACACTTTGATCAGTGTAAGTGCTCATCCCCTTAATGAATTGATCGGTATAAGTTAATTTTCTCAGCAGGCTCAGCCACAGCTGACATGAACCATGATGTCAGATGACTCAGAGAATGAAGGATACCTCAGCTTGCTAGGGAATGTGCTCCGCTGTTATTTCCCAATCTTTCTAAAATGCCTCCAATTTTAGGGAGGTTAGAACTATCAGGGCATGGAGGAAAGTGTAGCTCCCCCCACTATGTTCAATGCCATTTCTCACCCCTGTGCACTTCCCAAGCAGGTGAAAATGAAAACCTATTGAGCAGTTTGAAGCATCTTCCTTTTGCAGATCCATTCATAGCTCCAGTTTGTGTGTTGATGGCCACAGAAGGGGGCAAAGCCCATGACAAAGTCTGTTAGCTACTCTTGAGTACAAATGGAGTGTCCCAGCTCCACCTCTTTCCTAACCAAGAACTTTCTGAAGATGCAAATCCAAAAGGCATCCTGTACACCAAATTAATAATGCTGCATAAAATGGTTTATCTCTGTATCCTGAATCTATTGGAATACCATTCTTGTTGAATTATCAATGACCCGAATTGTTCCTATGCAAAGAGTTGTTTGGTTTTTGCTTGTTTACAATTCCACCAACTTCCTCCTTTACTCCATTCCTTACTTTTGATGAGACGTGTTTCCATAATGTCTCCATCTCATCTTGAGGATTTGATTTCAGTGCCAACAAAAATGAAATAATACAGCAAGAAAACATAAAGGTGTCTCCTGTACCCATGTCCAGATGTGAGATTTAACCAAATCCAAGCCTGCCTTTCAAAGCTTAAGGTGTAAACCTGTGTGTCTTGTCATGCCAGTTTAACTGAATTCAACAGGAATTACTTCCTCATATAAATATAGGATAGCAACTTTCAAGAGCTGATTTCACTTATGCTAATATACAGCATGGCAAAAATTGCTGTTATAAAAACATTTGTGAATATGAATTTAAATATTGAGTTATTTTCTAATTCTACATAAAAATATTCTACGAAATAAAAATAAAATATTAAACTCATTAAAAAAACAATCACCCTCTTCAATCAAGTAATGGGGTCTTCAGATTATCTATTTATTTACAAGCTCTCTCTTCATGCTTAACATTTCTGCATAAATTGACATTGTGATTTGTAGGTTACATTGTTCCAATGAAACTTCAGTAAAAACTGTCAAAGTCATGATTTAAAAGTGGAAAATGTTTCATGGTATGAGTATAAATAATTCTGCAATCTCCCGTATGTGTGTCCTTTAGATACAAGTGTCTAACCAAGCAAAATTCATATATTTATCATATACACCATGTAACCATCTATCTTAATTACAGTTTTCTTTTTTTTAAAGAATTTTTATTGATTTTTAAAACAAACATAAACAAACAAAACATAAAAACATCAAGCCATCTTCCATATATGTACATACAGTGTGTCGGTTGGTTTACAATTTTTTTTGTGCTTCCATTTGGTAGTCCTCAATTACAATTATATTATATTTGATCTCATATTTTAAATCCAATATTAAATGCATTAATATCTTTATCAATCAATCATTTGACTATAATTATTCATTCATGCTTTAAGAAATAATTATATTTTACCCAATTTATTTTGTGACTATTCATATTATCATCCCAAATCTATCCTAAAATCATTTTGTAGATATAAGGAAAAAAAATACATCTTTATACATTTAGTATTTTCTAAAAGTCTACATATTTCGTTACTATATTTTATTATCTAACCATTGATAGAATAGATCCCAAATTTTATAAAATTGTTTATCTTCTTGCTCTCTAATTTCAAATGTCAATCTACTCATTTCAGCACATTCTAATATTTTCTTAATAATTTCGTCCTGTGATGGTATTTTCTCATTTTTCCAGTTTTTAGCAAATACAATCCTAGCCGCTGTTAATACATTTACAATCAGGTATTTCAAGTCTTTACTATACATTTCAGGCAAAATTCTCAATAAAAATATCTCTGGCTTCAAATCTATGTTTTTTTTGTCATTTTTTCCAACCACATATGGATTTTAGTCCAATATTTTTTAGCATCCACGCAAATCCACCACATATGGTAATATGAGCCAGGTGTCTGATGACATTTCCAACATTTTTCGGATTTATTCTTGAACATTCTTGCTATTCTTGTTAGGGGAAAATGCCACCTATAAAACATCTTATACAAATTTTCTTTATATGCTGTTGACATTGTCATCTTATAATTTTGAGACCACAATTTTTGCCATTTCTCTAGGTCAGTCCCATATCCAAAATTCTTCCCCCAAGCAATCAGTTTCTTTAACTTGTTCTTCTTCTAGTTTAATTTCTAATAAATATCCATACAATTTTTTAATCACCTTTTCATCAGTACCTGTCAAAATCTTATCTAAATCAGTCAGTTTATCATAAAAACCTTCTGTTTTGGAATCTTTATCATACCTTGAATGTATTTGCACATATGAAAACCAATTCATCTTTATACCTTGTTCCTCTAATTTTTGCATAGATTTAAGTTCACCCTTTTCATTCAATATTTCACCATATCTAACTGTTTGTTCCTTTTTATATATTATAGGATAAGAAAATGCTTCAATAGTCAAAAGCCAGACTGGAATTTTCAAATAACATTGTCTTTTAATCTTCTCCCAGTTTAACCACAGAGACTCCCATATATAATGTCTTCTAAAATACCCCTGTATTTTAGTTCCTTTGTACCATAAAAAAGCATGCCACCCCAACAACAAATCATGTCCTTCTAATGCCAACAATCTAGTATTTTTTTAATGTTATCCATTCCTTAACCCACATCAAATTTGTAGCTTGGTAATACAAGTCCCAATTAGGCAAACCAAATCCACCTCTTATTCTAGAATCTTGCAAAAGTTTTAACTTTATTCTCGCTTTCTTACCTTGCCATATATATTTCAACACAATTTTATTCAAATCTTCAAAGTAATATTTTCCAAGCCTAATTGGAATTGTCTGAAACAAATATAAAATTCTGGGTAATATATTAATCTTGATTGTTGATATTCTCCCTATTAATGACAGTTGTAAATTTTCCCATTTCGCCAAATCAAGTGCTATCTGCTGTTTAAGTTTGTTACAATTATTCTCTTTTAATGTACTGCATCTTGCTGTCAAATATATGCCCAAGTACTTGATCTTATTCGTGACCTGGATTTTCAGTAAGTCTGCCAGTTCTTCCTTTTGTCTCGATAGCATGTTCCTTGTCAGGATCTTTGTCTTATCTTTATTTATTTTCAAACCAGCCACCTTACCATATGTCTCTATCTTTTCTATCAATTTTGGTGCTGTTTCTAGTGGATCTTCCAAGATAAAAACCAGGTCATCTGCAAATGCTTGCAACTTAAATTCTTCTTTTTTAATTTTCATCCCTTTTATGTTCTTTTCATCTCTAATGTTTCTATTTAGCATTTCTTAATTGCAGTTTTCTGATGAGATGCAGTTTAGCACAACCAACAATCATGGTTTTTCATTTGGGATAATCTGCACTCAAAATTTTTGTGTTCCATGGGTATGATCAAACCCAGCCAACCCAGCTTTCTATTAGCTGACATAAATTGCAATCTGGAAAAGACTGATAAGAAAAGAAGATGTAGTTGGCAAGAATCATCTTAGGTATCTATATTGATCCCAAACTAATTGGGAATAGGAAGATGCATAAGATTCCATCATTTGCCAAATTAAAATACACCAAATTATACAAATTACATAAAATGCTTTGTTGTCTCCAAAATGGCAGCTGTGGTGATGTTGTGGTTAGAATGCAGTACTGCAGGTTACTTCTGCTGACTGCCAGCATTTCAGCAGTTTGAGTCCAACAGGCTCAAGGTTGACTCAGCCTTCCATCTTTCTGAGATTGGTAAACTGAGGACCCAGATTGTTGTGGGCAATATACTGATTCTGTGAACTGCTTAGAGAGGGCTGTAAAGCACTATGAAGCTGTATGTAAGTCTAAGTGCTATTGCTATTTTCCAAAGCACCTGATGGCTAGGCAAGGAATAATGGATGGAAACTGATCAAGGAGAAATTTTCTGACAGTGAGAACAATCAACCAATGGAACAGTTTGCCTTCAGAACTTGCAGGGGCTTTGTCACTGGAAGCTTTCAAGAAGAGACTGGACTTCCATTTGTCGGAAATAGTGCAGGATCTCCAGCTTGGGTGGAAGATTGGACTAGATGACCTACAAGGTCCCTTCCAATTCTTTTAATCTGTTAATCTGCTACTTTTTAGTGGAGGACTTTGTGAAGCTTTCTTTCATAGCAGTTATCTTTTCTTTTCTCACCTCTTCCTACCCCAAGTGGGGAAGAAGCTGCAAGTGGCTTCAGATTAAATAACTATAAAATGACCTCTGTCAGTTATATGAGCAAGGATGTACTTTTCTTGTCAGGCAGGCTGGCATAACCCAAGTAGTGCTAATTAAAACACTGACATGGGCATCAGATTTCAAAAGTGGTAAACACTAAAGCTGTGATCATAGTGGAATGTTTGAGTTTGCTCATAAAGTTGCTTACACTCAAAGTTATGTGTACCGGCAATCTAGATAGATGAGGTCAGACTCTTCTTGAAAAAAATAATAAACCTCAGCAGGGAACAAACCATAAACCAAAGGAATCATTCTTGTGTCTCAGAAGATTACCTCCCTGAGAAAGAGGCTGCTTTCCATAATTGACAACCTTAATGCCATTTTCTCCATTCATTTGTGAATATCCTGAGCTGGATGTGATAAGAAGGAATAGCAATAGCAAAAACACTTAAGACTTATATACTACTCCACAGTGTTCACATCAGTGGTGGTATTGTGAGGTGGAAGCAGATAAAAAACCACCAAAAGATTCGTTGATCCAAGGAAAACAAGGTTTTATTCACGTGTCTGCAGAGAGGGGTTCCCTCAGGCATTGAAGGAACACAGAGCAAAATTCAGGCAGCATTTTTATACCCTAACTGTCCACCCCCTCGTACGAGGGCTCGGCTCACATTCTTTCTGTTTTCAAATTGACACATATATTTTGAAGGTTCACACTAGCTCCCTATCTAGCAAAAGCAGTTATACGGTTTCTGACATCGCAGCACTTTATTACAATTCCCCATTGCTCTAGCCTTATCTTGTTTTTTTCTCTTGTTCTCAGAGTTACTGAGTTTGAGACACACTTCCTTATTTAATTCAATGGGCCATCCAGCATGACTTCGGTTCTGCTCACAATTCCCCCTTTTTCTTTTTCCACTCTTGTCTCAAACTCAAATAGCAGATCCTCTGCTTCTTTCAGATTGATTTCTCTCTGATACATCATTAGAGGTTCTGCTTCCTGCTTCTTCTCAAATCTTGAACCCAAGGATTTCCCTATCTTCCCACACGTTGTTATTGCACCAGGGAGACACTGAACACAACAACACAACAATACAAAGCATATAATAATCAATATAATTCCCATTATGGTAGATCTAAACCAAGTGGAACTGGGAAGCCAAAACCATAGTGCTCTCCACAGGTCTGGCAATGAGGAGTCACCTCTTTGTGATAATGGATTAGAGCGAATACGTTCTTCCATTACTTTTACTGTCTTTGTAATATTGGGTTGGAAATCATGGATGTATACACAGCAATGTGAATGAATCAGAGCACACACACACCCTTTTGTAGCTAATACAATGTCTAAAGCATACCTATTTTGTAGAGCAACCTGTCTTACTTCAGAAAGCTCAGTGTTAATCATTTTAATATTCTTTATTGTATCATTGAACATTGTTACCGTGAAGTTATTTAGAATATGTATATCTCGGTAGTTCATGGCTACTCCCAATGGTGTTATTATACCACGGGAGATTTGGGTCCAGAGTCTCTGGGTAAGGCCAGATTCTGAGTCTCTTTTATAGGGGAAGGCCATCAAGTTTATATATCACCGGTATCACATACCCGAGTGTACATGTGCCACTCCAGTAAGGTGGCATCTCCCTGTATGCATATTTCCCACACAATACCCATCTAAAGTTTTCCATAGCATAGGTCTGTTGTGATATTCAGGTCCAATTGATCATTTCCTCAAAATGCATACACATCTGATACTGATCTTGATTAAAATAATCTAATTTATGATAACTCTTGGTATAGCTATGGTTACTACAGGATGATGGCATATCAAAAGTCTTATTACATTTTTCCCAATCTCCTAAATGGAGCCCTCTAGTTTCATTTCTCCTAAAACACACATACGTCATTTCCCTTAAATGAACAAAAATCCTTCCTGTTATATTTCGTTCTACACCATATTTTTCTGTCCCGTGCCCCTGTGGTCTTAGTCTGTTCTGATCAAGTGGAATTGCATGTAGGATTAATCCTTCACCTGTTCTTCCTGGCATGTACATGCATAACCAGCAATTGGTGATGTTCATGGAATGTGAGACCTTCTTCAGATCCTTTATGAACACATTGTCATCCCACAAGTCTGTTCCCAAGTCACCCGCAGGTTCAACATATTGTGAACTTCTTTGATGTATTAATGTAAATATAGTTGCAACAAATAGTCCTCTCCAGAGTTCAGCTGAAATATCCATGGTGGTTTCTGCTGGCTATTTCTTCAAGGTTACCTTTCGCGGCTGACCGTCCACTGGGATTGCCTTCCAAGGTTTCTCAGGTTCCGGTGCTTTCTTGACTCTGCTGTAATGCATCCAGCCTCCTTCCTGAGTACGGACTGCAGATTCAGTCGTCAGTAGCACCTGGTATGGACCTTCCCAGCTAGGTTGCAGTTTTTCACTTCTCCAAGTCTTTATCAGGACCCAGTCTCCAGTCTCGTGTGGGTGTTGGCTACCAGCCAAAGGTGGTCGTTGCACCAACAGCCCCTGTTTGTGAAGAGAAAGCAAAGACCGAGACAGTGCCAGCAAATATTTCCGAAGGAATAAGTCCCTGAACTCTGGTATGGGATTGCCTAGTTTGGACAAATAGGGTCTCCCCATCAGCATTTCAAAAGGAGAAACCCCTGTGTCTTTCCTTGGACAAGTTCTGATCCTGAGCAGAGCTAAGGGAAGATTCTTTGTCCATGGCAAGCCATTTTCAAGTTGTAGTTTGGTCAAGTGTTTATTCAATTCCCCATTCGCTTTTTCAATTTTTCCACTGGATTCAGGATGCCATAGCGTGTGTAATTTCCATTTCACCCCCACCACCTCCATTACCCTTTGCAGAACCTTTTGGGTGAAATGAGTTCCTCTGTCTGAATCTATTGCTTCCATCATTCCATATTGTGGGATAATCTGTTCTAGTAAGATCTTGGTTACTGTGGGAGCTGTGGCTCTTCTAGTGGGATAAGCCTCTACCCACCCCGTTAGTTGATCTTTGATCACAAGCAGGTATTTCCAACCCCCCTTTTCTGGCAACTCAGTGAAATCAATTTGTGCTCTCTGAAAAGGCCAATCCACTAGGGGTCGCCCTCCCATCTCTTTCTTGCATGCCGCTTTCTTATTTACTTTCAAACAAATCAAACATTTTCAGCAGATGCTCTGAGCTACCATCCACATTCTCAGACTCCAATAGTGAGGTTTAACGGACATGACCAAGGCCTCCGTTCCCCAATGTCCTCCTTCATGAACTTTCTCCAATATTCCCCTCATGACAATGGGTGACACCACCTTGACTCCCTCCGACGTCTTCCATCCCTCTGGGGTTTTGACACATCCCTCTTTCTCCAACTCCAACTTTTCCTTTTTCTCTGGCTCCCATTCCTCCCTCTCGTCCTCCTTTTCCAGTATTGGTATAGATACCATTACCAACTCTATCTCCCCTGCTGCTTCCTTCGTCCATTTGTCTGCCCATCGGTTTCCCACAACCTCCGGTGTGTTCCCCTTCTGATGTGCGTTCACATGGACAATTGATACTCGGCTGGGGAGTTGCAATGCCTCTAAGTGCCTCTACTAACTGCACTTGATCTATTTGCTTCCCATCCACCTTGATATACCCTCTTTCTCTCCAGATTTTCCCAAACGTGTGCACCACCACCCAGGCATACTTGGAATCAGTCCAATTCATTATTTCCATCCCCTCAGCCAATTGCAAGACTCTGGTCAGGGCAAGCAATTCACATTTCTGGGCTGACCAAGCAGCTGGGAGTGACCCTTTCTCTATTACCTCACCTTCCCTGGTTACTATTGCAAACCCAGATTTTTGCTTTCCATTTTCCACCCTGCTAGATCCATCTATAAACCACCTCTCTCCCTTCTCCAATGGAGTCTCTTCCAAGTCCTCTCTAACCTTCGTCATGAGATCCACTTGCAATAGACAGTCATGGTCTTCCGGTTCCCACGCCTGCCTTCTCCCCTCCAAGAATTCTGCTGTATTTAGGTTCTTGTCTGTCCCTATTATTACATCAGGACTGGTTCTCAAAATGGTTTTATACTTCAATATCCTCCCTTCAGTCATCCAAGTGGTAGCCAGCTGGCTCAACACTGAGTTGACCTGATGAGGCGAATGCACCACCAAAGCTCCCCCAAAGGTTAACTTTTTGCTCTCCACCACCAACATCGCTGTTTCTGCCACAGCCTGAACACAAACTGGCTATCCTTTCATAACCGGCTCCAAACCCTTGCTTAGGAGGCTACCGGCTGGTACTGCCCCCCCTCTTTTGGGCAAAGACTCCAACTGCTGTTCCCTGAGTCACCGCCACATACAAATGAAACGGTAATTTCAGGTTTGGCAAGGCTAAAACCGGAGCGGTTGACAAAGCCTTCTTCAGCTCTTCCCACCTTTCACGATCTCCCTCCTCCCATTCTACGTGCTCTCCCTTTCCAGGCAACTTTCTATGAAAATACTGTGCCAACACTGTGAATTAGTCTCCCCAGATTCTGCAATACCCCAATAATCCCAACGCTTTCCGCACCTCTGTCTTGCTCCTGGGAGGAGCCAAGCTCATGATCTCCTTCACCCTTTCAGGGTCCAAGGACCTAACCCCCTGCTGAATGTAATGTCCCAAATATTTCACCTTTTTTTCAACAAACTGAAGCTTCTCTTTTGAAACTTTCAGCCCCTGCTCCTTCAGCCAATTCAACAGACTCACAGAAGCCACTCTCACTTCCTTCTCTTTCTCCCCAGTTAACAACAAGTCATCCACGTACTGAATTAGGGTGATTCCTTTCTCTCTCAAAAACGACACCAACTTTTCTTCCAACGCCTGTCCAAACAACAAAGGGCTCTCGGTATATCCCTGAGGAAGTACCGTCCACCTCAACTGCTGTTTCCTTCCACTCTCAGAATCATTCCATTCAAAGGCAAACAAGTCTCTACTCCTCTACTCCAAGGGGCACGCCCAAAAGGCATCCTTCAGATCTATCACAGTAAATCATTTGTCTTTGGGAGGGATCCGCCCCAAGATGGTAAAGGGATCAGGAACCACTGGGAATCTAGGAACCACTATCTCATTGATCCTCCTCAAATCATTAACCAATCTATACTTCCCATCCTTTTTTATTACTGCTAAAACCGGTGAATTGAACGGTGACATAGTAGGTTCCAACAGTCCCTGCTTCAATCATCTGTCAATCACTGGTTTCAACCCTTCCCTACCTCTCTTACTCAGAGAATATTGTGGAGTCCACAGTTTAGTTATCCCTGGTTGTATCTTGATCTGAATGGGCTGTATTGCCATCCTACTAGCCCCTTCACCTCCTGCCCACACATCTGATGATATCTTCTCCTCATCTTCCGTTGTTAGCATACACATGCGAACTTCCTTCTATCCCACAATTCTATTCCAAAAACATCCAACAAGTCTCTTCCTAGCAAGTTCACCCCTGAATCCGGAATATACAATATTTCGGTTTCAGTAACCACATCATTCAATTCCAATCTCACCTCTTCCAAAATCTTGACCTCTTGGGATTTCCCACTCACCCCAACCACCTTTAAAGTCTGCTTTGACCTGCATGCTCCCTCTACCGGATCGCATACAGATGTCCGGCTTGCGCCGGTGTCGATCAGGAACAGCCGTTCCTGATGGTCAGGACCCACTAACACATTTACCAGTGGCTCCCCACGGGTCCCTCTTGGGGAGCCAGAACTTCCCTAATCTTATAGGGCATAGCTTCGTTCCTCTGGGGTTTTGGGTCATTCGCGCGCAAAATGTCCCTCTTTCCCGCATCTGAAGCAAGTTCTACTCTGGGACAGCTGTCAGAATCGACCGCCTCGATTGCCCCCTGGACCTCCTCGCCTAACTGGGGGTCTCCACCCCCTGCTGGAAGATCTTTCATCTCTCCACCTTGGCCTCGGATCTGACATCTGGGTCTCCCTGTTTTTCCTAACTTCATTCTTGGCTGCCGTTTGCACAGCAGCTACCATCATCTGAGACTTCTGTTGGTTTTAACTGAGTCTCGGTTCACAAAAGCTTGTTGGGCTGCTCTCATCAAATCTGTCATGCCCAAATCAGTACATCCCTCTGTCTTCTGGATCTTTTTCTGGATATCTGGCCATGCTTTGGTGATGAATTGCATCTTCAGGAGAGTCTCAAAGGCAGGGGTTTCTGGCTCCACTCCGGAGTACTTGGTTAACCCTTCATGGAGCCAAGCACAGAAATCCCCCGGGGACTCATCCTTTCCTTGTGTTATTTCAAATGCTTTGGTGAAGTTTTTCTCTTGAGGGATGGCCAATTTAATTCCTTCAATGATCATGTGTTTCATATCTTTCATGTGCTCCCTATGAGCGTTATTATTGATGTTCCAATTTCGATCGGCTATGGGGAACTTTGTGTCTGCAGCCACTGCTCCCTGTTGCCCTGCATGTCTCCTATCCCAGGCAGCCATTGCTGCCCTCCTAATGAGGTTCCTCTTTTCAGGGGTGAAAAGGTGTCCAAGAATATACATCAGTTCTTGGTATGTGTATTCACTGGGCCCCAGAAACAATTCCAACTGTTCCGCCACTTCATGAGCATTCTCATGGAGTTTCGGAAGGATCTTTTTCAGATCCCGTAACTCAGCAGATTTTATGGGGACAGCCACGAAAACGGTGACTGGATTTCCCTGCGCATTCATACCATTTGGGACTTCTCTGACTGGGAAGGCCGACACGGGATTGGCCGACCTTCCTCCTCAAGGCAAATTCTCTAGGTCCTTGTTTAACTGAGTCAGTTCCCTTCTGAGTCCTGGATATGCAGGTGGAGGTGAGCCTGGGCAACTGGAGCCGGCAGGGGCGGTGGTGCCAGGACTGCCGGAGCCGATGCCGGTGGATTCCCCATCCAGTCCTCAGTTTCGCTTTCCTCCACCTTGCTGACAAACTGTCCTACTTCTGTTTCTGGTGGAACTAGACCTTCAAAATGAGCATGATACCATACTTCCACATAGGGTATTTGCTCCTTCATCCGGTGTTTCACTATATACTCTTTCAACTGAGTTATCCAGTACGTGCTGGTATTCCCTTCGGGATCCCAGTGGTAAGGAAACTCAGGGTCTACTAGGGGATACTTAGGCCACCTATATTGGCATAGGTAGATCATTTTCTTTTTCTCTAGATTCCGAGTGTAAGTCCTCAGACGGGGCAACGACCATCGTTGTAGTAGCTGACCCAATGGGGAGTCAGTCGGAATCAGCCTTCTTGGGGTCTTTTCTATCTCAATACCCGTTCCCTCTTGGAATGTCTCACACTTGCTTTGTTCCTTTCCCATTCTCCACGCTACCCGCCAACAATCACCCAGAGATTCCCAACTCAGCAGTCGCTGGATTCCCAGAGTTTAAGGACAGTATATCCCTTCTTCTATCCTGAAAGGCAACAAACTCAACTGATACACCCCTGGTCTCCCGGAGATGAAAGGAGTGTGGGCATCCCCACTTCAGGTGATCAACGACACTGCCAGAGCGTCAGGCCAGCTTCTCTCTCTCTTGTTTCCAAGGATCATCTGCTGAATGCAATTACCCCGGGATCCAACTGAGACAAGGGAGGGGCCCCTCTACAATGGGAGGCGGTGGTGCCACACTTATCCAGTCCCTTTTCTCCAGTCAAAATTCCATCGGGCCCCACATTGGGCGCCAAATTGTGAGGTGGAAGCAGATAAAAAACCACCAAAAGATTCTTTGATCCAAGGAAAACAAGGTTTTATTCATGTGTCTGCAGAGACGGGTTCCCTCAGGCACTGAAGAAACACAGAGCAAAATTCAGGCAGCATTTTTATACCCTAACTGTCCGCCCCCTCGTACGAGGGCTTGGCTCACATTCTTTCTGTTTTCAAATTGACACATATATTTTGAAGGTTCATACTAGTTCCCTATCTAGCAAAAGCAGTTACACGGTTTCTGACATCGCAGCACTTTATTACAGTTCCCCATTGTTCTAGCCTTACCTTGTTTTTTTCTCTTGTGCACAAACGGGAACACTTTCTTATTTAGCAGAGCTACTGAGTTTGAGACACACTTCCTTATTTAATTCAATGGGTCATCCAACATGACTTCGGTTCTGCTCACAGTATGAACCAGTAGTAAAAAAAAAAAAGCAATGATCAGCTGAGAGGAGGAAAAAAAAACTAGGACTGTGATGGCCAACCTATGTCATGCATGCCACAAGTGGCACACAGAGCCATTTGTGTCAGCACAGAAGCTGCAGGCAAACTTACCTCACTGTGCATGCACGCGCCTCACAGCTGATTTTTTGACTGGTTTGAGATCTTTTTCGGCCTCCGAGATGCTTGGAAAAAACCTCTGCAAGGCTTTTCAGGATGAATAGGCCTGTTTTGTCACTTCCTGTAATACTGGAAGTGATGAAATGGGCCTAATATTCAGCATGAAAAGCCTTGAAGAAGCTTTTTCCAAGCCTCTGGGAGGCCGAAAAAGGCCTCAAACCAGCCAAAAAATCAGCTGTGAGATGCAGTGCAGGTAAGGGGATGGTGGTGGGGGTTGTGCATGCATGTGCAGTGGGCATGGGTGGCGTGCATTACATTCTGGGTGCTGGCAAATGAGTGTGCACACACTAACACACATGCAGTTTTTGCCCCAGGAGCCCAAAAAGATTAGCCACCACTGTCCTAGGACAATCATCTGAGAGGAGAAAGAAGAGAAAAGCGCAGGATCGGCCCTCCCACCTGCCCCTGTGCTTTTCTCTTCTTTATCCTCTCAGATGATTTGTGCTGCAGGTCTGAGCTGGGGAGCAATCAGATGGAAGGTGCATGGGGAAAGCTGCATGCTGGTGTTAGGCAACGCATGCCCATCAAGCCATGCCCACTGAATCGGTGGTAAAACAATTTGAATCCCACCACTGGTTCACAGCCATTTCTAAGAGGTTTACAGAGTTGGCATATTACCCCCAACAATCTGGGCCCTCATTTTATCGATCTTGGAAGGAGGGAAAGCTGAGTCAATCTTGAGCTGGTCAGAATCAGTGAGTTAGCTTGCAGTACAGCATTCTAACCACTATGACTGCTACACAGAAGCCATATTTGCTTACAAAGACCCAGAAAGGCATGGCCAGAGGAGCAGCAAGGCATTAATGGACATTACAAAGAATCCTATGGCAAGAGGAAAAAGCCCTTTTATGATAGAAAATTATGGAGTCCCCAACAAATCCTTAAAGTAATGATGATGACGATGATGATGATGATGATGATGATGATGATGATGATGATGATGAGAAAGATAAAAAAAGTCTGGCTAGTGAATGTTGCAGTACCCGAAGACCATAGAAGAGAAGAGAAAGAACTGGAGAAAATCACAATATACAAAGACCTGTTCCCAAGGACCTAAGATAGAGGGATGTTATTTAATAATATTAAAGGTATCATCACAGGACATTTATTGTTTATTATCAACATCATATTTACCATCTTAATCTTGGCTCTGCCTTGACTTTCTTTCTTTGGTTCTTTCTATCCAGGAGAGCAAGACTGACGCTAATGATTCAATTACATTGTGATATGTGATTGAGAACTAACACTTTAAGTGTGTGTCACAGAGAGATTAGCCATGTCCCCTCTTACATCTTTTAAACACATTCATCCATCACTGTGCCAAAATAGCAACAGCAAGGCCAGGCTTTCTATCACTTTAAGAACGCTGTGAAGATGCTGTAAGTCACTAGTGGCAAAAAAGGCATTATCTTTCTCAAAGTAAATCAAAAAATAAGGTAGATTATCTTCCTTGGCATTGATCTTTGGAGGGCTGGTTCACTTAACGAGTTAGCCAGTCATGCAATTATAGTTCTTTATTTTTGGCTTTCGCAGCACCTGGCCACATTAAGTGGATCAAGAGCAGTTTTTGCAGAACCGAGTCTCTGCCTGACCACTTCTTACAGTTCTTCCTGGTATACTTGACCTCTCGCAGCAAGAAAACACTGGCAAGTCTTCATTCTCTTATTGTGGAGGTTACGCTTGTGGTTGCAGCACAGAATCATAGAAACACGGAATTGGAAGGTACCTCAGAGGGTATCTAATCCAAACCCACTGCTCAGTACAAGATTTAGGAGAATATATTGGACTTATAGCAAAGATGAATTCACCACATCATGTTGCAGCCTGTTCCATGTGGCAGCTTGCAGAGTTAGGACTTTCTTCTTGATATCTAACCTGAACACTGCAGAAGTATGAAGGGCTCAACTGGAGTATGAAATTAGGAATAAAGTGTGAATGTAGAATTAGAATAAAACTAGTTGAGTCCTTAAGGCTCCATCCACACAGTGTCCTTGCTCCAGTTGTAAGACTAACCACCTATCATTTGCTGAGGACTTATCCTTACAATAGAAGCCTCCATTTCAGGGCCAGCCTGCTTCTGGCAAGGGCAAAGTTGGATCTGATAGAAAAGTAGTGTTTTCCACAGGGGTGGGATTGAAATTTGTTAACAATTGGTTCTGTGGCCGTGGCTTAGTTGACGGGTGTGGCTTGGTGATCATGTGACTGGGTAGGCATGGCCAACTTGACATCACTCACATCAAGGGGCGTTTCTTCTCCCCTGGCCTCTCATGACAGTGGGGATGCTGCAACGGTCGTAAGTGTGAAAAACAGTCATAAGTCACTTTTTTCAGTGCCATTGTAACTTTGAATTTAATTATTTGTATTGTGTTTGAATATTTTCTTACCTCATGGTTTCTTTTTCTATCTGGGGAGCGGGTCTTCCTCACTGCTTTAGAACTATCTGGCACTGTCCTTTTGAGGTGTACTTCCAAGAGGCAGGATGCAAGCTTGGCACTGATTTTTTTTACTGCCTTTCTGGGGGCATGTGACCTTTCCTTAAATCTGGATGATTTCCTTAGGATATCTTATGAGGTGAGTGATCGTTATCTATCAGTGATCTGGTATCTTTAAGTGGTGCAAATGGATCTAAGGGTTGCTTTTCCTGGATATGCTTTTTCTGGAGAGCTTAAATGACCTCTCTGCTGAAGAGTTTCACTTTATGAGCAAGAGTTGGCTGCTTGATAGTTATCACTGCATTTTAACTATTTTCATTCCTCAAGGTGCTCTGGCACCCTGCCTGATTTGTAACTCTGGCTTGCAGGTATTTTTAATCTAATGATTGCAATTTAGGGGAGCTTTTGCAAGCAAAGAAGCTTTTTGTATTTTTGTACAGGTAATCCTTGACTTACAACAGTTCATTTAGTGACCATTCAAAGTTACAATGGCACTGAAAAAAGTGACTGATGACTGTTTTTCACACTTATGACAGTTGCAGCATCCCCACTGTCATGAGAGGCCAGGCGAGGAGAAGTGCCCCTTGACATGAGTGATGTTGGGTTGGCCACGCCCACCCAGTCACATGACCACCAAGCCACACCCACCAACTAAGCCATGCCCACAGAACCAGTTGTTAAAAAAACTGAATCCCACTCCTGCTTCATACTATGCTCATCTCAGCCTTCCTTACCTTCCCTGTTTCATTCTTCTGATCTTCTACCTGCCCTCCTCTCCCTTTGACTGCCACCTTGACTTGAGTAGCAACCTATCTTTCACTTTTATCTTAAGAAACTAAATCAAAGCCATCAGGTTTGGCAAAGACAGCTTGGAAGGATCCATGTGTTGCTCAGGGATATGGAAGTGAGGTGGAGAACAGACAAAGAGATTATTCTCTTACGCTTCTCTACTTCCCCAACAGCAGAAGTACAAAAGCCTCCACTTTGGGCCAACTGAACCATTAACTATATATACATTCAGCAGTTCTACTGATCTTCTCCCTAAGGCACAGTAAGAAGACCATGTGGAGCAGCAGTTTTCAAAATTACTTTCCTTCCTTCTCAAGGCCAGGAGGAAAGCATATTGTAAGGACCGCATATCTGAGCCCTAAACCAGGGGTCCCCAACCACCAGTCCATGCACCAGCACTGGTCCATGGCATGCCAGCCACCAAGCCATGCTAATAAGCGAAAGTCCATCCATGGGCTGGAGGCAGCATGTGAAACCATGCTCCTCCGGTCCACAGAAAAACCTTTCTCCATCGAACCGGTCCCTGTTGCCCAAAAGGTTGGGGACCACTGGCCTAAACCATTCATAGGCTGCCTTTTTTTGACCCCTTGATTTTTTTCTTAGGAATTGATGGTGTTGTTACTTCTTTGGCCAGCAACATCCACTGCTCTGAGGGTTTGTGGAAAAGCTGCTAGTGCATCAGTTGACAGATTATCTCATCAATAGCAACTCAAGTTGATGATGTCATGTCTGGGAAAAAGTGTTGGAAACTCACTCCACTTTAATGAACTCAGTGTAAATGAGGTTGGGAAATTCCTGTTGGTTTCCCCAATTCTTACATTAGATTTTTTTGTTTTGTTTTTAATCTGTACATCACCCAGAATTTTGCTGAATCGGCAGCCTACAAATGGGATAAAAACATACATTCTGTATTTACCCATGATCAGAGTGAAAAATACCCCTACTCAAATCTGTACAGTTCTTGATTCCTCATTCTTGCCAGAGACATAGCATTATAAGATCAGAAGGTTTTGTAATGTCTGCATCGGTAGCCCAGAAAAGTGGGATGACCACAGGGAAACAATTATTATTGATAAAGTGTGCATACACATGGGGAGATCCCATAGCCTCTGATGATGACCTATTTTATTGATTTAATTCATTGATTTTATTGATTCAAGATCTGTTCATTCCTATTCTAGGATTTTCATCTTAATTTTAGGTGAGATGGACATTTTGATAGCAAATAATTTATATTTTAAGTTATATAAAGCTGGTGGCACAGTGGTTAAAGTGCAGTATTGCAGGCAAATTGTCCACAGCCTGGAATTAGATCCTGATGGGGCTAAAGATTCAGCCTTTCTTCCTTTCTTACAAGGTCAGTAAAATGAGGACCCGGGTTGTTGGGGGCAAAATGCAAATAATGTTTCTTCACTGTAAACACCACCACCCCAGCACTATGGGACTGTATACAAACCTAAACGTTATTTCTATATTCTAATATGCATTAAATATACATCATCTCAATAAGGGTTGTATTTTAATTTTAATCCACAATGAATCCTGGTTTGATTTTCTAAATTTGCCAATGAATTGTGCTCAACTGACCAGATTTGGTTGCAAATGACAGGGTGTACATTTCAAAACGTTCTCTGGTTATACTCCTCCTGTTTTTAGCATAGAATTTTCAAATTGCTCAACTCTTCTGCTCTCTTAAAGTTTATACTTGTTCTCTTTGCTGTGGTTTTCTCTCGTGCAAAGGCAACATTGGCCTTATGTGGAAGCTGACTAAGCAGTTCCTGTTTTCACTTTTATAAAAAAAAGATGAAGATGCTGACAGCAATAGACCATGTTTAACTTAAGGATACGCCAAGTTTCCTCCAGCAAAATTCAGCCACCCAACAATTGGAAAGCGCCCTCTGGCACAGTGTTTCACAAATTTGGCCAGAATTCTGGAAATCCACACATCTCATGTTAAAAAGTTTGAAAATCACTGATCTAGCATGACAAAAATCTGATTTGGATACTAGAAGAGCTTATTCATGAACATGGCATTATTAAAATGCCGATACTGAACCAGTATTGTTGTATATGAATCATTTTAATAATGCCATGTTTCAATTGAGCCTTGCTGTGTAAAGATCACTAATATGGTCTGTTTTGGTTCTTGGAAAATTATAAATACTGTATTGAACTTGTCAGCTTTTACTCATCTTATCTAATATCAGACCAAGTTTCAGGATCCAAGTTTACATATGTATCTCCATGCGTACTCTGCTTCATTAATCAAAGAAAGAAAAAAAATAGTGTTAGCATAATAATGGTAGAAATAAAAAAATAAAAACAGAAAACTTATCTTTCCAATGTTTTATAAACTTTAACGGTCATAAGTTCTGAACTGTGATCATAAAAATTGCTCAAAAATGTTTTTCCTCAGCTCTCTCTTAAAAAGAGATTAATTAAAATGCCAATAGAGGTAGCCCTCAGCTTATGATTTGATGTTTAGTAATTATTTCAAGAAACACCAGTGTTTCCTGGAAATATTTACAACCCAATTCTGAAATTCTGATGGACACCCCCCCATGAAGTCACATGACTGCATTTTGAACACTCTAATGGGCAAAGAGGGATGGCGGACCAGATTAATCTTCAAAGAAGCAGGGAATTCCAATGAAAGACCACAGGGCTAATTGGGATGTAGGAAGTTAGCACCCATTCCTCTCCTAGAAAAATGAAAAATTCTGGGAAATATTAAAAAGGCAGAATATTTCCCCAAAAAGATTAAAAGTAGAAACTCAGAGAAGCAGAAACTCAGCCCCACCCCCCACCTTTGCTAATGGGCCATTAAGGCCTATTATGTATTCGACATAACAAAGGGTCTACCCATCTTACCACCTGACCTGGGAAGATTGTATCAACCAACACTCAGGTGAAGCCATGTGGTCCAGACAAAGCCTACAAAATTAGCTAAGACCCCCGCCCCGGGAGTCTGACAGCCAATGGGATATATTTCTTACACAGGAACAGGAAACACTAAGGTGGGGCCCAGCAGAGATTCTATAAGGGTCTCTCAGCATCTTGGTCTTCTCTTCTTGACCTTCTCACCTTGAACTATGTGATCATCCTTTCTTTTTCACTTTGGAGCTCCAAGCCATGTGGTCCTGCTGTCCACCATTAAACCATCTTTCCAAATAGCCTCCATGTTTCCAGTGTCTTTTTTCCCCACTTAGAACTGAACCCAGAAGGATATTTCTTTCAATAGGGAAGGAATCAACAAACTTTGACTCCAGGTATTTACATGGGCAAGAGGAAAATAGAAACTTAGTGGAAAGTCACGCCCAATCCCTATCTGAATCTTGATGCCTTCATACCTTGTGAGTCTGCAGCACACTTGTGTATAGGTTTTGCAAAACATGTTTATTAAGAGAAGCTGAGCAGCCTACGTTTCTCCTGCAGAAGTCCAAGGTGCAAAGGATGCTGCTGAAGGGTAAAACATGGTAGTCACAGACTATTTGAAAAGTGATCATGCCTATGGAGAACTGTAGTGAGTTGTTGGGTACAGGCAAATTCTGCATGAGGCAACTTTCAGTCCAAGCGTCCTGCCGATAAGAGACAGAGCAGCTGAAATATTGTTGTAGTATTTGATTCTCCATTTGTTGCTCTAGAGCCTAATGATACAAAGATGACAAATGAAACTGAACAATTTAACAAGTGGAAGAGATCATTTCAAAATCTGGATATAAAATGAGGCCTATGACAGAGGTCTCCAACCTTGACCACTTTAAGGCTTGTGGACTTCAACTCCCAGAATTCCTCAGCCAGATGGCTGAGGAATTCTGGGAGTTGAAGTCCACAAGCCATAAAATGGCCAAGGTTGGAGACCCCTGGCCTATGATCTGCGATGGCCTAATTGACGAATCCCATGTGCCTAAAAAGTGATCTGTCAAAAAATCCCACTGTCTCTTGTCAGCTAGAATACAGTGAACCACCTTGGTACACACTATTACAAATACAGTCACGTCACAACACTTCACTGGAAGGAGGAACATCAGTAATAGAATTTACTGAAACAGAATCTGAAAGTTTCAGCAGGGAAGGGAGGGGCTTCGTCAATCATAAACCAGCTGGCCTTGCAGGGACTGTCTTGGCAGGAGACAGATGTATCAGGGTAAAACACGTCCTGCTGTTTAATGATTCTCCTGCTGTTTAACGATTCTAGTTCTTGCTCCTATCCCCTTGGCTCTGGCACCAGCAGCCCCAAAACATCGCTGCTCTCTCCCTGGTAACTGTAACTGAGGTTGCTGGAAGTGGAGAATTATCATAAATACTTGGGACATTGCTGGATGCTGATGGGAACTCTTCCAAGCAGTATCCCCACATATCCATTTTTGTGGGGGGGGGGGTGATTCTAGGGATATAGCATTTTTAGGGATTTCATCCTTACTGAAGTAAAATGACAGGGTTCCGATAGTTACCTCCATTTAAATCATGAGTCTTTCGCCAGATTTTCAAAACTTAAAGAATATTTATTAGGAGTATTATGATTACAGACCAGCGGCGCTCACTCCTATCATCATGAAGTGCTTTGAGAAATTGGTCTGCTGGCACATCATTTCTGGTCTTCCGCATACATTTGACAAACACCAGTTTGCATACAGAAGAAATAGATACAGAGAGGACGCTATAGCCATCCCTCTTCACATTGCTCTGACTCATCCAGAACAGCAAGAGTGCTATGTGAGGAGGCTTTTTGTAGATTTTAGTTCTGCATTTAACACAATTCTTCCACCTAGACTACTGTCTAAACTTCTTGACCTTGGCCTTGCCTTTGCCCATCTGCCTTTGGATTATGGATTTTCTGTGGCTGCTCACAGAAGGTTAGATTAGGTAATCATACCTCTTCAGCCCTTATTTTTAACACTGGGTTGCATGTTGAGTCCCTTACTCTATATTCTTTATGTGCATGACTGCATTCCCACTCACGCTAGTAATATTATTGCCAAATTTGCAGATGATACAACAGTGGTGGGACTCATCCGTGGGGGTGATGACTCTGCCTATCAAGATGAGGGGGACCAATTGCTTTTGTGGTGTGGAAACAATAATTTGGTCCTCAACACCAATAAGACCAAGGAGCTTATAGTGGACTATAGAAGGAACAGCTCATACATCAAGCTCTTGCTTATCAATGGAGACTGAGCGGAACAAGTGGCCAGTTTTAAGTTTCTGGGTGTTACCATAAAAGAGGACCTGACCTGGGGGACTCACATTGCAACACTGGTCAAAAGGGCCCAGCAGAGATTATACTACCTGAGACTTCTCAGAAAACAACAACTGAGTGAAAAACTGCTGGTGACCTTCTACTGCTGCACCATAGAGAGCATTTTAACATACTGCACCTCTGTATGGTTTGCCAATGGCACAGTGGCAGATAGGAAAGCACTCCAGAGGGTTAATGTCATTGCCCAGAAGATTATTGGTTGCCCTCTCCCCTCTTTGGAAGAGCTTTATAGCTCCTGCTGCCTTAAGAAAGTTCAAAACATTCTCCAAGATCCATCTCATCCTGGGAACCCTTTATTTGAACTATCACCATCTGGCAGGCAGTACAGAATAATAAAAACAGGGACAAATAGGCTGAAAAACAGCTTCTATCCAAGGGCAGTAGCTCTTTTGAATTCTGCTGTATAGTGCAGTATTGGTGTGGTGTCGGGGGTTTCCGGTTCAATGTGTGAAGGGTGAAGGATGTTTGTGTTTATTTTCATGGTCATGATGTGCACTGAAGATGGTGTTTGATTTTGTTATATGAGGTGCAATGACAATAAAGTAAGTAAACTAAACATGCCGGTGTTGCCTGGGTGTAGCTTATTCTGAGACACACCACTCATTGTCACCCTTGACCTGGTTTTTCCCCACCTCCTGGGTGTATCATAATTCATATTCTCTAATGGGACACATCCATAGCCAAGAGTCATCAATCATGCTTTCCAGTTAGAATTTTGCATGGCAGAAACTTCGGTCACCCAGAAACCATCTTTGAAAACATTTATGGAATGCAAGTTGCCCACTGCTCCCCCCTTTGCTTTCTGTTGGCAACTCTAAAAAGACCATAGACATATTTTATGAGTTGGTATGAAATATATATTTCTAAGAACCTAAATCTTAGTCTCTTAAGGAAGGGGTAAGAAGATGGGCTAGAGCAGCGGTCCCCAATATTTCCAGCTTCGTGGTGCGCCCTGGCATGTGTGTGTGTATGTGTGTGTGGCAGACACACACATGCACACCTCTATTTGTGTGACCTACATGCATGCACCCTCTCTGCTCATGCGAATGGAGCTTCACATGCAGGCGGAGGGTTCTTATGCTCACATGCGAAGCTCCATTCACGCAAGTGAAGTCTACTCATACAAGTGGAGGGCACTCCCACATGAAGCTCCATTTGGGCAAATGGAGCATCATGCATGAGTACAAGAGGCTCTCTGCTTGTACGAGTGGAGTTTCACATATGCATGCTTGTCCATTTCTCTCATGGCTGGGTTTCAAACAGGCCACGGCCTAGGGTTTGGGGACCCCTGGGCTAGAGGGGAAAAATATTGGCCACCCTAGGTTTAATTATGGGGTTAATGGTAAGAGCAGCAGAAATATAACCTGCAAACAATGAGGAAAAGACAAAGCCACACAATTCAAGCTGGTCTCTAAATTCAGAACCTTCAATAAAATTATACAGAAAAGTTCAACAGTTTCGAAAAACCTTATGTTTTCATTGCAAACCTCAGTTCTGTATTTTAAGCGGTTAACCCCTGAGGAGAAGAACTATATTATGAGGATTATGGGGTGACAGAAAAGGGGGCCCCAATGGAACAATGGAAAAGCAAAAGTTTTTAGAAGTTGAGGCCTACAAGGCAGGAAATCCTAGGGATCTGACTGGCTGCCCAGTTTGGGGACTTTAGGCAGGTCCTTGTCCTTGTAGGCTGGGCTGAGTTCCGATGTTAGACCAAACAGCCTTTTCAGGAGGAGCAGATCAAAGTCCTTTGTGAAGAAGAAAGAATCTCAAGGCCACCCACTGATGGAGGATGGAAGATTCTCTCTATATTGCAGTTCCCTTTTACGGTTGGCCCTGGATTGTGCTGTGAACATCTATCCTTTGATTTAGAATAGATGGATTTACAGAGGAGCTGTATGTGAGGCAGGGAAGGTCAGTTTGGGTCTGATAGGATTAGGCAAAGAGAGGAATTGGGTTTTGTTTTGTTCGGAAAACACACGAGGTAGACCGGGTTCCAACAACAAATACTTTTATTGTTAACAGTTAGTAACGGAACGCCGGCTGAAGCCGGGGCCAGCCCTTTTATACAGGCTGGCTTGCCTGCTTGCAGCCAATGGCAGCTATTTAGATTTGCCGCCTTTTTGGTATCACTTTGGATTGGTTCCTAGTGAACCAATCCACTGTTCCTTTCCTTAGCCAATCAGAATGGTAGGTTTGGAGTCATCCACTTTACATACAGAACACCCCTCCCTCCTTAGTTTAGTCCTACGTAGTGACGTAGTCTCGCAGGTAGGTGGGGCTTTTCCGGGCTCGGCCTGACCTGCGCGGTTCATTTCCAGTGAGGACTTCGACCGGTTCGGATGGGGCTTCTGTGTCGTCCGTCCTCCTCTCTGGAACCGTCTGGAAGGGTGAGTCGGCCATTTTACCGCCGCCTAAGTTTCTTAGGCCGGCGGTTCTGCCGCTCCCTCCCGTTTCCTCGGGGCAGGTCGAGCTGGCTTGGCTGGCCCCTTCCGAAGATCTCTTTTCGTGGGTCTCTTCAAACGGTGAGTCTTTTGTTGGCTCTTTTTGGTCATTTTGAATGTTAGTTTTATTTTTGAAAAGTTCTTTATTCGTTTCTCGCCTTTCCCCCCCCACCTCGGTTTGCATTTCGCCGTGTTCATTTGTGAATGTTTTTAAGTCCGCGGTTCTTTCCATAATTCGAGATCGAAGCTGGTCTATATGCCGCTTCCATTCCCTCCCATCGTCTAATTTTACCCGGTAGGATTTGGGGCCTGTAAGTTGGATAATTTGCCCGGGTAGCCATACCGGGTCCCCGGAGAAATTTTTAGCGTAAACTAAATCGTCTGTCTCGAATTGTCTGAACCGTGTTGAGGAGTCAGGGGGGTTTTCTGGGGTGAAATTTGGGTGTAACCTATCCAGGTGAGATCTTAATTTTCGCCCCATGAGTAGTTCTGCTGGTGATTTGTTTGTGATAGTACTAGGTGTTATGTGCTGCAGTGTGAGCAGCCGGTTTACTTTTTGTTGTGTATCTCCAGCGTCCATTCGTTCTAACCCTTCCTTTGTAAACCGGACCATTCTCTCTGCCCTGCCGTTCGCAGCCGGGTGAGCCGGCGCGGTTAGTGCATGTCTTATACCTAGGGAGGCTAGGTATTGCTCAAATGGTATACTGGTTAGCTGTGGTCCATTATCTGAAACGAGAATGTCTGGTATGCCATGGGTGGCAAACAGGCTGTCTAGTTGCTTAATTACGGCTTCTGTTGTCGTTGATGGCATGATTTTTACTTCAAGCCAATTGGAATATGCATCAACGACAATCAGAAAAGTATGCCCCTTGGTAGGCCCCGCGAAGTCAATGTGTATTCTTGACCACGGTCCTCGAGGGGCTTCCCAGTCCTTAACGGGTGCTTTTGGTGGGGATGGTCTAATTGTCTGGCATTTGTGGCATGAGCTTACCCAATACTCTATGTCCTTATCAATACCCGGCCACCACACGTAACTCCTGGCGAGGCTTTTCATCTTTACCATTCCGGGGTGCCCTTCATGTAAAAGCCTAAGAACCCTGGGTTGCAGTTTAGCAGGGATTACTACCCGATCACCCCACAACAAACACCCCTTTTGGATGGAAAGTTCAGTCTGTCTGGACCGGAAAGGTTTGGAATTTTCAGTTTTTAGATTCTCCGGCCAGCCTTTACCTACCCAGCTAAGAACGCGGGCAGTCAATGAGTCTTTCGCGGTGGCTCTTGCGACATCATACGCTGATATGGGTAGATCGGGGCATGTCTCGATTTGTAGCGCTGTCATCGTTGGTGCCGGGTCTGCGTCGGTTGTTGGCAAAGGCGCTCTGCTCAAAGCGTCCGCATGGGAAATTTGTTTCCCTGGTCGGTGTGTCAGAGTGTAGGAATAGGCCGCCAGGAACTCTGACCATCTCGTCATTCTGGGTGAAAGTATGTTAGGTGTTGGCTTGTTTCCCGCCAAAATCCCCATTAACGGCTTGTGATCCGTTATAATTCGAAAAGTCCTCCCATATACATATTCGTGGAAACGTTTTACTCCAGCGACAATTGCTAGAGCTTCCCTGTCCAATTGGCTATAATTCCGCTCGGTTTTTGATAGAGTCCTAGAATAATATGCGACGGGTGCTTCTCTGCCATCCGGTAGTTGGTGGCTCAGGACGGCACCTACTCCATATGGTGAGGCGTCGCAGGTCACTGTTAATGGCAGAGTGTCGCTAAATTGGATGAGAACGTTTGTTGATGTTAGCAGTCTTTTAATATTTTGGAAGGCTTTTTTTTCTTTGTAACCCCAAGTCCAAGTAGCCTTTTTGTCTAGCAGGCGGTGTAGCGGTTCTGCTATAGTGGCTTTGTTTGGCAGGAATACATTATAGAAGTTAATTAATCCTAAAAATGCTTGGAGTTCCATTTTATTTTTAGGTTCAGGCGCGTCATTTATCGCCTTACTCTTTTTATCTGTGGGGTGGATGCCCTCTCCGTCTATTGAGTAGCCCAGGAATTCGACGTTGTTTTTAACTAGGCAGCACTTCTCTCTTTTAACCTTGAGGCCAGCTTCTCTAAACTTAGTCAGAACCTTTTTTAGTCTGTTCCTTAATTGTGTTTCATCTCTGGCCGAGATTAGGACGTCATCGAAATAGGGAACGACTCCTTGTATGCCATTTAGAAGGCGTTCCATTAGACTCTGGAAGACGCCAGGGGCTACGCTTACTCCAAATTGGAGTCGGTGGCATTTGAATGCGCCTTTATGGGTGACAATAGTCTGCGCTTCTGCTGTTTCTGGGTCTACTGGGAGTTGTTGATAGGCTTGTGCCAAGTCGAGTTTGGCGAAAACTTTGCCATTTCCCAGGGAATGGAGCAAATGCTGGACTACGGGCACCGGGTATGCGCTTGGTTGTAATGCGTGGTTCAGGGTAGCCTTATAGTCACCACAGATTCTGATGGACCCGTCTGGTTTAATGGGTGTGACGATAGGCGTTTCCCACTTGGCATGGTCCACAGGTTCTAACACCCCTTGGGCTACTAATTTTTCCAGCTGTTCCTCTATTTTTGCCTTTAGTGCAAAAGGAACTCGCCTGGCTTTTATTCTTCGTGGGGCTATTTGGGGGTTTAAATTGAAAGAAATAGGGTTTCCCCGGTACTTGCCCAGTGATCCGTCAAACACGTCGTGGAATTCTCTGACGAGGTCGTCTTCCCAGCCGGCTGTGGTCACTCGATCGACCCCGGTCATCCCGATGCCCAATGGCGCGAACCACTCGATGCCCAGGAGGCTTGGTCTGTCTTGGTTGACTATGGTCAGCGGAAGCACTTTGATGTGGTTTTTGTAGGCAACTTGAAAATGTCCTTTGCCCATCACAGGGATTTGGTTTCCCTGATAGTCTTTGAGGGTTAGGTGCTGCTTCATCAAGTCTTTGGTCTTGATACCTGGGACTAACTGTTTAATTGTGTCCCAAGATACCATGGAGAGGAAGGACCCCGAGTCCACTTCCATTTTGCAGTGTTTTCCCTCGATTTCTACGACGATTTTAATTTTTCTTCCACTTTCCGTCTGGGAGCTTTGGATAATGACAGTTTGGTGTGTATTGGCTCGCTTTTCTTGTTGCCATTTTCTTTCGGCTCGACTTGGCTCGGCTCGTGTTGGGGAATTTCTGCGTCTCGTCGGGCTGTAAGATTTTTTATTTCTGCAGACCTTCTCGATGTGCCCTCTTTTTCTGCAATGTCGGCAGATGGCATCGAGGAATCTGCATTCGGCTCGTGGGTGGTTTCCTCCGCAGCCAGCGCATTCCCGCCACTTTCTCCTTTCGCGCTCTTTCTTGTTTGTGAGCAAACGGTGGACCTCGTCGTCCTCCTCGCTTGATTCGTTTGTTTCGCCCGACTCTTCATAATGGGTCGTTGTGGCAGGATGCTTTTTCTCTTTGGTTGATGTTTCATCGCCGTGCGTGTTCATTTTCTTAAATGTTACTGCGGATTTTTTCGTAGCTTCAGCGGCTGTGGCTTCCGCAATGGCTTCGGTAACGGTGATGTTGGGCTTGTTGAGCATTTTACTCTGTGCGGTTGAGTCTCTCAGGCCCAACACCACGCGATCTCTCATTGCCTCGTCTATGTTTGAGAATTCACACTCACCCCCAATTTGTCTGAGTGCAGCGACGAAGTCGGCAACGGTTTCTCCCTCTCTCTGGTCTCTTCGGTAGAATTCATGTCGCTTTATTAAATTAGACACCATCGGGGCGTAGTGTGCTTTCAGGAGTCTCTGTAATTCTGTCCACGTTAATTGTTTAACGTCCCGAGGCTTGGCGAGGGCTTTAGCCATTTTAAAGACGGTTGTTCCGCAGTGCGTCAGGAACACGGCTCTCTTTCGTTGTTCGGAAATGCCTTCCATTTCGTTGCTCTCCAAGTACATTTGGAAGCGATCAGCATAGGAATCCCAATCCTCTTCGTTGGGATTGAAGGGTGCGGGCGGTGCGTTGTTTCCAGACATCTTAGTTGCAGTCTGGGCTTTTATCACCACGTGCAGGTTTTGTTCCGTTCAGGACGATCCCACCTTCGTCGCCAGTGTTTTGTTCGGAAAACACACGAGGTAGACCGGGTTCCAACAACAAATACTTTTATTGTTAACAGTTAGTAACGGAACGCCGGCTGAAGCCGGGGCCAGCCCTTTTATACAGGCTGGCTTGCCTGCTTGCAGCCAATGGCAGCTATTTAGATTTGCCGCCTTTTTGGTATCACTTTGGATTGGTTCCTAGTGAACCAATCCACTGTTCCTTTCCTTAGCCAATCAGAATGGTAGGTTTGGAGTCATCCACTTTACATACAGAACAGGTTTGACCCTGGTCATGTCTAAAATATGCAAGGGGAGAAGGGTGGAATCTCTGCTTTGTTTATAAGATTTACAGTATTTTCTCCACCACAGTGGTTCACATGAGCCTACAGTGGTGGTTAACCTTTTTGGCACCAAGTGCCGAAATGGGAGTGTATGTGCACCGAAAAGGCACCAAGTGTTGAAACATGTGCACACAAACCAGAAGAGCAGCTCCCCAGCGTGAGCATGCGTGCTGGCCACCTGGTCTTCCATTTTCTAACATGCATATGTGCGCGAAGACTAGCTGTCCAGCATGTGCATGTGAGCTGGGGAGCTACTCTTCCGGTTTCCAGCACTCCCGCATGTGAAAACCAGCTGGCCAGGATGCATGTGTGTGCCAGAACCCAGAAGAGCAATGGACAATGGTTGGGGTGCCTGGAGAGATGGCTCTGCATGCCACTTCTGGCACATGTCCCATAGGTTTCACCATCACGGGCCTAGAGGCTGGGAAGTGAGAACCGGCAGAACTTTAAAACCTGAGCTCTACGGGCCACAACTGAGCCGGAAAAAATCAGCCAAGGAACATGATATAGGCAAAAACAGAGAGACACAAAGAAATAATATAATTAGATGGTAACTCACTATAATTGGTGGAATGATAACCACAGAGCCACACAATCATGTCTTTTAGGTTATGAGGAGCTGAACTACAATGTTTATTATTTTGATTTTCCAAAAATCCCATTTACCCAAAGCTTGTTATTTCTCTTTCCCATGGACCATTGTAGATATTCAAATATTTCTACGTGGCCATATTCAAAAGATGTGGTGGGGGTGGGGAATAGGGTGCAGTGCCCATTTTATTTCTTACGTTTATTTTCTCCGCTATAGAAACTCCTTCACTGTGGAATGACCAACTCCAGAAGCTGGAACAGCCCTGACCTTCTAGCTTTAAAGTTGCTATAACATGTTTTTCTAACATGTTATGAGGCAAAGTAATTTGTAACCCCATGTTTAAAACATTGTGTTTTGTTTTGGTATTCTTGTTCCTTGAAGTGGTATGATGCCATTTCTTGAATCATTATTTTCCTATAAGCCATCTACAGTAGCTTTTGTGATTGAAAGAAAGCTAATAAATTGATTAAGTAAATAGATCCTGGGCAGACTACTCAAAATAATCTTCAAATACTATTTGATATGCGTTAGATTTTATTTTTTTTTAACAAAACTACTCCAAGTATACTTGATGCTGCAAACATGGTGGAAGAAACTGTCCTTAATCTACAAATAAATCAACAATATTGACAGAATTGAATGGGATTTTTTTTCCTGGTCAGTTTCTGCCTTTTCATCTACCATCCTCAAAGCCAATTTGTTTCTTTGATTTTTGCTCTGCTGTGTTGTTATGCAGGAAAAAAATGTCAGTGAAAAGTGTTTTTTCCCCTTGAAATTAACCTAATACAGTAAATCCTGTTTTGCCACAATACTGCTGGTAAGGAAGGAAAAAAAGAGAGAAGGGTTATTATGAGCAAATAATTTTAACTTAAAGCCAGTCTCAAATTGTTTTTGAGAGAACTGTACACTTATCACAACTGCCTATTCTTAGTTTGTATATACCAGCGTACAGCTACATAACATAACCATAACTTCTCAAAAATAATAATTTTAAAATGATAACAGAATAAAGAATGTTTTTGTATAAGAGGCCTCCTGTTCAAATACTAGCCAAAATGAAACTAGGGAATATGAACAAGAAAGGCCTATTTTTGAGACATCACAAGGCTTTTCCCCAATTAGCATAAGAGAATACAAATTTACAGTCCAACTGTTTCTTCCCATCATCTGACAATCTAGGTTTTGTTTACTCCATCTGTATGGATGGTCTGATGTTACAGGTATCCACAAAAGGAGCAAGTAACACCATCAAAAAGTTATAAAGAGTGCAGAGCTGATGTTGTAAACCAGGGGTGGCAAATTCACAGCCCACAGGCCAGATGGGTCACGTACTGGCCATGGCCACCTTCGGTTTAGCGAAATGGGGAAAAGTTGCCATATGTCATGTGATGACTTGACAATGCGAGTTTGACACCCCTTTGTAAACTGCTCAGTCTCCTAGGTGCGATGGGTGGTGTAAAAATTGAATGAATAATGTCATGATAACATCATGCAAATGTTGTCATGACAGCAAATGACTCAAATGATGAACCATACAGCATTTGAGTTGCAAGAATGATGCAATATGATGTAGCCTATTCTATAGAAGAAAAATTCAAGTGTGACTTTTGTTGGCAAATAGCTTCAACTTTGCACTGGACTTCCTGGAAATGTGTCACTAGAATTTGGGCTTCTGAATTAAACTTGTTTTGCCTGAACTTTTACATAATAGTGAAATTTATAGCTGCTATAAAGAATTCTGAGTGTGATTTCCTCCATTTGTAATTGCTGATACAGGACAACTCCCATTAAAGGAGCCCCTCCCTTAACTGTCTTCAGTAGATAGCTAAAATTAAACAATTGAAAATTCAACTGGCACAACTGGCACTAGGGAACCCTGATTATAGTTGCCATAAAGAACTCTGAACTAAGCCTGATCCTGGCCTGTGGGCTCTGCTTGTATCTGCACGGGAAAGATCACATAACTGTTCAGTGTTGTTCCTTTAAGGATCTGCTCCATTAAAAAAACACTCCAGGGTTCAAACTAGACTTGAAGTTGGTGGGCCTCAGAGGATTTTCTCAGGGGCACATCCCATTTTGTAAGCAATTGGGCACAACTGGGGTCTGCCCCAGCTTCTGTCTTTATGTAAAGCTATTTTTGTTTGGTGACACAAACACTGGTTATTGGTGTTTGAAGGCGCTTTTTTTTTTGCTTAGAAAAGCAGGCTATAAATAATTTAAGAATATCAAATGCAATCAAAATAAAACAAAACAAAGATGGGCATTCTTTTTTTTCTTTCCCAGATTAAGTGATGTGAAGCACAAAGGAGGGATGTGTTATATAAATCTGCAACTGTCGGACTTGGCAGGAAATAATGAGGATCAACTTCCTCCCTAAAAGGCTAGCTCTTAGCAATTTTTAGAGAGCAGCTGGACAAAGCACATTGCCACCATTTATTATATTTTCCCTCCCTCCTGGCAAAGATCTTAGGCCTTTAGCAGCTGAGAAGGGTGGGGTAGCAGGTGTATCCAAACTCTACAGCTGAAACTTCCCAGGGCTTCATCATTTCCATATTAGGAAAGTTACAGCTGCTAATTATCTATCTCCTTTGCAGCTGTTAAAGGCACAAGAAAAGGTTTCATCTATCTTTCCCCTTGCATGGCAAAAAATGAATAATGCCAGATAATATTCACTGTCTAGCTTTAAAGCCATCATTTTTTTAACCTGTCTGAAGAATTATCCTTCTGAGTTCAGTTCCAAGTGAGGAAAAAGACACTGGAAACATGGAGGCTGTTTGGAAAGATGGTTTAATGGTGGACAGGACCACATGGCTTGGAGCCCCAAAGTGAAAAGGACAATCACATGCTTCAAGATGTTGGGTGAAGGAAAAGAAGGGGAAAGATGCTGAGAGACCCTTAGTTATATACACTCTATTGCCCCCCCCCCTTAGTTTTTCTTGTTCCTGTGTAAGAAATGTATCCCATTGGCTGTCAGGCTCCCAGGGCAGGGTCTTAGCTAACTTTGTCTGGCTTCACTTGACTGCTAGCTGATGCAATCTTCCCAGGCCAGGTGGTGAGATGGGCAGAGGCCTTTGTTATGTAGAATACTCTGGCCAAGGCCTTAATGGCCCACCCATTAACAAAGGGTGTGTGTGTGTGAGCTTCTGCCTCTCTATTTTCCTCTTTGGGGAAATATTCTGCCTTTTTAATATTTCCTAGGATATTTCATTATTCTAGGAGGGGTGGGTGCTAACTTCCTCTAAACCAAGATTCTTTTGTTTGCTGAAAAGGAGCCCTGGATTAAGGGTTTGCTACTATTGTGTCCCACTGTTGGGAGAAATATCTTTCTGGGTTCAGTTCCAAGTGGGGGAAAAGACACTGGAAACATGGAGGCTGTTTGGAAGGTTTAATGGTGGACAGGACCACATGGCCTGGAGCTCCAGAGTTGAAAAGGAAGGATGATCACATGCTTCAAGGTGAAGGAAGAAATCAAGAAAAAAGGACTGAGGTGCTGAGAGTGCCTGGGTTTTATACCCTTTGTTGGGATTTGAATTAGAGCTTGTATTCTAATTGGTTGTCAGACCCTCATGAGCCCATGCAGGGGCAACTGTGTAGGCTGTCCTGAGTTCCAGGCTTGGTTGAGCCTTGCTGGATGATGATACCCCTAAAAGGGCTTTTGGCAATTGCAAAAGCTTTACCTGGAGATCTTTGTTATGTAAGTATTCTGGCCCAGGCGGTAATGGCCCACCCATTAACAAAGGTGGGAGTAAGCTTCTGCTTCTGAGGTGAGTTTCTGCTTCTGAGTTTCTACTCTTTTTAGGGGAAATATTCTGCCTTTTTAATATTTCCCAGGATATTTCAATTTTCTAGGAGAGGTGTGGGTGCTAACTTCCTACACAACTTAACTCTCCCTCCCAAAAAAGGAGGCCAGGATGGAGGCAGAAGGATAAGTGGTCAATTTAAGAACTTGGGCATCTTTGAAATACCAGTATGTAGAAAGTTAGCACCCACCCCTCTCCTAGAAGAATGAAATATTGTCAGAAATATTAAAAAGGCAGAATATTATATTTCCCTGGATGAGAAAAGCACAAACATGTTTTAAAGACAAAGCACCTTCCTGCAGCTCCCTCCACCACCACCCTTTCAGCTCCAGGGTGATGGGATCTTAATGGCCTTCAGGAAATGATAGGATTACCCATCTCACCACATGGCACCTGGGAAGATTACGTCACCCAGCAGGATTCAATCAAACTTAGCACACATCCAACCTACAAAGCTAGCAAAGCGAGCAACCTACAAAGCTGGACCCTTGACAGCATCCAGTCAGGATACTCTTCCTGTGCTCCAGGAAGTTCAAAGCTTAGAGAGGGCATAACCATAAGTGACTCTCAGCATCTCTGCTCTTTTCCCTCAGGAGCTCCAAGCCATGTGATCCTGTCCACCATTAAACCTTCTTTCCAAACAACTTCTATGAATCCAGTGTCTTTTCCCCCACTTGGAACTGAACCCAGAAGGATTTTTCTTCCAACAAATATGAATATCAGCCTGACAGCAGATAGTAGTAGTTCAAGGGGCTAGTCTTGAAATGTTAACCCTGATTTTCCTCCCGAGTACCATATTAAACATGGAAACAAGCCAATAAAACAAAAGAAAACAAGGAACAAAAATCCTCATGTGGTTTCTGTTGTTTTTATAGGGAAATAGGTAAACGTTGTTAAGATCCCTTAACCAGGAAGTGCAGAGGCAGCAAGGAAGATTGGGCTGTGACCATCAATTTTAAGAGGCTGACTTGTATATTTAGAACTGCTGTGTATATTTATGCATAAAGGCATATATTTTGTCATTTTATGAATATTAAGTGAATGAGTCTCAAAGACAAGATCTATGCTTGAAGTGCTTATTATAGTGGCTAAAGTACAAAGTTTAGGTTTTATTTTTTTAAAGGCAGGTGAAATTTTCACCATCTGCATTAGTCAAATTCAGTAGTTGGAGGTATTTCCAGTACAAGGAGGAAGTACCATATCTATTGGAAAAAAGTGATAGGCTGAAGAAACTCAAAATAACCTCACTTTGACAGTGTTTATTGTAATACCAACAGAAAAACAGCTTTTCGAGACTGATGCCAGCCTTTTGATGTAGGCCAGGTCAAGAAAGACATCAATGGGATTTCTGAAATGCTAAATTAGTATTGTAAGATGGCACTGAAGGCAGCAACAACAGGGACCGAAAGCTATCTCCATGCCATGGAAAGGCAAATACTCCATTGGATATTGGCCATCTTCCTTCTTGACATCATCACAAATGACACCATTCAAAAACATTTTGGTGTGGCACCAATTATAGAGAAGATTGAGAGAAGTCAATTGTTTTTACTACCGGTTCTGTGGCCGTGGCTTGGTGGGCGTGGCAGGGGAAGGATCCTGTAAAATCTCCAGTCAGAGGTGATATTTGCTGGTTCTCTGAACTACTCAAAATTTCTGCGACCGGTTCTCCAGAAATGGTCTGAATCTGCTGAATACCATCTCTGTTTGTGCTGTTGCCAGGACAGCCTACCAACTAGAAGTCAATGGTCGGCGACCTTGTGGGCATCCAAAACAGAGATGGCAAGACCCTCTCAACAAAGACATGCAAGCTGCGGACCTGTGCCCTGGAGATGCACCTGACCGTGCAAAGTGACGTTCAATTATCTGAAAAGCAGACCCTGCATCTGCGGGAATAAGTTAGGAAGAAGACATTAATGTTGTGGGATATAGTAACTGAATCTTGAAATCTTTTCCAAGTTTCCTGTCTGTTTCTCTCTCTCTCTCTCCCTCCCTCTCTCTCTTATCTCATAACCAAATAAAATCATGGTGATATTATTGACTTTCATATTTTCATTTTTAAATTCTTTTTACAAAGAATGAGTTAGAAAGCATAAAGCTCTTATTTTCATGCCAAACACCCTTTGGTTCATTCAACTAGGCCAGTGTTCTTAATTTGTAAAAAACAGACCTAAACTAATACCACCAGCTGGGTTAAAGCAATTCTAAGCAATAAAATGAATGGTTAACTAGGGTGTGAGTCAGGCACACAAACATGGTTTTTGAAACAGCTGCATTTCCAAACTCCCTATTTAGTGTGATGCTTTTTTAACAGCAGATTCCCTCATGGCAACACCAATCAACAATCCTTTGTGCTTTTTGAGGATTAGAAGGGAGTAGCCTAGAATAGACCATGATTTGCAAACATGAAGCTGCATTCTATTATATGGGTGTTCCGGCTTAGCCCCAAACAAGCCATTCTAGTTTGTGAACCACAATTTATGGCAGGGGTACCATCTCACTTAACAATTCTGATGTGTCCCCCCTTTTTAAGGATCCCACCAAATCACAAAAGCCTATTGCATACTTATTGAGCAATCCTATCAACTGTATATTAATTGAAGTTTAAATCTAAATGTAATTGTAGATTATACTGTCTTTGGTAGCTAGCCTCACACACTGAGATGTGGTCTTTTGTGTGCCATTTCAAGTTCAAATGCAGCCCTTGCTTCCTCAAGATTATGCCTTATATGTGAATCAGGCCAATTGTGCAGTTTTTTTCCTGCCTCTGATCACTCTGGACAAATTTTTCTGAAGTATTTTATTGGGAATAATTTTGAAATGATTTGCCCTTGCCTGCTTCCTAGGGGTCTCTGTGTGTCAGGCCCAAGATCACCAGCTGCCTTTAGACCAAAGGTAGCATTAGAATTCATGGCCTTCCACTTTCTAACCTTTAATCACTACATCAAACTGGCTCTAAAACCATGGTTAAACATTCAGCAAATAAAAACAAGCACGGACCTCACCAATACTGCCTACTGTAGCTCAAATCATTTTTTGGTTTGCAATGGGTTTTGTTGAAGAAAGCTGCTGAAAGAAAACTGGGCAACTTTGCAGTGCATTTTGTATTGTTATTTGTTTGCGCTTCAAAGATGGCACAAAGTCTGATATGGGTTGTCAATCAAGAATCCTCTGTATCCCAAACTGCAGCAAAGATCATACAAAATCCACAAACCCATCCCCCAAATAAACACACATTCCTTTGTTTTTGTTATTATGTTGTACTCCTCGACTTACGATCACAATTGAGCCCAGAATTTATGTTGCTAAGTGAGAAATTTGTTAAGTGAGCTTTGCCCCATTTTACGGACTCTTCGTGCCACATTTGTTCAGCGAATCACTGCAGTTATTAAGTTAGTAAACTGGTTGTTAAGGGAATTGGGCTTCTCCATTGACTTTGCTTGTCAGCACATGGCAAAAGATGAACACGTGAAGCAGAAGACACTGCAACCGTCATAAAGCTGAACCAGTTGCCAAGCATCTGCATTTCGATCACAGGGATGATGGAAAGGTTGCAACTGCGACAAGCAGTCATAAGTCACTTTTTCCAGCGCCGTTGCAACTTCGGTCACTAAATGAACTGTTGAAAGTCGAGAGGCCTACCTGGAATAGTGAATCCCACCCCACCCCCCTTTTTTTTGGAGGCCTGTTTGGAAACCTCACTTCACTCCTTCTATCCAAAGCCGTCGTTCCTTCTTGCAACGGACGCGCTCGCAAAAGCGACGGCTTTTCCACCCCCGCCCATTTCGGTTTTGCTCCAGAGAGAGGCGGTCGGCGGTCGGCCCAAAACAACAGGCCGCGTTTCCAGTTGCAGCGGCAGCCGCGGGGCAATTGCCTCGGGTCAAGGAGAGAGCGTTTCTCGCCCACACCTCGAGCCTGCTGACCCTTAAGGCGGGAATGGGGGAAGACGACAGTGGCTGGAAATCCAACCCATGTCACTTGGGAAAGCGAGGAGGAGAGGCAGAGCCAGAGCGAGGGAGTCCCAAGGCAGAGCAAGCTCAGGAGGAGCCCGCCCTTCCTTTTCCCGCGACAGAAGAGGAGATGCTTGGCGCAAAGTCCGCGCACAACTCCCCGCCCCTAAAGGCCGAAAGGCCCCGGCTGCGGCACGGGCGTTGCTTCCTCCCGGCCCCCCGCCCCCCCCCCCCGGCCCCCCCCCCCCCCTCCCCCCCCCCTTTTTTTTTTTTCCTGGGTTTGACCCCAAGCGCAGGGCCAGGCTCGGAAGGGGCTGCCGAAGGGTGGGGCCGGCGGTCTCTCGCCTTCCCCTCGCCCTGCCCCGTGGGCCGAAAGGGTTAACAAGGCAGCTGACAACATCGGCCCGCTGGCTTGCCATAAACATCTGGGGGGTGGGGGGGAGGAAGAGCCCTGGCCGTGGGCAGACTCTGAATGGCTCCAGACGGAAGGGAAGAGCGCGGAGAAGTTTAGGTTGGTATTTTTCACACTGGGTGCGCGCGCGCGCGTGTGTGTGTGTGTTGTACAGCAGCAGCAGCAGCAGCAGCAGCAGCACTAACTCAGCGGTGGTGAGTTTGCCTTCTCAAAAAACTTAGCGGTCTGTTGTACGTGGACTGCTGGCTCTCTTGCTTCTCTCCCCTTCTGGCTTGCAGAGAGACCTTTCGCCGAGGGGGGAGAGCAACCCAAAGCCTTGCGCGCCCCGTGCCGATTCTCTCTCTGTCCCCTGCCCAGTTTCAAAACCTCTGGCGGGTCTCCTCCTTACGCGCTCCCCAGCGAGCCTTGGTTTCCCCTCTGGCGTCTTTCCGGAAGCAGCCCCTGCTGACGGAACAAAGATATATAGATATATAAATATATATCTATATGTGCTGTTCAGCTTCCTTCGGGTACTATCCCACGTCATTGTAGTTGTGCTTTTAAAGTTGTAGCCACGTTTCTGCAGAATCTCATCTGCCATCCTCAGGCTTCTGTATTGAGTTTGTATGTGGGTCAGGGTCTCACAGGTGTTGGTTTTAAATTTGAGGCTATATCTATCTATCTATACATGTGTGTGTATTCATTTATTTTTGCAAAGCGAGTCTCGTTCTTTCGGTATTTGTCAGAAGTGCCGTGCTTTGGCTCTGAAGTTCACTGTTTGGTTTTGAGATGTTGGGGGACGGGACGGGACACGGATTTTGTTGCTGTTCTTAATTAATT
>BLBF01000011.1:18970303-19030508 GCA_015471245.1 Laticauda colubrina | reverse complement strand
TCAAATCCCGATCCAAGCCATGGTCGTTGCATTCAGAGTTTGTAAGATTTCTTTTCTGATGTCATCTCCACCCTTAAAGAAATCGGAGAGATTTATTAGGTTGACTAGAAGAAAAGGAGAAGGGGTAGGAAGGAGTGCTAGGTGGGAAATGCCAAATAATGCATCTTGGATACCACTTTGAGTTGATTTCTGCTGGACCTTTTGTTTCATCAGTATATTTTTGGGAACTCGTGTGTGAATGAGCCACTGCAACTTTTAACACCACAAACCTCAAGTGCAGCAGGGGAAATGCCTTGAAATGAAAGGCAGAGGTCTGCAAGGTTGCCAAAGGATGAAGTTATTCTGAGTTTTCTTGATGTTTGGTTTATCTGAAGATGGCTTATATCTTCTAGTCATTTGGAAGTGTCTGGGATCTGTTGTTGCTTTTAAAAGGTCCTCTTGATCTTTAAGTCTGCAGCATGCAAGCATTTCTTTTAATGAGAAATATCTGTAGTTGCTCCACACTACCATCTTTTGTATAATATTGTAGCAGCTGATCTCCAGTAATCATGATATATATAGTATTCAGCTTTGTTCTGGTATTTTCCCATGTCATAGTTGTGCTTTTAAAGTTGTATCCTTTAAAGTTGTAGTGTTCTTCGAACACTATGCAGAAGCCTGATGATGGCAGATGAGATTCTGCTGAAATGTTGCTACAACTTTAAAAGCACAACTATAATGACCTGGGAAAATACTGGAACAAAGCTGAACAGCATATGTATGTATGTATGTATGTATATGCTGAAAATACCCGAATAAAGCTGAACAGCATACATGTAAGTACCAATGAAAACTTAAGAAAACAAATATATATATATATATATGTTTTCTTAGGCTTTCGCGGGTACTTACATGTGTGCTGTTTAGCTTCCTTCGGGTATTATCCCACGTCATTGTAGTTCTGTTATACACACACACACACACACACACACACACACACACACACACCTTTATACATATATATGCTGTTCAGCTTCCTTCGGGTATTATCCCACGTCATTGTAGTTGTGCTTTTAAAGTTGTAGCAACGTTTCGGCAGAATCTCATCTGCCATCATCAGGCTTCTGCATTGAGTTCATAAGTGGGTCAGGCTATCACAGCCGTTAGTTTTAAATTTGAGGCTAGCCTACTGTTGTGCCAGGATGGTTTTTTCTACATCCTGATTGGTTGGGAGTCTTGGTCTGTGTTTATTGGTCTTGAAGTTTGTTTGATTGGTGTTTCTGGTTTGTGGCTTTGATTGGCTGGCAACATTGTGTTCCTGTATTGGAGGCTTTCAGTGCAGCTTGGCTTCAAGTAAAAGGACGGCTATTATTTATTAGGAGGCTAGGATTCATCTGGGTGCCTAGTTGGGGTGTGTTTGACTTCCCCTGATATGATACCTCCAGCTCAAACAATGCCTAAAGGCAATGCCTAAGCTAGAATTCACAATCTCCTGATTTCTAGCCTGGTGTCTAACAGGATGCAACAACCAAACTATGATCTTAACTAACTAAAGGATTGTGGTTTAGATGTTTACCTATTTCAGGTTTAATCCTTGACATCCGTAGATCTTGTAGGACCAAAAGAAGCTACTCTCTGAAACTTTAGAGGCTTTGTTGTATATCAATTACATGGTATGTTAAATTAGATTTGTTTTAAACACATTTTCTTAATAAACCATAATTAGCTTCATAGTACTAAGTCACTTATGCCCCAAAAGCTCCCTGCCCCTGACTGTTGTTGGTACAACTATGAAGGAAGAAAAATTGAAAAGTTGTGCTTGTCATAAATTGTTCCATAAATCCATTTTGGAAACTAAGGCACCTCTGCCAACTCTAGAAACTTGGAGGGAATTTTGCCTTGCCTACATAACTGACATGGCCCTTTCCCTGTTGGGCCCACAACTTCTTCTAAGTTAAGGTTCCAATTCTTATTAGGGTTTAAAGCAGGGGTGTCAAACTCAAGACCTGGGGGCTGGATTTGGCCCATGGGGTGCTTAGATCTGGCCCGCCCTGGAAACAGTGAAAGACTGGCCCACAGAGCTCTGTTTTCGCTAGCAGAGGGTTGCAGGAGGCTGTTGCGCAGATGTGGCATTCAGCAGGTATCTGACCAGTTCTGGAGAACCGGTTGCGGAAATTCTGAGTAGTTCAGAGAACCGGCAAATCCCACCTCTGATTGGAGATTTTACAGGATCCTTCCCCTGCCACGCCCACCAAGCCACACCTACAGAACCAGTAGTAAAAACAATTGAATGCCACCATTGCTGTCGCGGTTGAAAACGGAGCCCAGAAGGCTGTTTTTGCTGGCAGAGTGCTTGGCCCATCACAGGCACCCCCCACCCTGGCCACCAAAGTCAAACACAACCCTGGTGTGGCCCTCAATGAAATCGAGTTTGACACATTAGAGTAATGTATAAACTTATCCAAAGAGGATGCAGGTGGGTCTGGCATGGTTCAAGACAGTTTCCTATTGAGGCCATTCATGTGGCCATTATGTTCACAACCACTTCTGCAGTTTTTCTAACTTGACAGTGCGTGGGAAGTGTTCTGAAATGCAGGCATTAGGAAAGTTATTGAAACTGTTGCAATGTTTGTTCCTTTTTGCTATTTGGGCAATCGGTATAACTGTGTTTCTAGTGGCCTGCGAAGTTGTACAGCTTGTTCTTGAGTAGAGAATGTCTGTTGAAACTTGAGGGATGTAGTGGGGAAAAAACAATGAGCCCCAGAGAGCTAAGCCTGGTACAGCAAAGGAGACTCTGAAAAAGCTTCAAAGTTACAATAGCACTGAAAAAATGAATTATGACTGTTTTTCACACTTATGTCCATTGTAGCATCCACATAGTCACATGATTAAAATTTGGGCCCTTGATAACTGGCATGTACTTGTGACAGTTGTATTACCTCAGGATCATATGATTACCATTTGTAACCTTTCCAGCTGGCTTCCAACAAGCAAAGTCAGCGTGGAAGCCAGATTTACTTAATGGCCATACAATTCACTTAACAAGTGCAGTGATTTGCTTAACAACTGTGGCATAAAGGTCATAAAATGGGGCAAAATTCAATAAGTACCATTCTTAGCAATGGAAAAGTACAGTGATTTGCTTAACAACTGTGGCATAAAGCTCATAATATGGGGCAAAACTCAATAAGTACCATTCTTAGCAATGGAAAATGTGGGCTTAATTGTGACCATAGGTTGAAGATTACCTGTAGAATACTAAAACTTCCATTGTGTTTGTCTGTTTGTATCCTCATTTTAGCCCAACTAGTGCATTATACAACAACAATCTTTGAATCAAGGTACCTTACATTCAATAACTTTAAAAAATGCATAAAAAACCCAGGACCTGTTATTCCTGTAGAATCTAAATCTCTAAAATGTTCAGCCCATTTTTATTTGAAAAGTTGTGCATGTTGCAGCATTTCTGCAGTCACGATCATGATTTCCAACACTGCCTGCCAGTTTCCCAGAAGCCAAGTCAATTGGGAAGCCAGCAGGAAGTTGGAAATCTGCTCCTATTGCTTTTTTGCCTGCATGGAGTCATTCTGTCTATCATTCTGTTTAGGTAAATATTGACTTACCTATTGAAGTTTGTGTGCCACTACATTTTTTTTTTAGTTGTGATATGTACTTTCTTTAAATGACCATGGGACAGTCTAGCATTCAGGTAAAATAAATATGAGTAGCCTAAAATTTATTATTCATTTTGGTCATATCAAACTTACTCTCTAAAGAAGACCCAATTGGTCACAACCTTGTCTAGTATTTATAGAAAAAGAAATAATGAAAAGAAAAACCAGAGGAGCTGTGGCAAAAATTGGAAACAGGATGGATAACTTACTTAGCACCAATAAGCTGCTTGGTTTCAACAAGTCATATTCCAATTTCCTCTTTGGTTGTTCTTAGTTGTCTTTCTCCCTTTTCTCTATTCCTTCAGTTCCTTCTGTTCCTGTGAGTATTTACTGGCAATGCATGATTTTCTTGTTTCTTTTCTTATACTGAATGTTGAGGTGTAGTAAGAACATATGAAAAAGTGTAAGACCTTCAGGGGCTGTAAGGCATAGGCAAAGGAAATTGATGATGATTTAAAAATTGACAAGATTGACTCTTGTAGATTATAGTCCAAAGAAAGTAAATAGTGTAAATTGTATTCATAGTGAATATTTTGTGTGATTCAGATATTCCTGGTTTCTATTGGAGCCTATTAGCTATTTCTTTCTTTACCCAAATGATGAATTTTTCAGCCATTAATTGATGATACCCCGTATTTTCTGCAATTCTTTTGATTGAGTAAGGGAAGCATCTGGCTGGTGGCTATGCCTCAATTTTCAAGTCTTAGTTTAAATCTCCTGATTATTCAGGCCTTACTCCTTACTTACCTTGAACTTGGTTTCTTGACATTATTTTCCCCAATCAGCTTAATTTTCCTGGGGAACATCTGGAACTGGAGGAAGAGAATGCTAAAAGCAAATGTGTCTTCACTGCTTTAGTAAAGCCATTTTTACTGTGGCTGCATTCTAGAATCCACAATTCTGAACTGGAAAAGATTTCTAACTCATCTCTTGGAGAACAATATATTGGAGAACCAATCTATCAGCCATAATGCTGTTCGGTTTGGTTTGGTTTAATTTTTGTTTCCCATCTTATGATTTATTCAGTAGTGTCAGATTTAGCAACTATGCCTTGAAAAATGATGGATCATTGTGATGAGTAATCCTAGGCTAAGAATTTGTCATCTCAGTGGTGACTACATTGTCATCTTAGTAGGAGCTGAAATGATCATATTTGGGTGCTGATGAAGTTATGCCTTGCATCTCAAAGTGTACAACTCTGCTTTGCACTTGAGGTTATAATTTTGGATCCCATTCTTGGGAATAACTTTACTCTGAGCCCAGTGGATGTGTTGCCCTTTGAGAATTCCCACTGACCCAAACAATTTTCTCAAGTTGATCTCCCTAGATGAGCTTTTCTTCAAATTCCATAGAGCCCACTTACCATTTTTCAAGTTGTGCTAGCTGGGGATGATTGAATTTGTAAGCTGGAGAAAGTTGTATGAAAGTTATTTGAAATTCAATCTCCAAAAGTATATTTTAAAGCAAGAGCAATATTCAGACTATTATTTGTAGGTTATACAAAAAAATCTGTGAATCCTTGTGCCCAAGCATTTTCTCCCATAAAAAAGTCTGAGTTTACATATGTCATCAATCTGTGGTGCTTCACTATGGTTTGTTGAGTAAGCCATAGTTGCTTGCTATTCTGAGCATACTCCATGATTTTCAAACCACAGGCCTGTTTTTACACGAAGTAAACTCTTTTATGATTTAGTGCAGGGGTCTTCAAACTTGACAGATTTAAGATTTGTGGACCCTCTCCCAGAATTCCTCCTCCAGTTATGTTAGTTCAGGAATTCTGGGTTGAAGTCCATAAGTCTTAAACTTGCCAAGTTAGAAGACCCTTGATTTAATGCAAACACCTAGCCGTGTTAACATGTAATTTTAAAAGATTTATTTTTCAAATTTGTGTGTAACCCATTAAAATGAGTTTTTCCAGGGCTGTTCACACAGTACACCAACTCACTATGTTATTTATCTGATTTGGTCAAAACAAGGTAATTGGGTTTTTTTAAAGATTTGTTTTATCCCACTCTTTATTATTTTTAAAATAACCAATTTATAAAACATGTATAGATAAATACATTACATAATGTAAATGCATTTATGAATTAGGGAAACCTACACAATACTATTGCCTCTTCCTCTTTTCACCACAACCACCACTCTGTGAGATTAATTGGGCTGAGAGAGAGACTGGTTCTGAGTCATCACAGCTGGCCTTCATGCCTAAAAGGGGCTAGAATTCATTGTCTCTTGGTTTTTAGCCTGGTACCTTAATCCCTAGACCAAATCCCTAGTTTTCATATTTTGACCAAGAGTCAAAACAATCTGACATAATCTGACATAATGATCATAGCTTAACGTAGCCTGAAAATCCAGTCAGTTCCTATAGTGTAAAAATACTAGTGCTGCTTCTACCCTTGGAGCAACAGACTTTATAAGAGGAGTTTAGGACCAAAGGAGACTCCCAAGTATGTTAAGTACTGTATCTGTTGAGCTAAAATATTCCATCCTGTCAAAGGAAAAGTGGTGAGATTTAAACTCAGCTGTTGGTAACTTTAGCAGATTTAAAATTTCAGCTTTAAACTTTTGACTTGAGTTCAAAGCAAAAAATCTAAACGGCAGGTTGAATTTGCCAGTTTGGTAAATACACTGGAAACAAAGATGGAATATCTCTGAAAGTTAAGCTGACAAAATCCTTGATATTGGATGACCAAAAGTTAAGGAGGCAAAAACAAATTATTTGGGGCAGATGTGCCTCACAGATGTATTCACTTGTTCTAGGAAGCCATGTGTTGTTTTTCCCTGTGAGAATTTCTTTTCTTTGGTTGCAAGAGTTGTGAAATGTGTAGGTTTTTTTAAAAAAAAATTGCAGTGAACAAAAATAGTTTTGCTACAGGTTTTTTAGTTTCAGAGTGTTATCAGGTATTGTTATGGAACTGTGGATGATACACTCAGTATTACCATTGGATAAACTAGTCGTGAACCAGCTGTGAAAGAATCTATGATCGTATTTATGGAGTTGTGATAACATGCAAATTACCCAAGTCACTATTGGCCTTGATGGCAGTGTGGCCATGTGAAGGCCATCTGCTGGGAAACTAATGAGCTGGCTTCCTTGCGCAGTTGGTTATACTCAGTCTGCTTGGAGTAAATGAGTCAGAGGTCCGATCCAGCAGGGCATTGCCTGTGTTCTTAACTTCTGTTGCTACTAATGGTAGATCATGCCCACTGCCCTATTAAAGCTAAAGTAACCTGTGATTCAAATGCAGATAACTTCTTTCATTGGAATTGAAGAAGCCTTAATATTTTCCTTGCATTTCATCTTTTTCTTTCCCTGTGGTTTAATATTTGCAAGATGGAGAACAATAGTCTTCTTTGCCAGGTTTCCCTAAAGTGTATTGGACTGCAGCACAAACTCAAGTGGCTTCCAGTATCCTTTTTTGCCCCCCTCCCCCGCCACTAAAGCACTCTGGCACCAAAATTTTGGGTTATGTTTGGAAGGGATTAAAAAGGGAAAGTGTATAACTCTTGCGGAGGTTTCATCCCTTAAAATATTTCCTTGCTGCCCAAATTGGAGCATTTATCTATTTGGAGGAGTTCAAATGACAGAAAAAGATACTTTACATTTGACTGATATGTATATGATTAGTTTAATTTCCCCCAAACTCTCCAAAAAACCCAACTCTTTTGACTCTGCCCATCCTTGTAATACAATGACATCAACAGTGTCATGTCCAAATATTCTTATAACTTGCTCCCTGGGACCCTTTTTTGGAAGTTTTAGTCTCGGCAGATCTGTTGAGGGTTTTGAGTTGGAGAAAACTTAATACGCTGCTTGTACTCATGAAGTTAACCTCTTGATCAGGGCTATCAAACTCCTGGCCCGCGGGGCTGGGTGCGTCATGTGCTGGCCATGCCCACTCCTGGTTTCGCGAAGTGGGGGAAAGTCCTGATATGTCACGTGATGATGACATGAGTTTGACACCCCTACTCTTGATTATCCTTGGGTATACTACTTTCCTGGCCTACTACTTTGTTTTGGTCATGGCACAAGAAAACTCTCCAACAAGTTGTTTTGTGATTCCTGAATGTTGGTGGGGGAAGGATGGCTCTTTCAAAAAAAGCTTAATTTTGAAAAGAGTGTCTGGATCTTGTTACTTGTTTAGTGAGGAATTAATGGGAACTTCTGTACATTTCTGAGGATATATACTTGAACACTGCTGAAAAGGCAGCGTGGATGGAAACTGGAAGTTGCCCTGGTTAGGAAGACTGAATGTTTAAAAGGGAAGAAATAAATTCTGACAGGAGAAAGGATCATGCTTGTGATCTGCGTTGGCTTTATGTACTTCATCAATGACTGCCTCTTTCATAGAATAGATAGAAAAAACCCGCTTCAGACAGGGTTGGACAAACAACTTCACTTGAATTCTTTCTCTTAGTTGTGCCTCAGTTAGATAAAATGAATTTGCTTCTGACTTTGTTTTCAGGGGAAAAGATAATTTCACTTAATTAAATATGATGATGGAATGTAATGTTCATTTATTCATCAGCTGTGACTAGAAACTTGGAATACCAGATACTAGTCTTGCCATCAGCACAAGGCCAGCTGGGAGACCTTGGGCTAGTCACTTTCTCTCAGCCCTAGGAAGCAGGCAGTGGCAAAACACTTCCAAAAAAATATTTCCAAGAAAACGCCAGAAAGGTCCAGGAAGTGTCCAAGAGTCAAGACTAACTTGAAAGGGTTAAAAAAAAAAAAAAGGTATGATGAGTGTTGTGTCTTTCATTTTAAATCTTATCTGAACTACTGGTAGTGTGCAGCTCTTGGCTTCAAAACTGTATAGGCTCTGGGGTTGTTATTATTTAAATGGGAGGCCACCTGGCTAAACCTGGAAGTAAAATAAAATCCCAGAAAAAAGCAAACACTTCACTAGTGTTGGCAATAAAGGTGCTTGAGTTTGATACAGGTAAAAATCTTAGTACCCCTGTGTTCCCATAGTAAATGGGAAGTAAGTCATCAACTCTTGGGTTGATTCCAGAGGAAGCTGTCTCCACCCCCAATATTTTACAAGACAGTAGTGTATCTAAAGAGATGCAATGGCTCAGTGGCCTAATGATGCTGGAGATGGTCTGCTGAACCTTCAGCAGGTTCAAACCCTAACACTGCATAGTGAGTTCCCATCACTTGCCTCAGCTTCTGATCACTTAGCCATTTGAAAGCATGTTTTATGTGAGAAGATAATTACTGTGTTTTTCCAACAATATGCCCCCCCCAATAGGAAGACCCAGCATGTTTTCTTGGCATAAGATGAAATTAAGCCTCTCACCCCAAATTTAGGCCTAGTTTAAAACATGCAAAATTGGGGGGGAAGGTGTGGGAACTTGCCATTAGGAGTGCCCCGCGGGCAGCTACGCCTCACCATCAGCTGCTCCTAACACCATGGTGGAGCATGGAGGGCTCCCTTACCCCCCCTTACCCAGGTCAGCAGGCGGGCATTGGCGGCATGGATGTCCGGCAGCGTTTCAGCTGCTTCTCAGGCCTCGTAACTTCCACGGTTCCCACCGGTGCTGGTGCCTCTCTCTCCGGCACCGTCTCCAACAACAGCGTCTGAATCGCTCCCGCTTTCCCCCCATCCCTGTAACAACAGGAAAAAAAAGATTTTGAGGTACCTGGGAGCGCCGCACATTGTGTTTTGGTTTAATCCCGAGTGGCTGGGTGGGCGTGAGAAGAGCCGAGCAAGCGTCTCTGCTGCTGCTACCTTTGGTGCTCCAGCCTTGGGCTCTGCAAGTATGCAAAAGTCCCGGTGCGCAGCCCATTCCTGCATTCCAAGCACCCAGGCCGAGCTGCAGCTGTCCCTCTCTTGCCAGCGCTGTCTCCAATAACAGTGGCAGCAGTGGCGGGAACCGTGGAAGCATTTCAACCACTTCTCGGGTGGGGGAGCCGCCTCCATAACTTCCACGGTTCCCGCCACTGCTGCCGCTGTTATTGGAGATGGCGCTGGTGAGAGAGGGACAGCTGCAGCTCGGCCTGGGCACTTGGAAGGCTGCGCACTGGGACTTTTGCAAACTTGAAGAGCCCGAGGCTGGAGCATCAAGGGTAGCAGCAGCAGAGACGCTCGCTCGGCTCTTCTCAAGCCCACCCAGCCACTCGGGATTAAACCAAAACACAGCGTGCGGTGCTCCCAGGTACCTCAAAATCTTTTTTTTCCTGTTGTTACAGGGATGGGGAAAAAGTGGAAGCGACTCAGATGCTGTTGGAGATGTTGCTGGTGCGCGGGGGGGGGGGAGTTAATTCACGCCCGAAAAGGCGTCCTAGCCTTTTTTTCAGGGCTCAAAAAAAAAAAAAAAAAAAAGGTCCGGCCGTATTTGTGAGAAACATGGTAGATATTACTTCAGTGGATAGATGAGCTAGTGCTTTATGTGCTAAATTCCTGCCAGCTCTCAACCTTCCTGGTTGTGATGCTCTTTTGCGACACGGCTCTGGTGGAAAGAGGAGGGCTTTGGATGCTGCTGCTGGAAGAGTTGCTCAGCTTTCTGTCTGTGTAAAGCTAGCTTGCCCTTCTGCGGTGCACCTTGGAAAGTGTGTGAGCTTATTCCACAGCAGAGTTAGTAAATTGGCAGCCAAACAGTGACTCTTCATTAGCATTGTTGTCTCCTTGCTAATGTAACAGTGCCACATGCTAATAATAATAGTGTTTCTGTGGGGATGTCCTTTACATTCATTGAAAATCTATTTATAAAAGCGAAATATCACTCATGCATCATCACAAAATCTCCAGAACTGTGAAACCTACAAACTTGAAATTTGGTATGTATGTTTCTCTTGGCTTCTAGGTGCTCGCTAAGAAAGGATTTTTCGAAATGACCATCAGAGCATTAGTATTTCGTATATTATTATTAACATGCCGTGATGCTAAGGAGTTCTACCCCCCCTCCCCATCTGAAAAAAAAATATGTTCCAAATGCAAAACACAAGCAGAGGAGAGGAGTTTCAGTTTTAGTTTCACAGCAGCAACCAGCTTTAGTACAGAACAGTTGAACTAAGCCACACGGAGGCTCCTTGCTGTCTCCTTGCTCACACAGCAAATACTGTTTCAGTTTCCAAACAGCCCTCAACTCACACACTGACTGGATGCTAGCTATTTTAGTTGAATTTAGTTGAATTTTTTTCATTGCCTTTCAACCTTGAACTTGGTTACTAGGGAATAAGCCATAATTTCTTCAGTGTAGGTAGACAGATTTAGGATTATAGGCTGCTCCTAGATGGATGCTGGTAGGCAGAGGCACAGTTTTTCCCCTTATTTTCCTCCCCAAAAACTAAGCCTGATCACATAGTTTCGTAGTGAAGCAGGGTATAGAGTTAATAATAATAATAAGAGGGAAACCATCTTGAAACTGAATGAACAGGAATGCGAGACCTACTGGTATTCCTTCAGGGATACAGGAATAAGCACACCTGGCCTACTTCTCCCTGTGCAGTCTGCAGGAAAGAGCCTCTCCTGCCTATAAAAGTTTTCTTACTTTGCAGTCAAGGACTCAGGAAAATCAGGGCCTTAAATTGGTAGAGTCTCCATGGGAAGAGATGCTCTCTCCTTCAGTGTCTGTGGAATGAATGCTGTTAGCATTCCTGATGGAACAATGTAAGAAGTCCCAAGCATATTTGGTATATAATAAGATTATTTTTGAAGGGTGATAGGAAATCAAGTTTTCTGGCAGTTTATTTGTCACTCTACTTTGGATTTAATTGCTTATGAGCAACTGTGGACTTTTTGTTTTTGTACATTTTTGCTCTTGATTTTCAACCAACTGTTCAAAGAAACCTATAGTTAGGAGCAGCCTATTATCCAAAATCTGTCTACCTGCACTGAAGAAATTACAGCTTATTCCCCAATAACCAAGTTCAAGGTTGAAGGGCAACTAAAAAAATCAGCTAACATTATAATAAATCTTGAAAGGCAATACAAACAATTTGCTGAGAACAGGAAGCAATTCATTCCTATGAATCTTAAAAATCAGATATAACAAGGAAATAGTGCCATTGCTGCAAGCATTTAAAAGATGTACTGTAGTGATTGACTGTGGGGAGTTTTGTCCATCTGAATAACTCTAACAGCTGTGAGCATTGCACAAAGCCCACTTGTCTCATTCACTTGGCATGGAAGATGGGTCAGAAACCAGTGGCAGGCAACCATCTGGTACTCATCCAGGCTACATCTTGGAAGTAACATTTCCAAAATACTCTCTGAAGACTGTCAGTTACATTTGTCAAAGTCCCCTAATCTAATTACTGTTATTATTTTTCAGGTGACTTTTTTATCACACTTTTGTTTTTATAAATAACTCAAGACGTTGAATATATCTAATATTACTCACTGCTCTTATTCTCTCCATAGCAACAGCGCTATGAAGTAGTTTGAGCTGAGAACAAGGGACAGGCTCAAAGTCACCCAGCTGGCTTTCATGCCTAAGGTGGAACTAGAACTCACAGTCTCCTGTTTTTTAGCTGAGTGTCATAACCACGAGCGCTCAGGTCTATGCTATTTAAAAAGTATGGTTACCAAATCTAGACTGTAAAAATCCAGACAACCCCTTCTTATAAAATTTAGCAAGAATTCTAATATTTAAGTTCCTTATAGTGCTTTTGGTATTTTGAGATCCTGGTTTGGCTTTAATGATTTTCCGTAGCATGGAAAAATTCTGATCTTCTCCACCTCTGATTTAGTTTGATTTGTTCAGATTTTGGGTCCATCCAGCCTTTACATTTGAAATGGTTTTTAACTTGCTCTAAAAATGAGAGCTTATTTATATTAGTTGGGTGCTGTGCTAAACCAGAATAGGTTTGTTAATGTATGAACTAAATTAACTGATTTATTCAACATAATATTACTATAGTACCTATTGCATGATATGGTATCAGAGGTGGTATTTAGCAGGTTCTGACCAGTTCTGGGGAACCGGTAGCGGAAATTTTGAGTAGTTCGGAGAACCGGCAAATCCCACCTCTGACTGGCCCCGCCCCCACCTATTCTGTGCCTCCTGAGTCCCAGCTGATTGGCTGGGTCTTCTTTGTTTGCCTGCACAGGAGAACGGAGCTGGAAAGCAGGTTAGCAGGGTGGGGAGGGAATGGGGATTTTGTAGTATCCGTCCCCTGCCGTGCCCACCAAGCCATGCCGCGCCCACAGAACCGGTAGTAAAAATTTTTGAATCCCACCACTGTATGATATGTGGATTATATCATGGCTTGCTCTAAGAGAAGGTGAGCCTCAGAGTTTTAGAACATTTAAACTATAGTTTGGCACTTCCTCAAAATGGTTTCTTTTTAGGATGATATGGATTTATTTTAAAATATATATATAAGAATTTGCATTTCTGAGGAACATTCACTTATCTTGAAAACTTTTGATCTTTTTCACAAGGAATCCAATTCATAGCCACTTCAACAATATACACTTTCTAAAAATAAGCTAATTTTGTGAACAGAAGAGCATTGACTCTTCTAATATGCTCTGAATAATATTGCTTATCCTGAAAGGAAAAAGTGTGATAGATGTGCGATATATATCTGCTGAATATTTAATGAATGGCCTTTCTGTCATCAATAAAAAAAACAGTAATGTCAGTTAAACACAAAGAAGAATAAAAACAGTTGGTGGCAAAACAAGAACCACAGATGGAGTTTTATGCAAAAGTGACTCGTCTGGAAAACCCCTCGGGTACCTAATTCTTAGTCACAGGGGGGAAATGTAATTGTGCCCAACTCTTGAAATAATTCTCAAGAGCTGGGGTAGGCAAGATGGTGCCCATAAGCATCAATCTTTGGCCGACACTTCTAATGCCTCCCAGACCTTCCTTCCCACTTGACTTTAAAATACTTCAGACATAAACAATCAATTGTGAAAACTAAATGGAAAGTTGGTGTCCTGCAAAGTATCAACGTCTGGCTTCATCTTTATTTATAAATGATCCTGGATTCCAAGTCGGTCCCAGAGGTATTCTGAGAAAATAAAAATAATGGATGGCTGCAATCAGCTCTTTCCAAAAAATGTGCATAGCTGCTCAGAAAGGAAAAGAAGGGTGAGTCAGGAAGATGGAGAACTTCCTGGAAGGCTAGAGAATGTGACCCAAAGCTGTCTCACTCTTTTTTGGGTTGGAAGATGGGAGTTTTGTGACAGGCTGTACCAACTCTTGAGAGCCATTTTGTAAAGGTGCCTGAATAAGCATTCAAAATTAGAATTGTGCTTGCCATGAGCTTTGTGAAATAACCTGACCTACTTTCTTATTTCTTCCTGGTCTTATAATTGTAAACCAAGTTTTCTGTGATCATAACTCTTTAGCATGGTCATCTCTACATTCAGCTGACCTTTTCCCATAAGAAAACAACAACAACTACAAACTGTAATTACCTGGCTTCAAAAATAGGAAGCTTTCACAGATGAGTTCCTTGTCAGGGGAAGTGGGCACAAGCATGCTTTTTCTTTTGTTGACTTGCAAATCCAAGTATTTAATTTTACTAAGCAAGTCCTTTGATCATGATACAGTACATATTGGATTGACAGAAAGCTGTCTATCTAACCTTTCCTTTCTGGATATTTAAAATTGCCTGCCTTCCTTGCACATCTCAAACACCATTATTTTCACACTTGTATATCTGCAATTATTAACAGTTTTGTATTTATGAGTGGGTAAAGTCATTGTCTAATATGATGCAAAGATTCAGATGACTGAATTTAAAAAGAGAGGTAGGTCGTGGGCATGGCGGTTGCTTGACTAGAGGCCAAACTTAAAAATTTTGGAGAAACGAGTTGCAGTTACCTAATGAGGTAATGAGTTACCAAATGAGTATTGTACTAATAGACAAGCTAGATTTTCTGTTCTTCCTTAGGCGAGGGTGGGGATGGGCATGGGAGAGGAATTGGTTATCCATTTTTTCTAAATTGTTTTAAACTTATTTTGGGGCAGATGTTCTAGTCTTCTTCTGTTTCTGAATTGACAAGATCCTACCAGGAGGATGCTCTGTTTTAGGCAAATGTAAATTAGGTATTAATGGAGGTGCTTTGATTAACAGAAGCTCAGAAACCAAAGAAACAAAGACAAGAATCTGTTGATTATTGTAGATTATTTATTGTAGATTATTGTACAAGCGTAGAGCAAGCATTTTGGCCTACTGCTTCGACTTGCCCCATCTTATGCTATAATACTAGGAACATTCATTCTTACATATTTCATTATTGTTGTCACCATAAGCAAATGCCATGCTATTTTTCCAGTTGAACTTCAGCAGGTTAATTTTTTTAATGTTATGATGCACAACTAGAACTTGTGATGCTTGGACCAGATGTCTTTCTTTATGCCCTGATACTGAGTATTGTCTTTCTATCGTGCAGACTTCCCCATGCATGGTGACCTCCAAGGGTGCTAAAATTTCAGTTACCTCAATTTCCATCAAGAGTTGGGGAATGGTTCACAAAATCTCAACTTCTGTTGTTCATTTGGCTTTTTACATGAAAAATTATAGCAGCACTTCAGGCCATTTGTTGTCTTTTTATCATTTGCTCTGTCACGTGAGCACTTATGCAACAGTAGTCCTTTAAATAGAATCAGAACAGATTTCCAGAACTTTTCTGTCATTCTCCAAGGAATCGTTTTAATTGAAAATAAGTGAGGGGAAAAAGATTACTTTTTTCCAAGAAGTGTGTGTTGTTTTTCCTGATTCTTGAAGGCTCATGATTAAACCCACTTAATTAGACCACATTGATGGGATTTTAAACTAACTGAAATACTCTTGCATTCTTATTAAAGTGGGCAAATACTTTTCTCTTTTCAATGATATTGCATTTCCCCTGAGAGATCTCTCAGCCTCTCACATTAGAAGGCTTTCAGTAGTGTAGAATTCCAACAGTAAAAGGCAGGGATTGTCCCGTCCCCCCCCAAAAAAAAGGCTCCAGTGAAGCTGGAAATGTTCCAAATGAAATGTACTTTACACAAGGAGGTGTCACACTATGCTCCTCCTGCCAGAACAGAGGTATAAGGAGTCTTATCTGAGCAGTGATAGATTGACAGTGTTTCTCTATTTTATATATTTTTATATATTTTACAGTTTTATTCCAGATTGGTACCCCTCTAATGTGTAGGGCCTACAGGTTCCAGAATTGTAGTCCGAACACATCTAGAAGACCCCAAATCAGGAGAAGGTTGCACTATAAAGTATAGGAAGCTGGATAATACAGATGGGCCTCAACTTACAACAGTTTATTTAGTGACTGTTCAAAGTTACAATGGCACTGAAAAAAGTAACTTTTGACTGATTTTCACACTTGACCGTTGCAGCATCTCCATAGTCATGTGATCAGAATCCAGACACTGGTATTTATGAGGGTTGCAGTGTCCCAAGGTCACGTGATCTTCCTTTGCGCCTTCTGACCAGCAAAATCAATGGGGGAGCCAGATTCACTTAACAGCCGTGTTACTAACTTAACAGCATCAGTGATTCACTTCACAACTGTGGCAAGAAAGGCTGTAAAATGGGGCATAACCCACTTAACTGTCTCACTTAGCAACATAAATTTTGGGCTCAATTGACGTTAAGCTGAGAACTATCTGTAAATAGTGTTGTTCTGATTCCCTTGCAGCTCACATACGTGCTTTGCTGAAGGAGATTTCAGTTATTTCAGTGAGTTTGTTCCCAAGTAGGGCACTTCTATTTTGTCCAGACCCCCAAGTATAAAAACATATAAAATTGCATGACTCTTATATTTTGATTAATTTGAATATCTGAACAATTCTTTGCACAGAAAGTGTGGTTTTTCTTAATAGGGGAGCTTTAATAAGCCCCCAAAGAGCTAGATAAAAAAGATAGGTGCCTGAGATGCTATAGGGCTTTTATCTTCCAAAAAATAATGCTCAAATAACATTTCTGCGTCCCCAGCCAGAACCATATGTCCCAAGTAAACGCCATCTTAACTTCTTTTCTTCCCCAGTGAGCAATCTTGCTTCTCTTCTCCAAATAGTTCTCTCTTTTAGATGGCGAGCATGGCTACAATACCTCACTGTGTCCAAATGTTCCAGTGCTCTAATTCAGGGATTGCCAACCTTTTGGACCTCAGGGACCACCAAACTCTTAATTTTAGATCCCAGAGACCACTAACCGGTTCTGTAGGTGTGGCCTAATTTGTGTGGCTTGGTGGTCATGTGACTGGCTGGGCATGGCTTGTATGTAAATATTATAAATATTTAAATAAATATTGAATTTTTTTATTAAAAAAGAGCAACTTTTACCCAAAATCAAGCAAAGCAGGCAGGCAGATTGAGTTGCTCAGAGAATCACAGATTCATTCAGTGATCTATCTATCTGCCATCAGCTAGCTCAGTCTCTCAAATTTGCTTGCCAGGAATCTGCACTGAATTTGCTTGCAAGCAAACCTTCAGTCCTAAGGGAGGTTTGGCTGTGCTGAGCCGAAGATCTAAAGACTAGCTAGAAAGCAAGAAATCCAACCATTTCCTGCTTCCTAACCAATCTAAATCTCCTGGCACAGCAGAACAGATGATGGTCGGAAAAAGGAAAAACAGAAAATTAGCAAGCAAGTTTACTGGGTAAGGAGTGAGTGGGCGGGGAGGGTTCCTGCGGGCCATGTGGTTGGCGCAGCCTTGTGTTTCTGTGCAGCCTGGATTAATTGCTTTGTGGGGATGCTCTGGGGGTGAGATTTCTCTGCAGCTTACCAAAATTTTCTCACAGCCTACCGGTTGGTGACTGTTGTTTTAATTCATTAAAATAGGAAGAACCCACTGCCATTATTTTATTTCATCATTTTAAAAGGCTTCTTTGGACATACTGACTCAAAACTCAGCCTCTCTGGACATGAAAACATTTAGAAACCTAAGGGTCAGGGCCTAAAAATATGACATTTTATTAATTTTTCTTGGTTTTTGTTTTGCATTCCGATATAGAGAAGCTATCTGCTTCAGGTGGCATGTGAGGAGAGGTCTATGACAACTCGCCACAGCCAGCTCACCATGACCAACTCATCATGACCAACTTGCCATGGCCAACTTATCATGGCCAATTCGCCATGGCCAACTAATAGTGGGACAACTTTACATTAATATCAAAGAAATAGTTGAATAGAACCAAAAGAAGAAAGAAAGGATGTAAAGGAGGGGCAGGATGAAATGTAAATGACAAAAATTAAAAAGAAAATTATTCATTTTAAAGAATTAAATTGAATTGTTAAATTGTTCCACAGTGAGTTGTCCTGAGATGAATTGACCATGGTGAGTTGACCGGTGGCGAGTTGTCCCATTCGGCACAAGAGTGAGAAGCCCATGAGACCAATAGCCTTAAGTGATTCCTTAGCTATAGTGAGATTAAAATAGTGTTTTTCTCTTTCTTTCAACAACATCCAAAGGTTTCCTTGAGGTATGTAAAAGTTAGTCTTTGTACCCATCACTTTGAAGGGAAGTCACATGAAGGCTGACTGAGGTCTGGAAGAAGTCCTTTTGCTTTGAAATCTGCCTTTTTTAGTTACCAATAATAGGCTATTTAAGGCATTGCCTATAGATACAGATGATTAAATGATATTATTACCTGGAAATTGTTCTGTATTTCATATGCTTTACTGTGTCCCCAGTACTAACATCCATTCTTCTCTAATTTGAAATGGTTCAGATTGGTGGTAATTAACAAATGGAAACATCAGTAGGAGTTACATAGGTGGCTACAACAAACAAGTCTGATGTGACAAAGTGATCATATCATTGCACCTCAAACTTTCTGTGATCGAAAAGTCATTGTGTCTATGGATTTACTTGATATTTATGGGGCACTTTTAAAAGCTTGCTGAACGCTTGTCCTCAGAGCTATTTCTTTTTAAAATGATAGTCAACTGCAGGTATTCCTCGACTTGTGACTTAGTCACTAAGTGACTGGTATGGTCTAGGACAGCTTTCCTCAAATTGGATTCCCTCTACAGCTGTGAACTTCAATTCCTTAGGCAGACTGGCCATTACTGGCAACTTTGGGAACTGAAGTTCAGGCAGTCTGGAAATTGCCTAGGTGGGAAATGGCTGGCTTGTAATATGTGAACTCAGCCATTTTGGCTTGTTCAGCAAACTGTAGTTAAGCCAGTTCATGACAGTGTAATCTGTGAAGCTCATGTATAAAATAGTTTCATAGCTATTACTCTGGATATTACTCTGGATAACCAGTCTGGTTGAGAAAAACAAGTTGTCTAGTTGCTCATCATCTCCTAGAGTCTCCAGAATTGATGTCCTTTGACTGGAGACATCATGGCTAGGCAGTACTTGGCAGAGTCCAATGTTCTTCGCTGAATCATCTTTTTCTCAAATAATAGCAGCACATATCAGTCCTTCTACCCAAGTAGGTCCACCCACTCTTCCCTTTTCACCCTCATTGTGTTCATAAGCTTTAACAGTTATGGCTTGTTCAGATTTGAATAGGCCCACTATCCTTGGTGTGCCAGTCAGGGAAAGATGGACAATGTGTCATAGGAAGCTTACATTTAGTTCCAAATGCATAGACTGCAGCCTAGAAAGTGTGTGAATGTGTGTGCACTCCTTGGCTATGTGTCTCTTGTTCTGTTTATTGTTCGTCTCTTTTTAACAACCATCCACCATTACACATCCTGAATAACTCATTTGGATGACCTGCTGAAGAGGAAGCTCTAATAATTCCATGAAGAGCCCATAATAAGAATCTGAGACTTTATTAGAAATTGAAGCAGATTTTTTTGTTCCATTGTAATCATCATGAAACAGCTAGAATGGAAAATGAAACACTCGCCACTTTTTGGTCCCTAAAGGGGACCAAAGGGGCTATGTCAAAATAACAATCCCATTTGATAGGGAATATCTCCCAATTCATTACTGTATACAATAGATGTTTCCCCCATTATGTAATGGAAGCTAATTTTAAATGTCTGCGGACCCTTTTGCTAAATTGGCAGATGGTTGTATTCTCCGTTAGTACCATAGAACATGAAAATAATGGTTTATGCAGAGGGGATATAAATAATTTGCAACCTTTCTACCTTTGTACCTAGCAAGTATCAGTCATTGCTGTTTCATGAAAGGAGGTGAAAGACTCACAATTAAAAAAAACAGCAGCCACAAATAGTTAAGACTGAATGAGTTCATATATCACACTAAACCATCATCTGGTTTTAGGTGTAACATGCTATGTAGACCTAGTTAGTCGAGGTTCTTTTCATGAACTATAGTTTGACATGCCATGATTTAACACAGCATATTAGCTCAGGATGTAATACTAAACTAGAAAGTCTTAACAAGATGATTTGATATTGGGCATCTTCTAAGTTAGCATTTGCTTCTTTGGTCCAACAATTAGCTTATCTATCAGCTCCAAAATTTCATATTCAGTAAATGTAATTAATTACCAGGAGTTGTAACTCAGTGGTAGTGAATGCAGAAGATGGGCAGCTATGGACATTTTACGGCCTCTGAAGTTTAACTTCCATGCTGGCTCAGGAATTCTGGGAGTTGGAAATTCACAGATCGTAAAGAGACCATAGCTGCCCACCCCTGATCTAAAATTATTGACATGTCCAGGTAGATTTGGAAAAATTCCTCAGTGTAACCCTGATCATCTTATTTACTATGAATTTGGCTTAAAACTGTACATTCCACTTCATTTGCTATGAGAAACAGCTTTGAATCTCCTATTCCCTACATTTTCCTATCATATTTAAGATGGATTTTTCAAAGTAAAAAGAGACAAAATTTCACCTCTGACATTTAGCCAAGAGGGAGTTGTGAAAACTGTATTTTTGGATGTGGTATTGAGTCCAATTTGCAGATTGGTGCTAATGCTTCTTCTTCCCATGACCAAATCTTGAATAGCTACAGCTGGCAGATTTCCCCTGAAAAAAGTCCCTTACTGTCAACAAAGAGCACTCACATTTTTAATTCAAGTTTGTAAAAATTAGATCAATTTTAAGCCAAATGCAAGACAACGAGGCAGTGTCTCTTAATAAACATCAAGAAACTTCCTGAACTCTTCAACTTCCCTTCAGCTTCTTTTATGCTGCAGAATTCTACTGTAAGCAGCTTTCTCCTGGTGATCAAAAGAGATCATTTTTAATTTTTACAGAAAACATAACTGTTTCAGCAGAAATGACTGACTTTTGGCGTTCTTCGCTTTCAGGCCCAATTTCCAAGTGAGACTTCTGCCACATATGCCTGGTCCAGTTCATGATTTGTTTCTTCTGAGTTTTGAATAATAATAAAAAATTGTACAAAATATTATAGGAGAGAAAGCGTAATCCATGATTCCTAATCAGATGATATGACTGAACATGGCTATCTGGGCAGCCATTTTTGGGAGCAGGTGCAACATTGCAACCATCCAATGGGTCTGCGTTTCCCATCTTTTGCAGTAATGTTAAAATAAGACATTGTTCAAGAGTAATTAGACTAAGAAAAGTCTCAAACCTTTCCCCAATGGTTCATAGCCCACTGCAAAACAGGCATGGATTATTCCTATCATGAAGTGCATTACTATGAGCCTTACTTTTTACATATATTCCATTTTAAGCCCATGTCACACTGGCCAACGGATGCAAAACGGACACAACGGACGAGCAAAATGTTCCATCCGTTGTTATCCGCTCTCAAAAGGGGCAAAAATTTGCATAACTGGAGCGGATAACACGGACGTGGGGAGGACGCAGGGCGGATGGAAAGCGGATGCGGAACAGAAGCACAGCGGATGGGAGCGGATGGCGCAACCGCAGGGCTTCCGGGGGGCCTCAGCAAAGCTGACGTGGAACGGATACAGCGGATGCACAGCGGACGCCGAACGGATGAAGCGGATGCACAGCGGAAGCCTAGCGGATAAAGCGGATGCACAACGGAAGTCTAGCGGATGCACAGCGGAAGCGGAACGGATGCTGAGTGTTAATTGTGCATGCGGGGGGGAAGTATTACGTAAGCCCCCCGGATATAAAGGGAAGCAGCTCGCATGTGGCCAGCATTCCGAGGAAAGACCTGCTGCTGGACACTTCGAGTTCCTTGCCTGCCCTGCCCTGCCAGCCTGCCTTCCAGCCAGCATTGGTGCCTGCCTGCCTGCCTGCCTTCCTACCAGCCTTCCTGCCAGGCTTCCTGCCAGCCTTGGTGCCTGCCAGCCTCCCTGCCAGCCAGCAACCCCACAACCATGGGGAGGAAGCGAAAGCCTCAGCAACCTGCCACCATCCCTGGCAAGAGGGACAGGGCCAACCTCCCGCCCCCTGCCCCTGACTCTGCTGGTGCTGGGGCTTCTGCTGAAGCTGCTCCTGGCGGTGGTGCTTCTGCTGTTGCTTACTCTGTTGAAGCTCCTCCTGGTCCTGCTGGTCCTGCTCGACCTGCTCGTGCTCCTGGACTTGCTCGTCCTGCTCGTGCTCCTGGTCTTGCTCGTCCTGCTCGTGCTCCTGGTCCTGCTCGTGCTCCTGGACTTGCTGGCCCTGCTGGTGCTTACTCTACTGCTGCTGATCCTGGTCCTGCTGTTCCTGCTGCTGTTGCTGCTGCTGCTGATGATTATGATCCTGCTGGTGAGGATGATGATGCTGATTATGATCCTGCTGGTGAGGATGATGATGATGATGATGATTCTGCTGGTGCTGCTGCTGGTGGTGGTGGTGTGGAGGAGCAGCCCATACTACCTGAGAGCCCCTCTGATGAGGGCCTGCCAAAGGGAGGAAGAGGCGTATGCGACAACGGGAGAGGAGGCAATACTCCATTGCGGAGACGCATGAGGATGAGGTGCTGGAGTGGCTGAGAGAGAACGACTATCTGTGGCAGAAGGGACACCGGCTGTACAGGGACACCAAGCGAAAGCAGGCTGCTTGGAGAGAGAGGGCGGAGAGTATGGGTTACACTTCAGAGGTGCTCCTCAGCTGGTGGAAGCACATGCACACCTGGTACAGGAAGCTGCACCTGAAGAAATCTGGCCAGGCCACTGTGAAGCTGACAGACAGAGAGACCTACGTCATGGACAGGTGCAGCTTCCTGGAGGGTGAGGTCCGCCACCGAGGAGCACCAGGAGCCCCTCTCACGACCCTCTCTCTCCGGCAGCCTGCTGCCACCCAGTCCTCTTCCGGCCGAGAGTCAGTCCCTGTCTCCAGGCAGGTTTCTGTGGAGCGTGCCACAGCGGAGAACCCACGGACAGGTGTGGTAAGCGTGGTGGAGTGCGTAGAGGACTCCCTGGTGCGGTGGGAGAAAGGAGACATCGAGTCCACCACACTCCTAGCCGCATCCACCCCCCCCAGCTCCACCTCCGCAGAAAGGCAGAGAGCCGGACAGCTGGAGGGGCAGAGCCACAATGTCCTGCTGGAGATCAGGGACACCATCCGCACCAGCATAGATCTCCTCTCTCAGCTGGTCCACACCGACTCCTCATCCTCCAACCGCAAGCCCTTCCTCACCTATGTCAACCAGACCCTCATGGACATGGCGGAACCCCAGTACCAGATGGTGAAGGACCGGATCACGGAGCTGCTTCACAACCCTCCAGATCCAGAGGAACCTGCTCCCACCCAGTCCAGGCCTGCTCCTCCACCCCAGGTGACGTCCCTCCCATTCCAAGGCTTCCCACAGGCCCTCACCTACCAGGGCTACGGCTACCAGGAGGTTCAGCAGCACAGGCAGCAGCCCTTCCCAGTCCAGGCACAGAGTCATCGGGCGACACCATTGCTACCTGTTTCACTGATGCCACCGATGCCACCCACGCCAATGATGCCACCGACGACAGCGATGCCACCCACGCCAGTCCTCACCCAGCTGCAGATCAGACAGCCCCACTACACTACTCCTTCCTCCACCCCACAGCCAAGCCCGGCCTCAGTACATCTGTCATCAGTACTGGGGCTGACATCCCATGGCATGGAGGAAGGACCTCTCAGCATGACGGGGCTGAGCCAGCTGTCCGAGACCTTTCTCAACACACCGTCCCCTGTTGTCCTCTCGAGGCCAGGCACTCCAGCACCACCCACCACCACAGCACCTGAACCCTTCACCCCTGAGACTGGGCACACCTCCGAGTGACCAAAAAGAGTGCCAGAGACCGGGTAGCTGGCTACCTGTGGACTTTATTTGGACACTTGACTTGGGTTATTTTTTTTTTACAGCTTGTTGTTCAATAAAGTTTATCTTTGATTCACACACTTGCTTCATTTCTTTTTTTTAATGAAGTCTTGGTGGAAACTTTTAGAATTGGCTTAAGCCTTTGCATGCTTGTGGGATGGGTTAAGATAGCAGTGGGGTGGGCAGGGATACCTGTGGAATGAGCAGGGATACCTTTGGAATGGCTAATAGCTGTGGGATAGATAAACCTCCAGTGCAAGCATAGTGGGACTGTATGGTCCACCCTCCCAGGTGCCACACCTATGGCCCTTTATTATCAATAATAATGTAATCAATCATCCACACATGTCAACATAAACACAACTCTTTATTAAACGCCCTGTTTATTGTAGGCCCACCCAACATACATGGCCCAATCTCATCCGTGTGATGAGACAGGCTGAAGGAAGCATCAATTAAGCATCTACCATCCTGTCTTGCCACTCCACCGCTCCAGCTGGGGAGTTGCACCAGTGTTTCAGGAGGTTGCGCTGCTTCTTCCCTTCCCGTGAGGCTCTGTTGTGGCCTTGCACATCCTGAGTGTCGATCAGGTTTCGCCCTTGCCTCCATTCCCCAGGCTCCATGTTCCCATTGCCTTGTTGACGGTCCACGAGCCTGTTCTGCAAGACTGGGTAGCGGGTGCGCATGAGATTGTGCAGGATGCAGCAAGCTTCCACGATCCTCCTCACGGTCTCTGGGCAATGCTGCATGGTGGTGAGAAGTACCTGGAACCTGTTGGCCAGGATGCCAAGGCGTTCTCCACCACCCGCCTTGCCCTGGACAGCCTGTAGTTGAAGATCCTCTCTTCACGGGTCAGGAGTCTGGAAGTGTATGGCTTCATGAGGTAGGTTGTGAGGGAGAAGGCGTCATCCCCCACGATGAAGAAGGGCACATCTTGCGTGTCGTTGGGCAGGGGTTCTGGATCTGGGAAGCCCACGATGAGGTTGCCTTCCAGCCCCTCCTTGAGGTGACTGGCATTGTATACCTGGGCATCTGAAGATGAACCGTAGCCTGAAGCATCGATGTACATGAACTTGTAGTCAGCATCGACCGTGGCAAAGAGGATGATGCTGAAGAAGCCCTTGTAGTTGAAATAAGTGGACCCCGACTTGGCTGGAGCTTTGCAGGCCACGTGCTTGCCATCGATGGCTCCAACGGTGTGTGGGAAGTTCCACCTCTGATACCACTGCTCTGCAACTTTCTTCCATCCTTCAGTGGAGGGGCACTGGAGGAGCTCCTCCTTGTATTCTTCGATGATGGCCTGCACCACTTCTCTGACCACAATGCTGATGGTGTTGTGTGGCACCCTCCAGCCGTACTGCATGCTCCCGTAGGTAGTCCCTGAGGCTAGGTGGCGCAGAGTGAGTGCCACCTTGAGCCCAGGTTCCAGGCTGGGCCGGAAGTTGGTGTTTGCCTTGGTCAACCTGGGTGTCAGGCGCTGCACAACTTCGCCAAACATGGCTGGAGGCATCCTCATGAAGTTCTGGAACGCCCGAGTGTTTTCGTTCCTGAGCTCCACCATCAGCTTGTTGTACAGTCCGTACTCTGCTCTTCTCCCGATCCATTTTCGGACCCAGACGCTTCTTGGCCGCCTCTTTTTCTTCCCATAGTAGAGTTCACAGAGCCTGTAGATGGCTTCGTACTTTTGCAGAAGGATGGTGGCTGCCAAAAGGACTGTGGTACGATCCACGGTGGACGTGACTGGATGCTGTGGAAGAGCAAGAGTCAGATGAAGGCTGCAGAGGTCTGCACAGGTGGGCTGCTGGTCTGAAAGTGAGATGCAGACGAGTTGCTCCCCCTTTTTATAGGCAGTATAGGTGTCCCTTTGCATCCTCTAGGCATCCTCTAGACATCCTTAATATCTGAGATAGGTCCCCTCTGCGAACGTTTTTTCCGCTTTAAACGCTTTGTTTCCATTCTGCATCCGTTCTGCATCTGTTCCGCGTCCGTTCCGCTTCCTCCCTGCATCCGGGCGGATGCGAGTTGTGCAGATGAGCAGCGGACGCCAAGCGGATATAGTGGATGCGTAGCGGATGCAGAACGGACGAACTGGATACATTTTCCGCGCAAAAGTTTTAGGCAGCCCAAAACTTTTGGAGCGGATGAAACGTCCATAAACGGATGCTGGACGGATAGAGAGGAAGCAAAACGGAGGCAGTGAGTACAGAACGGATACATCGCGTTAACCAACGGATGCCAAGCTTTTTTGTCCGTTTTACATCCTCTTTGCATCCGTTGGTTCAGTGTGACATGGGCTTAACTTGGAGATGAAGTTTGAGCATTTATATACTAGCATTACATATTTTCTATCTTTTGAACCCATATTTTTTTAAAAAAACTCTTTTTTTCTGCCCAGCCTAATAGGATTTGAATATTACTTATCTGTACAATTGAAATGTTTCTGTGTTTGCCTTTGGGGCAAGGGCTGCTGCAATTGCCCTTAGTGGATTCTATTAATAACAAAACATGAATGTTACAGTTACAATTACCAACAATAAGCAATAAGGGTTCCCAAATTAAACTACAGATAGTCATGAATACAATGACTTTATCGGCTATACAAATAAGTGGCCACTTCTACCAATTAAGATAATTCAGTTGATAACAATTTCCTGTAGCCTTACAGAATAGGAGCTGATTGAATTCTGGGGAAATAAGAGAAACAATGGTTGCATGTCTCCATCCCCCTAATATCAAAAAAATGTGGGCTTCAAGAGTGTATACGACTACAAATAGTCCCAAATGTTTTTTTTTTCAAGAGGTAACTGGACTCTCTGGTTGTTGTTTTTTCCTTTGAAGAAGTTTCACTTCTCATCCAAGAAGCTTCTTCAGTTCTAAATCATCTCTAAATTCAGATCTAATTCAATCTAAAATCAAAGCTGAAGAAGCTTCTTGGATAAGAAGCAAAACATCTTCAAAGAAAGAAAACAGAAAACAAAGTCCAGTTGCTTCTTGAAAAAGCATCTTTGGAACAACCATGACATGGGTGACTGAGAATCTCCATAAACACACTACAGATACTCCTGGGAACTTCACATGAGGCATGCTAAAATTGTATGGAGAAGGCAGTCTAAACTCTTTCAGCAAAGTCTCAAGGGGGAAACAAACAAACACATATGTCTTGTTTATTACAAAAGCAGATTACATATGAATTAACTAATGCATTAAGGTATTGCTTAGTTAGCCTTAGTCAGTTAAGTGCATTGATGAACAAATTCTGGGTTAATATACTACTTGCTACTTCTAGTCATAAATTTCTGCAGAGAGTTTGCAGCTTTGCTTGCTATTTTCAGGTCTGGCCTTTTCTGCCCTATTTCTTGAGGTATCATTTTTATGGCTATTGGATGGACACTAATCAAGGAGAGAAGCAACCTAGAACTAAGGAGAAATTTCCTAACAGTGAAAACAATTAACCAGTGGAACAGGTTGCCTTCAGAAGTTGTGGGGGTGCTCCATCACTAGAAGCTTTTAAGAAGAGATTGGACAGACTCTAGTCTGGAATAGTATAGGGTTTGCTGCTTGAGCAAAGGATTTCTAAGGTCCCTTCCAACTCTGTTATTCTGTATTTTTCCTCCATTCTGTCCCAGGCATTTTGTAGCATGATTCTGTGGAGGTGTACTTCAAAGAAAAATTGGATAGCTTCAATGATACTGTGTCATATTTGCATGACTTCGGAATAGAAACAGAAGAGAAAATATATCCGTGTGTGTGTTTTAATTATTAAACTGGGTTTTACCCTTGCCCAATTTTCTTTTACGTTACCCAAACTGGAATTAACATATTGACTAAAAATGATCTTGTTAGATGACAGATAACTTCCTTTAAAAATGTTGCTTATTCTTCCTGCTGCTTAGGTGTTTTTCAAAAGTCCCATTAGCTATTTTCATACTGAAACAGATTTGGAAAATGAGGACAACTCTATTGAGCAACAAAGCAGATCAGACTGCAGAAAATTATGAAAATCAGAATGGGATTTGCTGGAAGTAAGGTATGGTTTGTGTGTGTTCATGTGAGTGTTCCCATTTGTGTGGTCTTGTCTTGGTGGCCAGGGAGCACAGTTTTATATACAGTACTGTAGATGAGTCAGCACTGAAAAAGACATGCATATCATCGCAGACATGCATATTGAGGTCTTTAGCATGAGACTGACCCAAAGACATGCCTGTACAATCCTAATTCTTTCTATGTGTTTGTTATTTAATTTTAGTGAACCCCAAGGAGCTGACTAGGCAAAAAAAGCCCAAAACCCTCTACACACTGTGGAATTATATTAAAAACAAAAAACAAAAGTGAAGTAAAATTCTTCTAAAGAAGCAAACTAGATGGAGGATGGGGCAATGTTATTATTTGGTTGAACGAGGTGCAATACGGAACTCTGGTGTCATATATTGCTCTGACAGGAAATGAGTAGAAAAGCTGAAGTGAACTTCAGTGAGAACTGACATCTTCTGCTGAAGCCATCCCAGGTCTGTTTCCTTATTTTTGCAGCTACCATTTTGATCTGTTCACTAAATAAGAGGGATAAAGCTTTGAGACTGGTGCAGTTGAGCTAAAATGCATGTGACATTGGTTGTCTGAGTGGTCGCTCTGGCAGAGAATCATTCATGAATCCTTCAAAAGGCAAGAAAAAGAGCAAGAATCTGACTTGGAACAATTTAATCCTTGTTTTATGAGGGAAGGGAAAATGGCTGAGAGCAACACTGCAGCTAAGCCTGAGGCTCAAGATAAAGTTTTCTCAAGGAAATCATGTGGGGAAATATGGAGAACCTGACGAGCTAATATCTCAGAGAAAACTTGGCTGTCTTGCAAGAAAAGGGAACCTGGAGAAAGGGGAAATGGAGGAAGAGACAAGAAAGGAACTTGTGAGATAAAAAGTTCGAGAGATACTTTCCAGTGTGGGGGGATATGTGGAAAGAGGGAAACTAAGGAGACTGACCAAGGGACAGGATCACAAGGAAGTGAGACAAAGTAATTTGTATATTTAAAGTTGTGGATTGAGTGAATTGAAGAAGGAGAAGCAGTAGGACAGAGCTGACTTGTGACAAAGCTGCTCTGAGGTTCCAGAAACAGATAAGATTGTACAATGTTGGATTATAAGGAAATGGTTAGATAAAAAGGGTTTAGAGAGAATCGTTTATGGAGACTGTGGTTCAGAGAAGAAAGGAGGCAGCAAGTTACCCTAATTCTGAATTGTCCAGAGAGGAAAAATCTTACCAGACTTAGCTTTGCTTTCCCTGACAATAAGTGGGTAGATAGGAGGAATTGTTTTCTTGTTTGAAATAGTTTTGTTTTGTTTTTTGTTACAGACAAGTTGTTTTCTTAGGCCTTGCATAAACTGCAGCATGTATGGAAAGGTATTCGTGAAGGCTTTTTAAAAAACATTCAGACTGGAAAATAGCAAAAGAGACCTTATAGTTTATAGATGAATCATTTTTCACTTGAGCAGAAAAAAAAAATGGAAGGACTGTGAAATAAGAGGAAGTGGGTAGGTAGAGAATTGTGTCGAAGATGCAAACAAACGACAAAGAGAAGTATGCAAAAATGATCCTCCATAAAGCAGTGTTCTGAAGGGGTGGGCAACCAGGTCTAAAGCCTGCTACACCATTCTGCAAATATGCAAGAAACAATGACAAGGATGATGAAAAAGTTCAGCTAAACTAGAAATCAAGATAACATTATTTAGATGCAAGCTATGTACTGGGCATAGATTTACTTAGCAGCTAATCTACTGGCGTGCTGGGGTTGGATTGATTTAGCAATGCTGTTTGTGGAATTTATACAAGATAATAAAGGCTAGCAGCCAGCCTCTAGCCCAAACAAGTCTTAAAACATTGTCTTCTCTTCTGCACGACCTGTGTTTTCTGCTTCGCTACTCAACCATCAATTCAGTCACAGCTTCTGTAATAGATACAGACAGATAGGACTTTTGCCCTAAAGGCTTCCGAGAGCATCCGTTCCATGTCAGAGGGAAATAAGCTGGACTTAACTGATGTTTGACCTAATCAGTCAAGTTCATTATGTTAAGAGGAAGAAGAAAGCGGTCTTCAGGCAAAAATTGACTTATAAGCATGTAGTGCATTCTTTTATCTTAAGATCCCTGGGGTATCGAACTAATGGTAGAATCACTGATATTATTATTTCAGGTAACATACTCTTAAGACTTTCATACGATAATTTATGATTTTCATTGTTGTGCTTTATGAAATAAACTACAGTTGGCTTCATGCAACGTGTTGAGCTAGTATTTATAAGATGCAGTGGTTGGATTCATATGACACTAAAACAAGCCACATTATAATTTAGTACTGTAGGTGAACATCGTCTTTGTTTTGATTTTGTAGAGATCCCAGTGCAAACTCTGTTGAAATGAAAGTGGTTACAAGTACTTTAGTGCACTTTTTGTCTCTGTCATTGGCAACCATTTAAAAAAAAACACAACCTTATGTTTGCTGGAAAGCATCACAAATTCTCCCATGAGCTGTTCAGAGCATCCAGTAGTGGGAGGTGCTTCAGTCTCTGCATTTATAGGCTGGGCTTAATTTGTGGAATGCTCCTCCTCCTCCACGGGACTCCTCCTCAGTGTTCCCCAGTTTTTGCTCAGCCTCGTCAGAGATAGGCAGTGCTTGTGATCCTTCCTTGACTGAAACAGGAAAAAAATCTTTCGTGGCCAGCAGGTTTGACATTTATTCAGTTTGTCCTTAGTTTTCTCTTCCAATTTGATTTCACAGCCTGACAGGTCTGATTATGGGAAGCGCCGATTTGTGCCCCCCCAAAAACAAAACAAAACAAAAAAACGGCAGGAGGCTTCGGCGTTGCTCTGTGCCACCTCTCTACAGCCAAATTCCCTACCCCTGCCAGTTTGATTGCCACAGCATTTTTTCTCTAATTTATTTCTGTCAGCAGTGTGAGCCTTTTGCTCCAAACCGAGTCGTATCGCTCTTCCCCCTCTCCGAATGCCGTTTTGAAGTGGAGAAATTGAACTGGTCATAAATTCCACTTTTTCCCTGCTGTTAGCTTAACAGAATTAACTCTGGCGACCATTCGTTTACAGGGTGGGAAGTTGCCGCTTTGAGGAGCGCACCAAATGTTAACAGCCAGAGAGCATTTTGAGTGTCAAAACCTCATGGCTGCGTGCCTGTTTTTTCTTTTTCATTCTTGAGCTGTGTGAGGTAGTTTTGCTCGGAGCAGCAGATTCCCTTCAAGATTCTGGGAACTGTAATACCCTCATCTTGGCTTGTTTGCATTCGAGGCTATTTATTACATTTTAAATTGTTGGCTTAACCCTGACAGCCTAATTACCTCAGCGGCATAACAGCAGCACCTAGGCCTCTGTCCGCCTGTGCAGGGAAGCTGTTGAAGGCCCCTACAATTATCAACCTGGGCCTAGGCATTCACAATTCGGCTGTTTGGCTATACATTATATGGTGTTAATCAATTATCATTCATATACATATACATATATACATATATACAAATATACATATATACTTGTTTTCTTAGGCTTTCGCGGGTACTTACATGTGTGCTGTTTAGCTTCCTTCGGGTATTATCCCACGTCATTGTAGTTCTGTTAAAGTTGTAGCAACGTTTCAGCAGAATCTCATCTGCCATCCTCAGGCTTCTGTATAGAGTTAGTTCCTGGTTTCAAATTTGAGGCTGGTCCATTCTGATTGGCTGGGAGCCTGGATCTGTGTTCATTGGACTTGGAGTTTGATTGATTGGTGTTTCTGGTTTCTTCTGTCTGTTTTGTGGCTTTGATTGGCTGGCAACACTCTGTTCTTGTGTTGGAGGCTTTCAGTGCAGCTTGGCACCGTGAAAGCCTGAGTATGGCAGATGAGATTCTGCTGAAATGTTGCTACAACTTTAACAGAACTACAATGACGTGGGATAATACCCGAAAGAAGCTAAACAGCACACATGTAAGTACCCGCGAAAGCCTAAGAAAACATATATATATATATATATATATATATATATATATATATATATATATATGAACAATATTAAGAATAATAATTCTTATTATAATAAAAATAATAATAAACTTTTCTTCAGTATAACATTTTAATTTCAATAAAATATTATTACTGAGATACAACTCATTTTACATAGCTAATATATATATAAATAAAAGGGGGGGGGGCAATAAGAATATTATCAGGGCAACCGGTCTTGACTCAGATCAGGTCCCTGGGCGTGCCAACCGCCTTCAAAGCTTTTTATGGCAAGCATACTGTAATTCCAATTTGAATCGAAATGGCAGATGGTAGCACCTCTCAGACCTCATCCTTGAAAGCAAAAGCCAAATCTCAACACAAACCTAAGCATCCTAAGGGGACTTCCACGCCTCAGAAAGGGAGGCTATAAGGCACCATAAACCTTTACAAAAACAATAGACAGGTGCATTTGGAATGTGCACAGCACTTCTCCTTCTCCAGCCCGTCTATTTCTTCACACCCTCCTCCTCCCCTAGATCTCTCCCTCTCATCCAGGTGCAGTTGTTAAATTAGTTAACAGGGTTGTTAAGGGACATCGTTCCGACGGTTGCTGGTTTTCACCAAGGTGATAGTCTTATTGAGGAGGTTCCAGAGGATGAAAGCCTGGATGGAGCTGGTAATCCATCAGGGAATCGCAGCAGGGCTTCATCACTCTGTCATGACCAGGGAATATCAGGTGATCACTGATCAGGATTCCCAATCGCTGAGGTCGTTGACCAGGTCAGAGCAGCACCATACCCAGGTACATTTACGGGGAGGGACCCTCCTCCAAGGACCGATGGAGGAGAAGGAGAAGGAGGAAGAAGTGGATCAAATTGATCAAATGGAGGAGGCTAAACTGGGATCAATACATGATAGCGAGCCCATATCAGAAGCAGAACCCTTAGAAAGGGGAACGTCTGAGGATGAGGGTCTTATTCTTAACCAACCTGTTTTTACAAGTTTGTTCTACCCACAGTCTTTCAGATCTCTCTTGTTTAAAACAAAAAAAACAAAAAAACTAAAACCATCGCACGCCTAAATAAGTCATCCCCTTCCATCACACCACTCATTTGGAAGTGGCACCAGAGGATCTGCTGTTCAACCAACCAGTAGTTGAAGCAGAGGTGATCCCAGTTCCTTCCATGCTTTCGGACCTGGTACAGAAACAGTGGGCATCTTCACCGGTGTACACAATCCCCAGTGGATATGACAAGAAACATTTCAAGCTGGCTCCTGACTTCTCAAAGCCATTGAATACTTCCGAGGTAGATTGACCTGTAGTGGGTCTAACCTCCTCCATTCCCAGTGATGTGCTGGGAATATTAAAGCCGGAGAAAAAAACGGGCTGAGCTAGCACTACACAAAGCCCATCAGTCTGACGTGTGGGCCATCAGAATAGTCACGGCCGCCCCCTTCTCCACACGTTTGTCTCTCAGATGGCTCCATCTTCTACAGCAACACGTCTCTAACTCTAACTTTAGACCACACCAAGATATCGCTAAACTTATTGCGACAGCTGAATTCTCAGCTGATGCAACTTATCATGTGGTCAAGTTTTCAGCCAGGGCCATTACTTCACATGTCTCAGCGCGTCGCTTGCTATGGTTAAAACACTGACAAGCCGACTTCAAACACAAATCCAAGCCAGTCTCACCCCCCATTGTGGGAGACAGACTGTTTTGGCCTTTCACTTGATCCTCTACTAATCAAAACTCATTAAAAAAAAAAATCTTCCTTTTCCGGAAGCCAGATCCCAGAAACCCCCAGTCCTTTTGGGGGGAATACTTTCGATACTTTTATCAGGAATCCTTTTCACTCAGATACCAGAGACCCCCCTTACTCAGACCAGGGCAGCAGATAGGTCCAACTCCAGGTATAGGAGCAGAAGGGATGGTCAATTCAAAAAGATCCTCTCGTGGAGCAGGAAACAGGTCCTTTCGGCATCTAAAATAATTCTCGGGGTCCAACCCCCATTGGCGGACGCCTTAAATTATTCGCCGGCCAATGGTACTCTTCAACCTCAAATTCTTGGATCAGAGATACATTCAGTTGTGGCCTTGGGCTGGAGTTTCAATCCACTCCCCCATAATTTTTTTCATGTCATGCCCCCTCTCCAGAGACCCGATTAAACATAGTCTCATGGAATCAGCTATCCAACATCTACTGGTTATATAAGCCATCCAACCAATAGCTACCACTCAACCAAGGTGAGCTTCTTATTTAAGGCCCTGTCACACTGCCCAACAGATGCAAAACGGACACAACGGATGAGAAAAATGTTCCATCTGTTGTTATCCGCTCTCAGAAGGGGCAAAAATTTGCATAACTGGAGCGGATAACACGGATGCGGGGAGGACGCAGGGCGGATGGAAAGCGGATGCGGAACGGAAGCCCAGCGGATGGAAGCGGATGGGAGCGGATGGCACATCCGCAAGGCTTTCGGGGGGCCGCAGCAAAGCGGACGCGGAACGGATACAGCCGGATGCAGAGCGGACACCGAACGGATGAAGCGGATGCACAGTGGACTCCTAGCGGATGCACAGTGAAAGCCTACTGGGGGAAGTTCTACTTCCATTGTGGGGGAAGTTCTACTTCTGATACCACTGCTCTGCAACTTTCTTCCATCCTTCTTCAGTGGAGGGGCACTGGAGGAATTCCTCCTTGTATTCTTCGATGATGGCCTGCACCACTTCTCTGACCACAATGCTGATGGTGTTGGGTGGCAACCTCCATCCGTACTGCATGCTGCTGTAGGTAGTCCCTGAGGCTAGGTGGCGCAGAGTGAGTGCCACCTTGAGCCCAGGTTCCAGGCTGGGCCGGAAGTTGGTGTTTGCCTTGGTCAACCTGGGTATCAGCCGCTGCACAACTTCGTCAAACATGGCTGGAGGCATCCTCATGAAGTTCTGGAATGCCCGAGTGTCTTCATTCCTGAGCTCCACCATCAGCTTGTTGTACAGTTCGTCCTCTGCTCTTCTGGTGAACCATCTTCGTACCCAGAGGCTTCTTGGCCGCCTCTTTTTCTTCCCATAGTAGAGTTCACAGAGCCTGTAGATGGCTTCGTACTGTTGCAGAAGGATGGTGGCTGCCAAAAGGACTGTGGTACGATCCACGGTGGACATGACTGGATGCTGTGGAAGAGCAAGAGGCAGATGAAGGCTGCAGAGGTCCGCACCGCAGGGCTGCTGTTCTGAAAGTGAGATCCAGATGTGTTGCTCCCCCTTTTTATAGGCAGTATAGGTGTCCCTTTGCATCCTCTAGGCATCCTCTAGGCAATCTGTAGACATCCTTAATATCCGAGATCGGTCCCCTCTGCGGACGTTTTTTCCGTTTTAAATGCTTTGTTTCCATGCTGCATCCGTTCTGCGTCCGTTCCGCTTCCTCCCTGAGTCTGAGCGGATGCGAGTTGCGCGGATGCGGAACGGATGCCCAGCGAATATAGCGGATGCATAACGGATGCAGAACGGACGAACTGGATACATTTTCCGCGCAAAAGTTTTGTGCAGCTCAAAACTTTCTGAGCGGATGAAACGTCAATAAATGGATGCTGGACGGATAGAGAGGAAGCAAAATGGAGGCAGTGAGTACATCGCGTTAACCAACGGATGGCAAGCTTTTTTGTCCGTTTTACATCCTCTTTGCATCCGTTGGTACAGTGTGACATGGGCTTTACATCTTCTCATGGTGCCCAAAGTTTGGGGGGTTGGAGTGCGATATTAGACTTGAAACTTCTCAACCGTTTCTTCGTATATCGCAATTTTTAAAATGCATACCCTGCAATCTATTTTACTTGCTATCAGGAAGGGGGACGTCCTCATGTCCATAGATTTGACGGAGGCGTACCTGCAGGTTGCTATTTGGCCTTCCCACTATAAATTTCTGAGATTCTATTATAACAACCACCTTTTTGAATAGGTGGCCCTTCCTTTTTTTTGACTAGCTTCTGCCCCTAGGATCTTCAAGAAGGTCCTCGCAGTGCTAGCTGCTCATCTCAGAGGCATCCCCGTACAGATCCAGTGTTATCTTGATGACATCTTGATTTTGTCACCTTCCGCCCATCAAGCAGTCAGACACTCAGTATACATTACAATCCCTACAAAAGCATGGCTTCTTAATAAATTGGAGGAAGAATCAGTTAACATTATCAACTCGGATAACTCATTTGGGGGCTGTCATGGATACAGTGGAAGGCAAGGTTTGCCTGTCGCCAGATAAACTAATAGCATTCAGCAATTAGTTAAGCAGATCAGGTGTCCCCAGCTGAACTATCAAACTTGTTTGGCAAGATGATCTCATGTATTTCCATCATACCTTGGACCCGACTCCACACTAGTTCCCTCCAGTGGTTCCTGCTCCCATACCATCTCCGGCTGAAGCAACTCCAAATACACGGTCAGGGTACCACCAGAGGTCCTCATATCTCTATTCAGGTGGACCAGACCAACCATCAACAGAGGCTGCCTTTTCAAGGAGTCACATAGACTTACCATTGCTACCGATGCCAGCCTGTTGGATGGGGAGCTCCACAGCTTCTTTCCTCAGGTACACAATTAGCACATACCAATCCTGTCCGACAATGTAATAGCCAAAGCGCACATAAACAAACAGAGGGGCACACAGTCGAAACATCTCACACGAGAAGCAGAGCGCTTGTATCGTTGGGCGGAGACCAACCTACTTCCATCAGAGCAAAACACATTTATAATCTGTTAAAGACACAGGCAGACTGGCTGAGCAGGGCCACCACCATTCAATCGTCGGGGCAACTCCACCCCTCCCTGTTTTCAAAAAGTGGTCAGGAAATTTGCCCAGCTGGTGATAGACCTGTTTGCTTCCCCCCTCACCACTCAGCTCCCGAGATATTTTTCAGGTGCCCCAAGCAAGGAGCGGAGAACTTCAACTCTCTTCGCTGTCGTTGGCCCCGGGATTCCTGTATGCATTCCCGCCCCTTCCCCTGATTCCCAAGGTCATCCAAGAATTGGTAGACATGAGGGCGGAACTACTTCTAGTAGCTCCTTACTGGAGCTGTGATTTGTAGATCTCTGCAGTCTCTCCGTATCAGCTCCATGGAGAATCCCATCAGTCAGGTTTTCATTATCTCAGGGACCCCTTCAACACCCGGACTTTCAATGGTCGCAACTGACCGCCTGGAGGTTGAGCGGATATGTCTTAAGAGTAATAATGTTTCCAACAGAGTTATCTCCACTATCCTAGCCGCTAGATGCCCCTCAACAACTCACATTCACAATGACACATGGTCCATTTCTGCAAAGGGTGTACCGAGTCTCAAACTGATCCCACCTCTCCTTCTGTGGCTCAAATTTGACAGTTCTTGCAAAAGGGATTTGGCAAGGGATTATCACCCGATACGTTGAAAAGATAGGTGGCGGCCTTGCCATCTGTTCTCACTTGTGAGGGCCTATTTTCCTTTCCCATTATCCACGTATGCGGACCTTCCTTCGAGGAGCCATAAACTTACGCCTTCCAGCAGTACACCATTATTCCACCGGGACCTTAACTAGGTCCTTGTTGCATTCACTAAGGGTTTTTTCGAACCATTGAAATCATCAAGTTTACAATTTCTGCCGTATAAAATAGTCTTCCTCCTAGCAGCCGCTTCTGCTCTGCGTATTTCGGTGATAGCAACCTTGTCTATTAGACAAGATGTTTGTGTTTTCCATGCTGACCGGGTGGTCCTTCACCCGATCCTATATTTATACCCAAAATTAACTCTGTTTTTCCCAGGGCACAGGACCTGATACTTCTTAATTTTTGCCCCAGACCATCCCAAGAGATGGAGCTACAATGGCATAGGCTTGACATGAGGTGAGCATTACAAATATATATCAACCGCACAACACCTCTCAGAAAAATCAGAGGCCTTATTCGTGTCCTTTTAGCCCAACACTCCGGAATGCAAGGTCTCACCTTCTATGATAGGCCGTTGGCTATGGGCCACAATAGTGAAAGCATATCAGACTCAATCCCTGCAGCTGCCTAGGGGCATAACAGCTCATTCAACAAGCAGCGCTGCAATCACTGACAGCATGGGCCACACAGGCACCAATATCTGAAATTTGTCGAGCCTCAACTTGGGCCTCTCTATTGCCATTCATTAGACATTATAAAATAGATATATTTGCATCCGCTGAGGTTTCCCTTGGCAGACAAGTTCTGCAATGGGTCCACAGGGACCAGGAGGAAATTCCAGGCCAGACGGAGGACAAACCAAGGACAGACCAAGCTTTGGTAAGTCCCACTACTGGATGCTCTGAACAGCTCATGGGAGAAAGACACGCCCGTTCTCTTTGAGCTGTGAAGAGCATCCAGCCCCACCCCTTTTTCCATCTGGTGGGGTCCTGTTTTCGGCCAATCAATTGTTAGGGCAATGAGAACAAGGGCATTTATTTCTCTCGTCTTCGCCAAAACTGGGGAAGCTGAGGAGGAGTCCCATGGAGGAGGAGGAGCGTTCCACAAGTTAAGCCCAGCCTACAAATGCAGAGACTGAAGCACCTCCCACAACTGGATGCTCTTCACAGCTCAAAGAGAACTTTGAGTGTGTGTCAGGTAAGTATCAACGCCCTTTTTCTTAACTAATTACATGTCACTAGCTCATTTTTCTTGTTAAGGAATCCTGTTGTACAGGATTATCTTGACCCCCTATCATTTTTTTCTCTGTTCACCAGAATTCAGCATGTAAAGATTTTTAATCTGAAAACTTGTCGCTGTTTCTGCATTTGAAAGAGGATTTCTTTCAAAAAAAAAAATCATGTCCTTTGCCTCTTTTCTGTTCAGTACGGAAACATTAAGAGAACTTCATTATGAAAATTATTATTAATTTTTTTTAGATTGAGAAAGAATGAAATTTGGAATTCATTTAGAAGGAACTGATAATTTGTCTCCTTGTGTTGCTGGGAAATCTGATGAGCAAAAAAAATTCATAGCTACCCAAACATGCCTGAATAATGAGTGAATATTTGACCTCTGGGTGTTCTCACTTCATGGACTTACATGTCTATCAGAATGTAATTAAACATTGGTTTGTATACTTTTTGAATATTCCAGAATAGTTCTTGGTCCAAAGCATCAGAATAAGCTTTAAGGCTCTATTTAAATATATACTTAAATCAAATGAAAAACATTTTGGAAAAAATGAGGAAGTGGGATGGAATGACCTAATAGAGAATATATATGGAAGTGATACAGAGAACAGACAAATAGCTCTGTCCATACCAATGGTGGGATTCAATTTTTTTTACTACCAGTTCTGTGGGTATGGCTTGGTGGGCATGGCAAGGGAAGGATACTGTAAAATCTCCAGTCAGGTGGGATTTGCTGGTTCTCCAAACTCAAAATTTCTGCTACCAATTCTCCAGAACTGGTCATAACCTGTTGAATACCACCTCTAGTCCATACCTAATTTGTCAATTGATCTTGACCGTGTTGTCTCTGCTTGGTATATAGGAGTTATAAACCAGAATAGGAAGTTTTTAAAAATTAATAACCCTCCCCCGCCCCCCTGCTTGATATCTTCCTGTTTGTTTCTAAGAAAATTCCATGGATGCTGAAAGACTATTTTTCTTTTTAACTTAGGGAATCAAGAACAGAAGCATTTTCAGTAATGAGCTGAAGATTTATAGCAAAGAAGAGTCTACAACACAAACTCCTTAGTTTCTGGTTTACAGGTAATCTTTGACTTGCCTGTAAATCAAGCCCAAAATTTATGTTGCTAAATGAAACATTTGTTAAGTGACTTTTGCCCCATTTTACGACCTTTGTTGTGACAGTTGTTAAGTGAGCCACAGCAGTTGTTAAATTAGTTAACAGGGTTGTTAAGGGAACCTGGCTTCCCCCTTTGACTTTGCTTGTCAGAAGGTCTCAAAAGGCATGACGTAAGGACAATGCAAACGTCACAAATTTGAGTCAGTTGCCAAGCGTCTGAATTTTGATCACATGATCATAAGGATGCTGCAATGGTTGTAAGTGTGAAAAACGGCCATATGTCACTTTTTTGGTGCTGTTGTAACTTCAGAAGGTCATGAAGTGAACTGTTGTAAGTTGAGGACTCTGTATTATGGAACTTCCTTTATTCTTAAGTTCTTTCTGTTCAACTGAAAACTGGTATTTTTCTGAATTTGAAGTTTACTAAATCTAGTCATGCCATCTGAGCGTTTGAGAAAATTTCAATTTCTGCATGTGACAAATGTTGCATCTTATATCACCCATAAGAGTTATCTTTTCCAGCTAAATTCTGTGCATATCTACACTGTTTGGATTCCCTGTCATGAGCGTGGACCGCCAATGTTTCCTGGAAGAGAAGAATGGATGATACTGTCTTTTACTTGTCCCTTTTGCACCTAAAGTTGTATTTTCTTGCACCATATTTCATTGTATTTTCCAGCTTCTGATAGCTCAAACTGTGTTCTAATTTCTTTTGCTGTGTTTTAATTTCTTCTAGGAAAACTATGCATTGTATATAGTGGCAGGAATTTTCCTTCACCCAAGGGAAGGGAATGGAATGTTTGCCATCCTGCATCACCACTTTAAAAATGCTTAAATTTTTAAATGCAAACTGTTTTTCAAGAGCATATATGTACAAAACATACAGATGCACAGATTGGGTTAGGATTGCTTTCTTATCACAACATTTGGGAAGGCAGAACAGCAGGGGGAGTTTTAGTGGAGGGCTGTAGTGCAAGCCTGCTGGTTAAGCAGCCCAATCTGAAATAATTTTGTAAGCTGGTTTAATGTTTAGAGTCCAGCCATCATGAGGACAGAATTATAACAATTTTAAGGGTCAACAGCTTGACTCTTGCTGACTGCATGGACCTGTTTGTGAAGTTTTCTTGGCAACAGTTCACATGTGGCTTATGCTTTCCTTTATCCAGACTAGGGTAACTAGGGGCATTGTAGTTCTTTTGGCTTGATCTCTGGTTCAAAGTTATGTGAGGTTTTCACAGACTTACAAACTGATTCAGAAGTAAGTAATTTTGGTTGCCTACTGTACATCAACATCTATAGGATGGATATAGTGAAAGGACGTTATGACTTGTTTTAGAATTATTTCTTTGGTGAAGTAGGAGCTGATATGAAATTTATAAACCTTGCACAGTTAACATGGGCATAGCATTTTAGAGCTATTAGGATATCAATTTTATTCTGGCAAGAAAGGTTTTCCAAAATCTTTGGAAACTAGACTTTCCATTGATTAAAGCTGAAATGAAATCAGAAAATGAACATACTTCTGTTTTTTAATATGGCCAAAATGTTTTACCTCCACCAGCAGCATTGCTATGTAATGAGACTAGGCAGATTAGCAGAGAACATAAATAAAATGTAATGTCTAACTTATTGTAGCAAGTGCTTAATCTATACAGGAAACAAGTATGCTTGCTAAAATATTTCTACTTCCTTTGGGGAAGGTACTGTCAATATGGCTCTAAACATATGTTCTTTTATTTATTTTTTTCTGAATTGAACTGAAGGTATGCAGTCTATGAAAACAATCTGAAAACTTTTCACAATTTAAATCCAAGTAGAATGCGTGTATGGGTATGTGTGCACACATGTACACACATGTCTATCAGCAGTGGGATCCTACCTGTTTCACTACCGGCTCAATGATCGTGTATGGATGCACGGGCACCTAACACACGCACGCAGCTTTTCCCACACCAGCTGAAGCCTGTAGCGCCAATCAGCTGAGAGGAGAAAGAAAAGTGCAGGGGCAGGTAGGAGGGCCAATCCTGCACTTTTCTTTCTTCTGTCAGTTGATCCTCTCAGCTGATCGTTGGAGACTTTTTTTTTAATTACCAGTTCTGCAGAACCCGTCCGATCCAGTAGCAGCCACCACTGATGTCAGTGCATAACCATTTCTTAGTTCATAGCTCAAGTTTATGTATGATTTGTTTAACAATGATTTCCTGAATAAAGAATTGGTTGAGTTCAGATAATATAACAAGAAAAAAATTCATGATTTACAAACATTGTTGTGTTTTGGTTTGCACAACTTCTTTACTAAACAAAGTGCACTCTGGATTACTGTGATATGAAACCAACATTCCAAGCTAAGATATAATAACAATTTGATTGAATATAACAGACCTGCGGATAAGCTTTTTTATCTGTGTCCGTCCATAACTACTTTCCTGTCTAGTTTATAAAGGTTCACCTATCAATATAGGACTTTTTCAATCAATTATACAGGTAGCCTGTCATTGCCACCCTTGGAATGATCTAGTAAATTTAACCTCAGTTTAAAGGGGTTTAATGTCCTGTGATTTTTAAACCCATTTAATTACCATTATCCCTTAATTCAGATGAATTGTGAAACTTTGGCTAATGGAGAACTATATTCTACATTGCTGTGTTCTGGGAAGAAAGCTGTGTGTACAGGCTTGTTCTCTATCCCTTGCTTTTGGGAATAGCTTGCCAGCTGCAGAATTCAGAAAAATCAAAACCTTAAATCTTCTGCATTGGTTTGACTGGTTCTAACATAATTATTTAATTGCTTGATCTATTAGGGCAGGTCCTTCCTAAGTTTCTTTCTCTGTTAAGTGTCTATGGAGCTTTTCAGTCATCCAGGTCATGGTTGCCCCAAAGGTGTTTTTTCAAGAGGCAACTGGACTTTCTGGTTTTTCTTTGAAGACGTTTCGCTTCTCATCCAAGAAGCTTCTTCAGCTCTGACTGGATGGTGGGAAATGGAAGGATTTATATTCCTTGCAGATGGCTGAACTGTTGAAAGGACTTTGTTGTAGATTGGAGATAGATGATGTGCATCCTTCCCTCTCTGTTGAGAGAGGGCAGTTCAATTTTGACACAGATGGCCTTTGAACAGCTCCAAGAAGGTTCCACGCTAGTTTGTACCACTCAGGTGACCCTGATGACACAAATGAACCTCCAGGTGACCTTAACGACCTGCTAAAAGAATGCAAATGGCCAGCTGTCTGCAAGGACTATAAATCCTTCCATTTCCCACCATCCAGTCAGAGCTGGAGAAGCTTCTTGGATGAGAAGCAAAACATTTCCAACGAAAAACCAGAAAGTCCAATTGCCCCTTGAAAAAAGCAACTTTAGGTTGCTTTTCTGTTAAGCCACTGGGGTCTTCTTCCCCTCTTGCCTATTTGTTTCCTAAGCAGCACCTCTTCCCCTCATTTCACCTCTTCCCCTCAAGGTCATCCAAACATTACATTACAGTGATGGAGGGAGATAAAACTTGACTTATGGTCATAATTGAGCCCAGAATTTATGTTGTTAAGTGAGACATTTGTTGAGTGAGTTTTGCCCCATTTTACAACTTTTCTAGCCACTTTTCCTATTGTTAAAAGTGAATCACTGTAGCAGTTAAGTTAGTAACATAACTGATATGTGAATCCGGCTTCCCCATTGACTTTCCTTGTGAGAAGGTCGCAAAGTGGGACCGCATGACCCCGGAGGACCCTGCAATCACCATTAATGTGAATCAGTTGCTGAGCATCTGAATTTTGTCACATAACTGTGAAAAACACCCGTAAGTCACATTTCTCAATGCTGTTGTGACATTGAATGGTCTCGAAATGAACTGTAGTTTGCCCAAATTGATAATGTCAGCCCTTGGAGATAATCAGACAGGCAATTAAAACCATTGAATACTACACTAGCTTTATTGTAAGGTTATAATCACATAATCTTGCAGTTCTCCCCTCCCTTACCTTTACTTTCCAGAGAACTAGTGAGGATTCCTTGTGAGTTGCTTTTTCCACTCCCATTTTTTTCCTGTGGGCTGTGATACCCTAATCCAGGGATATCAAACTCAAGGCCCTTGGGCTGAATCTGGGCCAAGGGGTGCTTAGATCTGGCCTAAAGCACCAACCTAGAAACTGCAAAAGACCAGCCCACAGTGCCCCTGCCAGCGAAAATGGTAGTTGGGGGCCCCGCACCCATTTTCATTGGCAGAGCACTGCAGGATGCCATCCCATCCAAAAACAGACCCTGGGGGGGCATCTCAGGTCCCCCAGACATGAGTAATATTGAGCTGGCCATGTCCCAGCATGTCCCACCCACACAACTCCCCCAGCCCTTCTTAGGTCAAACACAACGCTGATGCGGCCCTCAATGAAATCGGGTTTGACACCACTGTCCTTACCTATCCATTGTTTAGGGTATAGCTCTTCCTCCTTTCTCCCAAGGTTTTTCTCACAGCCCATTATAGATACCACTATCGATTCTCTCAGACTTGGGAGATTAAATATTGTGTGATAATATTTTGCTAGCCTGATATTCCTAGGATCCATTTAGTTGTACAAAGGGGCTCTTGAACAGTTAACTGGGATTTACTCCGTTACTCTATATTCTGGATATACACAACATACGGAACCCTAAATCATGTGAGTTAAGTTTAAAGGTATGTTAGGGCTTAAATGTGTTCGGCTACATTGCGGTTTAGTGTGTCATGCAAACCCAGGAAATGTGCATCTTGAAAAATTTCCTCTACCAGGAAACGGGGGGGGGGGGGGGATAGTTGGTTGGATGAGGAAACACAAATTGCAAAAACTGTTTTCACTCTCATGTTTGAGATTAACAAGGCAATCATATCAATGCCTGTTAAAGAAGGAAATCTCAATGTATTGATGTTGACTTCCAGTAAATTAATATATAGAATATCAACAAACAGTGGCCTAGACATAATAGGTATGTGTAGGGTTTCAAATTATCTTTCCCATAGGTGCTTCAGAGTGGGGCAGAAATGCAAAAGGAGCTGAATTCTTTAAGACACCTGCATCTTTTTCTGTGATTCCATGGTAGCTACCAAGAGAAGTCACAGTGGCTTTAAAGAGTTGCAGGCAAGCTGCTAAATTCACCCTCCCTAGCACTCTGAAAAATGTTTTTGGAATAGAATCCAAAGTATTACACAATCCTTCTTGAGAAGGTTTCTTGTTTTTAACAGATAAATTTCCATCTCTTAAAATCATTCTTACTGTCTGGTTAAATAATCTTAACATTTGATTGTCACTCATGATTAGAAAAGAAATCAAACTACTTTTAGTGCCTTTGAATCAGTCTTGAGTACAGATGACTTCCTGGTCAGGTCCACTGGCCACCTTTGCAGAAGGATTAACATTGACATGATTTATTATGTTGTTGTTTTTTGACCTAGTCTTACCTGGAAGAGAGTGACTGGCCCAAAGTCACCCAGCTGGCTTTCATGCCTAAGGGAAGATTATATCCTGGATCTACCTTCTCCTAATCCAGCATCTTAACCATTGGGATACTGCAATGGTCATAAGTGTGAAAAATGGTCATAAGTCACTGTTTTCAGTGTAACTTCGAACGGTGGCTAAGCTAACTTTTGTAAGTCAAAGACTACCTATATATATTTGTGCCACAAAAATCCAGATGACTATTAGATGACAACAAATATATTAACAATGTATTGCTGCCATTTTGTGGCAAAATGGTAAAAAATGTGAGTAGAAAAATAGGGATCACTTTGGTGGAAAGGTAACAGTGCTGTATGTCTTAAATGTTTAGTCATGCTGGCCACATGACCCTAGTGACATTTTCGAACAGCGCTGGCTCTTCAGCTTAGAAATGGAGATGAAGACTGCCCCCTAGAGCTGGAAACAACAAGCACGCATGTGCAGGGGAACTTTTACCTTAGCAGCCCCATGATCATGTGATCAAAATTCAGATGCTTGGCAACTGAGTCATACTTATGACGGTTGCTGTGTCCCAAGGTCACGTGATCCCCTTTTGTGACCATCTGACAAGCACAGTCAATGGGGAAACCAGATTCACTTTAACAACTGTGGTACTAACTCATCAACTGCAGTGATTCAGTTGTGACAAGAAATGCCGTAAAATGGGACAAAACTCACTTAACAAATACTTCACATAACAACAGACATTTTGGGGTCAATTGTCATCATAAGTAGAGGACTACTTGTAGTTAAACACAGTATGTATTAGTTTAGAAAGTAGTTAACTATATCTAAATCTTCTAGCCCTGAATGTAGGATAGAGGCCAGATATGATGATTTTGATGATGACTGTGATGTTATCCATTCAGTCATGTCTGGCTCTTGGTGATTCTGTGGGCCAAGTCTCTCCACATTTTCCAGTCTTGCACCACTTCTTTCAGTTGTTGTATGCTTTGGCTGATGTCAGCTTTGATGTTGTTATCTTTTGATGGCCTGGTGTCAGGCTCCATCCATATCGGCAACCGACAACTGTAGCGTCTTAGATCCCAGAAGAATCGATGCTTTCATATGATGTCACTGAATCACCTGACAGGCGACAGCTGAGAGGCGACGGCTGGGTGCGGAAGCCCTGACGTTGATCCATTGCTGATGATGACTGGACGGGAAAGTTCCTGACTATCTATGGTTCGGCTGCCAAGGAGCAAGACATGGCTGGGAGGAGACAGCTGGGGGGGAAATCCCTGCGGTAGGAATCCTAAATCGTCTCTAAGGGTTGCTGTCTGCATGAACTCCTGGGCGGGGGGGATTGTTTATATTCTAGGCTGGGGAAAGGGGATTAGGTGAGGATTGGTCATAAGAAAGCAGGCGGATTAGGATATAAGGTTTCAAAGTTAGATATAATAGGAAAGGGTAATTGGGAAATGAGCATAGAGCGGTGTTAGAAGCGATTAGGTAGGTGAGGTAAAGGAATAAAATACACTGGAAGGCAAACGCTCCCAGCGTTAACCTGGTTCGGATTTAATCCACTCTTGCCGAATGCTGTGAGCATAGAAAAATAAAGGAATTTCAAACTCATATTTCTATCTACGAGTATCCAGACCAGCGGCCGAGACCTGGTTTCCTTTTACCTGTAACTCTTTCAAACAGAATTGCTTTCTCCAGTGAATTCCCCCCCTCATGACACGACCCCAAAAAATGAGACACAGTTTTGTGATTTTGGCCAGATTATATATAGGCTTCAATTCTGTTGCTTCTCTTCTATCTACCACTCAGTGCTCTTGCAACTGAAAACACTTTTCAGAAATGTTTTCCAAAGGTGGTTTAAATCCCACTTCCCCTTTGCGAGGCCATGCCAAGAAGTATGAAATTCTATGGCTGGATGCTGCTACCCTTCCTCCGATGAGTGAAATATGCATTTTTCATGTAAATTGAATTCTACCTACATACTTCCTGAGTTGTGGGTGGATGAGTAGATTTATGCAGTTAATATGAATTCAGATTTTAGTAACTACAACATTAGTGTATAGTCTTCATCCCAAGACACCTAGGAAATGAGTTATATCAGTGAAGCTTGAAATCAGTTAGCAGCTTAAGCTGTTGCCTATGACTGTTGGGGTCTGAGTAGGTTCTGTACCCCAAAGATTGTGCTACTTGGCTGAATTGGCAGCCCTGCTTGCTGTGGGACTCAAAAAGATTCAAAGAGAGTCCAAGGTATTACTCACTGTGACTTTCCACAACTGCCTTTTAAAAAGGCAACTGGACTTCATTGAAAAATCAATGGATCTTTTGATTTTTAAAGCACCTTTGGGGCAATCATGACTGAATCAGTGGTCGCTAACCGGTGGGCTGGTGACCACTGGTGGTCCGTGAGAAAATCTTGGTAGTCCTCAGAGAAATGTCCCCCCAAAGCAATTAATCCAGGCTGCCTGGGAACACAAAGCTGGGCCACCCACATGGCCCCCACCCTTCAGCTGAGCACAAACATTACCTTGAGTAGAGCCATGCGAGCTGAAACTGGAAGATAAGACCAACAGCCGGGGGGGGGGGGGGATCTGCCCTGGGGTGGCTTGCTGACGGTGGGAAAGTCAGTCCCATATTCCAGAGTTGCAGTAGTCACAAGACTGTCCCTTTGGTCATCCCAGAGCAGCTCATCCAGTCCATGGCAGGCCGGTGCACCCGGGTGGAGGAGCAGCTGCTTTGGGATGACCAAAGGACCAGTCCTGTGACTACTGCAACTCTGGAATATGGGACTGACTTTCCCACCAATGTCAGCAAGCCACTGTCAGTCAAAATTCATGTTAGTGGTCCGCGGGATTTAAAATTATGAGTTTGGTGGTCCCTGAGGTCTAAAAGGTTGGCGACCCCTATTCTAGTCCAATCCCCTCCCCAAGACAGGTCCTTATTCCGTCCCAGACAAATGATTATCCAATCTTTTCTTGAAAATCACCAGCGATGGAGCACCCACTACTCCAGGAGGCAAGCTTTTCCATTGATTAATTGTTCTCATTTTCAGGAAGTTTCTCCTTAATTTTAGGTTGGATCTCTCACTGACTGGCTTCCACCCATTGCTTCTTGTCCTGTCTTTGAGTGCTTTAGAAAAGAAATAGATTCCTTCTTCTCAGTGACAGCCCTTCAAGTATTTGGCTGTTACATCACCTACTAACCGTGATTAAATTTTGTACTTTTTTCCCCTCAAGGGAATTTGATCTTGCCAGAGATAAAAGAGGTGTCACGTAGGCAAGCTAGAAAGTTCTTGGTTTAGTGAGAATATCTGTAAGCAAGCATGTCTATCTTATCTAAGATTGATAAGGAGATTTTGACAGGCAAAGTATAGAACACATATCTTTAAATTTTTACCTTTTTATTCTCCCCTTGTCCTATGTATTATATTCTTACCCAAACCAAGATAAGGAACAGAGAGTGAGAAAGAGAGGCAGATTGCATGTAGGTGGGTGGCTTCACAGAAAGCCATTGTTTGTCTTGACCATGGTTTGTTGAATAAACCAAATAATGCGATGCTATAAACCATAATTTACAGACTGAAGTAGTGACATTAAGTGGATTCTACACTCAAAGTCAAGGCTGGCCATGTTAACTGCATGGTCAATCTTCTCTGCCAGCCAGGACCACATAATTGAAGCTGTGATGGTTTTCTGTGTGCATTAGCCCATGTTGCCTTTTTTGACCCTGCCCCAAATCATCACATCTCCAGATTATCCTAACTTTCAAAATGTATCCCCTAATCTGCCTTTTCCTGGTTTTTTTTAAACTGTTTATATTATTTTACCAATTTCCGCTTTTTAAAGAGACAACACACTTGTTTATGTTCTTTAAATAATCTGGTTCTTCAATATTATTGTTTTCTTTCTTTCAGAGTGTGAGTATTTGCATACTGCTCAGCTTCAGTTGTCCTACGAGCTTGCTTTTCAATTTGTTATGCCTGAGACCAAAAATGTGAGCCTTTAGGACAGGGGAAATCCATAAGTCTTAAAGTTGCCAAGTTTGGAGACTTCTGCTTTAGGAGAATACAGGTAGTCCTCGACTTACAATTAGTTCATTTAGTGACCATTCAAAGTTACAACAGCAGTGAAAAAAGTGACTTATGACCATTTTTCACACTTATGACCTTTGCAGAATCCCCATGGTCATATGATTTACATACAGAGGCTTGGCAACTGACTCACATTTATGACGGTTGCAGTGTCCCGGAGTCATATGATCCCCTTTTGCAATGTCAGTGGGGAAGCTAGATTCACTTAACAACTGTGTGACCAATTTAAGAACTGCAGTGATTCACTTAACAAATGAGAGCAAAGTCATAAAGTGGAGCAAACTCACTTAACAAATTTCTCATTTAACATTTGGACTCAGTTGTCATAAACTGAGGACTAGTCTTAAACTACTGATTTAATCCTCATTCCTCCTCTTCTCACTTCCAAATTTTATATTATCCTTGTCAATATTCCTCTTTTTCTATTTAGAGGCAAATCATTCAGGAAATGAATAACCGCAGTGAGTTTTCCACTTCTGTCTTTTGTCTAAATTTAAGCTTTTTTTTTTTTTTCTTCAAAAGATTGGTTTAAAATAGCCTATTGGGTACATATCATCTCATGTCCTGTAATTCTGGGTCAGGGATCCTAGTCCTGATTGCAAAGGAATTGCTAGAAAGAAGTTTGTAGGCTATCTTACTGTACTGCAAAATAGATATAGTCTTTGATGGTGACAAAGAGTTAAGAATTGTTCAGGTAATCTTTGCTGTTATCTAATGGACATTTTGGCATTTGGTCATCCAACTAGCCTAGCTTAAGGTATTTGAAAAATTTGGCCTTAAAAAATTAAGTGACCATTCAAGATTTTCAATACAACATCATTGCTGATCTTCCATGCACCTGTGAAACTGCCTATACAAGTAGTTCTTGTTTAACAACTGCCTTATGTAGTGATCATTTGCAGTTCAGCAGTGATGGAAAAAGTAACTTTACAACTAATCCTTGTAATTATGACTTTTTCAGGTCTGGTCTGTAAAGCAACATAAGCACGCAGTTTTGGTTTCACTTAATAATTGCTTCACTTAAGGACCAAATTGCCAGTTCCAATTGTTGTCACTAAACAAGGACTACCTTTAATTTTTGTTTAGCTAATTTTTCATAGAAGTCTGAGGTCTGAGAAGTTCTGTTGTGACAGGTCTTGGGCCTATCAGGTTGAAAGAGTTTTAGAAGTATGAGAATATTTTTAATAAGGCATATATACTGCAGATTATATTGTTTTATATTATTTTACACTTGTATATTTTTAGTTATGCTACATATAAAGATTGCTGCCAGTGTTGTTATAACCAACAAAGATCCAAGAAAGGAAAGGAAGTTGTGGGGACAAAGACTGTAATTTTGTGTTGCTGTCTAAAAACAGTACAGTGAAATTTCATATACAGTTACAGGTTATTTGAGGGAAGGGGGTGTTTGTTAAATATGAATGTATATTATTTGGATCAATTGACACCATTTGCATCATTATGTAATCACATAATAAATTAAACCAGTGACATAATTTATATAAATTGTCTGATTTGAGAAATAGAACTTGTCAAAGCCAGGGAGATCTGGATGCTTGGTCAATATAAATTATATTATGCTTAAGAACATTTCTGTTTTCAAAATACCTCCTACATTAAATAAAATGCTAAATGGACATTTGGGTAGTCTACAGAAGTTTGTGCTTGAAGCTACTGGTACAGGATGAATTTTTAACATTCATTAAAATTATTTATGTATTTAAAATGTATCTTAAGAAAATTAAATATGGTTTGTTTAATCCTCATAGGAATTCTAAGCATAATTAATCTGATATGTTTCTTCTTACTGCATTATATAATCTGCTACCACCTCAGAATATAAAAAATACATATTTGAATGGCTATAAATATTTTCTCAGGATTTGTTGGCCATAGGATATGAATTCAACAAACTTGCAGCTATGGAAAGAAAAAACACCCTGAAACTTTTAGTTGAATAAGAAAATTGTGGTTTGCTGCAAGAGCTATTTCTTTTATTAACAGGAAGTGAAACAGATTTAACTTTAGACTTTGCAGTTTTCACATTTAGGCATAAAATGGTTGCAGAAAAAAACAGCTTTTTTTTTCTACAGGGAAGATTGATAGTAAAACGTACAATGCTAAAATACTGACAACTTCAGCTGATACTAATTAATGGAAGTGTTTTAGTATAAAAATGATAAAAATGTTTTAGGTTGATTGTCTTTAGGAAAGAGAATATAGAACAGGTGGATAATATTACATTTTGTATTGATCAAATGCTGACTAAATCTTAGCAATAGGATGACAGAGTTGACAGATGGCATTCCTCACCACCACCATCATTCATTTCCTTTCAGAGAAGTAGTTTTTGGAAGCTAAAAGCTTCTCCATGCTGCTATTAGCCATAAGAATAATGTAGGGCAGTGGTCCCCAACCCTTTTTGTACCAGGGACCAGTTTCACGCAGAAACACTTTTTCAAGGACCGGCAAAATCAATTCTTCCCCAATAGTAAAGGGCTTATTTGCTTTAGGTAATATAAAATAAATATTTTAATCACGATTATTTATTCTTTGCGGCCCGGTACAAAATGATCCACGGACCAGTACCGGTTCAGGGCCCGGTGGTTAGGGACCCCCGATGTAGGGAGCAGCTACAAGATGGAGTCAAGAGAAATTATTCATTTCTTTCCCTTACCACACTTCCTAAAAACAGTTCAAAATACCTTGGTGTTGGACTGAAAGTCTTGTTTACTTGTTCCTTTTGGCTAGTCCCCAAAGAAGAGGATGATCTGCTTAATATTACCTAAGTCAATGTTTCTGAACCTCGACATTTTTAAGATGTGTGGACTTCAACTCCCAGAATTCCTCAGCTACCATGGAGAATTCTGGGAATTGAAGTCCACAAATCTTAAAGTTGCTGAGGTTCAGAAACACTGATCTGGACCATGTTTTATTTACAGCCCTGACACCAAACTTTCTACTTTTCAAGTTGTAAATCAAATTTACTTTCTGCAACTTAAAATATTTTGGGAATAAACTACAGCCAGTTCCTCAATATTCAGTGTTGGAAACATTTAATGCATGTATATCTTCCATCCATTCCCCAAGAAGGAATCTTTTGGAATATTATTTGTCATATTTATACATGCTCCTATCTCACAAAACTTGTGCAGTAAAACCATGAAAACAGTGGTTACAAAAAATATGCTACCATTAAGACATTATTATTATTATTATTATTATAAAAGACTGATTATTATAAAAGACACTCTCATGTGTCTTCATTCCAAAATCTCTTATCTTTCTAAAGCTTTTACATAGGTCTGAGGTACTCTGACTTTTCTTTTTCTTTAGTAGTAAGTTACTAGCTGAAAGTTAGCGCTGAAAATTAGGGCATCCAGTTCTTAAGCATGCTGGTGGAGGAATAATAAAAAGAATGAAATTGCTTTTAAGCTTGTTTTTTGTTTACTTCCTTGATTCTATAGCACATAGGAGTTTCGGATGGTTCTTTTTTTCCCTTCAAGGAACACTGGATAATCCACATTACTGTTCCTCCTTTCTCTGAATTTTATCTTTTATGACAAACTTGTGAAGTAGATTAGACTGACAATTTGAGACTGATCTACACAAGCATTATAGCGAAATGGAGATTTTTGAATCTAGATCTCGCCCCTGGCAATGCCATAGTAGATACCTTGGTCCAAATAGGATAGACGACCTAGAACTTGCTCCTTGAAACATTGGCATGCAAAGATGTCCGTGCCTTTATCTTATCTTAGCTTTCTCTGTTTCAGAACATCCTATTTCTTTGAATTAAAAATCAAAATAGTTTGACTGGATTTTCAATCAAGCGAGATCTTTTGCTCTCTAAAACAACAAATTTATGAAAAAATTATAATGGAGAAAAGAGGGGCTGTAATAGTTGCCTATGAATAACATTTTATTAATTGATTTTTATCCCACCATTATCTGGTGCATGGTCACTCAGCTGGCTCTCATGCATAAGGTGGGACTAGAATTCACACTCTCCTCTTTCTAGCCTGATGCTTTCACCACTAAACCAAATATGTAACCATATAGGTTATTTGTATTCCCCCAATAGGTTTCATTGCAAAAAAGGTGAGATTGACGTCTAAAAGATGCCTGTTCCGCCTCCTCCAGCTCCACCCCCTCCACCAACATTTTCACAGGTAAGTTGCAATTTTTTAAAAAAATTAATGGAAGAGAGATGAAACTTGATCATCCTAGCTTGCCCTGTGAAAATAAAGCATGTTTTATTTTATATTTATATTTATATTTTTATATTTTATATTTATGTTTTCTGTTGGCTTTGTTGTTTGTTCGGTTGGCTGTTTTTTTATTGTTTTTCATCTGGTTCTCTTTTAGGTTTTTGTTCTTTTTTGTGCTTTCTGAAAAACTTGTTAAGATAAATAACATTATTAAGGTTTAAACTATCATGTATATCAGAGTAACAGAATAACAAAGTTGGAAGGGAAGGGACCTTGGAAGACTTCTAATCCAACCCCCTACTCCCAACACCAAATCCTGTACCATTTAAGACAAACGGTTGTCCAATGTCTTAAAAACCTCCAGTGTTGGAGCACCTCCTGGAGGCAATATCAGGTGCCTTTGAGGATCAAAGTCTTGTCATAAAAGTTTGCTGTCTTGAGTTATCCTGATTTACAGTAAGACTGTGAGGTTATAGTTAAAGATTTAAATCCTCCATGGATGCTGATTGGGTGACTTTGGACCAGTTGTGCTTTCTCTCTCTCACTCACCTAGCCCAGCTATTCTCATGGAGGTTGCTGTGTCCTTAGCTAGATCTTCTGTTGTGGATTTATATAGAAGGACATACTGATAAAAAATAGAATTAAAAAAGATGTGATGTACTACTATGATGTAGACCTTAGATTATTCCTAACTGGGTTCATGCATCCTGACATGGAATGGATATTTACCACTATTGCAATGGAATGTTCTGTTTGTTAAACAAACAAATATGATAGGCAAATCAAAACTTTGTTGGGAAAAAAACCTGGCTTAGCCGATCTGCTCAGCCATGCGATGATTAAAATAAAGTACATATACAGGATGAATTACAATGGCACTTTTGGGAAAGGACCAAAAATATCCCCTACTACTCCCAAGTTAGTTAAAATCATGCTACATTTATGGAAGTCAATAAAGAGGCAACTTTACAAATGGAGGTATGGAATTGGGACCAGTCCAGTGTTTCCCATAGAGATAGATTCAGCACCTCTGTAATCAGTTCCATGTCTCTCTGGAGCAGCGTTTAAGGTAGTCGCTAAACATCTGGAGTATGTTTTGCAGGAGTGAACATATTCAACAAATTCACCCACTACTTCTCCATTGTCATTTATCTGTTTACCTATGAAACAGGATACTATGATTTGCTTTAACATGTTTTGCTGAACTTGTTAAACAATTGGCTAGGTTTGTAAAATGTATTCAGTCAGGCATCCACAACCTCTTTTGTCTGGTGGGTATGTTTAAAATATTCAGAGCATGTAAAGGGTTGCCAGGGTGATTTACTGATTTACAAAATAATCAACAACAGGGCATGTAATCAGTTGCATAGTAGTTCAACCTCCTGCTTAGGCAGGAAGCTCTATACCATTTCAGAAGAATGGCTGCCCAGTCTCCTCTTAAAAATTTCCAGTGTTGGAGCATTCACATTTTCTGGAGGTAAGTTGTTCCTCTGATTAATTGTTCTAACTGTTAGGTAATTTCTACTTAGTTCTAGGTGCTTCTCTCCTTGATTAGTTTCCATCCATTGCTCCTTGCCCTGCCTTCAGGTGTTTTGAAAAATAGGTTGACTCCCTTTTCTTTTTCTTGACTCCCTGAGAGACTGGAATGCTGCTATCATGTAAATATAACAGAAATTTAACACAACAACCAAGTGCAAGAACATTGCACAAGATTTACACTGAGGTAGGAGATATTGGTAGGGGTAAAATATACTTCTTTAGTTAAATTTTGAACAAGCACGAGTCAGCTTTTAAGATATTTGAGAAAATTTAAGCTGTTTCATCTTACTCTTGCAAATATTTTCATATGTTTATGTTAAATTTTATTACATTTCTGTTAAGAAAATATAGTTTAGATTTTCTAGCAATACACAGCAGATTTTAAACATAGGTTGCAAGTTTGAAAATTTGGAAATAGCTGTTTGAACTGGCAGATGAAAAATCTTCAAGTGGTTTTAGTAAAAAGTATTGTAATCAACAATTTTGCTCCTTTACAAATAAAGCCAGGAGATCCGATGAGATTATCCACTAATCTAAAAGTGTTTAGCTTATATAAAATAAGTCTATGCGAACATATATTTCCAAATTAGCAATTTTTTAAAAGTGTATTTTCCTCACAGCCTTATTTGTATTAGAATTTGAATGTCTGCTTTGATTTAAGTCCCTAGACATTCAGAGATGGATGTATAACTGGGCCAGGCTTATTTTTACTGCATTCTTGTTGGTTAGTTAGTATATTTATAGCATTTATATAGCTGCCCTTGTTATATACAATTTCATCTTTAGAGGCCACATATCTGCCATTTATGCATTTTACTTCAGGAAATTTCCACAGTTAGTTAATTAGCTGAGCTTTTCATTCATAAATACTGATTAGTCTAGAGGTATTCTCGTTCTGGAGAAGCAACGTTATACCTATACACCAAAGTGCAGAAAAAGAGTAAGAAATAATAAGCCAAGCAACTTGAAGGCATGATATAAAAGGAAAGGAAATCTAATTAAATCTAGTTTACACCAATACATTCCATTATTTCACTTCACATATTTTTGTTCTTCCTTCCACCAAGTCCCTGTACCACTTTTGTTAATATTTTTTTCATCTCGCCCTTTTTGAGGATGTAATTAGTTCATTCCCAGTATGACTTTCTTTCACTACTTTTATGATTAAAGACAACTGGCTTGCTCTTAACATTTGTTTTTGGACCCTCCATTTCTTTTTTGCTTCACAGGATCTATTTAATATTTGCCGCTTGAATCACTTGAATTGTTAATCCCCTACACAGCATCGTCCCCATACCAAATGGTTATACATACATGTCCGCAACTCACACAGGTCTAATATCACCATGAGCATGAGTGTACATTTCGGCATAATATTAATTAATCTACCGGGAGGAAATGGCTCAGCCATGTCTTTCACACTGCTCAGGTTTGAGCCATTGGTGAAATATTTAGTTTATTCACCTGTATTCCCCTGTACCACATACATCAGCCAACATTCATCTACATATTTGTGCAAAATATTTCATTCTTCAAGCTGATTCATTTTTGTAATGTTTTCTCTATGTACAATGCAAATTTCTCATATCCACATACTTCTCTATAACCTTCTGAAAGGCAAAATTTGGTGTGTGTAAATAATTGACCTGGGCTGAATATGTTGATGGCTGATGCCAAGCTTAGTTTATGCCCACACTGGCTCAGCCAGTGATCCTACCATAAAATGCAGGTCTAGGACACCTCTTCACAGCCAGCTCGGCATAGGACAACTTATCATGTACAATTCGCTGTGGGACAATTTTCCGTGAACAAAAGTTACATTAATATCAAAGAAATTGTGGAATATAATCATGAAAGAAAGGATGTCAAAGGAGGGACAAATGAAATGGGAATGACAAAAATTAAAATGTTTTTAAAATTATTTTAAATGATTAAATTGAATTGTTGAATTGTTTTCCGGTGAGTTGTCTGGTGGTGAATTGGCCATGGCGAGTTGTCCTGTGGCGAATTGGCTATGGTGAATTGGCCATGGTCAATTGGCCATGGCCAATTGGTCATGTGGATTGGCTGCAGCGAGTTGTCCCATTCCGATCAGATGCTGCCCTATCAACCATGATGCTAAAAAGTATCTTCTGGAAGGAGTCCTTAGATATCATTTTCTTTATCTTTTACTGTGTATTCATCCTTCTTTTTTTATCAAACCATTTACTTTATCATTTTTTTCTTGAAATGCTGTTTTTGAAATAAATTACTGATGCAACCCCTTTTTATATCATTTTTCATTTATACATGCACAAAAATTGTTTGACAAACCTCACTCCAAACATGCATTCTGAAATGATACATTTTGCTGGTAAGGTATTCAAGCAGAACAAAATAAAAACATTCCAATACTGTATTTTTGGGAGTGAAGCTTGCCAAATTTCTTCTGTGGCTTGAAGTCTTTCAAGAAATTAGCTTGACTTAAATAAGTCTTTAGTTTTAAATTGGTACTACTTTAAATTAATAACTATGATTCATTCAAGGCTGCATGGATTTGTGGAAAGAGATGATAGTTTTAAAGATGTCTTCCTAAAATACCAAAACTCTAGCAATTGTTGTTGAAAAAGATGTGATATATGTTCTTTATCCCCAGGCTGTGCTGATGGAGAGTAGGCACACTAGGAAGCACTGTTAATACTAATCAGAATTTGAAAGTTACTCCATTTAACCCAGCCCTCACGGAGTTGTAGTTTGAAGGGTATAAAATCTGATCCAGCCAAGTGTTTCATGCACATGCAAACAATAAAGCTCTCATGGAAATCATGAAGCTCTGATCCAAAAAAAGTGTTCTGGTTTCAGGAAGAAATACTCTGATTTAAGTGCTTCTGTCCTCATTCTAATATTTTATATTTTTACTTTGCAGGCAAACACAGAGAAGCCTAGTTTGAATAAATCAGAGCAAGCAGGACGAAATGCTTTATTGTCAGATATTACCAAAGGGAAACGGCTGAAGAAGGCTGTTACCAATGATAGGAGTGCCCCAGTTCTTGATAGTAAGTACTATATCCTTCTAATGGAATGGCTGAGCCTGTGAGCCTGAACTCTGGAGGCCTCGAACCTTCCTTCTCAGAGGCCCCCTGGGTCTTGCTTTGGTCCTGCCTCCTTCTTTGGAAGAGTCCCTTGATAGTTGTCTCTGCTACCATCTGTCTCCCAGGGATGTGGTATACTTTCCCCTAACCATTGATAATTTTTTAAAAAGCATCAGAAACTTCTTACTCCAAATCATAAAGGCTTTAAAAAAGGAATATTACACCTGCACCAATGAAGATATGTATAAACAGCTAAAATATACTCAATTACAGAGTTTGCACAAAAAAGGAAAACAGGAAATTTAAACATCAAGAGAAAAATATACAACAAAGTTCTAATGCAAATTCCATCTTAGCCTTGTGATCTGTTCCTTCAGAAATATAATCCTCTTCAAAAAAGATATTTTATCTGATGCCATTTCTTGTACAAACTTTAACTTGAGCTCTGAAGAACTTAAAGCCTTCATTTCTTAGCCTTAATGTTCAGCAGATTTTCCTTCAATTTTAAGAACAAACAAAATATTATGCTCTGAATGACAAATAAAGCATTTCTTCTTCAACAAGATATGGATGGAGATATCTAAATTGGCACAATAGCCGTCTGTGGCAGAGATGTCAAATTGGCAGCCCACGTGTTGAATGCATCACATGCAGGCCACGCCCACCCTGGTTCTGCAAAAGCAAAAACCGTTGTGATACATCATGTAACACAATTCAGTTTGATACCTGTGGTCTATGGGAATCTGAGTCTGCAGCCTATGCATTCACAACAAACATTTCAATATATGAGAGAAATATGGTTTTCAGTTTTCTCAGAATCAGTCTGTTTTACCTTTCTAGCAATTAAAATATCAAATATGTAAAACTTGAAATAATTTATATAGTAACTCCCTCAGTTTCTACTTGTATAACTGGAGGTTCCAACCATTCCATTCTCTTTAGAGGGCAGACCAATCTCACCTGAGATGAATAGAATAAAATGTCATCAAAAGAAGAAGAAAAATACAGCCTTTAAAATTTAAATATGTGTAATGCAAACATTTAATAGTGAAACAGATAAGTTATTTAGTTGTTCATATCATAGAAAAACAGCCACATAAATAAAAAGAAGAAAATGCTCCCAACAGGGTCATCTACAATAAACAGGATTTTTCAGTCCCAAAACCCCAGTGAAAAGAAATTTTCTATATTACCACTACATTATCATTCTTAAAACATATTAATTTGTTTGAATGATGTCTCAAATGTAATTCTAAAGCTAACAAAAAGCAGAATTTCCTAATTTTTACCAAGGTAATTTATTCTAAGATAGAGTGAAAGAAATTATGTTTCTCTTCTTAGATTTCCTTGTACCTAGCAATAAATGCCACACATTAATCTCAGGTTGGGGGGAGATTTTATTTAAAACAATCTGCATGTAGTCATTCCAAGGACTTCAATTTACATGGTTGCCAGTCCTCATGATGAAAGATTGGCCTACTAGCTGAACATTATGAGAATTGAAGTCCAACACAACTGCAAGGGACCAGATGGGAGAGGTTAATTTGGTACATGTGTGCTGTTTAGCTTCCTTCGGGTATTATCCCACGTCATTGTAGTTCTGTTAAAGTTGTAGCAACGTTTCAGCAGAATCTCATCTGCCATCCTCAGGCTTCTGTATAGAGTTAGTTCCTGGTTTCAAATTTGAGGCTGGTCCATTCTGATTGGCTGGGAGCCTGGATCTGTGTTCATTGGACTTGGAGTTTGATTGATTGGTGTTTCTGGTTTCTTCTGTCTGTTTTGTGGCTTTAATTGGCTGGCAACACTCTGTTCTTGTGTTGTAGGCTTTCAGTGCAGCTTGGCTCCGTGTGAAGGGACGGCTGCTCTTCATTAGCAAGCTGCTATTCATTAGCAAGCTGGGTTTGAAAAAAGACCTGACAGCATGAATAGAAGAGATGATTCCACCAGACTGTCAATCATTTGGAAGCCTGCATTCTCAAATAGAAAGATCTCCATGCCACAAGCCAGGCAAACACCTGGGCAAAAACAGACTCCCTCTGATAGCTCCAACCCAAACACCCCCCCACCAGGCACCCAGGTGAAACCCAGCTTGCTAATGAAGAGCAGCGGTCCCATCACACGGAGCCAAGCTGCACTGAAAGCCTCCAACACAAGAACAGAGTGTTGCCAGCCAATCAAAGCCACAAAACAGACAGAAGAAACCAGAAACACCAATCAATCAAACTCCAAGTCCAATGAACACAGATCCAGGCTCCCAGCCAATCAGAATGGACCAGCCTCAAATTTGAAACCAGGAACTAACTCTATACAGAAGCCTGAGGATGGCAGATGAGATTCTGCTGAAACGTTGCTACAACTTTAACAGAACTACAATGACGTGGGATAATACCCGAAGGAAGCTAAACAGCACACATGTA
>BLBF01000011.1:18890248-18969903 GCA_015471245.1 Laticauda colubrina | reverse complement strand
ACACACACACACACACACACACACACACACACACATATATATATATATATATATATATATATATATATATATATATATATATATAATATATATATACACTTATATATATATACACACTCCAGTGGTAGATTCTAAAGCGATTTTCTGTTTAGGGATGATTATTATTTAATTTTAGTTAGATATAAATAGCCAACTAAGTATCTGTGGGTTCAGAATCATGATTTAAGAACCCTTCCCTCTCTTTGCAGAACCAAAAGGGCCAGGTGGTGGCGGAGGTGGCAGCTCTGGTTTCTCCAGTGGTAGCAGTGGCAACAGTAGCAGCTGTAATAGTTATGGTGGTGGTGGCCCACCTGGCTTAGGAGGATTGTTCCAAGCAGGGATGCCAAAACTTAGATCTACAAACAGAGATAATGGTAAGGAAGATGTATGCTATCGAGAAACATTCCTAGAAACACAGTACCTGTTTGGTCTGACTATACTTAATTATTATTAAAGCAGTGAAGACAAAAACTCAAGAAAACTTTCTTCTCCTATCACAAATGAACACTGATCTCTCAAGCAAGATATTTAGTTAATTTCCTGGGTGCGACAGGTATGACAAAGGAAGGGGCTTCATACCTTTTCCAAGCCCCCAAAACCCACAAGTTTGTCTCAAAGTGCCACAAGAGCCTTCACTTTTGGTCTATTCATTGCAGTGTCTATATTGAGTTATACAGTTGATCATATGCACCTGAAACTGAACTTTGCTCCTTTACCCCACCCTAGATGTTCTTGGCACAATTGCTGTTTTTTATGTGTTTTTTTTGTTTCCAAGCATAGAAAATAACACATAAATTCTTTAAAAATGTTGACTCAGTATTCATTACTTCGACATGTCCTCACTTGTACCTAGCCACAGTCCAAACATGTCCTGACATCATTTTTTTTTCTCTGCAGGGTTCCCATGGTGCTGCTTTACTTTATCTCCAAACCATTAATGGCCAGATTAAGCCATCTGTAGCTGTTAGGTAGTATCCACACAAACTTGAATGATTGATTATGTGGCATTAAGTCATTATTGACTCTTAGCAAGATAGACTTCCTCTATGAAAATCTGTCTCTTCAGGTCTTCAAATGATGCACCCATTTCTACTCTAGAGAGCTAAGTCCTCACATAATATGCCCAAAGTAGGGTAGTTTAAGGTTGTCCATTTGCATCAACATTCAAAATCAGCTTTAGATTGTGTGACATCTGTTAGGTTTTGTTGCCCATTACCATGGAGGAAAATAGAGGTGGCAGAGTTGGAACAGGAATTGGCAATGGGAACAGCCTGTTTTATGCCACTATAAGTTTTCTGTTGAGTCAAGGTAGATAGAAAATATTTTTAACACAGTTGTGTGGAAAGATTATTAAGCCAGGATTTTCGGGGTTCACCATTGCTTTTTTTTCTGCCCCTCCCCTATCTGGAGAATTATACTTCATTGTTCCATTGCATTCAGGTCCTTGCCTATTTATTTTATTCATCAGTAATATATCCTGCTTTGCAAAGTTCAAGATGCTAGCCAAGAGATTTTTCTTTTTTATCTATACAATAGTTCTGTGAGCTCATTTAAGCAATTTGTCCAATTTATTAATTCACCCAAAGTCCATCAATTCAGCTCCAAAATAGTGCATTTTCTAGGCTGCACTGATTTGTTTAATAAGTTGGAGTTATATAGCATATTAGTTGGATTTGCATATCACACCAAACCATAATGCTGGTTTGATTTGGATTTAGCATGTTATGTATAAAATTTTAATTTATAACTTAATGAAGTATGTGCCAATGAACCCATTGGTTAAATTATGGTTTAGTATGAAATGTAGACCTAGTCAGGAGATTGTGAAAGTTAGTAATAACTTTCCATTAGGCTGTCTTTTATTTGTTTTCATTATGCTGGTATCAAATTTTGGAACAGCATTACGGAAGAAGTGTGATATGTTTATTTTAGTTATTTAAGATGCTTATTCACCAACTTTCATTTTAAAAAGTCCAACAGCATTTGATAATAGCAGTATAAAATTATAAGATGGCAAAAAAAAATAAACAAGTGCAGAGATTTCCAAAAAGCAATATGCTTTTTATGTACCACATGATTTATTAGTTTCCTGATGCTTCAATATATTTCTTGGCCAGAGAATATAAGCCAGGGAGTTTACAGGAAGACAGTATTGTACCTTTTTTGTTTGCAAGTATATATGTGAATGAAGTAGTACTGTTAAAATACTTAAAGTGTACTTTCAACAAGTGGTGATGTAACAGTTGTTGAAAACCAGCATTATCTCTTATGTCAAAGCAGCTTTTTATAGATCTTCCTTTTAATATCATAGCACTTAACATGCCAGAGTTCCTTTGAGAGGTTGCCTTTACTCCTTCAGCAAATCCAGGAATGGCCAAGAAATGCCTTTCCCCTTCCCTCTCATTTTATATTGTATTGAGCAATTGTATATTGTATTTTCTTCAAGAGCCACAAAATATATCTAATTATACTTACTGAAATTAAAGTAGAAAGGGTAATAACTTGAAATAAATGGAGCCTAGTTCAAATATGTAGTGAAAACTTCCTAAAAACAGTTGTAAATTTATTCTCTCTGTGATCTGGTTTGCATTAGCCATTTTCCAACCTGATGACTTCCAGACGTGTTGAACTGTTACAAGCCCTATCATCCACAATGGTTTGGGGGCTGAGGATTATTGGAATTGTAGTTCAGCATGATTGGAAGTGCCTGAATGAGGAAGATTGCCTGTTGGCACATATATTAGAGGAAGCAGCTGTTGACTCATGTTTTTACCTTTTCGACAAGCATCCACTACTATAGGTCCAAATTGATTATTCGGAATCCTCCAGATACAATTTATTTCCCCTTCTCCATACCTCTTTACATACACCTACTAATTACTTTCTTTTTTTAGACTCTGCAGGAAACAAAACTCCAGTATTTCCACCAGGAGGGCGAGCAACATCTGCAAAGCCCTTTTCACCTCCAGGTGGAGTAGGCAGATTTCCGGGCTCTTCTGGACTAAGAGCTCCAGCTCCAGAGCCACAGAGAAACCGAATGCCTCCCTCAAGACCTGACTTTGGCTCCAGGCCTGACACGGGTGCTCCTCCTGTGCCAAATACTCCCAGACCTATTCCATCCAATCTGTACAACAGGGGACCACCCCCTGTGCCCGGCGCCAGCAGACAAGCGAGCTTAGGGCTTACCCCGCCACCTTTCCCAGGTAATAGAAATTCAGGGCCTGGAGGCTCCATTCGACAATCATCACCAGTTAGTCCTCCTTCTCCCTTCTCAAACAGGCCTCCTCTCCCTCCAGTACCAGGTAGGCCAACAGAAGATAAGACACCTCCTCCATTGCCTCCAAGTGGAAACAGGCCATCTTTCGGCAGGGAGGCTTCCCTGCCACCTCCCCCGGCCCAAAACCACAAGCCACCAATTCCTTCCACACCACGGCCACCTGCGGTATCTCAGGTACCTCCTCCTGTTCCCCCAAGTCGGCCAGGCCCACCTCCAGTTCCACTGGCATCTGGTGGAAATGATGAAATGCCACGGCTTCCTCAAAGGAATCTTTCGCTAGGTTCTTCTCAACCTCCATGTCTGCCTGGCTCCAATCGCTCTGGACCTCCACTTCCTCCCCCAGTTGAGAGACCACCACCTCCTGTAAGGGACCCGCCGAGCAGATCAGGTAAGATTTATCAGCATCCTTCCAGGGTGGGTTACTACAAAAATGTAAAGCGATCTTTTGAACACAGGGTTATGCAATATATGTCCATACATAAATAGTGTGAGGGTAATGGGGGAGGGATAGAAAACAATGTTACTAAGAACATGATCAGATAAAAAAAACAATGATTCCACGGAAGCCATGTAACCTAACAAAACCCTCCCTAGTTATCATAAAGATAAAGGGAGGAAGAGAGAAGCAAATTTATACTTGCAAGATTTGTTGTTATGGCTTTGCAGTATAAATACTACTAATCTATGATGCTGGATTCCTAGTCTGATCTACCTGAATAGTTGACAGAGGGATGGATGGAGGGTTGGATACTATTCTTAATGTTCTCGAGCTTGTTTCTTTGTTGTTTCATTATTGGGCCAGGTAACAACATGGAGGAAGTTCACTAGCTGTTTACTTACTCGCGTTACTAGCCCCAGTTGTTCTTTTTTATCTGGTTCCAATACTTGCTTATCTGACTGTTGATTAAAAGATGAGAGAAGAGGGATAAGAGGGTTTAACTCTGTTTGCCTATTCTCTTCAACATTCATTTGATTGCTTTCTTTCTGAAATGGATTGTAGACAGAGCTTATCTCAGTGTTTTTGTTTATGGCTGCTTTGTAGGAAAATTCAGCCTCCTCTAGGAAAAATTCCTCCTTTAGGAATTCCCTTGCATTTTTGGATTTGGCTTAGTGTAGGATACATACTGTTTTCTAACTGAAACTCTGGCTGAACTTTTCAGTATGCTGTAAACTTAAGATACATGATTGCTATGTCTTATGATTACCAGTTGATGTTCATGGAAGCTTTCTCAAACTGAGAATTCAAACACTGCCTCTTTGCCCCAAGCAGAGCTAAAGATATATCAGTGAGAAGCTGCCTAAGAAATGATCAGACAAGGGTGGCAGGAGCCCACAATGGCTTAATGATTGAAGAAAGAAACTTAGGAAGAACCTGCCTTAATAGATTAAGCAATTCCAAATGTCAACCTTGTACTTTAAGGTTTGCAAGATTCTGTTGATGTAGCCTTACAATAAAATAGAATGATCTCATCTCGTTGTGTTTCCTGTCTGGTTTACCTGTTTGCTTATAGCTTATGAGGAAAATGGCTGTGTTTTTCCAAAATAGGGCACTGGAGGAGGGGGGGGGGTTGTTTGGAGGTTTGAGAAGAGTGATTGGCTCTGCCAAAAATGTATTTTTTATTCCCATTATATTCAGGATTTCTCCCTCCACCTCTGCTAACCAGAAACGGAAGTACTTCCAGGGCACTGCCAGCTACTCCCCAGCTTCCCTCAAGAGGAGGATTTGAAAAACCCAGAGGTGGGACTGTGCCCCCACCTCCTCCTGATCGGCCAGGTTCTGGAGCACCCCCACCCCCTCCACCCGCACTCCCCTCATCTGCCCTCCGAAATGGCTTTCAGGATTCATCCTGTGATGGTGAGTGATGGTATTCTTGTTTTGACATTGTGTGAATGCATAGATACCAATCTGTCAGTAGCAGGGTGGAAAATTAAGATTTGTGAGTCTCACACGTACAAGAGCAGATAATGGAGAGCTCTCACAATATAGTTGGAAGAACTTTCTTGCCTTCTCTGCATGGATGCAGGAACTCGGCATTCCTTACAGCAAGAGAAGAATTTTCCATCTATGCTGGACTCTTGCAGACACAGAAAACTACAAGGGAAATTAAGGGTCCCAATCATTGAGGCTTCTGGGGAATCAACTTGCCTTGAGCTTATGGGAGAAGAAGCATAAACAGATTAGTGATTAGCCACCATTCTGCTCATTATGGATGTTCATCTCCAGTTTATACATCTATCTCATTTCTTAGTTTTGTACATAAACCAATCAGTCCACAGTTATTTGGCTTCAGATTTACACAAAAAAGGAAGTGAAAGTAGAGAGTAAACAAGGGAGCAGTAGCAGATTGGACGAGACTTCAGATTTGCACAGCATCTGTTCTTCTGGCCACTTCCCTTTGCTTGAACTCTTGCTTATTCTGCCATCTCCAGAGGACAGAAGCAGAAGGAGCAACCATAATGAGCTGGATGATGGCTCATCACCAGCCTAATTATGCTTCTTCTCCCATAACCTCAAAGCGAGATGGTTCCCTAGAGGCCTCTCTGATGGTATTTGGGATCATTTATTCCCCCTCTTGCTTTCAAAAGCAACGTTAGCAAGAGTCTTGGTGTTTATGGAAAATTCTTCTCTTGCAGAGTTCTGGAAGGAACTCTGCATTCCTTCCTGAATGTAAAAAAAGCTCTTCCAACTGTACAGTGAGAGGTCTCCATACCTGTCATTGTATATATGAAGCTCACATATCACATTTTTCCACCACTCAATTCATATAATAATCAAAGTAAGCTAATTAAAAAATACTGATTTTTTTTTAGACGTAAAGGATGTTTCATTTCAATGTAAACTTTGAAGATGATGGAGGAAACAAATCTTTGACTACCTTAGAATTTATATTTTATTCATTAAATGCATCAATCTTGCTAGAGATAAAAACTATAAGAGAAGCTGAGCCTGCCTATCTGGATCAGTTATATTACAGAACATTATTGCTGTAAGGATATTATAAATGTTTTCATGAGTTAATAGTAGATGTTGTAAGCTCACATGTTGTTAGTAACGGTTTTATATGGATTCATGACCAGTGCCAATTTGATTTTAGATATATGGACTGGGTGAAGTTAATGAGAATGGAAAGAGGAAGTGAAAATAATTTACTGTTCTTTTCAGTTAAACATATTTGTAGTAATATGAAAGTCCTGTTAAAAACAAATTAAAAGTATGTAGTATCATGAAACAATTTAAGGAAAAAAATTGATGCATTCAAGACATGTTGGATGTCAACTTACCCTGAATCAAAGGGATGTACAGTATTGCTGTTGGAAAAATGAAGTGATTTGAAGCTAAAGATGTTCCAATATTTGGAAAGATAATGCCATCCTGTATAGTCTCATGAAAAATAAATCCAACTATGCTAAACAAGATCTATTCACATCTGGATGCACTCCCAGTTTAAGACTGGTTTGCAAAATATAAACTCTGTTGAATAATGTGTCATCAATCCAATATTTTGAAAAATGTAGTGGTCAGTTTTTATTGAATACTGTTGAATGAGCCTATTAGTTGAGATTTATATTAACATGATTTGTCTTAAATATACACTAATGTTATACAATTCCTTTATGTTTATCTAGATGAGTGGGAAAGTAGATTTTCCTTCCATCCTCTGTCTGACTTGCCACCTCCAGAACCATATGTGCCCATGAACAAGAGTTATCCTAGTAAATTGGTAAAAAATGACAATAGAAGTAAGTATTTTTCCCTTTAGAAAGTAGATTTAATAGTGTACTTGGTGAATTATTTCTGAGTTGAAAATATGTGAAATGTTTTGAATACTGATCACATCCATAAATATTGAATATGATTATTTTTGGTAAGATCATGGAAAGAGTACCAGTTTTCTCAACAGGAGTGACTCTAATTCTGCTCTCTTCCCCAGTGAGTTATTTCAGTGATCCAATTGAATGGTCTGGTAGATTGCAAGATACAGTAAATCAGATAAGATAGGCCATAGGTTACTTATAAGTGCTTATCAGACCTACCCCAACCCACCTCTGTTTGCTGAAAAGGCAGATGGATATGTCCTGTGCCAAGATAAGCAGTGAAAGATGGAGAAACAAGATTGCATTGACTTTCTGCTGATCTGCTCCTACTGTAGATATTGGAGAAGGGAGAAGCACAAACCACTAGCTATGAAGAAAAGATAACCAAGCAGAAAATAAATACAATCAGCCAACAAATTTTTATTCAGTGAAGTTCCTCTATCTTTACTCATTCTTCAGAATTGTCAGCAGATAGAATGACTATTCTTTGTGTGGTGATTCACTTGTAATTCAGCATCATTTTACATCTGGTGTGCACCAGAGGGCATAATAATAAAATCTTAAGGGACAAGATTTTTGGAAAATCTCAACATTTTCACTGCTGAGAAATGATTCTGTCATATTACTCTCATGCATCATAAAAATTGTTGCTAGTGCTCAGTATAGTATTTAGTAGTCAAAGCACCAGACTAGAAGCCAGGAGAATGTGAGTCCTAGTCTTGCCTTACACATGGAAGCTGTCTGGGTGGTTTTTTAAGCCAATTCCCCCTTCTTCTGCCCAACACACCTCACTGGGCTATTGTTATGGGGAAAATGGGAGGAGGAAGGAGTATCTTGTGTATTTACCACATTGAATTATTTATAAAAACAATAAAGGTAGGATACAAATAAATATTCTAATTCCAAAGATATGCTGTTTATAACTTTCAACAGTCATTTAATCAAAGTTTAATATTAAAAGGTTTATAACCTGCAATGTATGTTCTGGGCCATAAAGTGCTCATAGACAATCTATTTTCTTTTCCTTTCACATTTCTTCTCTTTTGAAAAGCTTAATTTGTCTTCCTTTTTGGGGTGGTAAGAGAGGTTAGCTATAATGCTGCATTTAAGGGTGCCATAATTCTGTTATGCCAATAGGTGTTTCTTGATGGCTTTAAAAATCACTATAGCTAAATCTTGAAAGGTTGACTAATTTGAACTTTTAAATAATTTATTTTTAATGATATTGTTTTTATATTTGTACAGCTTAGAATTGCGATCCTCACCCTTTCTGGCTTGGTGGCCTGACCAGGGAGGGGGGAGCGTGGGGGGGGAGAGAGAAGATGGTTCTGTGTGAATGGCAGGCCCGCAAGCAAGCACGTACAGCTCCATGCCTTTCGCACAAATGGAGCTTCGCATGTGAACGTGACTGCCCGCTGCTCACTCAAATGAGCTGCATGCACACATGTTCCCCTGTCACTCACATGGCCCAGTTCCAAATGGGCCAAGGCCCAGTAGTCAGGGAACCCCTGGATTAGAACATTGTATGGAGTTGCATGAAGGGGCCTATTCGCCGAAAGGACTGCTAGCTGCAGGAGCAGTCCATTTTCATCAGGATGGTGAAAGTGTCACAGCATTACAGTGTAGACTCTGCCCTTTCATGTATGTGTGTAATGTAACAGTGTGCGTAGAGGTGGGGCAGATTTTGAATGCTGAGGCTAGAATACCATGGAAATTCTGTCCTGTCTTGCCCTCTCCCTGGGGATGCCATCATTGCTGACCCACAAGCTATAATTTTACCACTTACCAAGATGTCTTTTTCAAAGAAGTTCCTGTATGTTTTAATTTTTCAAACCTGTTTCCATCCAACAAAGAACAAATAAATCTGTCAGTAAAAGATGACTGTGAGGTTTCCTTTCTCTTTCTGTAGGTGGATCCAGTCGCAGAGAAAGAGGTGCTCCACCACTTCCACCCATCCCACGGTGAAGCGGGCTTCTAATCCTTTTCAGGATGACTGTTGTCCTTACATGTTCTTTGAACTTCTCCACATGTCACAATGTCCCTTCTCCAACAGCACTTTTGAGCACAACTCCCCAACTTTTGGTTGTTGTTTTTCAATTTTTCCATTTAATTTGGTGAAGATCAAGGACTTGCTTTGAATGGCCTGCCTACGTTGGTTTAGATACAGGGTGACTGAGATTTTATTCCCCATTTCTTGGCCTTTAGTTCTACTGATACGAGTGGAACTTGCTTCCAATAAAATGCCAAAGTACCCTTACCTTGAAAGCTACTTCAAAACTTCTTGAAAACTATCCTTTGTTGCAGTTCTGCTCAGCCTTGTCATCAACAAGGAGAGAAAAGCTGCCTTGGCTTATAACACAATATTCTTAGATGTAATTCCTGGAGATGAAAATCTTCCCTATTTCTGTGGGTGGAAGTTTGGTTCACTTTTTAAACTGTAATCTCTGTGAGATTACTGATCAATTTGATATGGCCTGTTTGGCCATTAAAAAAACAAACGCTGTGGCACAGTAATTGCTACATTCCACCTCCAGAAGGAGATTGAGATAATTACATTTTCTCAGGCAATCTGTTTAACCTGTAATGAATTGGAGCCTTTCTGAGACCAAAATAATGTTGCCATCGAGATTGCTTATGACTTCTGTTACAGCTTTCATAAATGCATCTCAGTCTAGCTGTTGGGCTCAACTGAAGTGGAGAATTAAAAAAAGAAAAATATTGGGCACTCAATCATTAGGTTGGGATGATTGTCACTGTCATCTTGAGGATTACACCATCACTTCACTAATGGTTATACTATTAGACCTCCCTTCTAAGATGTATCTTACCCAAAGCTTTTCAATATGTAATTGTTTACTATAAAAGCCTATATTTTGATCTGCGAAAGACAGATATTCAACAATTATTTCGTGTATCCAAGTATCAAAGAATGCCATTAAGACTTTCTGTGACTTTTTGCTAATATCTGTGTTCTGGACCTCCATTTTTATTATGGTACAAGTTGAAACTTTTCAGTATGGGAATTTTTTATTTGACTCATATGTGCTTCAAACAGCTTTTCTTTTGTGTGGCAGCTACTAATCAAACATCCAGCTATATGTAGGAAATGTCTAATTATTGAACAAATTCAATTGAGCTTTTTACAAGCTCTCATTTAAGTTTTCAACCTGGGTTCAGGAGAGTTTAGTATTTACGTTCTGATTTTGCTGCAATAATAATTCCTTTCACAGGATTTTCCTTACCTAAAAAAGATGCAAAGGAAGACTTGGGGGTTGGGACCATATGTTTTTGGAATCCTGCCTGTCAATAAATGGATTTGCCAATTTGCAATGTTCATTTTATCTAACCGATATCAACATATGACAAGAATCCTTAGAGAATTATGATTATGTACTGAAATTCATGGGATAAGCTGCCCGGAGTGGCTTGAGGATGAGGTGGACAGCATATAAATGTAATAAAGTAATAAGTAATAAAATAAAACACATACTTAGAGGAGATAAATTATGAAGATTTAATTTCAAGGATCTTCTTGGTTTTATCTGCCTAATACTTTGCAAGGTAGAGGCAGAGAGTTAAAAGATGTTAGCAGAGTCTGTAAAGATTAAAAAAAGTAAAGATGGCAGATGTTGAGCGATGATGTCATGAGATGGTAAGAAGCAGAAATATTGATGAATCAATGTGTTTGATATAATGTAATGCACAACAGAATTGTGGAAAGGTAAAGTAAGATTTCTTTAGTCAAATACATGAAAAGTAAGCTCACATATTTGAGAAAAAGGTCTGAGGATACACTTGAAAGTGTTCACAATGGTATTTGTATTAGTGGCCTTATCAGCAAAGATACACCTTGGTGTAGTTCCTGTTTATGGTAAAGATGGAACTAAAGAGAGCAGAGAATATAACTTGGCATTTACTGCAAGTGTTTATATGTTGTAAGTTTACTTTTTTGGATTAAAATAGACTGTCTTAGTGTTGAGGTTCATTCTTTGAACCCATTTCTGTGATGGAATTGGTATGTAATGAATACCTTTCAGGATCCAAAATCTCCACCCACACAAATTTTGCTATCAAATCAGACATTTACATAAACTATAATCAGAAATAGGTTTCAGCACTTTTCAGGGTCATATATGGTCTAGAATTATATTTTTCAATGGACTGTTGCCCTGTTTGTACATACTTAATTCTGACATTCATACAGATGAGTCAATCCAGTTTCAGTCTGATTGCCATTGTACAGTATGTGTGTATGAATTATAAACAACTTCAACATGATGAAAAAAATTGAATTATTATTCATTTTGTTGCAGAAACTGGAATATTTATGTTTTTGTATTACCCAGATTTTTTATATGCAGCAAGATCTCTGCATCTTGTATATGTAGTTTGATAGTCAATTTCTTTCTTTTTTTTTACCATATAAAGGGAATGTGGCAGAAAGAAATTCCAAATTCACTGCAATTGCAGAAGTTAATGGAATAGAACCCTTTGAGCTAGAAAACTTGGACAATCTGATTTATCAATGAAAGGTCATACTTGTACTCTTATGCTAGTAGATTAGCCATTAAGGTTATAGAGCACTGTTCTTCTGCCAGTAAATCAGGATCTGTTTTCTGGCTCCAGAGGGATGTCAATTCCAAATCTCATATCATTCAACAACTTTGACCATTGATGATTAGGATCAATGGGACTTATAGTTCCAACACATCCAGAAAGAACCAGTTTAGGAAAAAACTAGTCAAGATACATGAAGAAGTATAGTCAGCCAAGAATAGAAAGAGCAGGCAAATAATAAATATACATGTACTCTGCTTAATTATTTTTTCTTATTGTGCTTACTTTTAAGCACATACGAATAATACTGCTTACTAGAACTACAATTATTTCTACTAAATAGCTGCCATTTTTGTGGCATTTAGAAAATTAGGTCTGGTTTTTTTACTGTTAATCAATCAAAGAATTAATTTGGCAAATTTTACTTCTAGTGCAATATAATTTGAAATTCCAACCAAAGCCTTAACATGCAGAATGTGATGTGGCCTTCAGAGAAAAACATGGTCTCTTTCTCAGAGGATAATTAGTTAGCACCTTCTCTTCTATAGGAATCTTCCTCAAAGAAGTTATGCAAAATACTGTAAGAAAATATTTCAAAGGAGAAGAGATTCATTTTGGTTATATAACCACATCTCTCTCTCTTTCACCAGATATATTTTAAAAACAACATTTTAGTATATATGTTTTAGAGTACATATTTATTTATGCACAACAAACAGGGACAAATAAAATCAGATTTTCATCCCTGGTGCTTTGAAACACCTTGGTGCCTTGAGTCTAAATGGCAGCTTTGAAAAGAAACAAAATTTATTGTCTCCGTTGTGAATTTCAAATACAACATTTATACTTTATCATGTGTGATATTCAAGCAACATACAACCCACAGTATTCACCATGTAGCATCGTATTGTACTATATAGAAACACAATAAATTGCAAAAGACTCATCAGATTGCAATTTTGAGATCATTATTTAGCAGTAACTTGGATGGATGAATTCATGGAAATTTTGAGATGAGTGTTTTTAAATTTGAAAAAAGGCAGTTTGAATACTTTTCATACGAATGAACCAAATCATTTGTGGAATAACAGGATATGTATTTTAAATACATGATCAATACCTTCCTTTTTATAAAATTGCACATATATTATGGAAAAAAACATGCCCATATTGTGAATAAGGTTGTTTCTATTTGACTTTAGGTTATTAACATGCTTAAAGTACATGTTCACGAGAAACTAAATGGCAAGTGAATTTCTTGCATGTACAAAGGAATAAAAATTAAAATGATGCAAAGGTTTGTCAGATGGAGCCATATTTGCCTTTGTTCTATGCAAAATGAGGGTGGATAACCTATGTGGTTTAGAAGCTCATTATTAAGTGGCCACCAAAGCACAAATACTTCAGTGGGACTGTACAATGGGTAATTCAGTGCAGTCCTCTTTGATAGTGCCAGTTCTCTTATAATTATCATACTTGGATATCCTTTCCTATCTCCCAGAATTGTATTACCTCCATCTAAAATTTTTGTTTTGTAGTTTAAGAAATGTAATGAACATATAAAATCTATATGAGCTTAAGATTCTGCTTTTCATTTTAAAACATCTACCGATCTGGGTTTTAATAAAACTCATTTGAGATTTCTGTTTCACATTTAAAACTGACCACTAGATGGTCCTCTTTTGTTTGTTTTTAGTTAGATCTCTAGCTGGAAAAGTAGTCCTTGCTTAACAACCTTAACTGGAACCAGGAACTCTGTTATTAAGTGAAGTCATTAAGCAAAAGATCATGTGACCATTAGCAATGACAGGCCTGGTTATGGTCTGTAAATAAATCACCATGGTCATTAAGCGAGATATGACCATAGTGAACCCCCCCCCCCCCCCCATTGGCTTTTCCAATAACTGCTTGTCAGGAGTCAGCTGGGAAGATTGAAAATAGTGACTGTTACCATGAAGACTGGTCATTACTTTTTTCAGCACCAGCATACCTTGAACAGTCACTGAACAAATCATTAAATGAGGATTATTTGCAATAAAAATTGACAGCATCCAAATTTGCTTATTTTGAAACCCATAAGGTAATAAGACCTATGACAACTGAATGATACTTAGGCCTCAATTAAATAAAAGGCTATTTTTTAAAAATATATTAACACACACTGTTATGTGTTAATATATTAACACACACTGTTATGTGTTAATTAACACACAAATATATTCACACACTGCTTAATTTTATGGAATATAGTTAGGTATCTGAATTAAATCACACATGGGCAAACACACATACAAATACAATTCAAATTAAAATATATAATGAAATCAAATGCAAACTAAAAAAAACCTATACAAATTAGCCAGCAATATAGCCATTGCATTTAAAACAATTTCAATTAAAATACAATTTAAAAGCTTGGGAAAGCAGATTTCCACCTCATGCCAAAATGAAGCCAATGTGGGCATCAGTTGAACCTCTTTAGGGAGGGAATTCCATAAATGGGGTACCACCACAGAAATAGGTCTCCCCTTTATGGAGGCCTACATCACCACCTTTGATGGATGGATCTGCAGGACAATCCCCATTATAAGATTTTTAAGATTAAAGGAGGTACATGTGGGAAAAGGCATATCCTGTAGGGGCCTAGTCCTAAACTGTTCAGGGCTTTACAAGTGAAAAGCAGCACTGAATTAGGGCTGGAAAACAATTAGCATTCAACATAGATGGAAAGCACTGGCATAATATATATTGGTATCCATCAGGCCCTTGAGTAGACTGTTTTGAATCAACTGAGGTCCCCAGACTGACTTGAAGGCAGTTGTACAAACTACATGTTGCAGTAATTCAACTGAAAAGTTACCAAAGTCTGAACAGGTAATCCCTGTTTACTGACTCTGCCCAGGTAAGGTCATAGATGTTAAAAAATCAGTTGAAGCTGATACAAAAGCTACCAAGGTTACTTCAAGTCATAGTGATGGATCTAGGACCACACCCAAATGCAAATCTGCTCCTTTGGGGCAAGGGCAGATACTTCAGAACCAGCAGGACACCACATACACACAGTATCTTCTCTGGACTGAGTCTCCATTTACAGGGCCTCATTACTGTGACCAAACACTGATTCAGACACCAACTGTGCCCCACCTGAGTTACAGGCAGAGCAAGATCTGGGCTTCATCTCCATACTAATGACCTTCAGCAATGGCAACTGGGTTGGTTGTCATATCAGCCCAGTTCCTGAGTGACTTCTCCCAGCTATTTCATATAGGTGTTAAAAAGATATGAACTCATGAAGGATTCTATAAGCTAACCACCATGAGGCAAAGAGTAATCTCCTAGTTTCACTTTTTAGAAATAGTCACCCTAGAGCAGGGGTGTCAAACTCAAATTTCATTGAGGTCCACATCAGGGTTGTGTTTGACTTTGGGGGCTCATGGTGGGTGCTGCCAGGGTGGGTGTGGTCGACATCACTTGTGTTGGGGGCACCTGTTGTGGCTGGAGCACTCTGCCAGTGAAAATGGGTTCCCTAGTTCCGTTTTCATCTGTGATGGCCTCCTGCAATCCTCTGTCAGCAAAAAGAGAGCTCGGGACTGCTGTCTATGGCCCCCATGAGCTCTATTTTCAGCTGTGATGGCCTCCTGCAACCCTCTGCCATCAAAAACGTAGCTCAGGAGGGACGCAAGCTGCCCTCCTGTTCTCTGTTTTTGCTGGCAGAGGCACTACTGGCCTCTTCACTGTTTCTAGGGCAGCCCTGTGGGCCAGATCTAAGCATCCCATAGGCCGGATCCAGCCCCTGGGCCTTGAGTTTGACACCCCTGCCCTAGAGGAACCACTTTAGTACAACATCCTGAAAACCAACTTTTGACAATTAGGATCCCGTGGGTAATGGTATTGAGACTCTAAAAAAGGTCCAGAAAGACCAACAGGACCACACTCCCCATTTTTCTCCAGCACAAAGCAAACAGATGGTTTCTATTTCATAGTCAGTCTTGAAACGGGATTGAAATGGATGTAGAAAGTCAATTTTGCACAAGAGAGCCTGGAACTAATGGGTCACCATCCATTCAAACATCTTGCCCAGTAGGGGATTATTAGCCACTGGCCTTTTCAGAAATGGCCTACTTAATGCCACATTTAGCTTTAGATGTAAATTAATATTTTAAAAAAGCATAGTGTTCTGACCCAAACCCTTTTTCAATAAAACAAACAATAACCAAAGGGAACAGAAACCTTTGAGTTTCAAAACATCTTTGCTTCCTGCAAAGAACATTCACTTCACAACTGGCTTTTATCTTCTTGATGGAGGAACCATTATCTTGCAGCCTTACTCCCGAGTCGCCCGTGCTGTTGCAGCTGCTCTTTTCTGCGAGCAATTCTGCACGCATGCGCACTTGGCACAGGCTCCTCGGGAACCTCCTCATTGCTTCTGCCATCCCCCACAATCTCTGAAGGCAGCAGTCCACTCCCTAATGGTCCTGGCCCCTCATCTGAATCCTCACTCTCCTCAGCCATCCGCACCTGCTGCTGGCTAACCACAAAACATAGTTAATATTTTCTTTGGTCTTCAAAGGTTTAAGTTAACTAAACATTAGAGTTTTAATAAGTTCCAGTGAATACTATATAAGCATCACTATATCCAAATAATACAATGTACGGTATTTGTGTTTTACAATAATACATTTTTTTTTTAAAAAAGGAAGGTTCTGATCACTGCCTCTTTAAAGAGGATGGAATTATCTGCCAATAATGGTAAATGCTTCATTGAGAGAGGTAACTGAATCAAAATAATAGCTTTTTGCAGATATGGATGCTGAAGTGCACAATGTGTTCTTCTAAAAGGTTTAGAGATGTAGGCTGTTGTAGCTTCTCTGTTGTAGCAAAATAAGTATTAAGTTACAACAGCAAGTACCCTGTGGTCATAATCAAAGCTCTGGAGGTTACATATAGCACTGAATTCCCACAGCTTATTCTTCCCCCGGTCTCCCTACACTCTAGCACCCCTCAATCAACTTCCCCAAGTCCATTGTAGTACCTCCATACTCCTAACCTGGACTCCTTTACTTCCTCCTTAATGACCCATGTGTTTAAAGTTACAACAGCAACCAAGTTTGCTGGGATTGCTACTCTAATTATGGTTACAAGTCAAGGACTACCTGTATATTTGCTATGAATTAAAGGCCCGGTCCCACTGCACTTATGGATGCAAAGAGGATGTAAAACGTTAAAAAAAGCTTGCCATCCGTTGGAAAACACTATGCATCCGTTGTGTACTCATTGCATACGTGTTTCATACGCTATATCCGTCGAGCATCCATCCACTGCAATTTCACCCGTGCAAGAAGTTTTGAGCTGCACAAAACTTTGTGAACAGATGAACTTTCTGCCGCGTACGATGTACATCCGCGACATATACGGGTAACAAACTTTCTATGTCAGTTATCATCCGTTAAACGTCCACTGTATCCTCTCTGCATCCTCTGGCCATCCCCTCAACTCACATCCGCTGCACCTGAAAACGGAAAGAGGGAGGAAACAAAAGGTACACGGAACGTCTACACAGCGTTAGTAGCATGGAAATAGAAAGGATGTAAGCGTATGCATCTCGTATATAAAGGATTAAAAATGGACAAAATGTTTGTATCTGGGATGTATCTCGGATATTTATGATGTCTGGAGTATGTCTAGAGTATGTAGAAGGACACCTAGCGGACAACCAATATTTCCTATAAAAAGGGGGAGAAAATCATCTGGATCTCAGTATGAGTCCAGCAGCTGTGGTGTACAGACCTCTTCACCCTTGGTCTTGGTCTTCCACATCATCCATTGTTTTCCACCATGGATCATGACACAGTCCGTATGGTAGCTGCGATCATTCATCACCAGAACCAAACCCTGTTCAGACTGTTTCACCTTTTATACAGAAGGAGAAGAAGGGGACATCCAAGAGCTATGTGGGTCCAAGGATGGATCGGGAGAAGAGTGGAGTTTGGACTGTATGACCAGTTGATGGTGGAGCTGAGGAATGAAGACCCTCGTGCATTCCATCACTTCATGAGGATGCCGCCAGCCATGTTTGATGAACTTGTAGAGCGTCTGAGACCCAGGTTGACCAAGCCTAGCACCAACTTCTGTCCCAACCTGGACCCTGGACTAAAGGTGGCACTGACTCTGCGGCACCTGGCCTCTGGAACCACATACAGAAACATGCAGTATGTGTGGAGGGTGCCACACAACAGCATCAGCAAAGTGTTCAGAGAAGTGATGCAGGCCATCATCGAAGAATACGTGGAGGAGCTCCTCAAGTGCCCCACCACTGAACAAGGCTGAAGAAAACTTGCAGAAGGGTGGTATCAGAGGTGGAACTTTCCCCACACCGTTGGAGCCATAGATGGGAAGCACGTGGCCTGCAAAGCTCCAGCCAACTCAGGGTCCACTTATTACAACTACAAGGGCTTCTTCAGTATCATCCTCTTTGCCATGGTTGATGCTGACGACAAGTTCATGTACATCGATGCTTCAGGCAACGGGTCAGCTTCAGTTAGCGAGGTATACAATGCAAGTGACCTCAAGGATGGGCTGGAACGCAACCTCATCATGGGTTTTCCAGATCCAGACCCCCTACCCAATGACACACAAGATGTGCCCTACTTCATCGTTGTTGATGACGCGTTCTCCCTCAGAACTTACCTCATGAAGCCGAACACTTTAAGATACCTCACCCGTGAAGAGAGGATCTTCAACTACAGGCTGTCCATGGCAAGACGGGTGGTGGAGAACGCCTTTGGCATCCTGGCCAACAGGTTCCAGATACTCACCACCATGCAGCATGAGGCACATACTGTGAGGAGCATCTTGGAAGCTTGCTGCATCCTGCACAATCTCATGCACACCCGCTACCCAGTGTTGCAGAACAGACTTGTGGACCGTCAACAAGGGAATGGGGACATGGAGCCTGGTGAATGGAGGCAAGGACGTAACCTGATAAGACACTCTGGATGTACAAGGCCCCAACAGAGCTTCACGTGAAGGGAAGAAGCAGCGCAACCTACTGAGACACTGGTGCAACTCCTCAGCTGGAGCAGTGGAGTGGCAAGACAGGATGATAGATGATTAATGGATGCTTCCTTGAGACTGTTGCATAACACTGATGAGATTGTGCCATGTATGTTGAGTGGTCCTACAATGAATAGGGCATTAATAAAGAGCTTTGTTTATTTTAAAATGTGTTGATCAATGAATAAATTGTTATTGATAAAAAAGGTCCATATGTGTGGCAGCTGGGATGGTGGACCATACAGTCCCACTATGGTAGCACTGGAGGTTTATCTATCCCACAACTATCCTTATCTATCCAACAAGCATGCAAAGGCTTAACCATTTTTTCAAAGTTTTCACCAACACTTTATTAAGTAAAAAAAAATGAACCAAGTAAACTAAGTGTGTTAAGCAAAGATAACCTTTATTAACTTTTTTAGGTAAACTTTGTGACTTTATTAAAAAAGCAAAATGAACCTAGTAAAGTGTCTTAAGCAAAGATAAACTTAACAAGTACAACTCAGTCTCTGACACTATTCTCAGTCACTCTGAGTCATATCCATGGTCTCAGCTGTTAAGCGGGATAGGGACTGTGGAAGTGGCTGTGGCTGGAGTGCTGGTCTGAGGCACCATTGGGGTGCTTGGCCCCGAGGGTACAACAGGGGATGGTGTGTTCAGGAAGCTATCCGAGAGCTGACTCAGTCCCGTGAGGTTGAGAGGCCCTTCATCAAGGACTTGAGATGTCAGGTCCAATACTGATGACAGATTGTCCGTTGACGGGCTTGGCTGTGGGGTGGAGGAATGTAGTGGGGCTGTCTGGTCTGCAGCTGGGTGTGGAGTGGTGTCTGTGGCGTGCGATGAACCTGGGCCTGGACTGGGAAGTTCTGCTTCTGCTGTGGGAAGTCCTGGTAGTCGTAGCCTTGGTAAGTGAGGGGCTGTTGAAAGCTGTGGAAGGGCTGTGACATTGCCTGGGGTGGAGGAGCAGACCTGGACTGGGTAGGAGCAGCTTCAGCTGGGCCTTGAGGGTTGTGCAGAAGTGCTGTGATCTTCTGCTTCATTACCTGGTACTCGGCCTCGGGCAGGTCCCTGAGGGACTGGCTCACGTAGGTGATAAAGGGCTTCCGGTCCGAGGATGGTATGTTGCTGTGGACCAGCTGAGAGAAAAGTTCTGTGTTGGTCTTCATTGTGTCCCTGATCTCCAACAGCACACTGTGGTCCTGGCCCTCCAGTCTGCCTCTCTGCCTGCATCCTCTGGAGCTGGGGGTGGGGGTGAGTTGGCCTCTGGTGGCTGCTGCTTCTTCCTCCATTTGTGACAGGGGATCCTCCAAGTCCGCCGGCATGGGGAGTGCAGCTGTCGGGGGGGTCTCTGCCATGGGGCCTTCTGAAGACACCTGCCTGGACATGGTAGCTGGCTCCTGGCTGGAAGAGGACTGGCTGTCTGTGGGCTGTCTGAGGGAGAGGGGTCTCAGAGGGGCTGCTCCTCGGTGGCGGATCTCACCCTCCAGGAAATTGTCTGGATAAAATGAGAAGAATGGAAAATTAAGCTTTAAATATTAACAAGGAACTTCACTATTTTTGGACCAAAAATTATATTGGTCCAAGGCATTATATTGTATTGATAAGCTGACGGACATACCATATGATAATTTAAAAGTTGAAACTGGGGGGCAAGGGGCTCCGATTAAGCCAAGAGGGAAGAATTGTTCAATTGTATGTTGTTTTGCTTGTTTCAAACTGAAATGTGAGATGTGTTAATTTCTTACTTTAATGAAAATGGCTTTTTAGAAAATTGCTGGAGGGAAGGTTTGACTGACTGAGAAAGATAAGCACACATTATATTGCTAAAGTAGATATGAGATTTGGCATCTACTGTAGGCAACTAAACATTAGCAACTGAAGTTCAGTGTTAAAGTGGATATTAGTTATTGGCAACAACTTTGGAATGGAGTGTTCAGATACCTCACATTAACAAATCAATAATGCATCAATGGACCTTGAGTAAATTCACAATTATAATCCTAACATGCAATTAATTCCACAAATGCCTTTTCATGTTTATTGGATATGCTAGAGAATGCTTTAAAAGGATTGGTTTTTAACTTCATTATGTTGTTGGGCATAAAATGTTGGATGGGACTTTTATAATCCCGCAATTATTTCATCTTGGTTTTACATTTACTAATTTGTTTTAGGGAGCTATTTTTTAAAGATGTGAGTGTAATTCTGAATTATATGCCCAACATTTGTGTTTTATCAAAACACAAAAAGTAATGGATTTATTGAGCATTGGAGTATGTAGGGGGAGACTCTTTTTTTCCAGTGAGAAAGCAGTTTCACATTTTAAAAGCTTGCCTTTCTTGTATTTTTTTTTTTTGTATTTTCTTTTTTCTCCTTTAAGTTAGGGTTTATAAAAGAAAGCATCTGAAGTGGCAACAGCATTTTCGTACTGATTTCACCACTAGCACAAACGTACTGTGCCCAATCCAAGACTGCTTGCTCAAGACTGAGAGGCTTGGCCCTGTTAACATTTCCCCCTTTCTTTCTGCACAGTTCAAGAGCAACTTCCAGGTGTGTTATCACCTCTGCCTTGCAGGGAAGTCAGGTGGTTAATTGGTTTTCCAGAGGCAATAAAAATAGAGCAGGCTTACATAGTTTCTATCGCTTTGGCTTCTATAGCTTTGTACGGACTCAAGGCTGGCGCAATAGGGGAAAAGCCCAGTTTGGCTAACAGGACAAGCAGTTATATACGCAGTATATTAAAAAAGAGGAACGGCTGGCTATTGGAAAATAAAAATAATAATTAGAATTATTATTAGAATTATTATTCTAATATATATTCTAACAATAATAATATATATTCTAATAATAATGATAATATATATTATTATTAGAATCGAGGCCAAGAATCTCCACCGTCAAGTAGATCAACACACAGCAGCTCAAATGCTGAAGGACTACCTTGCGCCGCGTCATATGGCAGGGCATTTGGGCATGTAGGAATTACTTCCGAGTAAACGCCTGCTAACTCCTTACATAAAAGGACCAGCCACCCGAGACGACGAGGCAAGCTTTACTAGTCAGGTAAAACGGAGCAAATGCAATCAGCAGGTGGGTTTAACACGGGAGCCGCTTCCTTCCCTTTCAAACCCCCCCCCCCCCCGCTCCTCGCTTCCACGACCCCATCGCCATCTTGGCTTAAACCCCGACGCTCTGGGCGGGCTCGGCCGGCTTGGACCCGCCTCTGCGGTGAGCTCACACGCAGCCGGGTTCAGCCCTGACGCGAGGCGCCTCCCGTCAAAGACGACAGGTTTCCTACCCCGCAGGGCCGGAGATGCCCGTTTTGCTTTTGCTCTCGCTGTTGCAGCCCCCGTAGGGCGAGGGCAGGTAAATGGAGGCGGAGGCGCCCTCGCCCCGAGAACAGCTTCAGGCGGGCGGCGCGCGGGCGGGGAGGAGTGGGGGTGAGGGGTGCAGCTCCCCTTCGCCGGGCGGAAACCGAGCCAGCTGCTTGAGCTCTGAGGGAACCGGGAATTGAGAGGGCGCGGGAGGGGAAGGCATTCGCCGGCTTCCCAGACCCGAGGCAGTGGGGAGCTTGAGGGGCTTCTAGCCTTCTCCCGCTGGACCACGCTGGGGCTGCTTTACTCACGGACTGCACTTTAGCCAAGGGGAGGGCTTGTGGCAAGGAGTGTGGGTGGGTGGGTGCGTGTGCGCGTGTGTGCATTTCGGAGGTGGTTGCCTTGTGAAAGCGCCCCCTCCGTAGGAGCCTCTTGTTTTGCCCGGTGACAAGCTAAGAGCAGCGAAAACGGTTCATCTGCTTGGCGCTCGCTCTGTGGGGAGTCTTGCCTTCGCCCGCGCCTCTGCCGCACGTTGACCGTCGGCCGGCACCGCCGTTCTGGGTGCAAACCGACTCAAACTCGCCACCAAGCGCGTTCCCTTGCCTCGTAAACGCGATCCTATTGGCTGCGGGCTGGGCCGCCTCGGGCGATACGAAGCTCGGCGGGAGCGGTGGGGCGGTTGGGTGTGTGTGTGTGTGTGTGTGTGTGTGTTTCCCCCTCTCTTTCAGCCCTGACTCTGGGCGAGATGCGTTTCTTTCACAATCCAACTCTCTCTCTATTTAGTTGATTAATTCGCCTTCCTTATTTCCGAGGTGGGTAAAATTGAGGACCCAGATTGTTGGGGGCAACACGCTGACTCTAAACTGCTGAGAGAGGGCTGGAAAGCGGTAGCTTAAGCCCAAGTGCTATTGTTATTGCTGTTAATGTTCAACGCTTCCAAACAAGCATTCAGGCGTCCGTTAGAAATCTCATAAAATAAGCCTTCAAATTCGAAGACTGCGGGTTTTCTTGGCAAGACGATTTGGAAGTAGCTTGCCAGGAGCGCCCGGTCCCAAAGGTGCTTTTTATCAAGAGGCAACTGGACTTTCTGAAAGTCTGGAAAGTCCAGTTGCTTCTTGAAAAACAACCATGACTTGGATGACTTGAGGAATCTCCTTCGTCAGCTTGCAAGGATCTTTATCCTAGGGCTGAGATTGTGTAAGTGGCCCAAAGTCAACCCAATAGGCTTTGTGCCCACGGTCTTCCAGTTCCTAACAGTCCACTGCCTTTAATTTCTTTCTTAAACTTAATACAGGTCAACTGAGCCAAAATGACAACAACCTATTGTACTGACTCCTTTCCCTTGCAATTACCCAATTAAATAATTGTCCTGTTTAATTGTAATTTCATTGCCTGATGGTGACTGCTGTGCACTTTTAAGTAAAACTGATGTATCTTTAAAATTATATTTGCATTTCCCCCCCCCCTTTTTTTTTTTTTTTTTTCCACCAAGGTAGAATTTTGGTCAGGCCTCAGTATAGAAAATCAGATGGTCGTGTTGGTTTTCAAAAACAGGAAATTCGAAAATATGCTGGCTCTTATGTTTTATTTTTTAAAACTCTCATCTCCCCAGATGATTGAAAGAATACACATGTTTTAACAATGTTACTTTCTGCAAAGATTTTTCTTTGCAATTCCAGTCAGTATGCTTTCTTCCACAAAGTTAGATCTTCCTATTTGTGATAGGAAAATATACTTAGATTTCACACCTGCAAGTATATTTCAGTAGCTACCTAAATTAAACCTAAATTCATTGGATTCCTAAGTGCAATAGGCAGACATGATCACAATTATTCTGGGCTACTACATCACTAGTTCAAACAAAATGGGCACGCTGCTGTATGAAAAGAGTCCCAGTTCTTTTTCTTACATTTTTATTCTGCCTTTGGGGATTTTTTTTAGTCAGCGCAACTCACAATCTCCTGGTTTCTAGACCAGTAATTTCTTTATTTTTTAAATAATTTCTTTATAATTTTATAATATAATTTATTTATAAATTTATGTCCTAATTTCTACTTTTTACATCCCACATGTTTTTTGTAAGAATTTTTAGTTTTTTTTACAAAGAGAAATTCAGATCTGGTAAAGGTAAAGGTAAATGTAGTATCTACTCAAGAATGGGGCCAGTGCTCATTGCCATTTCCTAGCTGAGGGAGCCAATAATGCTCCCTCAGGTGTTTCCATGGTCCTCCCTCCCTCCCTCAGGTGTTTCCATGGTCCTCCCTCCCTCCCTCAGGTGTTTCCTCCCTCCCTCCCTCAGGTGTTTCCATGGTCGTGTGGCCAGCATGGCTATATATCAAAAGCTCATGGAGTGTTGTTACCTTCCCAATGAAGTGGTACATATTTATCTACTTGTATTTGCATGGTTTTGAATAACTAGGTTGGCAGGCCTACCCAGAAGTAAATTAATCATACTAGTTTATCTATAAGCAGTTCAGTTCCTTTCCACCATCACCCCAATGTCACCTGCTTTATTTTTTTTCTTTTTGTTTTCAAGAAGAGTTAATGTTCTATGTCCACTGATAAATATTCAACATAATATGAAAATGGTTTTTGGTTTGACATGTTGACAGTGCACTAGATGCAAATACAGAATGCAATATCAGCTCAAAATGATTAAAAAAAAACATTGCCTTTCTTCTTTTACAGATCAGACTCTACTTTTCAAATTTTGAGAAGGGACGAATAAACATGAATCTTTTTACTCACATCAACACAAAGAATATCTTTTCTGCAACTAATATGTCTGGTCTATCTGGCAAGTTGGAGGATCAACTGAACTTGAGCAGTAATTCTCCTTCAATGTCAATAAGTAAGCTCTTTCCAGCTTTGTTACAATGCTTTGGCATTATCCTTTGTGGATATATAGCTGGAAGAGTTAATATAATTACATCCACTCAGGCCAAAGGATTAGGAAATTTTGTCTCCCGCTTTGCACTTCCAGCTTTACTCTTCAAAAATATGGTCTTGCTGAATTTTTCCAACGTGAATTGGTCCTTTCTGTACAGCATCCTGATTGCCAAAGCCTCAGTATTCTTCTTAGTCTGTGCATTAACATTGTTGATAGTCACTCCTGAAAAACGATTTAGCAAAGCTGGACTCTTTCCTATTTTTGCTACTCAGAGCAATGACTTTGCACTGGGATATCCTATAGGTAAGAATCATTTTATGTAATTGCATTTTTTCCATAGTGCTTTAGAATCCGGAATGCATAATAACCATTTCCAAAACACATATTTGGGGCTGGGGGGAGGGGGTTATGTGTGTGTGGAGTTCTAATACAAGACATAAATAAGCCATGTTATCAGCGATGTATAACTTTCTGCATAAAGCCCCTCACTTTTTGTACCTGCAGTGCAGTGTTTTAATTTTTGAGAAGAAAATATATTTTGCTCCCTGAACGAAAAAAATATATTGGCCTGATATTGGAAAGATGAGGTGTTTTTTAAAAAGCTACCGTAAGTGGTTTTAGCCTGTGAAATCCTTAAGACAAACATTTCATATATTAAGCTGTACCTAAACCCCAAAATCTCATTGTAAGAAGACATAGATATTGTACTGTAGTTAGCATTTGGTGTGGAGCCAATCATTATGAGTTGTACATGCTCTGTGACTCAGAGTGTCTGATAAAGCTAACTATTATGCTTTATTTAATGAACCATTACTGAATAAAAAGCAGATTAACATTATATATAAACTTTCTGCACATGCGTGCGATAGTTTCATCATATGTAGGGAGTGGCACATTACATTTAGATCTCCAGATTAAAAGTATTCATCTTTTTTGTATTGCCTGCTCTTGAAGCAACACTGATTCATAGAGCTTGCATTTATATGCAGTTAATGTTACCTTATGCTGATGCCATTTATAAGAAAATAATAATTTAAATTCTTAGCTGGAGAAAAAAAGCTTGGAATCTCCAGAGTGTAATACACAATCAAATATTGGTAAACAGGTGTTTATGGCCTCTATCATTAAAAGGTACTTATCAGAATGGAATATATCTGTCATTTAAAGACCGTTAAATCTTAAGTTTTGTATGTGTGTGTTGTGTGTGTGTGTATGTATAATATACATACACATATTTAGAATGGCACATGTTTGTGTGCATCATTCTAAATATGCTGACGAAGGAAACTAAAGTGCAATTATTTAATAGTGTGATGAAACAGGAAATTTGATATAATTGGTTTTTCTAGAGAATGTAAATATTTGTCCTCTTTTTTTTCCATAATCCCCTTCTGACAAGAGTTCCCACAGAAGTTGTTAAACATATCTTTGAAAATACAGGCAGACCACCCATTGTAAGATATGACATCTATTGTGATGTAGTTCAACTTAAAATAGAACTACCATATAACTGTGCAGCAAAAATCTTGATAGTCACTAGAGGGTAATAAATATAGAAAACTAGTACCTTGCTACTAACTCATAGTTTGGATTTCAATGGAATGAATGTAATAGCCCTACTTAAAGTAGACCTATTGAAGTCAATTGGATGTGTTAGTTTTGCAGGCCAGATTCTATACAAAAATTATGTGTAAAGTTCCATAATTTTTGTTCCATGTATTTGCTCTATATGCAAATTATGTGATATATTTTCTTTGTGATTGTAAATTGTCAGCAAATCAGTGTATAATACAGTGACAGCCAAAAAACGTTACCATTTACCAGATAGTTTTCAGGAAAAAGTTAACATGCTATTTTTGTAGCCCTACACAGTATTTTAGACAATTCTTTCTCTCAAATAAAGCCTGACAAGTTAAGATTATTGGAAGAAGCCACGCACTATGCAATTTTAGATGAATGCATACAAGATGTGTCTTCTCCTATTGTGTTCCTACAATTGTAGTAACTCAAACTTTCACAGCTTTAAATCTACAAATAAACTTCTTTGTAGATAAAAGATGCCTTGCAGCCAATTAGTCCAACCAGAAAAGCCTTGACAGAATTCTTCAGATAAGCTGGAGTCTCCACACAAAATGTTGAGTTCTTTAGAGCGTGTTTGCCTTCTACAGAACAAAACCCTTTGAAACCAGGCTTATATTCCCTGAGGGAGGGGCCATTAATGAGCATTCTTACTCCCTAAAGTCACCTGTGCTGCTCTTCTATGAATCATCCTGCGCTCGCTCGCACTTAGCACAGACTCCTGGAGAATCTCCTCCTCACTGCTGCCAGTTAACCACAACAGTATGCCTTGAAACAGCTCCTCTGAGACTTTTGCATAGCCCTAATAAAAGATTTAAGGTTTGGGAGGAAAATTGAGTGAGAGCAACTTTATTCCCCCTTCACTAGTTCTTCAGATCTATAAAGTCATAAAGTATTTGTATTTCCTTTTAAAAAAAAATATTGCATTTTGTTGCAATTAGTTACTAGATTACTAGATTTATTGCAATGTTTTTTGGGGTATGTATACATTAAAATGAATTTTAGCATATTTCCCAAACTTTCTCACAATAATCCTTCCTAAACAAATACAATTGTAGTAACACAATTGCCAGAGCTTGGGAGAACCGTTTACTATCCCTAATACTGTTGCTTTGCAATTAATCTCAGCCCCTCTTTTGAATAGTGTCTGTAATATTTAAATAAACTTCTGGCAAGGTACGCACCGCGCCTATAAAAGTGACTTCAGTGTGGGAAGCTAGAATTTACCGCATAATTGCTTCGGATAAGAGAAAAGATAATGCAATTGGTTAATATGACAGCAAGAAATGTTGCATTCAGTTAGTAATGTCAAATAGTTATATAGGCCCAGCTGAAAATATGGAAACATTCCAGGTACCTCTTTTATAGGTACTTATGTGGGTAGTCCTCTTTTTATGAATATAATAGAACCTACTGACTACAGTTCCAAGTTGCGATTGTGGTAAAGTGGGTCACCATGTGATCTGACCCAGTTTTATGATCTCTTCTGTGGCAGTCGTTAAGCAAATCCATTTTTTTTACTATGATGAAAACCTAAAATAAATGCTCATTTTCAATCAAAATGGAATTTGTAGTTATGTGACCATGGGATGCTGCAGATAGCTGTAAATACAGGCCAGTAGCCACGCACTTGAAATGCGGTCTTGTGACTGGGAACTGGGTCACAAGTACTTTTTTGGAGGGGTCCATCAGAATTTTGAATGGTCACTAAGCAACAGTCAAGGGCTACCTGTATTCACTGGGAGAAGCCATTTTCTCTTAGCCCAGCCCACCTCACAGGATTGTTTTGGGGAAACTAGGAAAAGGAAAAGTATTAAGTTTTTATAGGAATTTGCAAAATCCTACCAGATGAATTGGTATACAATTCATATATAAATTGTACAAGCTGTTATAACTTCTTGGGACATATCAGAGAGCCAGCATCAAGGTCAGAGAGACATTCTTGAGAGATTTGGGATACAGATCCTATCATTCCTATCAGCATGGCCACGATAGCTACCAGACATTTGAGTTGAAAGCATTCAATGGTCAGGACATTAGGGAAGATGGCCAAATTGATATTTCATTAAAAATTTACTTGTCAGATAGACTTAAAGATGAAAGACAATGTTACTAAGTTTAAAAGCCAGGAACTTATCTGCCTCATTTTTTTCCTGGCTGGAAAGCGTGTTTTGATGACAAGAGATTTTGGGTCAGCTGTTCTGTCAATGGATATGCAAGATTTAATCTATCTCTGTTTATCACTGGGTGTAAGATGAAACAAAGGCCATTTCATTGAGAGAAAGACCAGAGTTATTAAACAAGATTATCATTAATGCAATGTTGTATCAAGTTTCAAGCTTGCCTACAGAGGTTAAGTAGATGGAATTGTATAACTTCTCGGAACAAGTCCAAGTTTGATTTTAAAATTCAAAGGCCATTCAATATTGTTAAAGGCTTTTAAAACACTTAGGTAAGATCATGTCCTTCCTCAGCAAATACGATTTTTCAATTATTGGCAGAGCAATAGTCAAGTGAATTATCTTGCCAATAAAATATGCAATTGAGGGCCAGTTTGGTATAGTAGATAAGGAATCTCTGATTTCTAGGCTTCACTTAGGCACAATAAAAAAGTAGCTGGGTGACTGAGCCAGCCCCCTTTCTCTCAGCCCAATCTATATCACAGCACTGTTGTGGAAAAAAATAGGAGGAGGCAGGAACATTAGGTATATTTGCCACCTTCAATTATCTATAAACAAAGGCAGGATAATGATGTTGTTGTAAGTATATGCTGTTACTTCATCCATTGTTCAAAATGTCCTCCTACATTCTGAAAAAGATTCTGCAACAGAATGCACAATTGGTAACAGTTGGAATTCCATCCCTTCTCCTGGGAATAGTGGTGTAATAGTGTGCAAAATATTCCATTTTGTGTTTTGGGCTGTATTCTGACCTTAACAGAAATATTCTGGAGTTTTTCTGATATTCCAGAAGTGTATTTTCATGCAAAAAGTTTACTAGGGGTTTCCAGTCAGCCATAAATGTGGATATTGTTTTCTCTCTAATCACAATCTTTTTTTTCCTCTAGTTGAAGCTTTGTATCAAAATACATATCCCGAGTATCTCCAGTACATTTACCTGGTTGCACCAATATCACTTATGATGCTAAACCCCTTAGGGTTTATCTTCTGTGAAATCCAGAAATCAAAAGACAATCAGAATCTCTCTCATAGCAAAACGAAGATCGTAGGACTCGGGCTTCTTCACGTATTGCAGAATCCAATTGTGTTTATGGTCTTCATAGGAATTGCCTCCAACTACATCCTTAAACAAAAGATTCCTTTATATTTGGAAAACTTCCTTGACAGTCTTGCCAATTCATTTTCTGGCTCAGCTCTTTTTTACCTGGGTCTCACCATGGTTGGCCAAATAAAGAAACTGACAAGGAGTACATTTGTTGCACTGATTCTTCTCATCACAGCTAAACTGTAAGTCCCCCCCCTTGTGTTTCTTTATGCTATGCTTGGAAACTAAATCTTAACTACTTTGTCATGAACTAAAAAAATAATTTCTAACGAATGAGCTGTACCGTTTTCTTTCACATTATGAAAAATTGGTTGCCTTATTATTATTGCATCATAGGAATTTTAAATTATTAGATGGTAAGAGTCTTTAAATATTGTTGTGCTTCAGTTGCAAATGTGAATGCTACAAAATAGTGCTCTTAAAAATACAGGTAGTCCTTGACTTATGATCACCATTGAGCCCAAAATGTCTGTTGCTAAGCAAGACAGTTGTTGAGTTTTGCTCCATTTTACAGTATTTCTTGCCACAGTTGTTAAATGGATCACTGTAATTGTTAAGTTAATAACATGGCTGTTAAGTAAATCTCGCTTCCTCACTGACTTTGCCTGTCAAAATGTCGCAAAAGATGATCACATGATTGTGATAATTACATGCAGTTGACAAGCATCCTAATTTCAATCAAGTGACCATGGCGATTCTGTGACAGTTGTAAGTATGAAAAATGGTCATAAGTATTTTTTCCAGTGCTGTTGTAACTTTGAAAATTCACTAAATGAATGATTTTAAGTCAAGGACTACTTGTACCACCGTGTTTCTCCAACAATTCGGCCTCCTCCAATAGGAAGTCCCAGCATGCTTTATAGGCATAAAATCAAAATGAGGCCCTCCCCCCAAATTAAGGCCTATATTACACATGTGAAGTGGGGGGGAATGGCGGGGGAACTGGCCGTTAGGAAGTACTTTTGTTGCATACGTGGATATGGTGCTGCCTGCGTTGACCTCGGTGTTGGTGGAGCACTTAGTATCGGGAGACTTTCCGCCATTGCTTTACCTTCTCCCTGTGCTGCCGCGACGTTTAGAGGAACGCCGTGGCATTTGCTGCAGCCATGCGTGGCCAGCAGGGCTCCTCCCTTCAACCAGAACCCGGTGGAGACACTCGGCTTCAGGCGCTCCTGTCACTGCATTCCCTTTGCCTTCGAAGGCAAAGCCAATTCTTTTAAAAACGACACCTCCCCTGCCCGAGAGGGCAGCCTAACATGGGCTGGGCGCCCCAGACGAAGTTCTTCGCGCTCTGCCCGGCACCAGGCAGGGATGGCGGCTGGGCGCTTCTCCCGGGGTGGGCTGATCCTGCGCTGCGGCCCCGGTAGATTTGCCTCCCCACGTGGGGTTAGGCTGCCCTCTCGGGCAGGGGAGGTGTTGTTTTTAAAAGAACTGGCTTTGCCTTTGAAGGCAAAGAGAAGGCAGCAACAGGAACGCCTGAAGCCGAGTGTCTCTGCCAGGCTCTGGTTGCAGAGAGGAGCCCTGGCTGGCCGCGCATGGCTGTGCCAAACGCTGCGGCGTTGTTCTAAATGCCACGGCAGCACAGGGAGAAGGTAAAGCAACGGCAGAAGATCTCCCGATACGAAGTGCCCCACCAACGCCGAGGTCAACATCCAAACCATTGCCGCCCGCCCACCCGAGGTTGCAAGGGGGGGGGGAATTAAGTCACCCCCGAAAAGACGGCCTTGCCATTTTTGGGGGGTCAAAAAAAAAAAAGGCCCGGCCTTATTTTGTGAGAAACACGGTACATATAAAATTAAGTCTATATGTTGATCTGCATAGAGAAGATTCACTGAAAAATAATTCTTAACTTAGGAACCTAAATTTCCAGTTGAGTAACTTATTTTTCTTTCTCTGTTCTATCTAGACTGTTGATGCCCCTTCTATGCAGGGAAATGGTGGAATTGTTAGACAAGAGCCAGAGTTTGGTGAACCATACCAGTTTATCCAACTATGCATTTCTCTATGGAGTCTTTCCAACAGCTCCGGGTGTGGCTATATTTGCAACACAGTTTAACATGGAAATAGAAGTTGTATGTCTCTTAAATATTTTTCCCCACATAATTACAGGTGGTCCTTGACTTATGACTGGTTGCTTTAACAGCCATTCAAAATTACAACAGGCCTGGAAGAGGTGCTTTACAACTCGTAAAGAACCTCTGGCTGTTGTAAAAGGCCATGCCCCACCACTATCATATCCTGAGGTGACATGTCTGCATTTGGGGTGCTAGGCAACTGGCTCACCTTTATGACTGAATGCAGCATCCCATGGTAATGTGACTGCTATTCGTGACCTTTTTGGCGGTTTCTAGCAAAAAATACCCATTTGTGTGAATAGACCTTAGCATTGTTTTAATGATTGCAATCACCATTTAAAAATGTCATGAAATTGGGTCTGGTCATGTGGGTGACCAGAATGAATCAGAAATCTGGTTCCAATTGCAGTTATAAGTTGACTACCTATAATTTCTTCATGCAAGTTTTACTGGTTTCTTCAAGTTGAGGAAAAATTATAGCAGTCTTAATTATTTAGAAAATAATTAAATATGCTTATTAATATTTCAGAAGTTTCATGCATCTTTTGAAGTTCATTTCTGGAATTAAGTGGGTAAAAGAACTGATTATTTTTCAGAAGTCTTGGGGGGGGGAATAGTGTGTGTATAGCCTCACACTTAAGTACCTTTCAATCTAAATTTGCACGTTTCCATTTAGCTTCAATTGCAATTAATTTTGCTTGAGTGAATCAGATTCATGAGCTGATTCATTCATTGACTCTGGACATAAAAAAAACTTAAATAGGAGTAATTTTTTAAAAACCCAGAGGCTTTGTCTATGCTTTATTGGATTTCCCTTTGAAGGGAGAAAAAGAGAGAGAAATCATGATATGTCCTTCCTTATTGGCTAAACTACTACTTCTAAGTTTATTTCTAAAGAAGAAAACTTCCATTGGAATAGGTTGCTAGTACTTTATGTGTTCCCATCCCTCTGTTCTCTGGCTGTTAATCACACTGTGACAATAAATATAGATAAATAAATAAATATAAATTTCCCAAAGTAGAGTGTTTTCATTTGAGATGATCAGATTATTAGTATTTTGTCACGAAAAGCAAATATATATATTTTCTGGCCATGAATAGTTCGGTGACTATTAGTGCTAATGCTAATGTCATTGTTGCTTTTCTTAGCTGCAGAATTTCTGTGGTTCCCTGAAATAATGCATGGTTATTAAAAGCTGTAATTCTTAATCCTGATATCCAATGAAAAATACGGCAGGATAATTTTTAAGGAAGTTAAAAGCCACCAGAAACAGAAGCTACCAGAAATCTCTATTTCAGATGGCACAATCTTCACTTAAATATTTTGGTAGCTTTTTAGGCTAGAAAAGAAATAAGTAATGGTAACCATTCCTCAAGATTTTAAGAACTTCTGTACTTTTTCTGTACTAAATTAAGGGGAAGTGGAATGCATGCAAAAGTGCATATATAGATAATCCTGAACAATCATTAGTGACCAAAGTTGCAACAGTACTGAAAAGAGTTCCTGACTTACTGTTCCTTGCACTTACGATGATTGCAACTCCCTTCTGACAAGTAGGAAGTCAGCAAAGGAAGATGGATTCTTTTAATTACTGTGTGATTCACTTAAGAACCACAGGGAATCACTTAACAGCCATGGTAAAAATGTCATAAAATTGTCATAAAATCTCAATTACCTAACTCAACAACGGAAATTGTGATCTCAATGGTAATTGTAAGTCAAGGACTTCTTGTAAAAATACTGTCCCAGGAAAATAACTGGGAGAATAAAAATGTCTTTATAATCAGCCTGTGCAAAAATGGTTTTGTTTTGCAGACTATTCTGTTTACCTCTATAGTAAGGAAGCTGAAGGGTTTGAAAATACATTTGTTTGTTGGGCATGTAATAAACGATGGAAATGTGACATTACTTTGATTTGTCTCAGTTGTCCTTTTTATTTATTTATAATATAAAATACAAAAGCAAATAATAGGAAAAATAAGGGAGGGAAAAGTGTAGAAAAGAAGGGAAAAAGAAAGAAAAGGCATTGACTTCGGACTCCCTTTGGTGTACTAAAATAAGGCATTAACATCAAACCTCAATTTTTTACTTTTACATAATAGTATAAACTAGCCATTTCTACAACAGCAAATCTATGTAATCAGTAAAAATCAAAATCAAAGTTACATTTTTGTCCATCTCAAGCACAAAGTCCAGAAACGTTTTCGGTTTTATCTTTATGTTCACTTTGAGAGTCTTCTGTATTAGAATATGAATCCTACTCCAATATTTCTTTGCTTTATCACATGTCCCACCATACAGTTACTTTGATTTGTGATTGCAGATAACTTCTGGAATGGTGATCAGTACTTTTGTGTCTGCTCCCATCATGTATGTTTCCGCATGGCTATTGACCATTCCTTCTATGGATCCAGACAGATTGGCTGCAGCAATTCAGAACGTTAGCTTTGATATTAGCATTGTTAGTCTGGTCTCTTTGGTGAGTATCACGTTAATCAGAACTATCCTCTTTTGTGTTTAAAAGATGGGGAGGAAAATAAAGAATTGATGCTAATAGTCCCATTTAAAATAGGTTCTATAGCAGTGGTTCTTAAACTGGGGATAATTTGGGCATATCCTGAGCATAATGGAGCAAATTGCTTTATTGTGCATCAGAGATGCAGTTTGGATTAAATTACTTGTAAATACGTACAGTACAGAATTGTGCCACTGGTTTCTATTTTAGTCTGCTGCCTGAAGAGAAGACGACTAATAGGAACTAGCTATCCCAATTATGTTGTCAGCCTTTTAAGTTAGCCCAGGTCAAAGATAGTCATGGCACGAATCATTATCTTATTACTTATATAGGATACATTTGCAAAATCTTGCAAGCCTGTTCAAAACCGGTCATTGTCCTTTTTTTCAGAGCAATAAAACGAGGCTGTAGCTGTTCCTGAATCTCTTTCTTATGCTTTCTACTTTGCAAACATTTCCCCTCCCTCTTCTTTCCAAAGGCCACAATTTATTTATTTTTTACAGATAGGGAGATTAATGTGTTAGAAAAGGAGAAGGGAGGTTCGGATTCTGTCAACCTCTGCCTCAAAAGCTCACTGGTTGACTTTGAACTAATGATTCTCTCTCACTCAGGCTGAACTACTTCACGGGATTATTGTTGTAGGGGGAAAATAGGAGGGAATGCAATATACAGTGTCTTGAACTCGTGAAATGGGGTATAAATCAATGAATTGGACAGATATAAGACTTTGAAGAATATTAACAAAATCATGATGATAAATTATTACCATAGATTTTGGTTTGGTTTTTTTTATAATTGTCACACCATTCGTGCTGTATTTCTGTTCTGTTATGCATCATTATTGGATGTGACAAGGCATCCTGGTTAGGAAGCAAAGGCAAAAAGAGAAAAGAAGAGAAATTGAAGAGGGCTTTTTCCCCCCCCTTTTCTGTTCAACAGCTTTTTGAAAGAAGCTCTCCTTGTGTACCCACAAATGGTCTTCTGTCTAATGTGACTGACAGCTCAACAGATTCCTGACTTTTTTTTTTAATTTTATGTTTTAAAATGGAATAAGGTCAATTCCACTCAGATCCTTTCTCAGTTAAGCAGTCACTTGTCTTACTAAGGAACAAATTGTATGCTATTTTACTAACGGGCGAAAAACAAACACGTCCAGATTATTAAATAAGAAGCTTATTTGGCCAAGGGAAAAAAGAGAAGTAAATGTTTATTGTATTCTGTTCCCCTACTACTTTTTCCCTCTCCTTAGGGTTTTCAGTTTTGAGGGTAAAGATTGTTGCCTGGGCTAAAATTTAAAAACTAAAACTCTTTATCAGGCTCATGGAAGTGTTCTTGCAGAGATGAAGGTCTAGGGCTGTGAAATTCTGGAAGTATAGTACAGTCTTCATTTTAAGGGTTTGATAATTAGCTAGCTTAGAAAAAATGAAAATGCCAACGCTAAGAGGAAACTGATATGAAGCGCTGTTCTAATGATACCTGGGCCCATTATGGAAATATCAGTAATGCCAAGGAAAGTCCCTTAACAGAGGTTGCACAAACTGTTTGAATGTCATTGAAATAAAAACCTGGGTGGAATATTTTATATTTTATAATTAGGAGAAGTGAAAGCCTTACATTGTGTTCACTCTGTGTTTCAGATCTGGTCCCTTGGGGTTATTCTTCTGAGTAAAAAATACAAGCAGCTTCCTCATATGCTTACAACTAACTTGCTCATTGCTCAGGTCAGTGAAATGGAGAATTATATCCCAAAATGTTTTCTTTCCAGGAACGGTTGTTGTGTGGTTTGCAGACAGCATTATTTTTTTTTACAGAAGGTACACAATGCAAGCATGCCGCTCAAGCAGGTTTTGACTTAGTTATTGCCTTTGAATTACATGTGGGCGCATCATGGAAGAATATGTGATACCACTATGGTGTTTTTAAAACAAAAGCTGCTATAGAAGCACTGTGAATAAAACTAAACCTTAAGCTATACATAAATAAAATACCTGATATTGATTCTCCTGTAATGTAGTTCAGAGTCTAGATCAATGGAAATCCACCCCCAGCCTGCACACAGAGAGTGTTCCTTACAAAGCATAAGTTATAGACTGCAGTTAAAGAATCCAATTAGGAGAAACTTAAGCAGATGCAGCACAAAATAGCCAATTGGGAATTTCCATTCCAGTTGGATTGTGCTCACTGTACTTCACTTTTTCATACTATTGCCACTTATCTTTGATGAAAATGCAATATTTTCATGTCTGAAAATTTAATAATTTTCTTCTTGAAATTCAGTACTAATTGAGAAAGAAGTTTTGTTTATAATAATATTGTTCTAAAATAATTAAAAGCAAGTTATACAATGCAATGCTGATATGGAAACTGTAGACTCCAAAACATAGGCAGCATGGTGAGAAAGTATCTGTGGAATCCCCTTTTTTATATATTGATATGTTAAAATGTTGGCTTTCATTTTATTTGTCAATCCCACTTCAGTTTTGAACAATGTCAATATTCTTTTCCTGCAAAGCAAGAGGGCTTCCAAACTGAAAATAATAAGATTTGACAATGGTCTGTCTGCACTAGATGATGCTGTGCTATTTGAAAAGTTTGTCATGATTTGTCTTAGAGGCGTCTCCCATACCTTCATGCAGGAGGACATGCCTCTTCTAAAATCTGGTGGAGTTAGTCATTTTACTATATGAAAGATTTTAATTAAGATTTCTTCAGTTACATCTCAATCATAAAATATACAATAGACACAATTGCTTTGATTTCTTTTAGTGTGTGGCCTGTGTTGGAATGGTAATGTGGAATTTCACTATAGAGAAGAAAAGCATCTTTGTGCAGATTCTTGTGTTCATTATCCTGTACTGTTCCCTTTATAGTGCTTTTCTGTGGACAGGTAAGTAGAAATTTCTGACCTATAAAGCAATATATGTTTTCTTTGATGGCGTAATGCTAAAGGGACAATGCTTGGAGATTATCCTATTTCCTGAAGCATAAACTTTTAACACCAGTTTACATCCATTTAAGTCTCCTTACCTATTGAACAGTTACCACTGAATCAGCTTCAACCTTCCTATCCATTCCTAAAAACTCCTTTAAAAGTCTGTAAATAGAATTATTGCAATATTTCTCAACCATGACAAGTTTAAGATGAATAGACTCCAACTCCCAGCATTCCCCAGCCATCTTGTGCTGGCTGGCAAATGCTGGGAGTTGAAGTCCACTCATCTTAAACTTACTAAGGTTGAGAATCACTGGATTATTGGATTGTATGAGACTTTTTTTAACCCTTCAAGATAGATCACATTAGGAAACCAATCATAGAGGCTAGTACTACTTTAATGATAAAGTTATAGTAATAGAATCTCAGAAGTCTGGATGCCCTTCTGCTCCCTCTCTTTATTTTTGTAAAAACTAGTGACGATCTTGTCTGAGAGGCTTTCTCTGATTGTAGTTCTGTCCTGGATTCAAGTTTCTTTTACCTGACTCTTGTTTTGGTAACTCTTTCTGTTCATTCCTTTACCAAGCTGCAGGGCGGGGGGGGGGGAGGAGGTTGCAACTGTATTATTAGAAGTCCATTGGATGTAGTATAAAGATTTGCTTGAATAATTATGCTTGGATAACTATAACCCACAATCCTACTTGATCAGGGATGTCCCACTTTGCACTGAGGGAATGGGACTTCAGTGAGGATCAGGGGAAGGCAGATGTCATGGAGAAGTTCTTCCCAAAACCCCAAAAACTTTAACCTTAGACTGTCTACTGTTGACCTCACCCCATTCCTAAGAGGTTTTTAAGGGGCATGCATTAGCGCACCAACTTGCCTACTATCCCTGTCTTAATGCTCCCTTTTATTCTTATCCATTTCATGTATTAATAATCATATTTATACTTATATCTGTTATCTAATACATGCTTGACAAATAAATAAATAATTAAAAATTTGAAGCATTTAACCATCATAATAGAAGGAATCATCTTGGGAGTGACTTCCAGTTGATAAAATGACTGAAAGTGAATATGACTGGAGTTACAGGTTTCCCATGGGCCCGTTTCCTTCAGTACAGCCTGTCTTTTCTAATGTTCATAACCAGCTGGCTGGTGATGGAATATGCATTTAAAAAGCAATTTTATATATTACTTAAAACTCAGTACTAATCCCAAACCTCATGTCAGCTCTAATAAGGAAATTTGTGGTCAGCATTTTCCCAGTGTCTGAAAATAGTTGTCACGTATTCCCCATACCCTATATTTTGCAACACGATAAATATATATTTGAGTAGAAAAATATGCAAGAGCTACATGGATATGACTGCAGAAATTAAGTTACGTTATATATTATGTTTATCCTAGAAATTACTTTCAATTGAAAATACAATGCTCTTAATTTTTCTTCTTCCTAGCCAACCACCGCAATATATGGAACAAGAATCATTAGCATTCCTATAGCGTCTGCAGCCTTTACCCATACATTACTGACTGACTCTTGTCATGATATACTGACATACCAACAAGTAACTGTGACACCCCTATAATGAAATATTGCTTTTGATTTGCAGGATGGACAGGTTCTTACATCCCACAAGCTAATGTTATTGCTATAAGAACAGCAGGCTTGTTATGTCGCTGCCTTTGAGTACAGGACAGAGAAGGGGAGGGAGAGAGGTCCTGTTTTTGTGGGAGAAATATCGTTTCCTGAAAAGAACAAAACTGAGATGTTCTCCTTGTTTTCAATAGGCCTTTTAGCTCTTTCTCTTCTCCTTTTGAAAAGAAGGGAAAACCTAAAGATTCCTGTTGGAATTATTACTATAGCTGGCTGGGGGTAAGTTTGCAAAAGTTCATTGCTAAGAAAATTTATAGGATATCACAAACTAATTACATGTATGATTTATACTGTATTTTACACTTTGCAGCATCCCAGTGGTCATTGTTGGAATTCTTCTAATGGCTGGAAAACACACTGGTGAAATTGACTCAGCATTTTTTTATGGTAAACATCAGGTAGGGAGAGTTTTGTATTACCATTTGTTGATCAGTGCTTAATGAGCTTTTAAAAGCTCATTATTTGATAAAGAGAAGCAGCTTTTGAAAAGGGGGGACATTAATTAATTGACTATATAACTGCTCCCCAAAATTTAAAGAACCCTAAGAGTTTGGCTTCTCTAGACTATGGCAAAAGAAAGCAAAGGTAGTCCCAAGAGTCATAGGAGCCTTGGGTGCAATTCCAAAACAACTGGAGCACCACTTGAAACAGCGGTGGCATTGACAAATTCCCTATCAGTCAATTGCAAAAGGCAGCTTTACTCGGAACAGCTTATAACCTGCAACAGAACCTCTAACACCATTAAACATCAACACCTGCCTATCCCAGGTCCTTGGAAGGACTTGATAGGTGGATAAAAATGCCAAATCCAGTCTGAACATCTGGTGGACAGTGCAATGAATCATAATCATAATAATTTAACTTCTGCCTAACTTCCTCCTTTCGATTCCTCTTTTGGCCAGGTGATTACCACTGCAGTAATCGTAACCATCAGCATATTGTTCTCGGGTGTGTCACTCATGTGTATGAACCGATCTGGGACAGCAGGAACTAATTATGAGGTTCTAAACCAGCAATTTCAACATCAAGTAGAAGAACCCGAAAGGGAAGTGAATCAACACTATAAACCTTCCTCCAGTGTCTCTCATTCTGAAACAGATTCTCCCATGGAAAGAGGTATAACAAACAACTGCAACTTAGTTTTAGGAGCAGGGAAACTTGACTTGGTGATGGTTCTGACCACTGTAGAAAAGAGAAAAGACCAAGGACTCCAATTTGCTACAGGCACCTTGCCTTCTATCTGTGAGATGAGGTAGAATCCCTCCAATTACAGTGGGGAATAGAGATGCAACTAGGAATGGACACCTTAAAATTGAGGTTGAGAAAATTATGCAATCAAAGAAGCATAGGGCAGAATTAGGGTTAAGATGGCTCTCCAGATTAGGGCTATGAGAGGCCTGACCCAAAACCGGAAAGGGCTTCTAAGCACTTGTTTGCAACTGTTTAAACCAAACGTAACAAGCTGTGATAGCCATCTGTGCAACCTCAGGAAAATGCACAGCTCAAAGAAATTGCAACAGCCTGAGCACTTCTATGTGCTCTGAAACACCTTTTTTCCCATTGAATCCGTAATCATCTACATCTCCAGCCAGCAGTGAAGAGATATTAATCATTGTATTTTAACCACATCTGCTCATAATGGGTTTCACACTCTTGCTGTGTGGAAGTTCAATACCATTTCTAGCAGTCCTCAGCATGGAGAAAGGCCAGCCAGGGATGACAAAAAGAATGATGTACATTTTACCTATGGATATTTTTTGAACTTATTAAAAAAGTGTATATGCATATTTCCTAACCATTGCCCAAGCACATTCAGCTGTATAGTTATTTTCTTCTTTAAAATCCTAAGAAATATTTTTTTCCTTGTAGAGAACCTTGTAGAGTTCTACACATGTCAAAAACAAAATGGAGAATTATGCTGCTCTGAAGAAGAATCTGCATGTATTACTGGACTCAATGAGAATTGTTCTTTCTCAGTTGAGACAGGTAAACTGTCTTGTTTGAAATAAAATTTAAAAAGTTCACTAATTATGCAATACTGTATCTTAACTTAACCAAGAGAGTTCTTTATACAGTTTGAATACTTTGCTGCAAGTTGCATTTTTCACCTTTTATCCTTTGTATACATTACTGCTTATAAACCTGCTTATAAATGAATCACTATGATTAATATATCGATAATCTTCAACTTATCATTGTAACAGAGCCTACTCATTATGGTCGTAAGTCATGATGGTGGAGAGCTCCCCCCCCCCCGACAACCAATTTTATGACCTTTTTGGAGGACAGTCTTAAGCAAATGCTATAGTCATAAATGCATAGTCATTAAGCAAATGCTATAGGGCAGATTTGCCAAAAACTGAAAGTAAATGCCAGTTTTCAGCAAAAACATGGAAAATCACAGTCCTGTGATCCCAAGCCACTGCAAATATTTCCAAGTGCCCAAAATACAGTTATATGACCAAACGGAGTGGACAGCTATCAGAATTCTGGAACCAGATCGTAAGGACCTTTTGGATGCCCCTGTTGTAACTTTGAATTGTCACTAAATAGGCAGTCATAAGTCAAGGACTACCTATATGAACAAAATAAGGGAAAATCTATGGCTTCAAGAATTCTTTCTGATTCAGAAGGCAGAGAACAGAGAGATTAGAATGCAAGAGATGGTAAAATTCAGAGCCTTGCCTCATTGAGATAGGGATAGCCTGGGGAATATTTTTTTCCCCCCAGTGTTATCATTTGAACCCAGCCTATTTTTAATCTTAATCTTTATTTTGCTGCTTTCATTTTGCTGCACCATTTTTGTTCTGGTTTTGGAGAGTTTACCTGCTGATAGGCAGATGGGGTCATGAGCCCTTTACATAATTTCTTTCTTACATTCCATATTATTTTATGTTACTATGTGATGTTCCATGTTATTATATCAAATATATAAGATATTTATGTAAGTAGAAGATAACCATTAAAATACAAAAAGAAAAATGTAAAAGTTCAAGGAACAATACATCTGGAAAAAGAAAAGGAAAATTTATATAAAGAAGTGAATTCCAATCTTATTCACAGCACTAATATATAAAGTTATTATTTTTCCTCCCTCTTTAAGATTTATATCATTCTCTTCTTCCCATATTCTATCCTTTTTTATCAACAAATGCATAAATTGTTAATATATTTGTTTCCACTTTTAATAAAAAGGACCACAAGTGGTTTCCAATTTTTTATGAGAGTACTTATTGTTTTATCCCTGATCAAACAAGTCAATTTTGACATTTTGGTAAATTCTACCACCTTCAAAATCCATTCCTCCTTAATTTCTTAAATCACCAAGGAACAGGAATATTTCATGAGTAAGATTCCAGATCCCAAGTAAACACCATTTTTAGTATTATTGCATAATAAGTTGACATTTAGAGCGAAATTAAGGAACACACCTGCTACCTGTATATGGCTGTATTTATATTCATATTCAAAAGGGCTTTGTTTCAGTTTGGTAAACTTATTTTTTTTTCAGCACATGTGTTCCCTCCTAGCATTTTCATACTGCTTTGAAATATCTTGAAAGTTACAAGAATACCAGAATTATCAGTCAGATAAAACCTCCAACACCAAAAAATATAAACAGGAAAATGTACCTTCTTAATATAATATATTTACCTCCTTTAATGAATGCATGCAAGAATACATTGGGGCCAGTAAAGTAAATATTTCATAGATAATATGGGGAGACAGGTTTCACATTGTTGCAACAAAGAACTAATTTAGATAGCAAATGTGCCCGAAGGAGTGGGAAAAGAGCTGTTTATCCCACCCTTTTGAATAGCAGAGGCAGAGAGAAAATCTTGTACTTCATCCCGGCTCTGGAGGCTTAGATTTATTTATTTTTCTTATTTGATACTTTACCAAGTTCAAAAGTAGAAAAATAAAAATAAACAAAAAAATCTTAATCAAGAAACAGAACAGAAAAGAAGAGAAAGAGGAGTAAAGAGAGGGGGAAGAAATGCAACAAAATTTAAAAAAAAATCTCTTGGGGTTGATGGATAAAAATTTGGAAAATCCACATGGTGATTTGTTTTTATATATGATAACCACAATCCTATATGCTCAATAGTGGGAAAATTCATTCATACTTATAATGGAAGAATGGTCGATATAGTCGATGGAACTGGCTGAGATGGTGAAAATGACGAAAGAAAAGACATTGAGCCATTTTAATGCCAATTGGAAGCTCCTATTAAACATTTTGACATGGAACAGAAAACAATGAAATAATGATGTATAGATTTGCTGATTAATAATATATTATTTTAAAAATAGATGTTACGCTATGGCAATAGCACCTAGACTTATATATCACTTCAACAGTGCTTTACAGTTCTAAGCGGTTTACAGTGTCACTTATTTTGAGTCTTAGGGAAGCAAGTTCTGTAATGTAATAATTGGCTAGAGATAGATGGGATTGATAACTAGTTTGGAAAAGAAGATAAGATCAGGAAGCCATTCTACGCTGGAAGAGCAAGCCTTGAGGCTTCTGAACTGGAGAATAAGAATTGCTTTGGCAGCAAAAGGTGCTGTTTATTAGCTTTTTGCTGCCATCTAGTGATAAATGTCACTAACTTAAAATAGTCTGTAATATCATGAACTTTGTCTGTGGAGATTCTCAGTCATCCAGGCCATGGTTGTCCCAAAGGTGCTTTTTCAAGACTCAACTGGACTTTCTGTTTTTTCTTTGAAGATGTTTCGCTTCGCATCCAAGAAGTTTCTTCAGCTCTGGAGAAGCTTCTTGGATGAGAAGCAAAACGTCTTCAAAGAAAAACCAAAAAGTCCAGTTGAGACTCTTGAAAAATCACCTTTGGGACAATCATGAACTCTGATTCCTACCATATTTTATTCTACTACAATTTGGTAGAAACAAGAAGCAGAAAAAAAAGGCTAGTCTGTTACCCTTGACCTCGCTAAGTTGAAAATGATGTTACTAATACTCTAAAGTAGGGTGTTTGTGTGCAGAAATGACCTCTATCCTGTTATAACACGTTCAAGTGTAGATTAAAGTCTGGATAGTCACTACTATAACCTTTTACAGTTTGATATTTTTCTAGAGGTGATTCTGCTGAGATTTGGATTGGGTAGCAAGCAAATAGAACCTTTTCTTGTCTGCCTGTCTTCAATATACTAAAAGTATACAAAACAACAAAAAAGTTAGAAAGCAAAGTAAAGAGGGGAAAAAAGGAAAAGAAAAAAGAAAAACAGACAGTTATGCCTTTCATCTTTTTTTATCAAGTCAATATCTTAATCTTTTCCTGATCTTCTTCATCCATTTTTAATCCCTGAATCCCAAAATCATCAATTTAATCTTCTTTTAACAAAAGTCCATGTAGTATGAAATTTCCAGTCTTTCAGAAAAAGTATTTTTTTTCCCTCTGACACAAAAAGAACCAACTTTTGTTTGTATCAACATTCAGTTTCCTCTTTTTTGAAATGATCAAGTCAAAGTGAGCAATTGAATATCAGTGATAAAGTTTGGGGTTGCCCTAGAGTATTGGGAGACTGCAAATGGGCACCAGAGCAGGTTGCCTATTCCTATCACAATTTATGGTTTACAGATAAAGCATGCTAATTCTTAAAAACATTTTGGCTTGTATGAACAAGGATCCAATCTAGGTCAGTCACCGGAACCAGAGTTTTTGTTTTCTGAGATCTTGGACTCGTGCTGGATCCCATTTTCAGGGGAGGTTCTGGTGACCAACCCAGATTGGATCCAGCAACATTATCCTGGGACACGTATATTCGCTTTCATTCGTTTATAAACGAGACCTGTATCTGTTTACTTAGAGCAATTGATTGTATTTTCATTTTCTTGTTTCTCTTATGATTTCTGTTAAGAGAACAGAATTCAATGTTGTGCTTATGCCTCATGTGTTAACACTTAAATGTTTTTCAGCAAACCGGTGTTTGAGTCCATGCAGTTCTCAGAGATGTGTCCTGGCTCAGGAAGAACAGCTGCTGCAAACTGGAGACCAACAGCTGGCCAGACATGTGCTGTTGTGCCTGCTTCTCATTGTGGGCCTTTTTGCTGTAAGAATTTCTTTGGTGGGAGGCAGAAACATATGATTTTTGATATATGGTCATTTTACCCTACTCTCTGTTACAAAGTGTGTTTTTCATACCAGCTACTAGCATAATGTTATTTTTAAAGAAGTTCAATCCAGGCTCGTTTTATGGTTGCTCATCTCACAGAAAGTGACTTTGGTACACAATCCAATCAAAACATGAATGTATAAAGAAATCATTGCCTAAAAGTGTTATATAATAATAATTACAAAATATTAAAACTGAAAAAATAGGAATAAAACAGGAGAAGAAAGTAATAGATGGAGGGATATTAATAATAATGGAGCCCTCTCACAAGAGTATCCATCCCCTGAAGTCACCAAGCCTGCTGACAGAACCAGGTTTTGAGGGATCTCCCAAAGATTAGGAGTGATGAGGTTGACCTTATCTTGGAGGGGGAGAGGGGGAGAAGTTTCCACAATGCAGGTGCCATAGCCTAGAGCCTGCCAAATGTAGTTCCTTCGATCAACGATTGCTAACCGGTGGGGCACAGCCCACTGGTGGTCCGTGAAAATTTTTTGGTGGACTGCAGAGTAATCTCATCCCCAGAGCACCCCCACAAAACAATCCAGGCTGCGCAGAAACACAAGGCTGGTACCGCCCACATGGCCCATGGGAACACTCCCTGCCCACCCACTCCTTACGTGGCAAATTTGCCTGCTAAATTGCTATTTTTCCTTTTTTTTCCCAATCATCAGCTGCTGTGCTGGGAGATTTAAATTAGCTAGAAAGCAGGAAATGGTTGGATTTCTTGCTTTCTAGCTAGTCTTTAGTTCTTCAGCTCTGTTTTTAAGCATAGCTGAATCTTCCTTAGGACTGAAGATTTTATTATTCAGTGCAGACTCATGGCAAGCAAATTTTATGTGACAGATTGAGCTAGCCGATGGCAGATAGATAGATCACTGAATGATTCTGTGAGCAACTCAATTTGCCTGCCTGCTTTGCCTGATTTTGGGTAAAAGTTGCTCTTTTTTTATAAAAAAATCAATATTTATATAAATATTTATAATATTTACATATAAGCCATACCCAGCCAGTCACATGACCACCAAGACACACCCACAAATTAGGCCATGCCCACAGAATCGGTTAGTGGTCCCTGGAATTTAAAATTATGAGCTTAGTGGTCCCTGAGGTCCAAAAGGTTGGCGACCCCTGTCTTAGATAACAAAACTGTAGCATACCCATTCTGTTGGATCTGATGGGACAGGCAAATGAAATTCAAAAGAGATGATTCCTCAGATAATTGATCCTATGCCATGTAGGGCTTTAAAAATCAACATCAATACCTTGAATCGAAGCAACACAGCAGAGGTGTAACATGAATGCTATCAAAAGCAGACATAACAGCTCATGCTGCTGCATTTTGTACTAGCTGAAGTTTCTGGATTCTCTTCAAAGGCAGCCTCATGTAGAGCATATTGCATTACTCCAATAAGGGAGGCGACCAGGGCATGAGTGACCATGAATAGGGGTCCTCAATCCTGAAATGGAACAATTGTTAGAGTTGCCATCTATTTTAAGAGCCTTTTGCCATCTGTTGACACAATGGCCTGATGCTACACAAGGCAATGGAGGTAATTTAATGTACCTATCTATACCCACAGAAGATATCAGGTTTTTATCTTGCATTTCTTGGTAGAGCTTAGAAGGGCCAGTTTCAAAAGTGTTTTAATGTGGACCAGAGATAGATCATAAGTAGCTCTCCCAATATTGAGCTCCACTTCTGATGGACGCAGCCAACAGGCCAGTGGAGAGAGAAGTTGGAAATTACATTTTGATAACATATGAAAGGCAAAGGGTTCCTCACTCTTCATCTGGGCAATGTTGAATTAGATACTAGGTCAATTGTTTAATGGTGTAAGGAAGCTTCCTACGACTTAAGAACCAGTGATTCAGTAGACAATCGCACCTGTAATCATTGCACTTTCATCTTTTGCTACAGGTATGTTGGCAAAGCAATTTCACACTATCTCCCTCAACAAAGGGTGGGTAATTCCCAAAGTCTGTGTCATTTTAGAAGATTGATTACTAGCAGCAACTGACCAACTGCAGTGGTGTGCTTTTCTGCTTTCTTTTCTTACAAAGAAAGAAAATGTATAAGAATTATGTTTTAAAACATTCACAGAAAATCCCAGAAATGGAAAAGAGGAAGAAAGACCAAGAGTTCCACTGTTACCTACTGGCATTATCACTGAATTATTGTCATGGTCTTGTTAGTCCTCCAGAAAGGTTGTTCAGACCTGCAGTAAACTCTTGATTTTAGTAATGGTAATCTAGAGGGGCAACTCACTAAACGTGAAGAGTTGTGGTGGTGGGGAAAATGGTCTCTATAATCTAAGGGAAATGTCAATGAAAGTTGTAGCAATGAGATACTCACATGTTCATTTGGTTTTTCTTTTACAGAACCTATCAAGCTGTTTGTGGTGGTTATTTAACCAAGAGCCTGGGAGACTCTATGTGGAACTGCAGTTCTTCTGTGCTGTATTTAATTTTGGTCAGGTAAATATTTATCCTCTGTCTCAAACTAATAATGTGAACTTGTCCATTGACAACTTGTCCATTGACAATGTGAGCATGTCTCATTGAACCCATATGTAAATGTATACATTAAGTTTGGCATATGTTTGTAAGGAAGAGAGAGAAAGTGCCCGGCTTATTTTTGCCCTATTTTCTTACCTTAAATTTGATAAAATTAAAACTGCTCATTGTGTACTGACAAATTTTGCTGTTCCACCTGTTTAAAGGGAAAAATAATCCATGTCAGTACTTACAGATGTTTCATTAATAGAGGCCATCCAGAGAAAATGTTTTCCAGGACAATGAAGATTTAGTTGATCCAGATGGTAAAAATGAAAGATTTCAGCTGGTGCTCTCCCTAATATGTTTAGTGACATCCTACTAAAATGCCTGAGTGAAGTTTAACCAGGAGCTGAAATAATAGTCTTGTGCTAATTAAATTACTTTTCGACTTCCCAGGTAAACCAGATGGGAAACATAACTGGATGAGTTAGTTCTACATTATTGCAAGGCTACATGAATAGAATCTTTCAAATCTAAATGAACAGGTCTCCTGCCACCATTTTTATAATCACCCAATCAATTACGGCAGGTCCTCCCTAAGTTTTATCTTCTGACTATTAAGCCACTGGCGGCTCCTCCCTTTCATCTTATTGTTTCCCTGGCCCCTCCCTTTCCCTTATGCCCCAAGGTCATTCTCAGATACTGTTAAACTTGCACTGAAAAGGTAATTCAATAAGAAAAAACTTCAACCACAAAGGCAACTCTGCTTTCTGACAATATGACAGCATGGGAAGAGCCCACAAGGCTTGTTCCTTAAATAATCTTACCTTTAGTCTTTCCTATGAAAATAAAATGCTTTCTGAGAGCTTCAATTTTTAAAATTGCATTACCTTCTTCTCTTGAGATGTTTTTATTTTTTTTAATGCTAACATGCTTGCCAAATTGCTTATCCTTTTGCTTTTCAAAATACATTGTTCATTACAGTTGATTCATAGACCTTAGTTTTCTTACATTTTTAAATTCTCCTTCCAGCAATACAGATATTCCTCCCTTAAAAACTGCCCTGTTTCGCATCCATCCAAAATTGCTGAAAAAAGCCTCTATGACTAGACCTCACACTTAAAACTGTTACAGTGTCCCACAGTCACACGATCATCGATATTGCGCTTTCAAGCTTCCAAAAAACTAGAGTCAGTTGAAAAATCCAGTCGTCAAATCATAAGTCATGGTCATGTTATGTCTCACTTAAGGACTATGGGTGATTGCTTAATGAAGTGAGTTGCTTAATGAGGTGAGGTTGTAAGTCCATCACAGTTGCATGTTGTCTGTCTTTATAACTTTACGATGGACTTACCAGTCCCAGTTTCAGTTGTTTTAAGTAAGGACTCTTTTTATTTGTAAGTCATGTATTATAAGAGGAAGCATGGAAAATTACGAAACTGTAGTAACCCTAGCCAAGATAAACACACAGTTTAGGAAACTGTGATATGAGGGTAGAGATATTGAAAGGAAAGAATATAACTGACGGACTGCCTTTAAAAAATCACAGTATTGGTATTGATGAGGTTTTCTAAATATTTTTCTATTTCTTGAACTTGGTCTGTGTTGTATTCTGAATGTTATTTAAATAAATTTAAGCATTATAAAATAGGCTTTTATTCTGCTTTTTCTTTAGAATTAAAAACTTAATTTCAGGAATTTGTATACAATTGTTCATCCAGAATCTTTTTATTATAGTATTTACTTTTTCTTTTACAGGGATTCATTTCTTTTGGAATGTTTGGTTTAGACAAGCATCTAATTATTCTTCCATTCAAAAGGAGGTAATTTTAGCAGTTTATGCATCCATTTAATTTCAGCTGCCTTGAGAACTTTTAACTCTGATGCTGTTCCTTTTTACAAAACAGTAATCTGGTTTACTTTGAAATTCTGCTCCTTTTAATTACATGCATGAAGCAATATTTTTCTCTATTATCAATTTATATTAATACATTCTGGATTGGGGAAGCATTAAATAATGTTGATTTAATTGAATTTCATAGTATCAATGTGACACATAGGCTTATGTATGTGTTATTATTCAAAAATATTTTTAAAGGTGTTATAAAATTTATATGTTTACCTGATTATGTAGCCTTGGAATCTAGTTATTTTTAGAATGTGATTTTATTCTCTCCTCACATAGTTTTTTTTTCTTCGCCTCTTTTTAAGCCACTGCTTTTGAGGGTTAGGGAACCTTGGGAACATGTTGAATATTGGACAGAAATAAGAAATGAAAGTTTGAGTTGGCAGAGTTCTTTTCCGAAATAGAAAAGTAACTTAGGATCCATATGTGTGTGTGAATTAGATCAAAGTACATATCAATGTAGGAAAAATAATTTTCTCCCATTCATCTTCTTTTCAGTTTAATAGCCAGCTTTAAAAAATGTTTCAGTTGTATTTTAATTCTTCTCACTTCGTTTCTTTAAAAACCTGGTCTTCACCTTGTGATGACCAGTTCACAATAACAATAAAATCTCATAGGCGAGAATATTTAAAATCAAGTCCTTGTATTATGCTTTTTCCAGGCAGTATTTCAAATGGGCTTTTTTCTCATGTAGACTTGAATTCCTTTGGGGTGCCAGAACTGCAGAACAGAGGGAATCATCTGTCCCAGAAGAGATTCGGATGACATGCCAACAGTTTGTTAGTTACCACAGAGACATGTGTGTGAGAAACATTGTCCAGGATAGAAGGTGGAGTTCTTAATAAGTGTTAAAACTGATTTAAAGTATTCTAATATTCTAGATGGGGGTGTGCTCTGCATCTGTTGATACTCTTCTTTTTTACTTGGAGTATACACTACAATAGGTTTCCAAATACCATTAAGCAGACACTTGGTTATTTGTTGATTTGTAAATAATTATTTCTGAATTGATATTCAGTTCGAATCCCACCAGATTCAAGGTTGACTCATCCTTCCAGCCTTCCGAGGTGGGTAAAATGAGGACCCAGATTGTTGGGGACAAAATGCTGATTCTGTAAACCGCTTAGAGAGGGCTGTAAAGTAAAGCAGTATATAAGTCTTAAGTGTTATCGCTACTAACTTTTGGTGTTTAATTTTTTTTAAATTTTATATCAAGCAATATGTTATCACCAAGAGATTCTAGCACATAGTTTTAAATAATAGAAATCAAAAGCAGTGTAAACATTTTGAGCCATGAAGTTAAAATGGCAACAATTGATGCTGTTAGATAGTCCTTGACTTATAGCCAGTCACTTAATGACCCTTCAAGGTGACCTACCTAGAATACTGACCTACTTAGAAAAAGGGAGTTATAACCCAATTACCAGGGTTGCTGTTCTTCAGAGCTACTGGTTCTAGAGAGCTGAGCAGAACCAGTAGCATCCCACCCCATCCCACCCCATCCCACCCCAGTTGGTAACATAGCAATGTTTGTGACTGTAGCGTCACACGGTCATATTATTATGTTTTACAAAATTTTTGCCAAAAAACAGAAATTACTTTTACTTTTCAGCAATACAGCCCCTTTAGCAAACAATAGGTTTGTTTAATACTACCACATTTATTTCACAACTGGCGTGTTTCCTTAAAAAACTGCCACAAAAAAGTAAAATTTGGCAGTCACGAGACCAACCCGGTTTACAACCATAATAGGCTCCATTATAGTTGTATGTTGAGGACTACCTGTAATGAACAAAAGCAATCACAGAAGAAATTTTTCTATTATTACCTGACTTCTTTCATGAACCATGTGACGCCATTGATAAAACTTAAGCATAACTTACTAATGATGTGCTTTCCAGCTTTTAATGATCTTTTGGGAGATTTAATCTTAGCATTTTCTCTTCTGAAATCCTCATCTGTGATCCAGTTTAACTGCTGCTTCAAGATATTCACATGCCATGTCTCAAATGTAGGTTTACATATCTCCCCAAACTTCTGTTTCTGAATATAAAAGTCTGTGGAAGTGGGAAATCAATGATTCTTAAATATTTGTTCTGTATTTTACAATTTTTAAACTTACTTTCTTTATATTTATTGAAAAACCAAGGTATATAAAATATTAAAATTATTTTTAATATTAAAATATTAATATTACAAAAAGAAAAATGGATCAATGCTGTTGTTTTTTTAAATCACTATCACTGTTTGATCTACACAGATTGCAATAATAGGTGATGTACCCCTTCTTGTCCTCCTTTTCATCTATATATCTCTCTTTTCTTCTCAGATGAATGCCTAACCTTAATGTATGTTGTTGGCTCAGCACTGATTTTGTTATATGTTCCCATGTTCTATTAATCAAAATTAACTTTAGCTGATTAATTAAAAGGCTATCTTACATCGTCTGTATGTTGTCTTGGCCTAACTTTAGATCACTGAGTAGTTGCTTTCTGTAACAATAACATGTAATTAGACCTAAACCCAGAAGTTCTAGAAAACCACTTGGAGGAGTGCTTCGTGCATTTTTCTTCTATTGACTGAAACATTGAAGTACTGCATCCATTTCAAGGCTTGTTGTGACCACTCCAAGGGCTTCCTGACATTAAGTATATGTGTGGATTCACAGATGACACTTCTCTTGGAAGGAAGTGTTTTTATACTTTAAAAAATTAATTCTACATATGGAAAGTTGGGCCTGTGACTGTTGGTGCATAGTTAATACAGACATGTTAAGTCATAGAAAGACTTTACATAAAGCATGCCTTACTTTCATTGTTGATTTCAACCCTTATCCCAATCATGCATAGTAGAGCAAAATGCTGCCTGAGATACTAAGCATTAGCTTTAGAGGTAGTTGTACCAGGTTGCATACAGTTTGCAGGTATGAATTGAGAAAAAAAAAACACTTCTTGGAGTTTGAAATAAATCTTAACCAATTATATTGTGTCTCAAGATCTCTGTGTATTAGTTTGCTTAATAAGCATTTTAGGATTAAGAGAACCAAATTTAACCTACAGAGCAGAAAAACTTATTTAATTCTCCATGAATGTGTTCCTTTTCAGATTGCAAATGGAAATCTATACTATCCATAAAAGAAACACTTTGAGCATATAAAACAAAAAAAAGCATTTAATCAAATGCTATGTAAAACAGCATTTACTAGAGCTATTATGTGCTTTAGAAATTATTCAGCCAAAAACTGCTCTGAAGAAATGCTTGAAATTTGAAAAAAAAATAAATGAAAGGCTCCTGGGCTCTCATGCCTTCCCAGAATATGTTTTCAAAATAATTTTTGAAGCATGTTACAGATCTTGAACAGAGTATCAGCCTTTCACATGTTCGCTTAGGACTTTTCCTTCTGAAATAGAATTTGATATGGTTATCATCTAAAATGTTACCATTAACTCTTTTACTACTGTACAGTCAGTCCTTGATTTATGACCACAGTTGGGAACAGAATTTCCACTGTTAAGCAAAGTGGTTGTTAAGAGAGTCATGCCCAATTTTAGAATCTTTTTTTGCCATGGCTGTGAAGTAAATCACTATAATTAAATGAGTCACTTAGCCATTAAGCAAATCTGGCTTCCCTGGTTGAAATTGCTTATCAGAAGCTGGCCAGGAAAGCCACAAATGGCAATCATGTGACCCCAGGACATGGCAACCACTGTAAATACATGCCCAGCACCTGAATTTTGAACCAGTTGTATGTCACTTTTTTGCCATTGTTAACTTTGAGCTGTTGCTAAACAAATGGTTGTAAGTCAAGAACTACATATATATCGTTCCAATGGTAGTTTCTGTGAACTAAAGATTAATTTCAGATTCTAAGATTATCAACAGTGAATTAACTCTAAGATTATCAATAGTGAATTAAGAGTTAATAATTCTACACTAACCATATAATATGCTGTGCTTTCATTAGATGCTTGCATGCATTTTGGCTAATAAAAAAGGCGATTGAGGCCTGCCTAAGAGGAAAACAGCTTTAATTGTATACTTGGCTATTAGACCTTCTTTTAACGTCCTTCTAACTATCATGCTGTCTTTCCTTGTTTTCCCCTCATCTTCATCCAACAAGCAGTGGTGGTACGAGATTTACAGAACATGTGGGTGAATCCTTCCTTTGACATACAGGTGTGGCACAAAGACAGTGACTGGAGTCTTCTTCGGCTGTGATCTGGTAAACTGGCTTTTGGAAGTTGGCCTTGCCTTGGACCACGGGGAAGCAGTAGTGTATGGAGAGAGGCTGATGAAAGGCGGCATCATCCAACATATTACCAATGACTTTGAATTTCGGGATGAGCGTTTGTATTACCATTTTACCGCTATGACAACTGCAATACAGGACAGCCGAGGGAATGAAGATGCCCGTAGAAGCTAGCCAAGACCAGACCTTCCTACTTGCATCTAATGCACGCTTTTTGAGATCCCTTTGCTTATAATGTTGATCTCAGACCCAAAGAGGAGTATGTCTTGGAATCTGAAGGTTGACTAAGATGAGTTGCTTCAGGGAATTATTTCAAATTGAGAAAGGTGTGTAACAGGCTTTATTTTTTGAAACAGTACTTTTTAAAATATATATATAAATTTTTCTTTCCTTGTCTATACAGACAATACTGTAGACAAAATAACTCATTGTTATCATGTGATGTAGTTTTTTTTATGGGAACAGTAGATCATTTTGATGTATGCAGTTCTTGTTTTAACAGTTCTCTTATTTGTACTGACAAAATAACTGAAGATTGATGTGTTGAAGGAGAAATCAGCAAATGAATTTTGCTTTTCATCCTAATCCTTATACGAATAAGCCAGTTTTAATTTTTAAAGCATACACCTCTGTTTATTAGTCTGTTTAAATCTGAATACGATTTAAAGCATCATAATTGTGAGCAGGTTTTCTTATTCAAGCATAATTTGTTTCATTTTTTCCCTTGGTTCATTGTTAAATAATTGGCACAAGACTACCAAAATGGACCAATTTATTTCTCAGACTGCAATCAGTTGTAGTCTGTAGATGCCATATTCATTTTGTACTTAATAATACCAAATTACTATTTTTTAAAATGTCAAATTGTACTTGAGTACTACTCTTGATATGCAAATTAAAGAACTTGAATTGACTTCTTGTTAAATTTTAATTTTGCAATACAAATTTTTAGGTATTCATAGGAATTTGTGTGTAAAACTAGTAAGGTTTCACCAAAAAAATAATATATTTTAAATGTGTATGTTTATTTAAAAAATCTGGTAATTTTTTTAATTCTTAAGCTGCATTGTAGAATAATAGGCCATCTTATTGGCCTTTATAAAGTTAAGAAGAATGCCTAAATATTTTTTCTGAAAGTGGTTCATCAACAATATTGTTAGAAGAGGGCAATTTGTCATGCTTCTTCAACTATTAAGAAGACTTGTCTTTATCTAACCACTATTTTTTTTACCAGATGCATTTATGTATGGATATATTTTATCTTTATACAAATGTGGATTATATTTGAAAGCTGGGCTTATTAAAATTATGGCGATTAGTTTTTAAAGAATTAACACTATAACACCCAAAAAGTAACAAATATTTTCATATTCACAATCTTATGACAAAAAGAAGTGGGGGGGGGTTAGTTGTTTTTTTATTATCAATTATATCACATGAATTGAAATACTGCCAAGATTTCTTCTATATTGTATAAAAAAGGCTATCTTCCAAAACAGGAGGAAAAAGGTTTATATAAAGTCTTCCTTGTAAGTTGATCTACACTGAAATGAAAAGCATGCTGTATTACAAAACCCAATTATTCTTTTTTTAAATTGGAAAGAGTTGTGGAGAAACATGTTCTTGAAAGTATCAGATTGATTTTCTTGCTGTTCCAGTTACTCAATAAATACAGCTGTGCTGACTTGTATAATATTCCTTGTTAAAAGTTGAAGCAAAAAGTTGCACGATCTACTTCTTGTGGTTCAGTTCTTAAAGTATCCTTAAAGTTAGGCTAGATAGACTGTGTAAAAAAAGATCAATCTATACACAGATTATTTAAACATCATTTATTACATTACAGCTTGTTCATACAAATACTAAGCTCCAAATTAACCATACCGTGTTTCTCACAAAATAAGGCCGGGCCTTATTTTTTTTTTTGATCCCCCAAAAAACAGGTAGGCCATCTTTTGGGGGGTGACTTAATGTCTCCTCTTGCATCCTCGGGCGTGTGGGCGGTGATGGCTTGGATGTTGACCTCGGCGTTGATGGGACACTTTGTATCGGGAAACTTTCCGCCACCATTGCTTTCTCTTCTCCCCGTGCTGCTGCGGCGTTTAGAGCAACGCCATGGTGTTTGGTGCAGCCATGCGTGGCCAGCCAAGGCTCCTCCCTGCAACCGGAGCCTGGCGGAGACACTCGGGTTCAAGTGCTGCTTGAGCAGCCTTCCCTTCGACTTCGAAGGCAAAGCTAGTTCTTTTAAAAATGATGCCCTACTACCAGTACAACAAAGCCTCCTCTGCCCGAGAGGGCAGCCCAACCCCACATGGGGAGGCGAATCTCCCAGGGCCACAGCACAGGATTGGCCCACCCCAGAGAAGCGCTCAGCCGCCATCCCTGGCACCGGGCAGAGCGCAAAGAGCTTCACCTGGGGCGCCCAGCACAGCTGACAGGTGGGCCCTCCTGCCCGGCGGCAGAGCTCTCGCCAAGGCAGCAAGTGCCTCCCCACCGGACCCTCCGCTCATCCCACCAGAGCCATGCAGGCTGGGCAGAGCCGGGAAAGCGAGCCGCGAGTGCGTGCCTGCCTGCCAAACAAAAGAGCCGGGCCGATCTGAGCGTGGCTTTCTTCCCAAGTCCCTCCAACCCTAACCTGAAGGAGCCACTGGGAGAGGCCGCCTGAGGCAGTTATAGCACCCACTCATCCATGGACAGGGAGGCAAGGCAACAGCCTGTGCCACATCCTCCGAGCTGAGCCCCACTGAGTGAGCGCCTCTGCCCGATGTCCATGCTACTGCAGCGTTTGGAGCTGCTGGCACGTTTGGAGATGCGTGGGGACTGGCTGGGAGAGGGGTGGAAAGAATGGGCGGCTTCGGGCTCTCTCCGCCACACTCACCGGCCAGGGAAGCAGCATTGCCATCGCCTCACCTCCCTGTCCACAGATGGGTGGTCGCTATCATTGCCTCGAGCAGCCTCTCCCAGTGGCCCATTCGGGATTTGAGGGACTTGGGAAGGAAGCCAAGCTCAGGTCAGCCCAGTTCTTTTGCTTGGCAGGCAGGCCAAAACCCGCGGCTCGCTTTCCCAGCTCTGCCCAGCCCGCATGGCTCTGGCGGGATGAGCGGAGGGTCTAGCGGGGAGGCGCTTGCTGCCTTGGCAAGAACTTCGCTGCTGGGCAGGAGGACCCACTTGTCAGCTGTGTTGAGCACCCCAGGTGAAGCTCTTCGCGCTGCCAGGCAGGGATGGCGGCTGGGCACTTCTCCTGGGGTGGGCTGATCCTGCGCTGCGGCCCTGGGATATTCGCCTCCCCATGTGGGCTTGGGCTGCCCTCAGGCAGGGGAGTCTTTGCCGTACCAGTACTAGGGTGTCATTTTTAAAAGAATTGGCTTTGCCTTTGAAAGCAAAGGGAAGGCAGCGACAGGAGCGCCTGAAGCTGAGTGTCTCCGCCGGGCTCCGGTTGCAGGGAGGAGCCTGGCTGGCCACACATGGCTGAGCCAAATGCCACGGCATTGGTTTACACGCCATGGCAGCACAGGCAGAAGGGAAAGCAACGGCGGAAGGTCTCCCGATACGAAGTGCCCCACCAACGCCGAAGTCAACACAGGCAGCACCATATCCACGTATGCAACAAACGTACTTCCTAATGGCCAGCCCCCCCGCCATTCCCCTCCATTTCGCATGTGTAATATAGGCCTTAATTTGGGGAGAGGGTCTTAATTTGATTTTATGCCTATAAATAATGCTGGGGCTTCCTATTGGGGGAGGCCTTATTGTTGGAGAAACATGGTAGTTTAAATTATGATGCAATATAATAGGTGCATTCAAGCTTTAAGTCCAAAGTGCCATGATAGAGTAATCAATTTTAACTTTTGTGACATTTAGCTCTAGACTGTATCTCCCACTAACAGCAAGATGGTATTTCATTCATGATATTTTTGCTGTTGTGATAGCAATTGTTATTTTTCCTAAAAATATCACTTACTACATAATAATTTTTTTACATCAGTGTAATTTTTGTTAATTCCTTTCTTGAATTCATCAAATTTTTATGTATGCCAGATTGAGACATGCAACTAATTTATATCTGGTTTTCATTTATATTAACAAGAATTACAGCTAAATTATTAAGTCTTCTGGACATTGATAATGCAATGTTATTCATATGGTAACGTTCTATAGTACCTAATTACCACAGACATAAGATTAACACCTGAATGAGTTTCTGCCCAAATTTAGGCTTTCAACTCAGGAAATACCCTTTTTAAAAATTAAACGCTATATTTAATTCATTTGATAAATCAGAAGGACTTCAATGTTCCTATGACTTCAATGTTCCTATCCTACTTCATACCTTTCTGTCACTGGCTCCCAACAGTCCTCTTTTATTGCCTGAAAAATATTAATTTTGATAGTTTTTTAAAACCAATTTTGGCATTCAGCAGCAAGATGTCCTATTTGTGAACATTGAATTAACTCAGGGGTGTCAAACTCATGCCATCATGTGATGTATCACAACTTTTTCCCATTCACTAAATTAGGGATGGGCATGGCCAGTGCGTGACACATCTGGCCCATGAGCCACGAGTTTGACACCCCTGGATTAACTACTTGAGCATTTCTTTCCTTCTACTTACTGATGAGAAACCAAAGAAAGAATGAAATCTGAACCCAACGAAGTCCTATTACAATGAGGCATTTTATAAAATTCATTATTGAATGCTTATTTGGTAATCTGAACTCTTTCCTATTAGCTAAACATTTCTTGTTTTCTGCACATTTTGCAGAAGTGCTTTGAATTATATTTGATTACTACCAACTTTAGATGATGTTGCAATAAAAATAATATAAAGAAGCAGTGGTAGGATGCTATTCAGTGAAGCCTATTCTGCTAATAGGGGCCAGTGTATCTAATTTCTATAGGGTTGTGAAATCCAATGCATAATGATAATTGAAAATAACATTAACATCCTATTTGTACTATCCTGATGCATCAAGTTTTTAATACAAGCTTTTAAGGACTGAATTTTTATTATTTTAATCCTTTATCAAAGTCTAAGTCTGTATACCATTTCAAATCATGTACATACATCACTGTATATTGTTATTTTTAGATTAAAGGCATTAGTGTTAACCATATCCACAATGCTTTCAAACTTCTGCAATAGAACTATATAGAAAGAAATACTTTCTTGAATTCTTAAAGTTCTTTTCTTAAATATTTAAATTTGCATTTGAGGAGCCATTTACAAGAAAATGGGAAATGTGCTGTAATTTACAGTCCTTGTTTTCTCAATAGCCACTTTAGTCTTTATAATGTCTTAGTGTTGATTTGGCTAATAATACCAATTCCAGAATTAATTATTTCACTTATTTGCTTCATTTTGCTTTTTGTCCAACTAGATGTTGAAGTTGGTGGGATTTGGACAACATATAAATTAATGTTATTGACTCTGCTCTTTAAATGTGTTCAATGCTTGGCCATTAAGTGTATGAAATATCAAATAAATGCAGGCTGAAAATATATGCAAAGTAAACAAAAAACCAATAATTTTGTAGGTGTTTTAAACTTTGGATAGCTACATGTCACATTTAAAATTAGCAATTATATTCTATTAAAACTAATGCCAGCATTTTATCTTCCAGCTAGTGTACACATAATAAATGCTATTTATTACATAATAAATGCTATTTATTACATAATAAATGCTATTTATTATATAATAAATGCCAGATAATAATAAATGCCATAAGCAGCATTGTACAGTGAATAAATCTGTTTTGAAAAACAACACTTGAATTTATTAAAGGAAACAACTGCAGATATTTTGTCATACATATATATGTATTTCTTCTTCAACGCAATCTGAAAAAAGATTAATTGCTTGATCAACATTCAGGTACCCATTCTGGAGAAGACGGTCTACGTCATCAATCTTTGCTTTCTCCAGTTTTTGGATCTGTTCCATGATGAGTGCAGCCTTTTCCTAGAAAACATATTTACAAACAGAATCAAATATAAACCTTGTGCATAGCAAATGCTTGCTACAATTAATCTTAAATGAGAGCCGGTGTGATCTAGTAGTTAGAATGTTAGATTATGTAGCATCCCAAATTATAGTTCAGCCATAAAAACTCACATGCTGACCTTTGTCACTTGCAGCCAGAAAAACTTTACTGAATTGTTTACTTTATTGATGTATTCACCACATTTCTACACCACCCATCTCATTTATGTAATTCTGAGCAAGTTAACAATAGAAAATTATAGTGAAAAGGAAAAAAGCACTGTGTACATTGTTAAGAGCTCCTGAAAGAAAAATGAGATATAAATTAAATGTTTTAAACCAGCAACATAATGGAAAAGAAAAAGATTTCACATAGGGAGAGGTCTGCAACAAATACTGAATCTTCAAATAAATTACGAATCCTTAAACAAGCTCCTGCTCAAACTCCAACCAATCGGAGATAAATAGCTGCTTGCTTGACTTTTTTTTCCGCCACCTTCCTCTCCTGCTCTCTCTTCCTCTCTGTGTTATTTAGCAGGTTAAGAACATTCTGTATGCTCTGTTCTCATTGGAAGGTTTGAGGCCTTCCCTGAATCTTTCACCACTTCTTGTTTTCCTTCTTTATTCAACAGACTTTGTCTGAGACATCTGAGTTTCTCAGGGTCTATTTTTTCGTAGCTTACAATCCTTTGTATTCAAAGCTACACAGCTGTTCTGGGGCCTATGAGGTATATGGAGGTGCATACCTAGCATCTATCCACAGATAGGTGATAGATTATGACATAATACAACATATCATTAATCATTTCCTGTCTGTCATTTTATTGTGCTATATACTGTAGTATCACCTAATGGGCTTATCTGAGTGTAGGCCCAGCTTTTCAAGACATCACATTGGGAGCTTCATCCTTGTTGAAGATGCGGAGGATCCTGGTAAGGAAACAGTTCTGAAAGGATGAGTCAATGGGTCACATGTCTCCTAGATATTTAAAATTAAGTTTAACAACAGCGGAAATCTCAAGGGTACTTTTTCAAAAGGCAACTGGACTTTCTTTTGTTTTTCCTTGGAGATGTTTTGCTTCTCATCCAAGAAGCTTTTTCAGTTCTTAAAGACCACAGTAGAGATCCAATTGTGATATGATGCTCAGAATGTCTTCTCCTATTGGTCCTTTGCCTTCCTGGCAGGAAGGAGGGAGGACAGCAAGAATCTCATTTCTAGATAAAGCGTCGTGACGTCATCACACATAGTCTGCTTCTCTAGGCTACAGAAGCATTCATGGTAATAAAGATGACAAGAGACTGGCATTCTGCTTTGTAGCTCATCAGATTTATATTATATTTTTGCTTTCAGTATTGATTTTTGGTATCCCAATCAGGTGGAAGATACCTTGGCAGATGTCCATAAAACACTGGTTGCCAATCGCTATCTTAAAGGCAGATAAATTGTAGGAGGAATGTAGAATACCAAGTGTTTTCTGATAAAACTTGGGGGGGGGGGGGGGGGGGGGGAATTATTTTTTATATGAAGCCTCTCATCATTATTGCAAATTTTATTAATTCAGTTGAGATGTCATACAACATCACAAAGTACTGCCTCAACTTGTTGCACGATCTTTACGGTTTGGCATTTGGGAACAAAGTGAGAACATTTCTCATACACTGCATCTAAAACTTTCCCTCTATAAATTATTTTGTATTGTTTGTGTCTACTGTGATACAAAAGAATCAATAAATTTACTGACCTAGCTTAAGTCATTATAAATATTGATTTAACATATTTAATTGGCCAAGTTCTTAATGGAGAATTTACATAATTTTAGCGGTTCATCTTTTGTGCAAATTCTACTTAAAAATGAAAGGACGGAATAATCCGAGCTCCTTTAGGTACCCCAAGAACATCTATCTCTGCTTCATTCCATTTTACCTAGTGCCAATTTGCTTTGACTGTTAATAGATCAGATTATTATGCATAAGTAGCGTGAAATAAGCTTGTACTTTTGAACACTATCCTGGTTTCTGATTTCTTGCACCTGACATTAACCTGAACTATTCCCCCAAAATTTCACAGAATAGAACAAAGTCACAGCATGGCAATGGATCCATAACTGGACTGACAGCAGGCTGAATTGGATGGACACCATCTGCAGCCACCAAGACAAGTTTGGAAATCGAAGTGTGGAATTTAGCAGCTAATATGCATCAGATACTCCAGCAGATGCAAAGTTTAGCTCAGCAATTGCCTTTTCCACCACCTTCATTGCCTGCTGCATTACATATACTTCAAGGATCTTAGAAAGCCTCTCATCTCATACTGAACTTAAACCAGTTCTGGAAAAATTAAATCGCATTTTGCAATTCCAAGACCAACCCACCTTTGATGCTTCCATCATGGCAACTGCCCGTTCATGCATTCGATAGAGCTCATGTCTTCTGTCAGGCTTCGTATGAAATCGTGGCTGCTTTTTAACTGGATCCTCTGGGCCAAATACCGGAGAACTGGTTTTTAGAAGCTGGGTAATATTTTCCACAAAAATGAAAGGTTTAAAAACAGACCTACAAAATAAAATGAAAATAAGCAAATATGCAAAAATTAGTTGCTACTTTCACATCCCAGTGTTACGTTCATTCAGCATAAATTCCAGGAGAACCTAACTTTTCATATCAGTTCTCATATCAGTCACAATCTAGTTGGTTAAGTAGAAAAGTTTCTAGAACCAAGAAGATGGCTTCCCAGCAGATCAGATTCCTAGTGTACTTTAAAAGAACAACAATTAATGCTTCTGCCCAAAAACCACTGAAGCATTATCCCAAAGATGCTTTTTCAAGAGGCAACTGGATCCTCTTGTTATTATTTGAAGATGTTTCACTTCTCATCCAAGAAGCTTCTTCAGCTCAATAGTAGAAGCAGCTTCTTGGATGAGAAGCAGAACAACTTCAAAGAAAAAAAACCAGAAAGTCCAGTTGCCTCTTAAAAAAGCACCTTTGGGACAACCATGATCTGGATGACTGAGAATTTCCATAGACACTGAAGCATTAAATACCTTTCCTGTTGCAGAATTGGCTTCAGATGATTCAGAAATTTTATCAGATTCTTTAGTCTTGTATTTTACTAAAGCTGCTATTGATCTTTTCTTACACTGGGTCATATTTAATACTTCCAAAAAGGTTTCAAGCCTTTTATTTAAAATGACAAAAATAAGGAAATGGTTAAGATTTTGTTCTCATGACCCATTTTATTTGCGTTACCTGTCAGGATCTGGCGTTCCAGTGAAGAAATGAATGCAAGGGAGACTAGGATCTTGGGGAAGTATAGAAACCATGCTTCCTGTGGTCATGAAGGCACCTTCCATGTTAAGACCACTCTCTTTATCTCGAAGAATTGTCATCATTGTCTCAGCTGTTATATTACCTAGTTAAGATAGGTTATTTGTTTAATATATATATATATATATATAATATAATATATATTCCAGTATACCAGCCATTTAATATCGATGCAAAATTGCTAAAAAGCAGGAATAAAGCAATTGATATATTTAAAAGAAACAGCAACACTGTAACTTCATTTTTTCTTTACAACTTTAGATTTTAAAACAGCTGCTAAAGACATACCTGTTTACTCTAGCAATCCCTAGAATTTTTGTGGCCCCGCTATATTTGTTATAGTTCATCACACAGCTGAAAGTTGTTCAGACTGGATTGGCATTTTTGTCTGCCTAGCCCTAACAAGTTCTTCCCAGGGACTTTGGATATGCTATTACTATTACTATTGTTTAGTTTTAGAAACTTTCTAAGGTTATTTTAATTGTGGCTTATTGTTGGGAGCTAGCCTGAGTACCAGTACTGTGAAGTGATAGGGCAAGGAGTACCTCTAAATAAAATAATTTGCTTGGTATCTTTTTCTCAATTGAGAGGTATATGACTCCACTTCTAACATGAAAAAAAATTCTTGGACTACACCTGCAATCTCTCTTGGAGAGAACAGAAGTCAAATGGGATTCTGGTTAGGGTTATGCAGAGAAGAGGGTAAAAAAAAAAATCCCATAGGAAAAAGGAAGTAGAGCAAAACAGGAAAATGTAAGAGAGCAAGGTGGGGAAAGAATATTCCACGAATATGAGAGATGAAGCAGAAGGCAAGAAAGAAGAATAGAAGAGGTTGGGAGAAAGAAGAAGCAGTCAAGATATATGTACATGATTAAGAGTTGGGTGCAGGCTGGAGATTAGACACTGCCTTGAAATAATCAGCCAAATCTCTGATCTCAGGCATTTGTAAATCTTAAAAAAAAATACTTTCCTTGCATGGTAACAGTCCCTTTTCCAATTTAGATTTTCAGCTTGTCTTCCTATAAATTCAGAACATTCCATAACCATTTTAAAATAGCAATTGCAGTATTTAAAACGATTCCTTTATATAAATTTTAGATTTCCTCTTAATTAAATGAAAGTAAACTCTTTAGAGAAGGTTTATAGCAATGACTCTCTCTCAACTAAGGTTTTTTTTTTTAACTGCATTGACTGTTCACTTGAACACCTAGTGCAACTTAAAGTTGGTTTAGGTAAGTACCCGAAAAATATGGATTTAAAAGAAATACACTACTAGAACTCCAAAACATCCATAACCTTAAACAAGTGTTAAAAAGATGTTCAGCATTAAGAACCTGCTTTTCTGCAAATGAATGAAATTTGCATGATTACAGGACAAATCATATAGGGAAGGAATCCACTAGGAAGCCCAAAATAACTACTGCAATTGAGAATGGCATGACACAGTAAAATGAATATTGAAACAGAAAGGTGCAATAGAATTTGGCTTTTTTTTTTTAAAGCACTCATGCCTTTAGAAATAATTCTGATTTGTATTGTTAAAGCTGATAATAGCAAGGGGGAAACTAACAAAGCTTAAAAGAAGAAATATTTCAAAGTGGTATATAGCAATAGCAATTAGACTTATGTACCGCTTCACAGTGCTTTACAGCTCTCTTTAAGCAGTTTACAGAGTCAGCAATAATCTGGGTCCTCATTTTATCAACCTTGGAAGGATGGAAGGCTGAGTGAGCCTGGTGAGATTTGAAATGCCAAATTGCAGGCAGTTGGCAGTCGGCAGAAGTAGCCTGCAGTACCACACTCTGACCACTGTGCCACCGTCTTCCTCCAAATGTGTGGTTAACACTGCAGTCCAGAATCCCTGGGCAGCAGGGCCATTTATTACACTGTCTGAGAATCTGGTGATGGGCAACCTTAGCACATGAAGAGATCAGATTGGAAAGAACAGTGTATTTCTGGCAGGCTATTTTTGGATAAACAACGAAATTGTGTTTTAAATAATATAAACAGTGGGAAAGAGGTGGGGCAGAAAATAGGTATGGGGAAAGAGAGATAGGTAGAAAAGAGAGATAGGAAAACTTAAAAATTGCTGAAGGGTTTAAGTTGCCAACTCAGTATATACTATATTCTATATCTAGAAAGCATTGAAACGCCTTGCATAGATAAATAATAAATGGTGTGGGAATCAAAAATATAGCTTATTGATCTATTAGATTCAATAAGTCCTATGGATGATAGCAGGCCCCAGAAGAAAGAGAGACGAACCAAAGTTTTTATCTAGGATGGCTTCAAAATGTACCATAACTATTTGTAGTCCTGCTGAGCCATTGCTGATTGTGAAACATGTTTTTGCAAAGTATGCACTTGTATGGATACGTTTAAAACAGGAAGAGTGAAACTGTTGGAAATGAGGAACTGAAATGTATACATGTGTTTAAGAAAAGTGACAGTTAGTGAAGTTGTGAAGCGTGTATGTGGTTAGAAGAAAAGTATAAAGGATAGGGTTGGAGATCAGCTTGGGGCCCTTTAATTTATGGCAGTCCTTGCAAGACTTGCTATATGTCATTGGATCCCATTGCAATAGCTTATTAATATCTATTATATCTATTCATTTCTTATGTTCCAAATTATTACAAACAATACACCTCTGATCTTAAAGTAAGAATTATTGCATGTATTGTTGTCGTTGTTTCCTGTTGGAATTTTTTTATGACAATCGATAATACATTTCACTGGTGTATGATCCCTTGCTGCATTTGATTTAGGAAATATGTAGATGATCCACGTTATCCAATACATAAAACCATGGCAAAACCTCAGAAAAGAGGCTTAAAAACAGTATTTTGGGATCCAGTCTGGGTCATCACTGGGACCAGAGGTTTAATCATCTGAGTTTTTGGACTCATGCTGGAACCCTTCTTCAGGGAACTTCTACTTCTAAAGTTCCCTGAGAATGGGCTCCAGCACGAATCCAAAAGCTCGGAAGACTAAATCTCTGGCCCCAGTGACCGACTCAGATTGGAACCTTATCCCGGGACATGTATATTTGCCTTCATTCGAAACAGTAGTTCCCACTCAAATTAGAAATCACCATAACAAGAGTCATGAGAGACATTTTCCTCAAGACCAAAAGAAGATGTCAAGGTATTCTTAATATATACATCAGAATCAACCTTAATGCTTTAAACCTTTAAAATAGTCAGCTACAGTATTTGTTCAGGATTATTCCAAAAAGTTACGGAGCTTGACGTATGCATCTTGAATTAGAAAGGCAGTATGCAGATCTCTTGTTCAAAGCAAAACCAAGGAAAACAAATATAATTATGATAGATATTTATCCTGTTTTTTTCAGGTAAAAAAATAATATTTTGAATCTCATAAAACAGTACATCCAAATCCAAGTATGAAATCCAACTATAAGGTCTTCTGTAACTTAACAAAGTTACCTGCGTATTTCTTCAGTAGTTTATAGCCTTCACAATATCTGCCACTTGCAGTTGTCATTCTGGCAGTATTTATATATGAGTACATGGCAGCAAAATCAAATACTTCTTTACCATCCCACCAGCCTTTGCTTAGAGCATAATTCCTTAGCTCTGGATGTTCACGGTCAACTTTTGTTGTGATTGATAGCTGGTTGGAAATATTCCGTGTTCCTTCTGTTTAAAAAGGAGAAGAAAACAAGCTATTACCCTTCTAAATGTTTCTGCCCTGAACTGACCTAACTTAAAAATTATTAAATTGAGATGTCTAAATTTACTGTTAGAAATTTGAAAAGAATCTAAATCTCACAAGATGAATGTTAAATGTATGTATGAACCGCTTCTTGACTCACTCCTTCCTCATTTGCAATAATTATGTTTGGCCGTAATAAACACATTGGGCCAATTACAAACAAGACTTTTCCTCACAGCTAAAACTGTAAATAACCAACAAGTATCAATTTAAGCATTAGCACTAACTCAATACTATGACTGGAAAAGAGAAATAAAGCACATGACAGGAAGAAAGCAGCCAGGTCTTGGCAACTGAAATGTATACCAGTTTTTAATATAATGCTAAGATTTTTCATTATAACTGTTCACCAATTTAATTTTTTTTAACAGAGGATGAAGTATGTTGGAGTACATCTGTCGGAAGAATCATTTCTAAAATGTTTTCCTTTCCCCACCCATTCTCTTCTTCTTCAGTGCTGAAGAAATCTGAAGAGAGGGTTGGTTGTAAGTTGCCCCAGAAACCCTTCAGGCTTAAATGAGGATTAAAGCTGCTTTTTACTTTTAAAGGTTCAACTGGCAAAGAATCCACAGATTGTAACAGGCTTTCTGTAAAAACTGTAATAGCATCAATGACATCATTTTTACCAGGATCGCTCTGCTCAATAGAGAGAGACAGAGAAATGATAGATTAGATGATAGGTAGACAGATGATTGATAAATACGATAGACGGACATTGTCCACTGAGATGTCTTAAAATTGAATAAAGGTTATTATTCATACCTTTTACTTTCTCTGCAGCCCAGAACTTTCCAGATGTTTCCAGAATCCAAGCTTCTTTTCTGTCTGCTATCAAAAAGCTGTTATGGTAGATAAATGTCGTTTTACTCTCCATACAGTTTCCACCTTGATTATACTTGTCCAACAATTCAACGATAATATCGACAGCTTTTTCTGCAGTATCTGCTCTTTCAAGTCCAAGCCTAAAAACAGATCAAAGCGTTTAGCTTTCTGTAACATTCTTCATCTTCAACTTTAAAAGACAGAATTTGAACATGCTCATTTATTTCTCCATCTGGGCTCATGTTGAGAACCTTAAAACAAGTTTTTGGGACTATCACTCGCATCTATACAACATTCTAGTAACTACAAAACTGCAATGACACAGGTGCCATTTGTCTGCTTGTGCATGCAAAACTCTCCTATGGACATCCTCGAACTGGTAGGCTGTCCGTAGGAAAATCAGATTTTATGAACTACAAGTAATCCTTGACTTAAGAGTAGAACTTCTGTTGCTAAGTGATGTAGCCATTAAGTGAATCATGGCTGATTTTTCCACCTTTTTTTGTTGTAGTTGTTAAGCAAATCACTGCGACTATTAAGTAAATCCAACTTCCCCCATTGACTTTGCTTGTCAGAAGTACCTAGGAAAGGACCAATTGTTGATCATGTGACCCCAGGATGCTGCAACTGCAGAAATACATTCTGATTGCAAAGTGCCCAAATTTTGATCATGTGACTATGAGACCCTTTCAAGGTTGCAAATGTGAGAAATGGTTGCAAGTCACTTTTTTCAGCACTGTCATAACTTCAAGCGGTCATTAAACGAAGGGTTGTGGCTCAGTAACTACCTGTAGTATCTTGTACCTTTCATAGTTTCTGGACCAGGCTAAAGTAATTCCTTCAAAAGCTTATATTTCAGTTTTTTATTTTAGCATCATCATTCTGCATTAAGCCCCCATTTAAGCATAAACTCTCCAGATCAGAGTTATCAAACTCAAGGCCCGCGGCCCGGGTCTGGCCTGTAGGATGCTTAGATCTGGCCCATGAGGTCGCCCTGGAAGCAGCGAAAGGCCGGCCCACGGTGCCTCTGCTAGCAAAAAACGGAACTCAAGAGGGCCGTACACATCCCTCCTGAGCTCCATTTTCACCTGCTGCCAGCCTCCTGCAACCCTCTGCCAGCGAAAATGGAGCTCCTTTTCACTGGCAGAGCGCTCGGGCCAACACAAGTGACATCAAGCTGGCCAGGCCTACCCTGGACACGCCCCCATCTCCTCCCCGAGGTCAATCACAACCCTGATGCGGCTCACAATGAAATTGAGTTTGACACCCCTGTTCCAGATCAAATATCAGAATTGTTTATTTTCCATTTCATACAGTATTTTCCAATGACGACTGTTTGACAAAGCTCTGCAAGTATAAAACAACCGATTAGTTTCCACTTGGTTTCACATCTTATCCAACAGACTAAATAACAACCTGACAAGGTCCATGCCAAGGAGAGCTTCATCATCGCAGACTTCTTCTTTTCCCCATACGGCTTCATTCCCAATGCAGACTCCACATTCATTGGCTCCCATTTCAGCGCCCCATAGCCAGGATGGACGGCTCAGGACAATTGCATAGGTTTTGGGTACTTGTTCAATTTCTATATAAGTACACTGCAATAATGATAATTTCAAAGATATTTTACAGATTATTTTTAAATTACATATAACAGATTCAGTACTTCCCTGAGCTTTTATCATAGTGCTATGGGGCCCTCAAACCTCTCACTGGAATTATGAGATTCTTTTGAACAAAATGAGGTCCTGGAATTTAGAGTTCCAGTAGAAGGCAACAAGAGCAAAAATCTGAGTGTGTATTTGAATTTGTGTGTATTGTTTCAATGTAGCAACTGATGGGCTCAAACCCTGCATTTAAAATGATTTTTCTTATGAAAACTACATCTAAATTCAACAGAACTATCTTCATGAAATATTTTACCTTTAAATTCAGGAAAAGTGGCTTTCGCAATAGCACTTAAAGTTACATACCACTTCATACTGCTTTACAGCCCTAAGCAGTTCACAATGTTAGCATATTACCCTGAACAATCTGGGTCCCTGTTTTACCAGCCTATATCCTAAAATGTATTCAAATTTTCCAAGATAGAGAATTTATTTGTTAGAATGACCTTGAGTTGTCTCTCTCATTGTGCAAGATAAAGAGAAAAACCATTCAAATTTAGATGTTCTGACCCTCTATACCAAATCAAATATTGATGAAAAGGATTAAATAATGTATTTGCTTGCAAAAGTTCTTAAAATACCACAGAACTAGGAAAGACTGATGCCTGAAATTATGGAGAACTATTACCATTTGATGCAAATAATAGTAACTAGAATCATACACGTTGTGCTAAGCCATTGTTTGCTTAATCATGATTTGGATTACAATTGGCTTGAATTAAATAATGAATTAAATCATAAATCACAGTTTATGCATTTTAAGGGCTGAGCGTGCAGAATACACAAAACCCAAAATCAGACAAATCACATGATGGTTAATTCAACCTTGAGCCAAAACCTGACAGCTAATTTGTATTCTCCAATGATCAGACTTGGAATAAGCTAGATTTTGATGGCTGGGCAACTTCCATTCTTGGTTTATAATTTCAATCCAGAAAAAGTGTCTACTAGAACTGCAATGAGGCAAAAATGATATAAGATATATTGTGACATCACAAAATAAAGCTGTCACTTTCTCTCTCTTTTGTAGTTATATCCAGATTTGACTGCAAGTTTGCATTAAAAACTGCAATGCACATTTCATCATTCCAATTCCATGTAGATACCTATGCAGGCAAGCTATACAATTACATAATTTTGGATATAAACGTGTTTATTTTATCTTTTAAGTTTAGATTTAAAATAAAAATATCATAAAACTTCCCAACAGGTTTTTCTGATATTTTTAGAAATATTGCTCTTACCTCAACTTTTTGTCCTGGATCATGATCAGCAGCAGGAAAAAACACAATCTCTTGGACTTCATCAGAAGGCCTATCAGAATTTTTTCCAAAAATGATTCGGCCACCTACTGTGGCTGGAGGCAGAGCCACAAAAGTATCACAGGAAAAGGGTTCAGCAATACTGTTAGCCATCCTGAAAAAATAATAAACAATCATATCTCTCTGAATGCTCCATAACGGATGAACCACTATTGTATTTTAGTAGATATTGATATTTTATCAACAAATACTTTAGGAAAAATATAAGACATTGCCCAAGGTCACACATACCCCTGTAAAAATTATCTTATATATGGACTAAAATAAATTATTGAGAAGAGCTATGTGTAACTAGATCAGTGTTTCTCAACTTTTAACAGCTTTTAAGGTATGTAGATTTCGATTCCCAGAATTCCCAGCCAGCATTCCCACAAATAATGACCTAGAGACCTGGAGAAATTTATATCTTTTAGAAACATCCACCATCCAACCAATTACAAAATAGGCTGCATGAATCCAGCTTTTTTTTTTTTTTGAGATCAGATGCCAGACATGTAAATGAATAAGTAAATACCAGTTTGGTTAAGTGGTTATGCTGCTGACATAGAAACCAGCAGACTGTGAGTTCTAGTCCTTCCTTGGGCGTGAAAAACCAATTCACTGACTGACTTTGGGCCAGTTGCTTTCTTTCAGACTAACTCATCTTGCAGCTTTGTGGTTGTGGGGGAAATAGGACGAGGGAGTATTGTTATAGAATATAATTCTTTATTGGCCAGGTGTGATTGGACATCCAAGGAAGTTTTTATGTTTCCTACCTATAGAAAACAGGTAGGATTTTATTTTTTATTTTTTTTAACGGAGTAGACAGGAAGAACTTATCAAGTGAGAACTTGCACTGCAGGTAAGAAACCAGGAGAGGGAAGGAAGGGAAACGCTGTCAGGCTAAATCAAAAGGGTTGTCAGAAAGACAGAACAGGCAACTCCATTCAGATTCTCCACGAGCACAAGTTAGTCCCAAACATAAGCAAGGAGTAGCTTTTCCCAATCTGGATGCTTTTCAGAACTGGGCTGATGGAAGGAAGATCAAGCGGGGGAAGATTTATTCTCCAAACAACAATTCCACCACTTACTTACGAGGCTGAGGCTCTCGATGCCCGGATAGCGTGAACCTTAACACGGAGACAAAAAACGATAACATATGGCTCTTATCTCCAAGTTCACGCCGCCCGGGCAACATCGGTTCCCCACTTAACCATACCGGCTTGCCGAGCCCGGTTTTACGGCTTTTTACGTGTGTAAACCAGACCCTGCTCGTTTGCGCGGCAGAGCTAAAGCCACCCAGGCCTTCCTCCAGAGCCAAAGCCGGGACAAACCCGACAGCGCACAAGTCGCAGTTTTAAAACTTTGCTAAGATTTGCAAAAAGCAACCACGGGCAACAACAGATCACACCAAGCTAGCAAGCGATTTCTTTTTCTTTTCTTTTTTTTTTTTTTCTCCCCCGCTGAGTCCACATTGCGTCAAAGGGCTCAAATGTGTTTTCTGTTGCAAATCTGCTCGCTGCTATTTCTATTTCAGGTCGGGCAAGGCGTTTATTTTATTTTATTTTATTTTGTCCCCCTGGGGCTCTTACTGATCATGGGGAAACTGGCAGCGCCACGCAAAGCCTTACGTCAGATCCACAAGGCGGCCCGGCGCCCGCGCCTTTGCCTTGCGCGGAGCAGGCGCCGCGCTGATGCTTTTTCCGCCCTCTCAGTCGGCGTCCAATCCTGCTAGCCGGGACGCAGGGCTACTTCCCGGCCTCCTCCGGCTTTGCAGAAAACGTCGCCGCTGCTGCCGATCTCGCCCCGGAAGCGCCGGGTCAAAGCCGGAATTGGCCCGGGTGAAGTCAACAGAAGCGGGGCGGAGGAGGCCAACAAGCACCGTCGCGACGTAAAAAGGGCCGCCGTTTTCTCTTTCTCCGACCCCGCGGCCGGCCTCTGCCGCCGCCGCCGCCTCGCCACCATGGGGAAGTCATTCGCCAACTTCATGTGCAAAAAGGACTTTCACCCCGCCTCCAAGTCCAATATTAAAAAGGTGAGCCGGAGAGAAGCGCCTCTCCCTGAATCGGAGATGTTTATGTACACAGGTCGTCCTCGACTTACGGCAGTTCGTTTGGTGGCCGCTGGAAGTTACAAAGTGACTGGGGGCAAAAAAAAGGTTTTCACACGGAGGACCGTTCCACGATCACACGACCAAACTCTGGATGCTTGGCCACTGGTTCGCATTCATAAAGGTTGCGTGTCTGGAATCGTGTGAACACCTTCTGAGGAGCAAAGTCAGTGGGGAAGCTGGGTTCACTTAACAACCAGGTTCTCAGCTGAACCACTGCAGGGATTCTCTAAACAGCTGTGGCAAGAAAAGTCGTAAAGTGGGGCAAATCTCACTTAACAAGTCTCACTACTCACTTCACAATGGAAATTTTGGGCTTGATTGTGGTTGTAAGTGGAGGACTACCTGTACTGATTAGTCAGTTTAAAGGAACTTTTGGAAGTTTTCTCTGTGGTGTTTTCTTTCCTCCCTGGGGGGAAAAAATATTTTTCATCTGAATATATATCCTGGGTGCAAAACAAAATCCCTCCTGTCCTCCAAATTAAATAAATCCAGCATATTGCCAATTTATCTCCTCTTCTGCTACCTCTGGTTTGTTTTGCTTGGAGATAATTGCTCTGATAGGGACCAGAATTAGCTGCTTCCATTATGAATCCTCTTTTCATAAAGAAAGAGTGGAGGACATTTATACTATAAAAATGTCTTGTTTTGTTTCCCAGGTTTAGGCACTTCTTTTCCATAGCATATGTCCTATTGAATTTAAAGCAGGTGCCCGCTGCTAGATTCTACATTGGCAGCTATAACTCCTGTTGTTTTATGTGCTTAAGAATAAAGATGGGACAGAAATAAAGTGGGATGGAGGAATTAGCAATGGAAAAATTTAGGAAGAGCAACTATCAAATGGATCCCCAAACAGCATCCATAAAAGCAGAATCAGGAAATCTTCCAGATACTTTGAAATACCACTCCCACAGATCCTTACCAACCATGCTGGCATGAACTGAGGAGAATTGAAGTCAAAAATCACTTGAGGTATATCAGGTTGGCTATCCCTGGCATAGTGCCAGTTTTGTCTAGGTGGCGAGGGCATCGAAATAGAAACTGGGAGACTGGGAGATCTAGTTCTTTTTTTAGGCATGAAAGCTAGTGGCTTTGGGCCAATTGCTCTTTCTTAGCCCAGCCCACTTCACAGTATTTTGGGGACAATAAGAGGATAAAAGAGCATTAGATAAGTTTGTTGCTTTGCGTTGTTTATAAACAATATGTTTATAAAAATAATTTTTAAAATGTGCAGAAAATACATATACTGTTGTTCAAAGATTGTAAATAACTGTCCTGAAGTCAGGTAACTTGCGTTTTAAGGTGTAGGTGTGCTATCCACAAAGATATCTCCAAAATATAACGTAGACTGATGCTTAGGCTGTGTTCTCACAATATATGATGTATCAATCCATTTTCCTGGATGTATATGACACTTTGTAGTGCCAGTGAAGTAGTTAAGGCATTAGGCTAGAAACTGGGGACCTTGACTTTGGCCCAGTCACACATACTCATTCCTAAGAAGCAGGGAATTGAAAATCATTTCAGAAAACACTGCCAAAATACCACAGGGACTGTAGTCCAGTCAGTTGCCAGGAATAAAAACTAACCCAAAGGCACAAAACAAAAAACAACAACTAAGCCATAAACTAAGTATAATTGCCAGGTTTGTTATTCAGTATTTATATTAATGCAGCTTTTATATCTGGATATGAGCCTCACTGAACTCAGTGAAGTTGTGTTTTTTCTTCTCAAATAAGCAATCAGCAGATGTTGATATAGCATTGAACTTCCAAAGTCAAATTTCCAGTGAAAAAAAGAGAGGGGTCTTGTCCATCAACCAAAACAGCAAAAGGTCTTAAACCATTCCTGGTGAGCTTTTTGATCATAGAAGTTTCTCCTGTAATTTACCTGTATTGTAAAAAGAGTACTTCACATTTAGTCACAAACTGTTCACAATTATTTACATGCTGAAGTAGATTACTAATAATATAAATTATTAATTATTAATAATACAGATATCATTTTATAGATGCAATGTTAATATCAAGGCTATTTCTGTTGATTTGTTTATCAGAATCTGTAAAATCCCATCTTCCTGGTTTTTTAAGTGTGTCAATTGCCTATTTCATCAGTTATTAGTTTGCTTCATTTCAAATGTCATTTTCTTCCAAGAGGTTGGTGAACTAATCCATTGGTTCAGCTACCTTTAGGGGTGTTTTCTTACCAACCCTCAGGCAAAGGAGTGCCATAGAGACTCAATTGTATACGTTGTCGTCGAACACATGTTTTGCTTCTATCAAATTGTCTCTTAACCTTTACAGAGATGTTAATATCCATAAGAGGCAAACTATTATGAAATGTTCCATGGATCATAGTGATAGTAGTCCCATGGAACATAGAGAGCTGGAGTTCCCCTTCAATTTCTAGTAAGAAAGATAACTTCTATATTAAATATTTCTGTTAAAAGGCCCTTCATTTCTTACTGGAGTCTTTCAAGAACACCTGGATAATTTTTTTAGTATAATAGTTAAAATTACAGAATTTTAAAGCAGTGTGGATGTAATATGAAATTCAAGAAAGAAAAAGGAGGAATTTTTTCAAGAATGGATTTTTTTTTTTTATAAAATCAATTTGTTCTAACTAGGTATGGATGGCAGAACAGAAAATATCTTATGACAGAAAGAAACAAGAAGAATTAATGCAGCAATATCTTAAAGAGCAAGAATCTTATGATAACAGGTGAGATGTGACTCATTATTTTACACTTGGGTGATAATCTATAATCAAAGTATAATCCTTTAACTTTGTGACTATTAGTTGTTGCCTTTATTATACATGCTTGTTTTATAACATTTCAATACATGATTGAAATATTTGCTATAAACATCTCTGAAGAAGATGTTATTTATCTAATCAATATATATGGCCCTCCAGCTCAAAAATGGGACTCTGAAAGACAATAAAAACTCCAAAATAACTATATGATTGAAAATAATTATAGCCAACGGTCAGATATAATGTACCCAAGATCCAAAACAATCCATTCCATCATGCAATGAATAGCAGGAAAAAAACCCAGCGGGGTTCATATGATATCCCAACTCCAGAACTGAAGGGAAAAGCTATGTCTTTAAAGCTTTATGGAAGGCCAGTTAGGTGAGAGCCATCCAGATCCCATGGAAGATGCTGTTCCATAGAATAGGTAGCACAACAGAGTGTATGTGTCCTGGGTCATTGAAGCAGTGCTATGAAGCAATTTCTACTTTCTACAGTATGCAAATTTTTCTTTGGCTCACTTCCTAAGGATTTAGTCTCAGATCACATCCGCTGCTCAGACTGAAAGATCAGAGAATATCAGTGTTTTATAAATTGCATTCAACATGTGAATTCTTTTTTGAAAAATGTTTTTTTTCCAGTGAGACTGGTCTATCAGGGCAAGATGGTCTACCCAATTAAGGGATGGAGCATACTTCTTCCGCTTTCACCTTTCAGCTCCAATCCAGGAGCCTTCAGAGGCAGTCACTTGGGTGACAAACTGAACCTAAATTCAACACAAAAATTTTTTGAAAAATGTTTTCAGCCCCATTGGTGCATTAGAAATGTGTATGACAATCTAAAATGTTTGGAATAAAAAGTCAAGCCTAGGAATGCATTTGGAGCTGAACCTCCAGGGTTTAAAAAATAATTATTGCTTAAGCTAAAATTATTATTATGTCCTCAGATATTTAATGTTTCTACTAGTAAAAAAATGAGCTACCTCTTATGGTGGAAACATGCTACCTTTATTTTAAAATATATTTTGAATCAATGTATATATCTTGTGATATATCATAATTTTATTATATGTTTATAAAGATTGCTTATGGGAGATGAACGTGTCAAGAATGGTCTAAATTTTATGTATGAAGCACCACCTGGAGCAAAAAAAGGTAATTTTAGTTGTTTTGTAACTAACATAATATTTACTAACAATTGTATGGTAACTATAACATTCATCAAAATGTTCTTAATCATCTTGTTTTAATTGTGACAAATTTTTTCAGCAGATTCTTTGTACACCTGTGCTCATCATTATCTTCCCCCTATTTTAATTATAACTGAAAAGTACTAGAGAATTACAGTTAACACATGGAGGAGTAAATATTTTTCGAGCAGACAATTTCAGTTCCAGGTGTACCCAAACAAGAGTGAGAAAGACCACTCTCTCAAACACAGGAAAGCTGTTGCAGTTGGGTAAGACCTAATGTCTTTCACCTGTGAAGGTTTGAAGCCATCTGATGTAATCCAGATATGTTGAGCTTCAATTTCCATTCTGGCCAGGGCTTTTTGGAGTTGAAATCTAACACATCAGGATGTATCAGTTTGAATGGTGTGGAATAGCAACATTCCATTAAGGAGATCAATGGTTTGACTTGGTACAAGTTTCTTCATAGTAGATGATATGACAAACTTTAAGAGAGACCATTAGAAACTACAGCCAACAGTATTAGCAAAATGAAAAGTTTGCAGTGATATCCACAATTGTTGATTTCAGAAGTGGGATCTTGTGTTGTAATGGATATGAATTTCATATCCTATTTTGTTTGCTTTTTGTAAATGGGTACCAAAATATTGTGATGTACAGAGCTTACCACTTCTAGAACTGAAAGCAAATTTATGAACTGACAATTGCTCCTCTAATCAACAATGCAGTTCATATTCACTCTTACGCCCCTGCGGTAAAGTGACTTCTGGCCACAGGATTTAAAATTAGGAACAGTCTGCCACAAAATGCGGTAATAGTACATTCTGCAGTTTGCCATAGTTGGAAGTAATGTACATCTTGTATTCAAATGAAGTGTTCATTTGCTAGGAATGGACTTATTATCCATCTTATTGTTAAACGTCATGCACATATTGTCAAAGTCTCTAAGCAGAGTATGAGCCCTAAGAAAGACTCCTTATACTGAGATAGGAAATTTTTAATCTCCCATATGGCAAAAAAGAAAAAAAGGCTATAGATCAGGGGTGTCAAACTCACGACACCATGTCATCACGTGATGTATCGCGACTTTCCCCCTTCACTAAACCGGGGTGGGCGTGGCCAGCACGTAATGCATCTGGCTGCGGGCCTCAAGTTTGACATCCCTGCTATAGATGCTATATAGGAAGTTAGAGAGGATCCTATGTTCTTGTCAAATACACTAGAAGATTCAAGTCTTTGAGTCATTTTAGGCAAAGAACTGAAATGCTTCTTTTGGTTCAAATTTGAACCCTTGCAGATTGGTCATGCAATAGTGGATTAAATATTCTTGTACTTATATAATATTTTTGGTTTTGTAAAAAGAAAAAAAATCCTGAAATAAGTAACAGAATACTGAAGAATAAGTCTACATGTGGTGAATTTCTTGAGTATGATTCCATAAAACTGCAGTCTTTATCATAAATCTATCACGCAATTTGGTTATGCATAATTAAAAAGCAAAAACTAAATTTCAGTAGATTGACTTTATGAAATAAGGTGTTTTTCAGAGGTCTGAATTGCACGATCTGAATGTTTTTGATATCCCGGTTGCCTACTGTATGTCTCACCTAATGGGCTGCCTTATCTTATTCCCTGCCATTTAATCATGATCACCAAAGAAGAAACCAAAGAGGTAATTTCGATGTTTAATTTGTCACGTTTTTTCATATTTCAAAATCTCAATGTGTATATAAATAACAGCTTGAGTTTATGTATTGTTTAGCAGGAGGGAGAAACCGATTACAAATTTGAATGGCAGAAGGTAGCTCCACGTGAAAAGTAAGACTTAGTGCTTTATAATTTGACTAATGTATTCCAAGAGCTGTTTTCATGGTTGCGTTCTTTAAGCAAGAAGATTGTTGTCTCAAGCTGTACATTTTACAAAATGAACAGAGGCACTGCCTTTTCAATAGACATTATCTTTTGTATTTTATCCCCACCGAAATAGATCAGTTGAATACATAAGTTACCATATCAGATCTTAGAATAAAATACTGGAAAGATATAAATGGAAGGAAGGCAGCAATTAGCTAATAATATTATTGATGCTGTAAAGTACATATTCTGTGTTTAGATATTACTTTCACATAATATCTAGCATTTTACTCAAGGACTTCATGTTACATAGTTTCTCTTGCTCTTTGCCTGTCTGGAGTTCCCAAATCTGTCTCAGAATACATCTCAACCTTCTGAACCAGATTTACTGGGGATGAAGACTATAGCAAGAGAAAGCCAGTTATTTTCAAGTAGTTCACTCCATCATCAGATACATCATAAGTACATTCAAAAAGTAAGAACAAAGTTCCATATTGATAAAATTTTCCCTCTTCTTAAAGTGACCTGGAGGGAGAAAACAATGAAATCCAAGGAAACCATCTTGCTAAAATCTTTCTTTCTTTCTTTCTTTTTTTTTTTTTGTAAATTTTATTTGAGTTTTCAGAAAAAAATACAAATAAAACATCTTTTTTGAAAGTAGCGCAATCCCGGGTTTTCTTTGTACAGACACAAATTCAATTTCATGCTCATTTTTATGTTCTATTCCATATCTTATTACTGTTTTACATTTTCTACATAGCTTCTCCCCTCTTTTAATTTTCTCAATTTTATTTTAATTATCTCATCTCAATTCAAATCATTATATTTATACTTTTTGTCTGTCCTGTTTCAATTATCTATTATCTTTTCTCATTAAACAAAGTTTCTCCTAAAGTTGTTGATTGGAGTGTGACACCTTTATATCTTTTAAGTTTATCCATTTAACTCTTATTTAGGCTTCAATATATATCTTAAAGTTATGACATTCAATATAATACATAACTTTTCGGATTCTGCTTGGTACATTCTTAAAATACACACTATATTCTTAAATATATATATATATATATATGTATATGTATATGTATATGTATATGTATATGTATATGTATATGTATATGTATATGTATATGTA
>BLBF01000011.1:18875559-18890238 GCA_015471245.1 Laticauda colubrina | reverse complement strand
ATGTATATGTATATGTATATGTATATGTATATGTATATGTATATGTAATTAAAACAACACATTCCATTGCAATTCAATTCTATCATTAATGTTAATATTCATTAAAATCTTCTTTAACACTACTTTTCAATTAAATATCATACTTCTATGGGAACAGTTATAAGCTTTCCATAATTAATTCCCCCCCTCTTCACTTATATTTTGTAAAACATTAATTAAAACGTTCCCGTCCCTTCCTAATTCAATTTTCTCATTTATTTTATTTCATTTATTTTATTAACAAACATTTCACTAAATTACACTATTTTATTCCTCATTTTAATCATACATTGTTTCCAATTTTCTAGTTATTTCTATTACTAATATAACAATACAATCTTATAAAGCTTTACAGAATCCCTTTTTCAGTTAAATTTTCACCCATTATCTCTAAATAGGCCCTGTTTCTCTATATCTTGTTTCGGTCCTTTGTAACTTCTTTCCTTCTTCCCTCTCTTCTTCTCTCTCCCCTTTTTACCCCCTTCTGTCTCTACCTCTATTTCTCTCTTCTGTATTCTCCTCTTCTGTTGCTTTCCAGTATTATATTATTTTTTGAATTATTTTTCTTTTCTTTGGTTGTTTTTTTAAGTCTTAAATTCTCCATTCTCTTTCCCTCCTTTCCTTTTTCTTCCCCACATAGAATTACTTGTTCATTAAAGATGGCTTCTTCTTTGTCCCAGTCTTCTTGTTTTGCAGACGTTTCTTGTTGTTTCTCATAGTTCCAAATCTCCATTTCTAAGAATTGAAAAACGAAGCCAAAAGAACCCCTCCCTTCTTGTGCATCTTCTTTGTATTTTTAAAGTTCCATTTTCAATTCATCCAGAAGTAGTGCCATTGTATAAATTTTTAAACAACCACCCAATTAATTTTAGTCATTCAGATGCAATAACCAAGAATCCAAAGATCACCAAGTAATCCAAATACACGCAAGCTGTTTATTTTTGCTCTTTTTTTCCCGCTTTCTCTTCCTGGGGTTCTACTGTTTAGTGACAAAGTTTCAGTTAAAATATATCTTTTAGAAGTCTTGTTGAAGTTTTACTGTAGATTCCTTTTAATTCCAGGCAGTCTCCTCTCTCTTTCCAGATCCTGCCCTTTTATTCTTTTTCTCTTCTTTCCTGCTTATAAAAAAAAAATTAGTGTCCAGAAGTCTTTATTATCCCTTTGACATTTTGTTTTATTTTCAGCTTAATTGCCTGTTAATATCAAAGCAGATTTTTCCGATTTCTTATTTTAGTCTCTTAGTTGTAGGGAAGGGAGAGAAGAAAAAAAACCCAAACCTTTCCCTTTTCACTTTCCTTCGCTGCTTTAGACTCTTCTTTGGGAACGATGTTATTTTTTGTAAGTTTAAATTCCAGGGTACCTTAGTTGTTGCTTTTGCAATTTAAACCGGTCAGCCAAAACTTTCACTTTTTATCTTCCTCCTGCACATTATTTTCTGGTCGAATTCTTCTTTGAGGTGGCCATTTCTGACCACCGCTGCAACCGCCTTCGGGAAAGGGAGTAATGGCCAGCTGAGGAGGAGAGATGCGGCTCTCCTCAACCCCGCTGGCAGTCTCTCCCCTCTTCACCACCTCTACGGGGTGGCTCAGTCCCGAAACCAGCCACCTCGGGATGCTCCAGCGGCGAGCCCAGATCAAAACCACGCACGATTGTGGATTTCTATCTGTCGCTGAAGGAACTCAAACCGGAAGCCCACTAATATCTTTCTTGTGTAAATATTTATTCAAAATGTCAGCCTATCATTTTTCTGTTTAAAAGAGAAATGATGCAGCATCCCAAACTGAAGAATATACAAAGTCTTATACAACTTAAATTTGCATTAAATCTGAAGCAGCTTAACCACAAAAGAGCAAAAGCAAGAGGCGCATAAAATAGAACAAAAAAACTAAGAAGCAGTGGTGTTCTATTAAAACAGTAAGAATAATGAGCAGGAAAGCAAATAAAAACAATGAAAGCAACATGATTTTAGATCATTAAAAATCCACGAGCATCATAGCCTTGACATGGTGAATATGGCAGCTTGAATAAAAAGGGTGAGAACAGATATTTCAACGGTTAGGGAATAGTTGTTCTTTAAGGCTTCCCCAGGGAGCAGCAATCTTGGAATCTTATTTATAAATCATGTTAAATGAACCATAAGAGGAGATTTCCCTTTTTATTTAGCCTTTCCTGATGTCCAGAAAACCAAATCTATATCTATACACTTTCTGGATAAGTATGAATAAATTAGCATTCAGAAACATGTTGATGCTGTGATTTCTGCACCTTTAACAATTGATGTTTTATCTTGTTTGAATCAGTAATTAGTAATTATAATGATTTGTAATGCATAAATAATATATGTGTGCATCTTTCTTGTGTTTAACAGGTATGCTAAGGATGACATGAACATTAGAGACCAGCCATTTGGCATCCAGGTAAGTTTTATGTGTTGCCTTCCTTCTATTTTGGATGGATTTCATGTATTTAGTATTGTACAATAAATAACATTAGGCTTGTATTATGAAAACTTTACTTTGGATATAATGGGATAGAACATACCGCCTTGAAATGTGAAATTAAATCAGTATGAATCATTTTCAGGTGAGGAATGTGAGATGCATTAAATGTCACAAGTGGGGCCATGTCAACACAGACCGGGAATGTCCTTTATTTGGCCTTTCTGGAATTAATGCAAGCTCAGTTTCCAGTGATGGCTCAGGTAAGTGTCTAAAACGAATTTCAGTCAGTTGTCAAATAATGTTGAGTTCTATTTATTTATATTTTATTGAGTTCAGCAACGATTGGGTGCTTAACTTCGCAGGATTCAAATCGAAGGTCTTCTGTAAATGCTTTCAGGTGTCTTAGGTAAAGAGAAAGTCTTTTTGTACGTTTATGAATTTTCCAGCCGCTGTGATTCAGTCAGTATTCCCATGTTCAGTGTTTGCATGGAGTACTCTATGAATATTAGAACCACCAAATTGTACCTCATGTTTGTATCCCACCTACAAACAGGCAACTGATTCCATGGTAATATTTCAGATAGAGTGATTTCAGGATGATTCCACCCAAACTATTGAAAAAATGTCTGTAAGGAACTAATAAGATCTCTCTAAAAGTACTTTAAAAACAAAACCACTCCATATCAAGTAACCAAAAGAAATAGTACTCTATTTGAGATAGGATTTTTTCCCCCTCCTTATTCCTCAACTGTAATGTTAATCCATCTGTCGATTCAGACTTTTAAAAATATAATCTTTCCACTTTCAAAAGTCTCCTATTGAATAATATATCTTGCTGGTGAATGGAGATTATTTTTGCAATAAGGCAATTTCACTGGATGTGGTTATCATGGGATAATCACACCCCTGGGGTACAGCCTTAGCTGTAATCTGCCAGTACTGTAATTATTTCATGACAACTGTATTCCCCCCCCGATGATGCATTTATTTCCATTATGAAATCTTAATCTGACATATAAAGTAACTTACTTTGATCATTGGAAACCACATAGCAGTGAGAGAATGTTCCAGCTGTGCAATTTATCGAGACCCACTATAAGATTCACTACATCCTTTATAAAGTTAAATTAGGCAATCAAAACGCTGTTTTACCCTAAGCTTTTTTCTTTTTTAAAAAAATACTGATATTAACTTGTACCATTCGTAATAAAAAAGGCAAAACTTTTTGCTCTACTTTTCTATTTGTACTGGACGGCATTGGCATGATATGTGATTAATTAGGCAAGAGTTTCCTCATTGAAAGCAACCATTTGCTTTCCAATAAATATTGGTATCTGTTAGTTATTACTCTTATCAAACCATGAAAAAAATGCCGGAAAAACAGTTCTGATTCTTTCAGAAGCCAAACTGACATTGCAAGTTAGATGCAATGTCATCTCTTCCTCTATCTGAAAATAGTAGAACTTAAGCGATGCCACGGAGGAGGGGGCATTAGTGTTGCAGTTGTCTTAGAATTTGCCACAAGACCTAGTTTAGTCTTAGTTTTACATTATATGGACACAATGAAGTAAAATTTACTATTTCTAGCAGCCTTTTTAAGCAGATATACACACATATCCCCAGGGAAACGTTTACTCCAGTTTTTCTTGCTATAATATATTCAGTAGCAGGAATAATTAAAAATAAGGATGCATTGGATTATAACACTTTTCATTTTGCTGGGTAGGGCAGATAGGAGTTGGAGATCAGAAACATTTGGAGGCACACACTGATGTTTATGCAGGGAGTAGACGAGCAGCCACCCTGATTGGAGAACTAGAAGGGAAAGTGGTATCAATCATTTTAAGCACCTCCCCTTTAAATTGGATCTGCAATGCTTTCTCAACGCAAAATGGTCCTGAGATATTGTGCATCTTTAGGACATGTTTTTTCTACCTTGCTGTATGATAGCAAACACTTCATTTTTCCCCTTTGATATATATTTACTCTGTTTATCTATTATTTTAGAAAAATTAATTTACAACATTTAAAATAATGTGAAAATGCTGAAAAACATACAAGTATTTAGCAAAGTAGTAAGTAGAGCCAAAGCAGGGTTCTGAATTGTTGCTAGCAAAACCAGAATAAATAATACAACACAAGAGAAATTGGTCAAAGTTATTCTATAGAGAGTCAAAATATTGTACTTTTGGCACATACAATTGAATTGTCCGGAAGATTTTTTTTTAATTTTTAATATGATTTTTAAAAAGGGTGAGTAGTCTTCATTCAGAAGGCCACGGTGATGACTGCTTCTTTCCTTTAAGGCTCCAGCCAACCAGATCTTAATCCGGTGCATTAAATGTAATATTTACAATTATCTTTGAAATAAAGGTTTTTAGGAAATCTTTGAATCATAATTTCTGCAGATACTCAGAATTATAGCATCCACGATAAATGACTGACCAATGCTGATCTCCAGAAGGAAAGGTTCCCTGGCTCTCCTGTCAAAATGCTCATATAATTACGAATTTTATCCTAAATTTCTGCTGGATTTTTCCCTTCCTATACTTTATGTACAATAAATCTTTTCCTGGCCAAACAACTGTTCTTTGTTTGATAAATCTTATAATGCTCTCTCCCACACTATGTTTTCTCCAAACAAATGATCAACCCATCAAAATAGACCAAGTCAGGAAACAGATATGGCAAGGATGACCCATTTTAAAGGGGGGAGTAGGACAAGGAGTAGCTTTTCCCCAGCAACAGACGTGACAAGATGAAATACTCTGTGACATCTTCTCTCCTTCTTGGCCACCAGAACTTTCTGAGCTGGTGGCCAGTACAAAGTTTTGAACACTACCTCTGGCCCTGTAGTCTGTTATGGCAGAGTTGTATTTATTCTGTAAAAGAAGGGGAGTATTTTAAATGGCTGTTTTGGAGCCATTGTTTTTCATTGACAGAAGTGAAACCTCAGTCCGTGGCTGTCATTCATCCAAGCCCTGTTGTTGCTACACTCTAATCTGATATGAAAGATGTGGTTATTTGTTCATCCAGGTCTTGAGAAAGGAATCTATGAAGTTTCCCAAATGCTAAGTTTTGGAGCAATTTGGGCACTTGCTTACTCTGTGCCTGTAATTCCACAGCTGACTCAAGTGTTGGACTGAGTAAGTCTTGGTTGTTGGTTCTGCACCTGCATAGGAGAAACATTAGCCAAAGGACAGGAAAGTTTTTATTTGCATGAGCTTTCCAGTGCTGACATCCAAAGAAGCAACAGTAGGATGTGAGAAAGAAAGAGTGAGTGAAGAAAGGCTGTAAAACCTCCCTTTACTATAAAACTTTCCTCCATGTTTTCTAATGATGCATCAATTAACATGCAATGTTGGAACAGTTCTTCCCAATTCCTTGGTGTGACTTCACTTACTAACTCATTTCTCATCTCATCCAGTCCTTCTCAAACCTGGTCAATCATTCCAGACCTCCTCTCTGGAGATAAGTGAAAATCCAATATGTTCTCACAAACTCTGTGTTCAGCTTATAGATCTCTCAGTTGGGGTTCATCTCCAAGCTGAATCATCAAATACAGTTCTAAATCTTGGCATAAAGTTCTGATAATTATTCATCATGGATCATTGCTTTCATTGAGAAGCACAAACCACTAGGCTGCCCCGTCCTTTGGCAGACCCAGAACAAAAGAGCCCCAACCTGGAGTAATCTGTGGGAAATTCTACTGGCTGACCTAAACAATTCACACCGAGTTGTAAAAATCAGAAATTGAACCCAGGCTTCCAAATTTTCTCTTTCAAAGGTCCACGGGAGTGAAGAAGTTCTGGTTGGGCTGTTGGTTGTCGAACCTTGTCTGCTCTGTTAAATATGTCATGACATTGTGCAAGACTCTTAATTTTACAGCCACACAGTTTATTCTAAGTTGTGCTGTAGACAGAAGAATGTAGAATGTCCTGACGATCTGACGCCATCTCTACAACCAAAAGTAAAAGTTTAGTGCCTGTTGGAATAGAGAATAATGAAGCTCCCAAGACTGAGGTCAGTCCTGAGAAGAGGTCACCAGTGAAACTGAGAGATAACATAAACTTGAAAACCTGTCAGACTTTCCTCTGACTGCTTTTATGCCCAGCAAAGCAGGTTTATTTTGAGTCTCTTTCTCGTGTTGTCTCCTTTTGCAGACCTGAAACCTAGTTTACGATCTACTACTATTCTTATATATGGTACTTTTGGCAATGTTGTCTGTGTTTTCCTCCAAACAAACATACCTCCTCCATTTCTCCCCAATAAACTCTTTTTCAGGTTTTTGTTCACCCAACATTGCTGTCCTCTAAGCCTGCTTCAGTTTGTCTATCATTTTCTTGAGGTGGCACTCAAGCCTCCAGATAGAAATCCAGATAAGAATCCAGATAAGAACTAGTGTGAAGTCAGAAGATTCTGTAGGGCTGGGATAGAAAGAGCCTGATTCAACTCATTAAAACTTGGACCAGCCATATTCTCCTACAAATGTTCTTTATTTTGAGGATTAAATTAATCAGGAAAATAGTTTGCTTGTCATCTTGATCTTCTGGTGAAAAGGTATAAACATAACAAAAGATGGAGGAATAATGAACAGAAATTACTTCTTATTATTTGAAAAATGTGATTTTGTGAATACAGACAAAAATGTTATTAATCTTGTTTTTTAATGGCATCACACTGTTGTTAACCAGCTGGTGATTAAACTGTAACCCAGTCAGCTTTCCCAGAGCTTATAGTTGTGTACAGTAACAATGCAGTGAATTAAGAACCTCACAGCCAGAAAACGGCATCAGCCCGATTCTTGCTGTGTAATAACCAAGCCATAAGAAGATGCTTAACTCTTAGCAAACTTTCATACGGTAATATTAATGTAACACATTTAATATTTTATATATTAAAATGAACAATTCAGAATTTCTTGTGTAGGAATTGCTTTTCTACTTGTAATGCTTTAGATCGAGTCTGCTGTGCTAATCATAGGATAAATAAGGAAAGTTGGTTAAGAAAACATTAATCTCATTAAAGTAAAATTTCTTTGCACAGTGTGTAGGAAAATAAAGCCAGTGTGTGGAAATCTCTTTAGTTAAAGGAAAAGAAAAATGCATAATGTTTTGGAGCAGAGGCAGTAATAAGAACAAACAAATTCTGAACACTTTCATAAACACGTTGACCTTAAGCCCTTAAATAACTTAAAAGCAGAGTAAATCTTAAACTTAGAAGCACTAGCTAAACTTTAAAAGCAAAAAAAAATATCAATCTTAAAATGCCTATTTACATATATAAGATGTATTTTAATTTTTTCAAACTGTTTTCATCAAGGATTTATGCTAGACTAAGGGTTTTTAAAATCTTTAACATTTAAAAAAACATATCTCATGTTTATGTTTTGAAAAGTTTTCTAAAAACCATTTGCTACAGGCATCATGTTGTAAACAACACCTGACTGACCTTGAATAATTTTGGAAAAAACTAAGCAAGACGGAACTACATTAACACCATTAGGAAACACTAGGCTGTGAATTAGAATGGAAACTTGAGAAAACATGCCAAAAACTACTCAGCATGGTGAATGAAATCACCATATCTTATATGGCTATGAAATCTGAAAAAGCTGGCCCCAGTTTATACTATGCTAAGTCAAATTATATGAGAGTGCAAGGATGGAGACCTCCCCATATTACCTCCCAGCCTTGACCTATTTAACATTTGCTACATAGAGATTAGATGCAATTCCTCTAAAGCAGTGTTGATCCCCTAACATGATAAATGAATTTGTCTGACACCATAAATAAAATTATTTCATTGGATTAAGGTTAGGGCAGAAATTAAACATCTACATACTTCTAATAATGAATCTATGTATTGCCAAGGGTTCTTTGACTTTACAGTCCTATAGCTGCCTGCTGTACGATAGAAACACTGTCTACTTGGGTTCCTGCAAGAACTGGAAAAGGAACAGCAGAGCCCAAAGTGAATTGTAATAGGGAAGGCTGTATTTTTTTTTTTAATGTGACTCTTTTTGGTAGGTCAGGACCATAGACGTGCACACATGCAGCTTGTGAATACCGACTCTAATGCATACTCTTGATGTCAGAAAATGTTTTAGTTTGGAAGCTGGCTTCTTGTAGTTCAATTTGTGTACTTGTATCAAATGCTTGTAGCTGGACATTAGCTAAAATATATTGTTTTCAATGTGACAAAGTTACATAAGAAGAGAATCCCCTTGCACTTAAAGAAAAATGCAATTATTTTCTATTCTGAATCTCCAGACTGCTGTTTTAGAAAATCGTATCTGATTATTTGCTCAGCAGAAGATTATTGCGTTGATTTAGCTATGATTTTACTTAACAAAGCTTCCACTGAATTTCCCACTGTGTAGCCCAAAAAAGGTAGAGAGATATAAATGATACATTCAAACTGTGATTTTGGTGAACAGGGCCATCGATGCACCCCTCAGAGCTAATAGCGGAGATGAGAAACAGTGGGTTTGCACTGAAACAAAATGTACTGGGGAGAAACTTGACCACAAATGATCCATCCCAGGTAATGATTTTTTTATCAGTAAGCTGAAAATGTGTGTAAATCTAAATGTGATTGGTTGTGAATTGTTGCTTAATGTTTTTGTAATATGCATAACCATGGGAACGCCAGATAGGTAGAGAAAACTCGGTGTCTCTTAAAATGCAGTCTGCTTTCCCATTTTTTTTTTGTTAGCTGGAATGATAGTCTAGAATTTGTCCAATCCATAGTTTAATAAATGAAAAGCCTCCTGCAGGTTAGTAGAGATTTATTATCTACCAGAGAAAATAGCTTTGACTTTTCTTTACTTGCTTATGATGGCAGCTGCTTTATCTAACTATCCCTGGGTGAAAAATAATGACAGTGCCGTCCAGGGGATGCCATACTTTGGAGGTGCAATTCTGAATACTGCCCTGTGTGTTGCTGGAGATTGTATCATTTCTCTCTGCATGGCTACCAGAAGGGAAGCTTGACAAATGTAGGGTAAACCCTTGCTCATCAGAGATGGGAATATGTCACCAGAGCAAGAGTTATACTGCCATTTCTTTTGTTGTTGTCCTGCTTCTTGGATTTTACCTCACTAGTTAAACCACCATCGGACAAAAGAACATGATGCTGCAATTATCAATCAGAGACCTTTCTCATCAAAAGGAGCATTTTAATAGCAAGGTATAAGTTTCTAATAAAGAAGAATATTAGTTGCTCAGGGTTGGAATGAGTGGTCCCTGGTGCTCTCTGAGCTTGGTTATTTTCTTGCAGATGTTTCATTACCCAAACTAGGTAACATTATCAGTGCTAGTAAGGAGTGCAGCCAAATCCCAAAAATGCCAGGGAATTTCTAGAAGCCTGGCACTCTGACAAATTAGCCGTCAATAGACACATAGACATTAACAATATCTATAGATTATGCAAACGAGACAATCAACCAGCTGAAAAGGGAACTAAAAGACCCACCAGCAATCAAAATCCAGATCAGCACAGATTAACTCCAAGATTAATATCAGACCAACAATCAGGAGTAAACAATACTCCAATCAAGAAATTGCTAAAGAAGCCAACAGTAAACAGCTCACCGAAGAATCTCTTAAGACCACCCCTAACATACTCACAGGGCAAGCCTACAAACTGACAGCAAATCACACTCCTTACTAGCACTGATGATGTTACCTAGTTTGGGTAATGAAACATTTGCAAGAAAACGAACACTCAGAGAGTACCAGTGGCCCCACATACAAGTTTCTAGATGCCTTGTGTCCTTAAGGTTCAGCTTCTTTTTGTAGTATCTTATATGAGTTCCATAGCACAAGATCCTTGTAAATGGGATTGTCGGGTGATACTATTTAAACATGGTGTTTCTAATGTCCTCCAAATCGGCTATTCAGGCTGGGAATTCTGGGGGGAAAAGCCTCTGCTCGGTCCGAGGCTCCCTGTAAACTGCACTACATATGGGGACAAAGTACAGGTTGACCTTGACTTACAACAATTCGTATAGTGACCGTTCAAAATTATAACGGCACTGAAAAAAGTGATTTGTGAACATCTTTCACACTTAGGAGAGTTGTAGCATCCCCATAATCGTGGAGGCAAACTCACTTAACAACTATCTTGCTTAATAACAGCAATTTTGGGCTCAATTGTGGTTGTAAGTTGAGGACTACCTGTAATGTTAAGATGGTTGCACATTAATGCACTTAAGCCTTGAACCGCTCCAGTTGGGTAAAAGGGGGTTTAAAAGGGGAATGGGGAGATGTGGCTGAAAGGTACTAAGCCGGCCAGTTGACCCTATTCTTTGTGCATTATCTTGGTGTTCTTTTCTTTGTCACAACATTATATGTTCTGCCTCTCAAAACAATATTTATTCAACTGTCTTTAAAAATATATCATTTATATTATGTAATCTCCATACTTTCCCTTCCGGCCATGTTCTGTAGCTATCTCTCGCAATCTCTTTCTCGCTCATTTTTTTAGGAATATGTTGCAAGCGAGGCAGAAGATGACCCAGAAGTAGAATTTCTGAAATCCTTAACAACGAAGCAAAAACAAAAACTTTTGAGGTAATCATATCATGAGGATGTAGAGGCTACTAACAAGAGTTAGCTCGAACTTAAATAACTATGCTTTTATTTATTCTAGAATAATTGTGCAGAGTAGTTAATCACAACTTATCTTTTCCCATGATTTTAAGTCCATTATCATTCATCGCTTATTTGAGTGGGATTTGCTGAGAGCTGGGGGTTATTGGGGTTCTGAAATCCCTTCCTCTTGCTTTGCTGTGTTCTTGAATCTTTATATACTTAGCATTTGCAGAATGCGATTGCGTGATCCTTAAACTGTTCCTGTTATAATACTATTTTATATGCTAATTTGTTATGAGGAGAAAACATATAAATTACATTGAGTAATTCTATACTACAGCTGAAAGATAATGGATTATTTTTTAACAAAAAAATAACATTTGGAAATATGTCATTTGCTCTTAATTGGATCCAACATTAACCCAGTCTTATTTTACCATAGTTGATAAAAGTGGCTTTTAGGAAAGTAAAGCTTGTACATAATTGATCCATTTGTTTTATATTTTATGTTTGTACCACTCTTGATTAAATACCTAGATATCTAGTGAGTAGGGGCAGAGAAATTAAGGATCTAAATGATAAATATATGCACTCCAATGTAAGTGTGATGGATTATCTTTATCTCCTTTGCAGGGAGAGGGAAGTAAGGCACCCTAAGCAGTACTTCCTCCACCAGTGTATTAGTGGTTGTTTCACAACCATTTTTGTTTTCCCAAAAATATGTCCTACCCCGAAAGTAAGCCCTAGCTTGATTTTTACATGTGTGCCCCAAATAAGCCCTAATTAAGACTCTGCCCACTCCAGGGTACATGGATAAAAATTAAGGTAGGGTGAGGATGGGGGAATGGAGCTGCCCTACTACTTACCTTCGAACAGTTGTAGCAGCCTCACATACCCTGACACCTGCCTTGCTGGCTCATTTCTTCTGCAGCCGGCAAGGCTGGGAAGGCTTTCCTGAAGGCCTCTGCAGCCGATAACAGAGCGCCAGATCGATCTGGAGCTCTGTAACCTGCTGCAAAGCCCTTCAGGAAAGCCTTCCCAGCCACAGAAAAAGTTCCTGAAGGCCTCTGACAGAAAAAAGGAGACCAGGGGTGATGCGTGCAAGTGAGGTGAGTCAGTGGACATTCCTCCCCTCGAAAATAAGACCTGGTGTCTGTTTTGGTGGCAAAAAATATATGTAAGGCAGGGTCTTAGTTTCAGGGAAACACAGTACATGTACAGCAGTAACTGCCGGATCTGGCTAAGAACTCTGCAGGTAGAGTGTCTCATGTTGATGAACATGTTCCAGTTTACACATTGCCCAGTCAAAGTGGGATAATACAGGTAGTCCTTGACTTACGACCACAATTGAGCCCACAATCTCTGTTTAAGTGAGTTTTGCCCCATTTTACGACTTTCCTTGCCACCATTGTTAAGTGAATCACTGCAGTTGCAAAGTTACTAACAGGGTTGTTAAATGAATATGGCTTCCCCATTGACTTTGCTTGTCCGAAGGTCCCAAAAAGTGATCACATGACCCTGGGACACCGCAACTGTCATAAATAGGAACCAGTTGCCAAGCATCTGAATTTCAATCACACGATCCTGGGGATGCTACAAAGCGTCCTGGGGATTACCACGAAAAACAGTCATAGTTCACATTTTTCAGTGCTGTTGTAACTTTGAATGGTCACTAACAGTTGTAAGCTGAGGACTACCTGTAGTGCTCTGCTTTTATAGCAGTCATGCTATAAAACAGGGGTCCCCAAACTTTGCAAAATTAAGATGTGTGCACTTCAACTCCCAGAATTCTCCAGCCAGCTAAAAAGAGTTGAAGTCCACAAGTCTTGAAGTTGCCAAGTTTGGAGACCTCTGCTATAAAATCATGCTTCTTTTGAATTCTATGACTGGAGTGGAGACTTAATTGTTGGTGTCTGAACATTTTAGTGCCAGTTTTGTGCTAAGCCTTTTTTTTTTTTTTTAAAGAAAAAAAATGATAAATGCATTTATTAAATCAGGATATACAATATCAAGGATGGCTTTAAGAGTCAAGATGCAAGTTTGGGGACTGATTCTTTTTTAAAATACATTATATATATATATGTGTGTGTGTGTGTGTGTGTGTGTGTATATTTATACATACATACATACATACATACATACATACATATATATATATATATATTTTCGTAGATTTTCATGGGTACAAGTATGTAGGTCTAGGTGTTTTCGGGTTTTTTCCCATGTAAGATTACCAAGATACTCTTAATCTTACATGGGAAAAGACCCAAAGACACCTAGACCTACACACACACACATAAGCTTAATCATAATCGAAAATGACAGTGTAGGGCAGTGATGATGAACCTATGGCATGCATGCCACAGGTGGCATGCAGAGCCATTTGTTTGAGACCCAGCAAAACGGACCTGCACTGCACATGTGCACGCTTCCCAGCTGATTTTTGGCCTGTTTGAGGCTGTTTTTGCCCTCCTGGAGGCTCGAGGGGAGCCTCTGCAGCCTCAGGAGGGTGAAAAACGGGCCTTCCCGGAAGTGCCAAAACAGGCCTGTTTTCAGCCTTCAGAGGTTTCCTTCGAGCCTCCGGGAGGGCGAAAACAGGCTCAAACAGGCCGAAAATCAGCTGGGAGGCGTGCACATGCGCAGTGCAGGTAAGGGGGAGGGGTGTTCCGCGCGCATGTGCAGGGGGTGGCGGAGCGCATTGCATTGTGGGTGCCGGTGCGCACACGCTTTCGTCATACCACAACAAAAAGGTTCTCCATCACTGGTTTAGGGTCTACTTGATGACATTTTTTTAAAAAAAAGGATTGCCCTGTTATGCCACTCTGTTTCATTGCTCGATTTTTCTGTGTTCAAAATCAAAGAAAACTAGATCACCTAGAGAAGAAGAAAAAGAAGAAGAAGAAGAAAGACAAAAAGAAGAAAAAGCAGCAGAAGCGAAAAAGTAAAAGTAAACACAGGAAACATAAGAGCAGGTCCTCTTCCACATCCTCCAGCCAATCTTCAGCAAGCAGCAGTGATGGTGAGAGCAGCAGCAAAGGCAAAGACCCTCACAGAAAAATAGACTCTCAGAAAAAACGGAGAACCTGGCTTGCAGAGAGTGACAGCAGTGATTCTGATGAGGAGAGGGGGAAGAAAAAACTTTGCAAAGATCCCTCCGGCAGCCATGATAACCAGGACAAAGGGAGAGAGAAGCCTCGGCTTTTAAAGGAGGAAGATCGTTCTTGGGAGAACAACAAATGGGGCTCCGGGGAGAGCAAAAGAAACGCCACGGGCAGAAAGGAAAACCCAGAGGGGAGGAAAGAATCAGAACGACCCGGACCTGCAAGCGGGAGCCACAACAAGGGGGAGAGGAGCAGGCAAAGCTCCCATTCAAGGCAGCGGGCTTACAGTCGAAGTGAGGAACGAGACAAGAGTAAGGAAGTAAAAAGCCACACTTCAGAGGTAAGCAGAGAGCAAAGGGAGCGTAAAGAGAACCACCCGGATGATTGCAGCAAGAGGGAGCACCGAGAAAGAAGCAAGGAGAGGAGAAGATAGAGAAAGTGGGTGGCACGTGTTTTTTTTTTTTTTTTCTTTCTTTCTTTCTTTCTTTCTTTCTTTCTTTC
>BLBF01000011.1:18735579-18875459 GCA_015471245.1 Laticauda colubrina | reverse complement strand
CCTTCTTTCTTTCTTTCTTTCTTTCTTTCTTTCTTTCTTTCTTTCTTTCTTTCTTTCTTTCTTTCTTTCTTTCTTTTTTCAACAGCTCTTGGGAAGGGCTCCTGCCATGCCCTTCTAGGTCTCATAAGCTCTCAGAAAAATCTCAGCTTCACCCTTCAAACATTCCTGCATACTTATGTTGTATCTATCATATAACAAGTAAATAAACACAAACCAGGTTTTTCCGTTGAAATGATTTAATTGTGGAGGTGGAAGGGAGTGGGAAGAAAAGTTATTTGGTACATCCAGCTTTCTTTCGGCATTGAGATTAGTGTGCAGGAAAAGGACTCGGTACTGGAGTTTCAACAATAGCATGTTTCTTTCTTTAGATAATATATATAGACACGCCTTGCAAGAAACAAAAGAAGCTGTTCCAGAGACATGGAATTATTTTGTTTGCATTTAATGTGGTTTGGAATAAAATTCCTGTTAAGAAGCATAAAAACTGGATTATTTCGATCTGAACTTTTAGGTTCTTTTTTGAGGATGGTTTCCTAAGTTGAAGCAGCAGAGCAGCATTCTTCAACATAGGCAAATATGTTTTGTCCTTGTGAAAGTATATCTTCATCACAACCATCTAAATGTGTGAACTCCCATTGGCATCACAGTGTCAGTTATTTTGCAGCACTTGAGAAACATATTTTTTGTGTTAAGAATTTCTAAGTGTTGTATGCTACAGAAATATAACGTCCATTCCAGCCCAATCTTATTAAACTGCAAATCATTATTGTTAAGATTTGAAGGATTTGGCAGTCCTCATTAGTGGTACATCTAGAAATTTTGCAGTCTTGCTATAGTTTAAATCTTATTTATCAATGCTTGTTTTTCTGTACTGTTTTGCATTGCCATGCTGAGATTTTTGCATAAAAATGAAATGTGACTCATTTTGCAAAGCTGAGCTCTGATGTATGTTACATCTTTACCTTTCATCGTAAGTTTTATAATAAAACTTATACAATTAAACTCTGTGGCCTTTGAATGCAAAGTAATAAAGTGGTGACATTTTCACAGAATGAAAATACATTCTTTGGCCTTATTATCAATAAAAATAATATATAAACTAGATAGTGCTGTTTTCTCCTCTTACTTGAAAATTAAAATCCTTGACTTCCCTGACTTCCATGTTTAACTGGGGCTAGTGGTGAAATTGGACGGTTCTTATTTCTTGTATATAATGTTTCTGAATGATAAAATACATATCGAGTCTGTCCCAGTAAGGATGAAAACATCTGTTACTTCAGTTTAAAATAATAAGAGTAGAAGTTAATATCAAGAGAGGATCTTTCAACTAAACTCACAACTGTATCATCACTACTGTTTGCTACTGCATTGACTCATTTGGCAACAATAATGAAGAAGTCAGGCCAGGGCTATCAGACATCAAAAACATCTTCCAGACTGTTGCACCTTCTTTACTAGATGACCTGAAGCTCTTTGGACAAGCACCACCTGAAAAAGAATCACTTCTCAATTCCAGTCATCTATACAGCCAAGATATTGCAAAGGAATTTAGATTGGAAAATGTGTCACCCTCATCATCTACAGAGGCAAAATAGTGAAAACTGAAGAAATCAAGATGCCCTATGGAAATAACATCAAGCGTCTGGATGAAGAAGACCACTACAAATACCTGGGATTGTTCAAGCTGCCAACGTCAAGCATGCTGAAGAAGCTTGATCTTAGTCCAAATTCAGTAGAGGAAATACCATCAACGGTAATTAACATCGAAGTAATTCCAGTCATTAGATGCATAGCTGGAATAGTATATTGGACTCAAACAGAACTAAAAGCCCTGGATAGGAAGACAAGAAAAAGCATGACTGAATCATGCCCTTCATCCACAGAGCAATGTTGACAGACTACTTAAAAAGGAAAGTAGATGGATGTGGAATGTTGCATAAATACATCAGAGAGTTGAAGACGAAAAAAGGGTATTGGAAGAATATCTGAAGGACAGTGAAGAAAATGCACTGAAATTAATATATTGTGAAGGCTTGCTGACTATAGAAGAGATCAACCTGGCCTACAAGAAACACCAAATGAAAAATAGAAGAGACATGGCAAAGCATAGTATTGCATGTCTAATGCCCCCCCCCCCAAAAAAAAAAAAAAAAAAGACCTAGCAGGCAAACCAGAAAACAATAAGACTCATGGCTAAGAGCTGGAAAGTTGAAAAAAGAAAGGAGCTAACACTGGCTGCAGTAAACCAAATCTTATGAGCAAATGCATAAAAAAACAGAATTGAGAAATTAACTTCAGACAGCAAATAGTGCCTCTGCAAAGAAGCTGAAGAAACAGTGGGCTGCTTAGCTGGTACAAGAAGATTTCATTGACCGACTACAAACAGCATGTCAAAATATCAACAAATGGGCATTTGGAATATCTGCAAAATTGCCACTTGCCTTCAAGCAAGAACTGGTGGGACTACAAAATAGACAAAATGATTGAGAATGAAGAAGCTAAGGTGCTCTTAAAACTTTAGAATTCAAACAGACTGGTACCTACCACAGAACACTTCATACTTAACAATTGATAGAAAAACATTTATTATTTATTTAGCATCAGACCAAAAAAAAGTCTAGATAGCAGACATTACAACACCCGGAGACAGCAGAAGAGGAGCAAAAAAACTGGAGAAAATAAAATGCAGAAACTTTCAAATAGAATGACTGTGGCAAAAGAAAGCAAAGGTAGCTAGCACCAATAATAATAATAGGTCCCTTGGGTGCAATCCCAAAACATCTAGAGCATCACTTGAACGCCATCGACATTGACAAAAATCATCATTGGTCAATTGCAAAAGGCCGTAGTATGTGGAAGAACTTATACCTGTCACGATGCCTTTAATATTTTAAAACAACATCAGCCTATCCCAGTTCCTTGGGAAGGACTCAGTAGGGGGATAATGCCAAATCCAGTCTAAACTTCTGTTGACTGTGAACCAACTATAATAGGGGAAGCATTTCCCACAGTTACATTCATCAAGAACATTTTTGTTATTGTTTTTTGCGTGAACTGTACCATCAGTGATATTGCTTAGATGCAGTGTGTTGGTTTTAAGTTTAGGGGTGGGGGAGCAGCTCCAGCATTTGTGGTTACATGCTTCATCTCTCTTGACTGACATAGACAATATAAAGAGATGCTGCAAGATTCCAGACAGTCAGCTCTTCTGTACCTGAATACTTTTTCCCCACAATTCTGCAGTATTTTTGTTCGTTTGTTTCTAAGCTGACACAAGGGTAAGAATTTAAAGGGAAACCTCCATGGTTTATTTTTCTGGCTTGTGTATTTGAGAACATAGGAGAGAGGGGGAATCAAAATCTGTTGTTCAGCAGACCTGTTCAAGCAAAATCTGTTGTTTCAGCCCAGGAAAAATGTGTGACCCCACTTTGAAAAGACTTCTGGAACAATAGATAAGTCGTGCCAGACATCTTATTTCTTCTTCTTTGCAAAGAGCAACCTCTTTTTTTCCTCTTCCAGCCCTGCAGCATTTTTTTGGGGGGGGGGGAGGGAGTGTAGTAGGTAGAAAAGGGATTTTTGATTCAGCCTTGTCTGCACTGGCAACATGCCACCCAGCTGCTGCTGTTCCATTTCTCTCACCCAAGATAAAGTGTACTGGTCCCTCTATTCTTAGCAAGCATTTCTCTTGTGTTTTGTCCTTGGTTACTGTTAGGTCAGTTTTAGAGAGATGTGGGTGAGTGTGTGCCTATAATTTTGTGCTCCTGTTGATTGGAAAGCCTTGACTCTGCCATTCAGTGCCATTCAACACTCTCCTTCATTCACTAAACTGGGTCCTTTTCTCAAACAGAAACTAGACCAAAGATAAAGCCCAGTGTACAGGTAACTTTTGCTTTCTATGACTGAGGATCTTATGCTAAACAAGGAACTGCTGACGTTCTTGTATTTGCCCGATTATTTTCCAAGATTCCCTCCAGTACAAAGCAGCAAACATTCGAGATCCTCTTAAGTAGATTTTTTTTTTTTTTTTACAAAGTGGACACTCTGAAAGAGATATTTTAAGCACACTTTGCAAGGTCACTCTTCACATTGAGAAACTTTGGAAGATTGGAAGAGTACATCAAAAGAGATTGAAGTGTGCAAAGACTATTTTAAAGATAATAGATTGCAGCAGTAGAACAGGGTGATTTAGAGTAGTACTGTAACAGAACTTATGAAGGTCACTGAACTTACAGAGTCAACATTCTAATTTCTGATGTTTATTTGCAATACTAATATTGTAATTGCAAGTATTTTATTTTATTTTTAAATCAGCTCTGGACAATTGTGGAAAAAAGAAAAAGAAAATGGACACAAAAGTGGTAAATTGCATCGAGCTATGTTAAACTTGACAATATCAAATTAAACCCTGTAGGAGGTGCTGTTGGTTTACAAATGTGCACAAGCATCTCGATTAGAATTTGTTTAAAAGGTATAAGCTGTATACCTATAAAAGGTATAGCCCTCTCCTTTCTAGCCACAAGATGAAAGTGGTGCATGGTACATTTTTTAGCAGCTCTCTACCCACAGAGTGCTCGTGGGAAAACAGAACAACCTGAAGTAATGATTTTCTGTGCCTAAGTTTAAAAAAAAAAGAGAGTCCATGATAGCATCTCCTAAATATACACATCTGAGACAAAAGGATGTTCCACAAACTTATCTTTTTTTTTTTGAAGAAAATAATTGCTAGATGGTTCTTGCCTCATCTAAGGCTTGGGATTATGTGCTGAGACGCAGACATGTTCACTCCCACCCCCAAGATATTGTTTTCCTAGACATGTTTTATCTTCTTTATTTTATGCATGATTGTCTTCATTGGCCCAGTTTTCTTAATTACGAGAAACATTGCACTCTGTACATACAGGTTAGTTTCACAACATTGAAGTCTTCTAAAGCAACATCCTCCGTCCCCAACTTGAGGGTTAGTTGAAGGTGTTTGGGGATGCTGGTATGTCTCTAACCTGGAGGTACTCAGAACAGAAATTCTACTGCACATCTAAAAAGGCACAAGGTTGGGAAATTTCCCCATGATAGATTTATCAAATCTTCTGACTCAACATACTACATGTGCTTCTAGAAAACATATTGGGCTTCTAGTTAAACTAGAGCCTTGTGCAACTAGATAGATCAATGCCTTTTGGTTATTCTGGAAAAAGGACCTGGAGACAGTGTATATACCTTATTAAGAACAAGAAATGAGGTAACTTGAATGTATATTCGTGGGGGGGGGAAGGGGAAGGGGCAAAGGGAATTTAAAGTTTTAGTCCACACTTCAAAACATCTGGACCCTTGGAATCCTGCATATCACTTTGACCAGCTTCTTTCCATTTATGTATTTATGAAACTTACATGCTGCCCATTTTGTCATGGGCAGCCCCAGGCAGTTTACAAGCCATGGCTGCTGGAAATTGCATTTTAGGGGTCAGGGTTGTTTGTCTTCCTGTTTATGTTAGGAACTTCAAGAAGCGGTTGCAGGGCAAATCGGGGAGCTCTCATTTAGACACCTGCTTTTTTTTTTTTTTTTTTTTAACCTTCATTAACATTCAAATTAATTACCGCTCTCTCGGAGGGTAACACCTCTCCTTTATCGTGATCACTTGTGCTTCAGCCCCAAATCCCTGTTCTCACGATTATGGAAAGGCAGGGAAAGTTATTCCTGGCTCTTCTGTGCTCTGGGTGATGTTTGCTGAAGGATGAGCGACGCTGGAAAAAGCAGCGAGGATTGTCCCCCGTCCCCCGTCCCCCTTGTGCATCTTTCCAAACCGGATTCCAAAGTCAGCCAAATCCGAGCCGCAAGAACACCTCTTTGTCGGCAGGTCCTTCGAGAGGAGGCTGCCTTTTTGCGGACGACATGTTCCCCGATTTTGGAGCGGTGCTTGAAGGCAGAAAGGGCGCCTCCCGCTTAATTCTCCCGAGAGCCTGGCAAAGGAGGGAGGGATTCCGCCCACAGCGCCAGAATTTAGACGGTAAAGGAGAATAAATTATTACTAATTGAAAGGTGAATAAACAGGTGACTTTTCAGCTCAGATTCCCTCTTGGATCGTTGCAATAAATATCCCCGAAGGAAACTCTCTATTTATGTTGTCATTGATTAATGCTCGCTACCTCATTTGATTTCGATTTAGAACGATTTGATTCTAATTTAATTAGCATGTAATTTGGATGTACATAATTACTGTAATTATGACATTCAGGTAAGGCAGCTTTAGGCTGAAAGGCTTTTTTTTTTTTTTTTTTAATATATTTCGTCCCCACACACCACCCCCCCCCCCCCCTCCCCCTTCTCCCGCAGCAAATTTTGTCGTAGGGAACCAACGGACAAGGACTTTGCGCCCTGCTCTCCAAGTATGTAATTAACACATCTCGGAAACAGGCAGCTCCGGGATGATGGACTTTAAAACCGCGGCGAGCCGAGCCCGAATTCGCTCGGGCTGCGCCGGAGGAGGCGGGGTGGCTCTGTTAGGTGGGAACCCCGCTCCGGGGTCTTTTTCAACAGATGACCGCCCAGCGAAGCGAAGCGAAGCTTCCCGCCGACCTTCCCCTCGCCTGGCTTGGCTGCGGGAAGCCGAGCGCGCGTGTGCGTGCCAAAGCTGTGCGGGTAATGGGGGCTGGGGGTTGGAGGAGAGGGGCGCCACACCTGAGGTCCGCTCCCATCTCCCTTCAGTTGGGAGAAGTTGAGAAAGTGAGTTTTTGCTCCGGGAGGGCTGGAGGGAGTTTCAAAAAGAGGGAAGCGCGCGGCGTGCTCTCCGGAGGCGGAGAAGAGGAGATTCGCCAGGAGGGGAAATCGGGGTTTTCATAACCGGCCCGAGTATAGTCTTTCTTACAGATGACCCAATCTCCTGTCAAGCGATTGGCCGGGCTCTTCCCCTCCCTCTCCCCCCCCCCCCCCCCCCCCCCCCCACACACACCCGAACTCCCTTCCCCCTCTCCATCCCATCTTCTCTTCCGGCTTCCCCACGACTTTCTGCTCGGGCACCCACCACCACACGTGCTCCTGAGGAATCAAACGCCGCCCGTTTATCTTTAAAAAAGCTGACACGGAGACTTTCTCCGGCTCCGATTCCAAACTCTTCGGGCTGTTCAAGGATCCAGTGGAAACCGGAGGCGCGCTTCCTCGATAGAAAGTCCTGAAATGTGCAGGGGTTTTTTTGTGTGTGTGTGTGCGTGTGTGTTTTGAGCAAGGAAAAGAAACGCGGTTTGGAGTACAAAATCCCCTCTTAAATTACCTTAATTTCTCTTTTCCCTCCCCCCTCTCCTCTTTAATTTGAACTGGCCCAACTTGTCTTGCTTTTTGGGGAAGAGAGGCATGCACCCTACCTGTTTGAACTCCTGCGGTAGTGTCGTACACGCGGCACGTCAGAAGATCCACCACTTGCTTTGGAAAACACTGGTTTCGCTGGAGTACGTCTCCGGATCAAACATCGCGTTACATAGCTGCCCGATTCAGGGAGGTAAAGGGATTGTAATCATATCTTAACATAAATATATTTTAAAAATCAGCTGGCAGGGCAGGGATGGAGAGAATAAAGGATGAAAAAGCCCTCTAAGGTTGAGTGGTTCCTAACGAATTCTATAAACAAATTGTCTGGAAAAAGAATATCTTCGCTGCTTCACTTCAGATTTCAAGGCGCTGATCTGAACTTGTCGAAACAAAAAGGATTTATATTTTAATAATTCTTATCGGAATAAGGAAGCGGGGCGAAATTTGCTCTAGATGGCGCCAAAGAGTCGGGAATTACAACCCCCCCCCCCCCCCCCAACTTCCTCCCCAATGACTTAGAAGTGACTGTCAAACATAAAAGCAAATCAGAGTTTGCGGGGGAGAAGAGATTTAATATGTTAAGAATGTTATTCCTTAAGAAAATTTGTAGCTAAATTATTCTCACTTAAAATAAACACTTAGTCTACCAATTACTCAAATAGGCCGGATTTTCCGTTGCGTTCTCTTCATCTGCGTTTATGGAACATAGCGAAGTAGTTGGGGGTAAATACTGAGAGCGGCTGCAAATAAAATAGAAGCCTCCACGTGTTGATTTCTTTCTTTCTTTCTTTCTTGTTTTTAAAGGAGGGAAATTTGCTCAGTTGCCTCGCTTATCCAAGCTGTCCTATTTACAACTTCCTAAGGCGGGAACGGGACGGGGGTTGGGGGGGGGGAAACACCCCAAAACTAGAGAAATGGCGGTTTAAAGAAGGGGGCAGAGTCCCCCCCGCTTTCCGTTCCTTTTGTCGCTCGTGAGATACTGTGGGAGCCTCCCTTCGCCGCCTCTTGATGTGTCTCTTTAACTTCTCCTCACCGGAAGGAAGAATACCCAATATCCATAAAATGGCCAGAAATCGTTTTGCGTTGCCATCTCTATGTGAGACGCAATGCGTTATTGTCTGGCTGAAAAAGAGAGGCGGGCCAAGGGTCGACAAAGCCTCTCTCTCCCCTTCACCCTAAATGGTGTGCCTGCAGTTTCCCGCGCATTTTCTGAGGGTGGGTTGGGTGGGTGCCCCGCTCAGACAAGCGCTCCTTGTCCAAGATCCCCTCCAGGCGTCCCCGTTTCTCCTTCATGATGCCCGGGGATCGCCGGGTGATTGTTTTGGCGTTTTCTCTTTGCCCTCCGTGGCTCGGCCGGCCCCGAAGTCGAGGCACGAAGCGTTCAGATTTCCCTCTCTTCCTTTCTGAGGAGTCTGTCGATGATGGACGTTTTCTGACCCCCGGGGCAGTGGCAAGAGGTCCTTGAGCTGAGAAACTGTAACCCTGGCAGAAACTGGACCTCAACGAAAGGGCCTTTGATCTGGTTTGTTAGGGACTGGGAAACAAAGCTGACTCCTGCCCAAGGCCCAGTGAGAAGGAACGCATTCCTCAGAAAGCCCACAACGACCGCCCCGACCGAGGGAGGTGGGTGGGCGGGCAGAGAGGAATCGCATCCTGTCGCTGGCCCAGCTCTTCTCCCTTCGACCCTGCCGGAGCACGTCCTCTCCCCACGCCCGATGCCACCGCCTCCTTGCCCCCTCAGATCCGGAGCAAAAAGGCTCCAAAGCAAACAATACGCTGTGGCGAAGGGAAGCGGGCAGGGGTTCGGCAAAGAAATGGACGTTCCCCAAATGTCACGCCCTTAGGTCGGAAGTTTACGTTTACGACCGAATCGCGAACCAGCGGATCAAACGGGCCAGCCGGGGAGGAGAGGAAGATTGCTCGCGACTCTCGCCTTCAACCAGATTAAAGAGGAAATAATGAGAGAAGAAAGAGAAAGAGGCAGACAGAATAGCCGCCAATGCATAAATCGAAACTCTCTTTCGATTCCCCCCAAATAACCCTTCCTAAGCTCGGGTTACTCTGTTTTTACCCAGCTTTGGGAAATATTTAAGTCCTCTTCCTATTGTGTTTTTACCACAGTAATGACGGAAAACTCAGTGCGAGTTCTGTCCGGGAGATGTAACAGATGTTTTTTATTCAGAGCCTCCTGGCAGCCTGGTTCTTCTTCCTGATTGCCAATCCGTTTGCAGAAGAAAGAAATATTTTTATATCTGCCCACACGTACACAGAAGTACCCGCTCTTTCCGTGTGTGTGTGTGTGTGTGTGTGTGTGTGTGTAAATTTCCATAACCAAATGGACAGAAAAGCCGACAGTATACACTTCAGCCTTTCATCCTGAAATGTTCAATTTAAATTTTCTTTCAATTTTTTCCCTTCCACTCGTTTCTCTCCCTCTTTAAAGTAGCGCAATTAAGGGGGAGACGCTTAGAACGATTTTCCTCTTTTAGAAATACACTGTGGCTTTTAAGTTGGTGGTCAGAAGACAAAGGGAGTGAAAATAATTTTCATTTCAATAATTGCCTTCTGGTCAATTTAACTGTGCCTTATTTTGAAAGAGGCTGTCTAAATGAGATTCCTGTCCCAAATGTGTTCCCAGGCCTGATCCCAGGCTTTAATTATTCCTGAGGTCCCCCACCCACCCTTTCCTTCAGAATAAGACGCTGCACTGCGTAATCACAAAGAAGTCAGAGAGCATCCTCGAACCTTTTCAAGGCAGAGCCACTGATATTCAAATAACATGCAAGGGGCATTTGACTGCAGGGGGACACAAGCATTTCCAAACCACGATTTGCATAGATCAACTATCTTTTGAAAAGAAAAAGAGCAGTTGTCCTCCATAACATTAAAAAAAAAACAGAAAAAAGGCCCAGTTATCAAATCAAGTGCTGAATTTGGAAGGCTTTTAAAACGATTACGTTTTATCTCGCCTTGCCCTTTACCGTTTGACATGCAAATTTGGCGCAGTTCATTTCAACAATTAAAAGGATCTTCCAGGGAAGCTTTGTCACTGAGAACATTCTGAAGGGTTTTCCCCGTGGACCAGCTGAGATAAAGTTGGCCAGAACAAATGATGTCTAGGAGATTAATTAGATATTTGATAAGACATGAATCTCTAATAAGGGAATACAAGGCACAGGGGGCTGCTATGTGCTCCAAGTCAAAATTAATAACATTTAACAAGATTTTCATTTAGGCATGAAATGTCTCTTGCGATTTATTCCCCGTGGGATTGCCTTCTGTAACCTGAGCCACCTCGCCACAGATTTCGCATGCTCGTTTTCATAAAATGTTTGCTCAGCCCACGTTTATCATTTCAAAATCTTTTCTCTCAGCTCTCAGTCTTATGGAAATAGGCTTTTGGTATCCAGGATGAGTTTTAGAGGTTTTCTCATTGCTAGGGGGCCCAATCGCTTTAAGCAAGTTGTGCTCCATATATGGCTCAGATCAGTGGAGACTTGAGAACTGACTTAATCAGCCCCATTTTTTTTCTATAAGGGGGTGGAAAATTGACTTAATTAAAATTCAGGCACTCATCATTTGGGAGAGTTCTTAATTGAAGTTTGATCTTTAGTATGAACGGCGCAGAGTATTTTAATTCACCTTTAATATATTTAATCACAATCATAAGAATGTTTATTCAGAATAGGTTGTACTGATTGGAATGGGATTTTCTGTTTAACATTACAACTATTGCTTTAATCCCGTCAGCGCAATGTCTATGACGAAGAGGGTCAGGTTTCCATAAAAGTAAATAAACGGCGGAGGGATTGACTAGGGGGGAAATGAAACCCCAGAGCGCATTGTTCAGGATCCTTTAATAATACCAAAATGAAAATATGTCAAGATTTTTTTTTCCAATACAGATAAAACGCATTAAATCTCTTTAAACAACCTTAAATTACTGGTGCGAGTGAAATGTTAACTCAACATTTTAAATATATTTTACATATATACTGACCTCCACAAAGTGCATCAGAAATAATAATTAGAAAAGAATTCCTCTGAATTTCAGGAATTCACCCCTCCCCCCCCAAATCAGAATTGACATTTACAAGGGGGAGGGGGCAAAAGAGAACACAATTAGGGGGAGGGAGTGTTTTGGGATCCTACTTATACATAGCTTTGATGAATCGCAAGAGATAAACCATCTCCGGTATTTTCCAGTTTGGTTTCTCACCTTGAGCCTTTGTATAGGTGTCTGGGTGTGTGTAGGGCGCACAGGCGCGCCACGGATTTTTCAGATTTAAATATAAAAAGCATCATTGTAGACTGTTTCCACCAAATAAGACTTGCCGTTTGTCTGCAGTCAATTTAGATTTTTTTATAACTATGCTATAATCACTCCAAAAGAAAAGCACCTTAGTCCCGGGTAGCGAGTTCCGTTTGTGTGCGGCTGTTCGTTTTGTTTCTGGCGAGTCTTATTTGGAGGTGGGGCGGGACCCAGAAAGGTGAATGCGCGTGACAAGGAGGGGTTGGGATACAGGAAAAAAATAATAATAATAAATCTCCGGCCACTTGTATTGCTCTTCGCCAGGAAGATTAAGCTCGTTGTTTTATTGTTTGGGGCATGGTTGTATTTTCTCTGCCTGGAGGGCCGGGTTCAAGGTCTCTCCAACAGTCCGGAAGTCTTGACAGGTCGGCCTCCGCGTCACCTTTGCACCCATCTCGCCCCGTTTGCTTTTTTTTCATGAAAAACAAAAAACTCCCGGAACAGCCGAACCCGAGTGGCGCCGCCGCCGCCTTTGGCTTCTCCCCCCCCCTCCCCCGCGCGTCTCCTTTCTCTCGCCCTCTGGTTGGCGGGCTCCCGTCCCGCCAAAACTTCTCCCGCCGCCCGCTCTTTTTAAGAGTCATTGGGCCCCGTTGTGGAGTCCTTGCCTCGCGCCTCGTGCAGAATAAGGTCCGGCGATTCGGATCTGGGCGTCTCCAAGTTGCTGGCGTCCGTGTCGCTGTCGCTGCCCTTTTTGCCCCCGCCTCCCCCGTTGTGCGTTTTAATATGTTTGCTCAGGTGGTCGCTGCGCATGAAGCGCTTGTTGCAGACCGGGCAGGCGAAGCGCTTCTCGCCGGTGTGAGTCCGCAGGTGCCGCTGGAGCTCGTCGGAGCGCGTGAAGCGCTTGCCGCAGAAGAGCCAGTTGCAGACGAAGGGCCGCTCGCCCGTGTGCCAGCGCAGGTGCGCCTTGAGGTGCGACGTCTTGCCGTAGACCTTCCCGCAGCCGGGGATGTGGCAACTGTGCAGCCCTTTGCGCCTCAAACTCGCGCCCGCCGGGCCCAAACGCTCGGCTTCCTGGCAGTTGGGGCAATCGCAAGTGGCCCGGCCCGAATAACGCCGGGCGGAGCGCGCTGAGCTTCCTCCAGCTGCCGCCGCGGCCGCAGCTCCCGAGATCATGGCACTGGCCGCGGCCACGGCGGCGCTGGAGTCCGTGTAGGAAGGGAGCACGGGCTTGAATCCCTCCTGGGTTAGCAGGTGCTGGCTGGTGGACAGCAGGTGCGAGGCAGCCGTGGAGCCCAGGCCGGTGGAGCTGAAGGCCGAGTGGGTGAGGGAGCTGAAGTCGGCCGGGTTATAGGTGCCCAGCTGAGAGTGGAGGGAGGCCTGGGGGGCTCCCGAGTGCAGCGAGCTCTGCAAGCCTCCGGCTGGGTTCTGCACCTCCAGCCACGAACTCGGGTTGGTATGCACGTCCCACCACGACGCCGCCGCCCCGTTCGCCACTTCGCCGGCCGCCAGCGTGGAATGGAAGCCGGACTTGTACCACGATTCGTAGGGGTGAGCCATGCCCACCCGCGGATACAGACTATCTGCCGCCGAGCTGTGCACTTTGGAGATGAAGGCCGACTGTCCGCCGGGCTCTTGGGGGGACACGCCCGTCGCCGCCGAGTTGGAAAAAAGGCCGCTGTAATCGCTGCTGAAGGCCGAAGAAGTGGGCGAGGTGGAAGCCAGGCAGAAGGCGCTGTTGGCTGTGCCGCTGCCGCTGGCCAGCCCGCTGGAACCCCGGCTGGTAGCCACAGTGAAGCCGGACAGGCTGGAGCCCAGGTTGCAGCTGGAAGTGGAGCGTTTCCAAGGGTGGAAGCTGCCCTTGGCGAAGGCGCTGGACTCGGGCAAGGTAGTGAGCGGGCTGGTGTTCCCGATCTTGTTGCAGGTGGCGGCCAGCATGGCCAAGGGCGTGGTTCCAAAGCGTGGCTCTTCCTGTGGGGGAGATACAAAACGAGCCCGTCAATCTCGCCCTCTAGCCCTAAGAGCGCATCGGACACGGCCCAGCTTCCTTCACCCGCCGCGACGCCGCTCGCAGGAGGAGGCACCGGATGCACCGTTATCAGGGGGCGTCTTTGCCTCCCCCCCCCAAAAAAAAGAAAGTTGGGCGCAATGGATTCTCTTTTAAAAAGCACACAAAGGGAAAACTCCAGGTTCGGTCTTGTCCCGCCTAGCTCGATCCAGACAGTCACTTGCTCCCCGGGATGGTGCGGAGCGGAGGAGAAGGAATTTAAGAAGGAAACTCCAGAACACCCTAGGGCAGACGGAAGTGAAATGAAGAAAGACACAAGCAAACCGCATCACTGAATTTTTCTTAAGGCTGAGGTTTGTCCATTCCCCCCCCCCCCTTAATAATGGCTGGCCAAACCGATCTTAAAATCAAAATCAAATATACCTTGAAGCGGGCGACTTCTGCTCTCTCTCGAAAGACGTTAAGAGAGGGGGCCATCTTGCTTTAAAAATTAAAAATAAAAAAAGGAAGAGCGACAGACCCGCACACGAAGTCACAGGAGTTCCCTACCAGGCCACCAGTTCATCCGAGGCTGCGAAAAATTGTGCTACGGGGTCAGTTTAAGATAATACAAATTAGGGGAGGGGAGGGAGGGAGCGAGCAGTGAGTGCCGGGACAAGTCAAAGCAGCGAATAAAGAGGGTCGTAAGCTAAAACGGGAATTCAAAGAAGCCCTCAAGGAGATGGTTGATTGGTTGGTTGGTTGGTTGGCTGGCTTTCTTTTTTATCGTACCATTTTATTTAACCTCGTCTCCTGATTGCAACCACGAACGGATTCCCGCTGGATCAACACTGCGGGTCAAAAATGAGGGAGAGGGTGGAGACGACAAACGGGAAAACCCGACCTCGGTGAGTGTAAGAAGCGCCCCCTGACTTACCCCGAGGATAGACGTAGCCATAGCCAAGTCGCTTGGCTGGGTGAGCGGGTCGGAAGGAGGGCACTGCCTTGAAGGGAGGCTGGCGAGTGTGCGCGACGTCCTCCCAGCTCCCCGCTGTACTCCGGTGCGCTAAGTACACTCCGGTCTCTGGACGGCTAAACTCAGCCTAAGTGCAGAGAGCGGCTGCTTTGAAGTACCGCTGGCTGGGACTCTCACCCAATGAGGGAGGAGAAAGGACAAGCAGGAGTTGCCCCGCAGCCAATCAGAAACTTGAGATGCAAGAACCAGGGCTCCGGGCGCGTGCCAGTCAAAGCCGTGACGGGAGCGGGTGTGTGTGTGTGGGGGGGGGGGGGGTTGGGTTACTAATGTTCTTTAGTCTTTTAAAAGCATTATACCGCAATGAACTCTTTTTTAAAAAATAAATAAATACATAAATAAATCATGCCTCGGTTGAAATACCGCTAAGGTCATAACAGGAGCAAACAATAGGGATGCTACTTCTGCTTTCGGTGTTGATTTCTAGGGTGGGAGCACAAAGGGCAGGGTATATAATGGCAAACCGCATAATGGTTGTAGTTCAGATTATTCCTCTCCCCGCTTTCGTTTCTCCCTCCTTATGTCCCGAATATTGCACAGCTCATTAATTCTCCATTCATTAAAGTAAAATAAAAGAATAACCGTTCACCCTATTATAAGGTCTTTTCCCTTCGCCTTGGTCTAGCCGCCTGTAAGGCGTGTGGGGCAGAACATAAAGTAATGGAACTGTTACACACAACTTTATCTCAACTCTTGGCAGCATGTTGGCGGTGCTTGTGCAATGTATTTGCTCTCTTCGATTGGAAAACTGAAGCAAGACAGAAATTGTGATGGCCTTGACATGGAAGGACGTGGGACCAAACTGCCCGCATCTATGCCACCGGTGTCTGTAAGATTCCTCTCCCTGCGGAAGAGCAGATATGTAAATTATGAAAAGACAGAGCCAATGTCAAATTTGCTGGCTGCATTACATTTTCCACTGGATACCACTAACCGGGTGGAGAAACCATCCAGGCTAACCAGCCCCGGTAGGCTAACCAGTCCTCAAAGCATTCAACAAAATATGTCTCATCGTTTTCTTACAAGTGAGAAGCCGAATTAACATCATACCAGCTCTCTGAATTTTGCCCTCTAACGAGGGCGAGTGGCAGGAAATTGCGACCAACTCACCAGTTTGATGCCTGACTGAAAGATTAACCATAAAACAAAACGAATGAGCTCTCACCTGCAATGCTGTGACTGTTCGCTTTTTTTGTTTATTGAACTGCCCAATCTTCCCTGCTGTTAGGAGGGACGGAGATAGGGAAGGTAGGGAGGTAAAGTGCCTTTATTTTCCCCCCTGTTAATTCTTCTCTAGTGCCACATCTGTTGCGTCCAAACCTCATCAGTTCGCAGATGGAAAATACATGTGATTCAAAGGCAAGCAGAAAGAATCAAAATTTATCTCCACCCCACCCTACCACTTGAAAATCTGTGTTTAAAAAAGACGGGGTTGGGCAAAGGGGGTGGGCGACCTGCGTGGAGATATTCAAAGAAGAAACTAATTTTGTCACCCGCAGTAAACTCAAAAGCGCAGCGGCAATGTGGCCGTTGCAACCTCTTTTGTAACGTTTTAGCCCTAGCTTGCTCCTTTTTGTTGATGGCTGGAGAAGTAGACAAACAAAAGGCTGAAATGTGAACAGAGGGGAGGGGAATCCGTGCCCCTCTGGCTGTCCCCAGACCTGTGCGCCATCATTTCTACACTTAGCAATGACAGTGGGGCACGTGGGGGGAGGAGGAGGAGGCGGAAGAGGAGGAGGAAGAGGGCTGAGCAGCGAAAAGCAAAACATAATTTAAAGAAAATTGAGCAGTGAAATCTCTCCCAAGGCTGACGTGTGTGTATGTGAGTGTGTGTGTGTGTTGTAGGGTAGCCACTGATACTCAACAACGCATTGAAGGGGTGTGAAGAGATGGGAGTCCCATGGGACCTCGGTCCAGAAGCTTTCACCCAACAAGTGATCATCTCCCTCCTCCCGCTTTTCTAGTGAAGAGAATCCAGTGCGAGAATTCGCCCCTGCATTTGCTAAAAGAATAGAGCGCGAATGGCATTAAGGCATCTTTTCCAACTGAGGGCAGCTGGACAGGAGGAAAGGAAGGGGAGATATTTGCTCGGTCCAGTTACACATCTTTTAGTCACTGACTTTAAACGAAGCTTTGGGGCCACCACCTGTTTGCCTCAACAAAAGTGAGCTTCATTACATTTTCCTCCGTCTTGTTTTCAAATGCGACGGGTGGCTCCGCAAATTAGTGACCGAGCAATTCTTCTCTTTAAGTAAAAGTGAGTGAAATGAACTAGAACAGCATCGCCTGTCTGAAAAGAAGGGAAGCCATCCAGCGTTGGATCAACAAGAAAAAGCCTCTTCCCAAATATTTTTTTGTGCGTGGGAGGAGGTTTCAAGTGTTTTCTGACAGATTTCTTCATACTCAAAAAAAATCTAGTTTTTAAACAAAGATCAGCGTGTTATGCTGAAGTGTTGAGCTGACTGTTAAAACATTGGCGAAGGGGGGGGACAATGTTTGACAATGTAACAAAGGGCCTGGTTTGGAGTGAATCATCACCCTTTTAAAAGTTAAAGCAATTTTCAGGAGAATGGCTTTCAAGCAGCCGCTTTACATTATTCAAAACGGCCAAATAATGCTCTATTATAGCGCCTGAATGCTGCCAGTCAGCCCATAAGTGCAATTTGTGCAGAGGCTCGGTGCCTTATCTCTACTTCTTTATAAAGAGGTGAATATAAAACAATTTCTTCCAAACCCAGACAGAGAGCATGAAAATTGCTTCCCTTTCTGCAATCAGGGCAATTTAACTGGAGTGCAATTAGCACTATTAAATGTCGATTCTGCATAAACAAATCTGACTAAGAAGCGAAAGTGGGGTGAGAACCTCATATAAACTGAACTGATTTTTTAAAAATTATGTATCCGGGTCCTTTACAATTGATCCCTGACGGGATTTTTTTTTTTTTTTTGTGTCTCGGAATATATTTACATCGTAAATAACACGGCTAAATCAACATGCAACTCTTTCCCCCCCCCCCCTTCCCACCAATCTCAATATGAATACTAATAAAGAAGAATGGACCAATTAAAGACATCGGCCCTGCTCCCTTTCAGCAAATTTGGTTTTTCCAGATTTCCCCCTTTCCCTGCGCCTTCCGATCTGCAGCGACTCTGAAAGTTGCAATCTTCCAGAGGTAGAAATGTGAAAACAATTAGTTCATTAGAGACGATTGAGCTAGGGGAGGAGGGAAACAAGGCGGGAGCCGTCAGATGAAAGGGCTCTTTTCGCACAAACGGGGGGCGGGGGTACTAGCTATTGCAAATCAATCGATTGAAGAGCAGTTGTTAACATGCCCGACAACCGGAGGATGAAAGAGTTCCTACAGAGATGGGGGTGGGCGAAGGCGCGTCCGTGCCAACCTTTCTTGAAAGGAGCAAGCGCACCTTCAACCAAACAGATGGTGGAGCGGGTGTGTGTGTGTATGTGTGTGTGTGTGTGCGCGCGTGAAGGGAGGAAAGCTCCCGATCATTTGCACCATAATTGTGCCCCCCCTTTCTCCTTCAGCAGCAAACTCTCTCCCCCAACCCCCAGTCTCGGCGTTTAAAACTGTCCAGGGATGCCAGGAGGAGACAATCCCTCCTGGACGATCTCAGGAAGCCTAGTTGAAGGAGAGGCGAGATAATAAAAAGGAGTGAATGGGAGGGGGGGGGGGGTTAGAGAGGTGGCCTGAGGTTAAGGGAAGCCCCGAGGAAATATTTTCTTTCTTTCTGGGTGGAAAGGAGGAGGAAGAAGAGACGGTTTGCGTTTAGAAGGAAATGTCTTCTGGTTAAGAAAAAGGCGGCGGGGTGGACCAGGAGAGAGACAAAAGAGAAGGGGTAGTCCCAAGAGTCAAACTCTGGAAATTAAAGTGTAAGGGGGGGGGGGCTTGATGGGACGCTCCAGACTTCGCTGCGCCCACATATTCCTGTCCTTACCCGCTTTGGGGGATCCCAGCCCGCTTCCACTGCCACCTTCAGCCGGCAGATCGTTCCCCTCCGCCGGGCTGGGACGGGCAGTGTATATAGTTGCCTGGAGAGACCGAGTTGTGGGATGGCGCTTGGGCCCAGCGGCGGGCTAGTTTCGAAACGCCTGGGCTTCCCAGAGCCCCCTTTTCACGAATGGCTCACTCTCGCCTGGGTTGGAAGTGGGCCTTGCTGCTGCTGCTGCTGCCGCCGCCGCCTCCTCCTCCTCCTCCTCCTGCGCCCCTCTCCTTCGTCTGCTGAAAACACGTGAACAATTAACAAGGGAAGGCTCTGTTGTGTCAAACGAAGGTGACTGGATGATGATTTTAATTACTACAATTACGAGAGATTATTCAACAAAACGTCTTTAAGAAGCTTGTTTACTGCGCGGGGAGAAAGACCTCGTCGCTGTCGTTTAACAGAGTTTCCGGAAACTCCAATAGGCCACAAGTCGGAGGCGCTTTCCTTTGCCCGGCCTTGAAAGCGGGAAGGGCAGGCCGGCGCACCTTTAACTTTGCCCAGGCGGCCTCCACTCCCCGAGGGCATAATCCCTCTTGCCTTCGGCTGGGCTGAAGGTCCCGCTTGTCCACCCCCAACCCTCCGTCCCCCCGCAGGCAGCCGCTGTTGGCGCCTATTTACTCTGCCGTTGGGAAAGGCGGTTTCCTGCCAGGCCGGCCGCAAGCCTGTCGAGATTGCCTCCTCACAAACAACTTGCGGCCTTCCCTACAACTCCCAGCAGCCTCTACATCCGGGCCCTGAGGAGGAAGGCGGGGAAATTAGGTCAGCAATACCAGGAGGCCTTCAAGTCGCCCCCCTTTTGCGAACAAGGCCTGGTAGTTTGTAGTTTCTTCCCCAACATGGCTCCTTTTCCATGTAGGAATGAGTCTTTTTGGTCTCTGGCCAGCATAGCTGAAGTCCCACACCATTGGTCATCCTGGCCGCAGACAATGGAATTTCAGGACATTTGGAGGGCACCAAATTGAGGAAGATTATGCCCAAGATTGGAATAGGAGGAGGATTTTCCATTTTCATCTTTTTATGATACCTGCTGAAAGCTGTTGCTCACTGTCACTTGCTCTCAACTTGGCCCACCTCACGGGCTAAGAGCCTCCCACTTGAGAAGTGGATGGATTCAGCTTTTTCTGCTTGGGTTTCCTGGTGGGCTTTTCCCAAAAGGAACATATAATTACAAGCATTTCCTACAATGGTTTGGGAGGGGTGAAGGAAGGAAAAAAACACACATCTATCTTCTCTTGAAGAAAAGAATTGAAATTTTCTTCCCACCAGAAAAAGGAGGAGGAAGGGGAAAAAACTCAAAATGACCTTTCCTAAGAAAGCCTGATTTTAACAAACAGCTGGGCTTGAGGGTTGAGCTCGATGGGGCCTTTGAGTTTCAGTCGAACAGGGAACCTGAAAGGTTGGGGAAGGAGGCTCCATGGAAGCAGCTGCCTGATCCACTGAGGCCTCTGGCTGTTCCTCTGCTGAGAAAAGGAGTGTCTTGGTGCGGCCATGCAGCTGAGATCAGATAGTATGAGGGTGGGTAGAGTATCTGGCTTGGCACTAAATAATCAGGAGGGATCCTTGGTACTGAGCTTGGCTGTTTTCTTGCAGACATTTTATTACCCAAACTAGGTAACATCATCATGCTGTTGTCCAGTTTGGGTAATGAAATGTGTGCAACAAAACAACCCAAGTCCAGAGAACACCAAGGATCCCTCCTGATTATTCAGTGCCAAGCCAGATACTCTACCCACTATGTTATACTATCTGATCTCACTGTATAGGGGACCCCTCATTTCATTTCAGTCGTAAACTACACATTATTCTCTATCGGTACTGAATAATCAATCTTAAGGGTTTTTTTCTCTCTCTCTCTCTCCCTCTAACCCTTTAATATGGGAGAAAGGGTAGGCAGAATTTCAACGGGGAAGGTCAAGCCTTGCTTCTAAAGATCCGGGGAGCTTGGGCGGGCTTGGCTTCGGCTGTTGCCTTACGTCGTCTTCCCTTGGCATCATCACTCAGGCCTGCTGTGTGGCCCAGGGGTATCGTCTGGGCTCCGCGTGGCGACCTTTCCTTTCCCTTTTGTGTAGCTGTGTCGTTTGGACGCTTCAGGTGAACGTCTTCCCTCCGGCTCCGCAGCCCTTCTCCTCTGCAGCAGTTTCCTCCTCGCGGTAATTAGGCGTCTATTACGAGCCATTAGACGGATCAATGTACCTGAAACAACGTGAATGATTTATACCGCCGAGAGCCTCACCCCAAAGCCCCGCACCGCCAACCTTTCCCTCGCGCTCTTTGTCATGTTTCAGCAAAGCAACCGAGCACGGGAGGGGCCCATCCATCAAGCTTTCGGCTGCGGGAGAAAGCTGCTCGGAAAACTTGCCGAGAAGGATCCGGCACGGGCTGGCGGGAGGGCGGCGGGTGTGTACAGAAGAGCTTTCATTCGACCCTATGCCCCATCCCGCCTGTGCCTTTTGTCTTGGTTGTTGTTTTCTGCCTTAAAAAGGGGCGTCAGGCGGGGAGAGGAAGGGCTCGGGCACCTGGTTTTCCAAAGAAGCCGATACACAGAAGATTAGCATGGCCCCTGAACATATATGTGTGTGTGTGTGTGTGTGAGTACCTGGTGGCTATTGGATCTCTACCCTACCCTCCAGAAATGGAAACCTCCCGGCCCTTCATGGGTTCATCAACACCACTTTCAACACTCTCCTGGCCAACAATTCCTGGATTTCTTACCCCTTGCTACCTCATTTGGGAGAAAATTTCACTGAATTCAATAGGATTTTTGTTTATTTAAGAGTGATATTATGAGTCTAACTTTATTTGAAGTGGCGGTCAAGAAACAAAATGCATTGGACTGAGGCAAAAATGTGGTCTGCTGTGTAGCCTTAGTTACTGAAGCTGTTACAGTCATAATACTTTCCAACCTTTTCCCTTTATTCAGTAGGGCTTTTTTTTGTACTAACTTTCTTTATTTGAAGTGGTTGTCAAATTAAAAAAGTGCATCAGACTGAGACGAAAAGATAGCCTGCTACATTCCCTAAGTCACTGAAGCTATTAGAGCAGAACTTCCCAAATCTTTTTTTCTTCATTACCCTAAAGTGTTTTTAAAGTCTTACCAAACTTTGAGGATCCGTGGTAAGTCACTTTTTTCAGAACCATTGCAACTTGCTGAAAGAATGTTGTAACTTGAGGACGATCTGTACTATAAAAGCAATATCACCGAATGATTTTTATGTCAATTCTACAAATTATCATTGATAATTTCATTATTTCATTGATTAAAGGACATCTCACTAGTACCTAAAGTTCAAGTCAACATGCTAGGGCTATTTAAACTAGCTTTATCCAACCTAATTTCTCCAGATGTGTTGACTTTGGCTCCTATAATTCCTGGGCACCATGGCCAACTCTAGACTGAACCTTACAGTACAATCCACTTAAGTGCCTACTCATAAGCAAGGGTAGTAAGTTCAACAGTTTTCCCTGCTCTTAAGTCCAGTATTGTGGCCTTCAACTTCCAGCTGAGAGGAAAAAAACATTAAAGTCCCTGTCACACCACATAATAGGTGACAGTTTCCTTTTGAGTATATTGACTAGATTGGCCTGTTCAAAGGAAGGGAGGTGGAGAAAAATTCAAGAGTCCTGCCAATTGGCTGCCAAATTTCCTGAGTTGCTTTGAAGAAGGAAAACAAGATATCAGTTCCATTTCACATCTAACTACAGGTAGTCCCAGAGATATGACCATAACTGATCCCAAAACTGATATTGTTAAGTGAGAAATTTGTTAAGTGAGCTTTGCCCCCCATTTTACAACTTTTCTTGCCACAGATACTGAGTGAATCACTACAGTAGTTAAATCAGTTAAATTAGTAACACGTTTGTTAAGTGATTCTGGCTTCCCCATTGACTTTGCTTGCCAGAAGGTAGCAAAAGGTGATCATGTGACCCTGGGACACTCCAGCTGTCATCAAAATCAGTTGTGAAGCATCCAAATGTAAATCATGTGATCATGGGGATGCTGCTACGGTCATAAGTGTGAAAAATTGACATAAGTAACTTTTTTCAGTGCTGTTATAACTTTGAATGGTCACTAACTGAACTGTTATAAATTGAAGATTACATGTACTTCAATTCTCCAAGCTGGGTTGGTTTATGGTTTCTTTTTTAATGGATGAGGATCCAGCCATAAGATCCAGTATAACTGGTGGTTATATTGGATCTTATGACTGCAGGACCAAGAGTAGGGCTGCTGATTGTTCTGAGTATCACAATATTGGTAGCACTGTTAATTATTCTAGTACACTTTAAAGCCAAGGAGCAGGAGAGGTACCTACTGAGTTTTCTGCTCCATAGCTTTCAATTACTTTTGACCTAAAATGCCAGATGATGATATGTGAGAGAATATGGTAATATTGTTTGCAGATGAGTTTAATGTGTTGCCTACTGATTGGACAAAGTGGGCACTTCATGGCAGACATGTGTTTGCCTCTACTTGCCTCATGGCTTTGTCTTAAGGTAGCCTTTCCCAATCTTACATCCTCCAGTTGTAGTTCAACTCCCACATTTCTGAGATTGCTTTATGTGATGATTATGATGCCTTGTCAGATGTGCTGTCTGTTTCTTTTTTAGATGGTGCAGCCAGGAGATTCTTGGCTATTTATAAAGAATAAACATCCACAGTACAATATAATTATACTACAATAAAAATGAATGTTTATATTTTTGTTCAATCTGCAGGGTACTCTCCAAAGTAGTCAATATCAAATGTCCAGAGGTCAGTGAGATTATCCAAATGGTCATCATTATTCATAGTACTATTTCATACTATTACAATAGTATTAAATTATTTTTATACAATAAATGTTTGGGGATTAATGAACAATCTGAAATTTCATCAAGGTGTCAGTGAGCCAGAGAATTTAAGGACCTCTGGTCTAAACAATTTCTATGGCGCTATCCTAATCAATGAAGAAGACCCTCCAGAAAAGCTGTTTTAACCTTCCAGAAGACAAACAGGGTTGATACAAGTCTAATCTTCAACAGTAGTTGACTGGGGACAAAGGTTGGCCGGTGAAGCAGCAGAGAATCTTTTAAACATACTATGAAGCTCCTGGACCTCATGATCAGGTGTTGTGTTATCATCAGGGGTGGCTTGTTATAATCAGGAATTTAGCACAGTAGCTAAACCCAGTGTTAAAACAAGCTTTTTAGCAAACTGGGCAACTGAATGGGTCAGCTGCCTTGGTAAAGCAGGATATTTCTGTTTCTTGGGCAACTTTCTCACTCACTGTATCAGCTTATTAGTGGAATGGTTTGGAAAGCAAGTTTGTAGCTTGAAATCTGTAGAGTTTTAAAAGAGGGCTAAATCTAAAGTGAAAACAAACCTACCTAAGAGCTGATGGAGCTCTATGGTTAGGTGAGAGAGTTGACTTCATTAAAACGTTGGCGGGCAGGCTAGGAAGGGGTTAGCACTCTGTCCTCCAGCAACTCACTGATGCCCTCCATTCATTAGCACCCAACGCAAGAGGCAGCTATTTCTCTTTTCCTAACAGTAAGGCCTCTTCCTCTTTGCCATCTTCCTCTTGTCCTCCTCCTCCTCCTCCTCCTCTCTCCCAACCTTCCACCACAGAAAACAATGAGCCACCTTCCCGCCTGGCTGGGAAGAAGGGGGTGTTCCCCACAGGGCCAGAGCTACAGATTGCCTGCTTGTGTCTCTCCAGACATTGCTTTTACATCTGGCTTGCATTGCCCTTTAATGATCAGCCTTTTCATTGTGATCAAGTGAACTTTTACTAATCTTGCTCCCCCTCCACCCCTCCTTCTTTATTGTACAGAGGAAATGGATGCTGTGGTTCATCAATGAGGGTGGGGAGCCAATCAGGGAGCCCCAGCAGAGAGGCTCCTCCAAGTAACTTAAGTCAACTGTAAAGAGTTCAGCAAGGGTCTAATTACAGAGGAAGGCAAAGCTGCTCTCTTCAGACTCACCCAGGATCTCTCTCAACCGCATTAGGGAAAGCTCCCATTTCCCAGCCTTCTTGCCCCCTCCCCATGGACACCGAGGTTAAGAAGTAGCAGCTACTCCACCCCAGGTGAACTTTTGCAGCTCCAATCTTGCTAGGTGAGTACTTGCAGCCAAGCAGTGTACTCCCCAGTAAGGATGGTGATAAAAAGTGACTGAGAGAGAGATAGAAAAGATTGATTGCATCTTGGCCCTACCATTAAATGAGCCATTATCAGGAGAAGCTGCAATAATGCATACAGTCAACTTGAAAAGAAAAGCAGGTTTCCTTGGCGAATACACCTATTATTTCAGCCGTTCTCCAGCAGTGTTTCAATAGTGTCCAAGCTTGCTGCTTATTTGAAACACATTTGAATTGAATACATAGATACTGAGGTTTACAGGGAGAAGAAGGAGGAAAAACACAGAAAAGGGAAAAGGGAAATAAAAGTGTGTGGAGGGGTGGGGGAAAGAGAGCCAACAACATATTGTTGCTGGAGAAGTGCCTGAAGTTCTCATTAAACTTAGCATTTGGAAAAGGCAGATTAAAGCAAAATGGTTTTTTGAGAAAAATAGACCAGGAAATGATTGTGACCCTTTCTGATCTTGGGGCGGGGGGGGGGGGGGGGAGGAAGCAGGTGGTTTGACAGCTACCCAGAGATATTTGCCCTAAGCAGGATTTGCTTAGCTTCAGTAGCTAGACAGAAGGAAAACACTTTGTATTGCAAGATACCCTTTGTTTTTATAAGAGATAGCAAGTAATAAGGCCAAGGGAATGTGAGGTTACTCTCTCCGTGGACACACATTATGCTCCGTGTGTCCAGATTATTTGCTAGCTTTTTAAGGAGCCACAACATTTTTCTTTGTATTTAAGCAATTTTGCGTTTTAAAATATTGTTGGAACAGATTGACAACTTCGAGAATATTTGTAGCTCAGGGTTGACCTATGAGATCTTTGGTGCTTTTTGAGCCTGTTTTTTTTCTTGCATACATTTATAATTGATGCTTCTGACAAAGAAGTATTTTTTTAACCTTTCTTTTCTAGGAAGCTTTATAAGTATTCTACTTTATTTTTACTGCAGTTACAAATGTCCATCTTCCTTTCCGCAATGATAGCACAATGGATTTGTTTCAACAGGTACAGTAAATACCATGGTTTAAAATAGCTCCCTTGTGCCAAAGTTTGCGGGATATTTAAACAGGCATGACTACTTCTGTTCTCCCAGGCAATCGAAAATGAAGTGGCCCTCTTTATACAACAAATATCTCCTGAATTGTACTATCAGAAAAGAGGAATTGGTTGGTCACCTAATATTCTCTCACCTTGCACCTTTAAATGCAAAAAAGAGCTCAGGTAGTCTGGGCATTCACCAGTGCTTTGTTGTGAATTTGTCTTATCTAGAGATCTGCTCTTGCTGACTTTTGATTGGCTCTTGAGTGGTAGTCCCCTCTTCCATTTAACCCAAATTGTGGTTGATATCATATGTTTAGAACCAATTAAAATGACAAAGTATTTTAAAAAAAATTAAAAATATTGCATCTCATAAAATATTTATATAACAGATATAAAAGCAGCTAATCTCCTTTGTCCTCTGATTCACAATTCACATTGTAAGATGGAAGCAAGAAGAAGGAGGGCAAGGAAGCATGAGCCTTTCAATTCATCCTTATGTCCACCATAGATATGTTTTCTTGCATAAAGCCCATGGTGAAGCAAAGTAATTGCTTGACCATTTCTGTAGATGGATTTTCAGAAAGGCAAGATCTTGAGCTGTGTTACAGTGAAACAGCAAATAAAAGCTAGTGAATAGCAGGGGAAAATAATGTTCTTAATATTATCAATCTTTTCAAATCACTGCCATCTCAAATACCATCTTCCTTTTTTATTCCTAAGTTACATAAGTGAACAAAATATTAGATCAAGCTTCTCACAGCAGCAATGCTGAACTGGAAGGGGAAACTCCAGTAGACTGTAATTCTTGGCCTGCTGTTATTCATCTGCAGATCAATGTTCCTAAAAGCTTCTAGTCTATTGTCCTGGGTCTGTTTTAGTCATTTTTTGAAATGATGGAAAAATTAATGTTATGAAGTTTTCCTTCAGTCACAGCAAGAGAGAGAAAAAAATTAACTATGTGTGATAAACCCCAAGCTTTTGAATGCTACAACAGTATATCCTAAAGCATATGATAGGTTGTTTCCATGCTGAGAAGACTGAATAGACAGAATTCGTCTTCTGTTTCCTAAAACAGCCTCTCCGACATAATACTTTTCATACAATGGCACAATTGGTGAAAACGTGTCAGCACTTCTAGCATTCAACCAAAGGTTGTTATGAAATAGGTTCACCTTTTTAATTTTCTGATGTGCCTTCTAGACCCAGAACATTAAAACTAGAACATTTTGCCTGACTGTGCAAAACAGCAATCTTCCCAAATACACAATATTCCAGTTATCTTCTACATTCAGCAAAACTGAGGGTATTATCCTTAAAAAAGAAAGGGAGGGAGGGAGAGAGAGAGAAAGAGAGAAAGACTGAAAGAAATAAAAGTTAGAATTACTTGTCTAGCCACATTCGAACTGGATAACCCGATAGTTGTTCTCCAACCTCTCCAATAAATTCTGAATATATCCTGAATCCCAACATATATCCAAGAAGGTAGCTGCTAATGTGACCTGTATGACAATGTTTATTTTATTTGGAGTTATTTGATTGTGCTTGTTGCCTTGCTTTGTTTCCCTTATGTTCCTCCTGAACATCTAGTGATTTGGTTTCAGTAGCTCAATAAGGCATTTCTTATTCAACCTTCCCCACATGCAGGATTGTCTTGTTCTACAGCGGCCCATTTGATTCAAGATTGGATGCCGAAGCCCCTTCCTTTCCATTTTCCTAGAGCTTTGCTGAAGGGAGATGCCCTTGTAGAAGGGCTAAGAATTCCTCACCTAGACAGTCTAGGATGTTTCAGGATGTGCAGTTTACTGTAGTTGACTTTTACTGAGAATCCTTGAAAAAAAGAGGTGTGCCAGTCTGAAACACTGCACAAGAGGGATTTCTCTCTTATCTATTTCAGAGATTCTTACTGGCAAACAATTATGAAAATTTCTTGGTGAATATTGAATAATTCATGTTTCAGGCATAAAGAGTGACCATACAAATATTCCATATTTTGTCAATATTGGGGTGGCGACCCTTGCATCCCCTGCCTGATTCAAGACTGAATTTATGGTATCTCACAGCGCAAGCAGTCATTCCGTATCAGATGTGCAGGACCATCTCAACTAATGCACAAAATGTTCTGGATACATCTTGGCACATCTCTCTTGTCAAATAAAGCTAAAGTGAGCAAATATGAATTGGAAGGCTAAAGTCTCCTCTGAGTTAAGTTCAACTCTCATGATCCTTGGCAATGATTAAGGGAGTGGCTTAATATTGCCTTCTTCCAGGATATTTCTTCCCATTTTAACTGCACCCTGTTTTCCTCTGGTGTTACAAAACCAAGGTTTGAAAAATCAGATCTGCATAAAATTGCATTAAAGAGGAAAGGATGCATTTCACATAGGAAAGATACATGCCTAAATATTGAAGATGGGCTCAGATATTAATCTAATCTCTTAAGGCCAAAAAAATAAAGAACATATAATCTTAGAAATCTCTGGTAGCCTGTTTTTTGGCCCAAATAAATAAGCAGCTGCAATACTGTTAGTTGCCCCTACAGGAAAAATAAACAGATACCATAAATCTCACAAAGTGGATAATAACTTTGAGCTTTCACTTCTAATAAGAGTTAATCTATTGGTGGTACCCAGATGGCACTAAATACCATACATGATGCTGAAAGTAATTCATTTGCAGCTACTTACCATTTTTATTTTTAATTCTTTCTCCCATCCAAAGCAGGGAAAAGAGGGCATCTTGGTCCAGAACGTTCTTTCCATATAAAAAATCAGCTTCTTCCACATCAGAAAAGTAAGCTCCACTCACCACACTGAGTGAACAAACTAGCATTGTTTTGTAAGGTAAGAGCCTGTGTATGTGGGAGGACAATATCTGAGAGAAGCCCATTTTTTGGAGGTCAAACACACACTGGCTTTTTAAAAAGAATCAACATTTTCATTTGGGGGGGAATATTTCTGTCCTTTTGGGATGCAGAGAAACTCATGAATGTAAATAGCTTCAGTAATTAGGTTTGTTGAATATGTAGTACTGGGGAAAGTAGAGTTCATGAAATTTTCATATCAAAACTATATTTGACATTTTTTTCAAATGTGGAATTACCGTGTTTGTATGCATAGAATGCAAATGGGAAAGGGAATGTAAAATTCCCTCCCTCTCATTCTTACTGCATGATTCCAGCACTTGTACTTTTAAGCAAACTCTAAAGATGAAAGACAGGCTTGGTGGGATCCTATTACCAGAATGCTGATATCGGCATGGTCACATTCCCTTTGATCCATAAGAAAAGTGGATTTAATTCTCAGGTTACACTCCCATTTTTCAATTTGCTGGTGTCTTCTTGTGGTTAAGATATCAGATTATAGAGCTGAGAAGGCCCAGGTTCAAGCCCATGCATTTTGTTGAGTGACCTTGAGCCAGCCACTCTCCTTCATCCTACTCATCTCCCAGGGAAGGAATGTGAGGATGGAATGAGCAGCAATCCTTTTCTAAGCCATCTTGAGCTTCTGAAGTAAAGGGGATAGAAATCTAAGAAACAAGTAAATATATTCTCTTGATAAACAGCTGTGATGCTGCAGACTGAGGCTGCTACATAATGACTCAGTCAAGTATGTGCTCTTAGAAGAGTGATGTGTTTACTGGTTTAGATAGCAGTCGACTCTGGGAGAAAAGGGTAAAATACTATAACTGTATTAATTATCTTTGTAGGATTACTAGTCATTATGAACCTGTAAAGTCATTGTTAGGATATGAAGAGGTTCTCCTCACTCAGACCGCTACTCTCCAGTTTTCCACCCATCCTTTTTTCACTGGGAAAATCTGGCTTAAACAATGTTTGAAATTCTTGGGATCAATCAAGCTATTGACTGCAGATAAGGAAGACGGATCAATTGCTTACAGATCAAACAAGCTGGAAAGAAGGCAGTGTAACAAATATCAGAATGACTGGATTCACACCAAGGTTTGACACTGATATTCTTCAATATTTGGGACTTCAATTTCCATCAGTCCCTAGTCCATGTCAGGAAGCAGACTCCATAAACCTGCTTGGAATTGTTCTTTATTGATATAGCCTCTAGTAACAAAATCTTGAAATCCTGATGGTCTCCCCCCCCTCTCATACTACAGTGAATTAGGAAGGAATACCTGTGAGCTGCTTTTTCATCCTTTCATCAGGAAACAACCCAACCAAAGACTCTCTAAGACCAATGCCACCCATACAGACAGACAAGCAACCCAAATATAAACTGACAGCAAACAGCACTCCTTACCAACACTGATGATGTTACCTAGGGTAATGAAACATCTGCCAGAAAACAAGCAAGCTCAGAGAGCACCAAGGATCCCCCATCAAGGGAACTTCCTGACTCTACCAAGATGTGGGTAGAATGAACTGCCTTAGGACATGCTGAGTTCTCCTTCACTGGAGGTCTTCAAAACAGACTGGATGATCGTGATAGAGCTACACTGAGGAAGGGGTTGGACCAGTGAAGGGATTCAAATTATTTTACTAGCAGTTCTGTGGACATGTCTTGGTGTGCATGGCGTGGCTTGGTGGGCATAACGGGAAGAATACTGCAAAATCCCCATTCCCTCCCCACCCCACTAACCTGCTTTCCAGCTCTGTTCTCCTGAGCAGGGCAACCAAAGAAGACCCAGCCATTCAGCTGGGACTCAGGAGGCAGAGAATAGATGGGGCGGGGCCAGTTAGAAGTGGCATTTGCCAATTCTCTGAACTACTCAAAATTTCTGCTACCGATTCTCCAGAACTGGTCGTAACCTGCTGAATACCACCTCTATGTTGGACCAGAGGTTCTCTAAAGAAACCTCCAGCTATGTGGTAATATGAAGGTGTGACATGCGATCCAAATTTCTAGAGAGTAACAAATTGCCTAGCTCCAATTCAAGCATTGCACTCATTTGGTTAACCATGGTTTAATGGCAGTCATAACTGATTGCATTCATACAAGGTGCTAAACTCAAACCAAGCAAACCACATTATATCTTGACCCACTGTAGGAATACAAAGGAATGCTAAACTGGAGCAAGACAAACACCAATGTATTTTGACTAAAATACAGTCGTAAGAAATGAAGCTCTGGGCTTCCTAAAAAGATTCCCATAAGATTCTCCATTCAAGTACCTGACATTCTCATTTAGCTCTTCAAGATCAGCTAAGGTGCCACTCAAAGCAAATAATTTGAATGAAAGTATAAATTGAAACACTTTTGACAGCATGCTTTGGTACCTTCAGTACCTGTTTCCCCAAAGACAGCAATCTTTTCTCTAGTTTTCTGTTTATGAAAGTCAAAGAACCTCAAGAATTTATTAGGTCATTCTGACATATTTTTTTTCTCAGTATGGGCTAGATTCTTTGCGAATAAATCCATTTAAAGCAGGAGTAGGAAATGATTTCACAGCCAGGAATAGATATTTTTTTTTATTTGATTACTTCCCCTTCCCTGTCTAGTGGCAGTGACAAAATCACACCTCAGAGCATAATGTTTTGACCCTTTTTTTTCTATGCTGGTAAGAAAACCAAATGTCCTTCAAGTCAAGTTTAATAATTGATCTTCTATGGACACATTTTTGCTGCTTTCCTGGCTATGATACAGAAAGGGTTTGCCAGTCTGTACAGGTAGTCCTTACACTTAGTGACTGCTCACTAAGTTCACTAAGTGACTGCTCAAAGTTACAATGGCATTGAAAAATGTGACTTATGATTGTATTTCACAGTTACAACCATTGCAGGATCCCCATGGTCATCTGATCAAAATTCAGAAGCCTGGCAACTGGTTCATATGTGTGACCGTTGCTGTGTCCAGAGGTCATGGGATCACCTTTGGCAACCTTCTGACCAGCAACATCAATGGGGAAGCTGGATTCACTGAGCAGCCGGGTTACTTACTTATCAGCAACAATTGTTCAGTGAATCCATGCAGCTGATAAGTAAGTAACCCACCTGTATAGAAAATCCAACTGTTAAGCAAGAAAGGTTGTAAAATGCACAACTCACTTAGCAAATGTCTCACTTAACAACAGATATTTTGGCTCAATTGTAGTTGTAAGTCGAGGATTACCTGTAATCCTCATCATCATCATCATCATTTAACACCCCATAATACCTTGTGGGGTGGAGTCTGGGCAACTGAATGGGGCTGAGTGTTTACTGGCTGGATGCCCTTCCTGTCACCAGTGCAGTGTTTTGTTCAGCAGATATGTTCTCATCGTGCCCAGAGAAAGAAATATCTGCTTCTACCTAGGATCAAACTCACAGCCTGCCAATTGTGAGGTGAGAGCTCCACTTCTAGGCCCCCACACCACTTGAGGACGATCTGTACTGAGGGCTGTTAATTTTTGTTGTTAATTTCCCAGTCAAGGCCACAGTCCTGGAATTCTCAGGTAATATTATTATCCAAATACGTTTCAAATCCAATCCTCTATATCTGTGATGTCACGTGTTCCAGAGGTGGTACACAGAGTCCTCTCTTTGAGCATGCGGGCCGTCACCCCAACTCAGCCCCGCCACACATGTGCATGTGTTGCCTCCCACTGGCCAGCTGGTCTTTGGGTGTCTGCCACATATGCATGGGGGCAGGGCGCACACATGGGGGTCACACAGGGGTGGGATTCTACCAGTTCACACCTATTCGCTAGAACCAGTTGTTAACATCCTAAGTAGTTCGGAGAACTGGTTGTAAAAAGAAATTTTTGGCCTAATCCTGTAAGGAAGGCAGGAAGGAAACATTCTGGTGTTGCTTACAGAGACTGCCTCTCTATTAACCCTTATTACATTCTTGGCAGGATTAGACTTCCTGTCTCAGGAACGTCTCTGGAGTTATTTTTCCCTCCTTTGCTGGTACTTTGCTTGTGTGGAGTGACCATTCAAAGTTACAATGGCACTGAAAAAAGTGACTTATGACCTTTTTTCACACTTACAACTGTTGCAGCATCCTCACAATCATGAGAGGCCAGGCGAGGAGATGCATGCCTCAATGTGAATGATGTTGAGTTGGCCACGCCGAGCCAGTCACATGATCACCAAGCCACACCCATCAACTAACCCACATCCACAGAACCGGTTGTTAAAAAATTGAATCCCACCCCTGGGGTCACACGTGCTTGCGCAGGGGTGGAGGGGTCACAAATGCATGTGCAGGAGGCACGGGGTCACATGTACATGCACAGGGCGCCCACATGCATTGCATTTTGGGGATGTGTGGGTGCATGCTTTGTTCATGGTGCCAAAAAGGTTACCCATCACCGCTCTATACCTTGCTGTGGTTAGTTGCTGCTACCTTTTTCGGGCCATTGGGATGATGATGATGATGATGATGATGATGATATATAAAATTGGTGTACTAGAAGCCTCCTGAAAGAATTTTAACAACTTTTCAGAAAGATTCTCTCCTAGTTTCTGTAAAAGGAATATAAGTGCCAAGCTGTGTGAAGACAATGCATCAGCACAATCATATACAACTGCAGTTTGGAACGGTTAAGTATAATTAGGCAGAGAGTTAGGGAGAAACTCCTCTATTATATAATTGTGTTTTTTAAAAAGAATATCCCATGAGGATTTTTAACAAATTAGCATAAGCAAATATAAACACATGGATTTAATTAGAACAACATTGAGACACTATTCAAACAAAACGAACTGTTCTGGATATTCAATAATTTGATACAACCCGAAAGTCTCAGAACTAAAAACTTGATGCAATTATTTCAAGTAAATTGTAAATACCTTTGAACTTTTTTTTTTTATCTAGTTTATCTTCGGTTGGAGAATTGTGACCTAAATGTATAATTCCCATATAAGATGATACCCTGCCAAGGTTATTTATTTTTTATCATCTATTTTATACAATCATTTTAATGATCAACTAACAATGGCATACATGGGGTTTATATGTTGTCTTCCATCCAGTTTTAGAACAGATCCATGCCATCTTAGCTTCAGAGAAGAATGTTGTCAGGTACCTACAAACACACACCCTTGTTCTGAAGCAATACCAGGGATCAGAACTATTTCCAACAACAAAATAAGGCACCAATTCTTAAAGAGATTTTTTTTTAAAAAAACACCCTATTTTACCTGTATTAACTCCTTTTAAGTGTTTTTAAACTAAAAAGAACCTTATCTCCTCTACATTAGGATGCTTCATCTTCTTAAATATTCTACGTTTCCCAGACATTTAAACATTTGTATTCCCTTTTTATTTGTACTATTTTTGTGCTACTGTTATGGACTGCTGGTTTTATCATATGTTCATTTTGAATTATTTATGTACAGCAACCTATCTTGTTTATTTAAAACATAGAACATGCATTGCAGATACAATTAAATTGCAAGGATCACAAGTAGAAGTCAACCACAGTGAGGTCTTGGGTGAAGTTGGTTGCTTTCTTGGAGACAGTTAATTACAACATTAGGTAACATCATCAGTGCTAGAAGGGAGTGGGGTTTGTTGTCATTTTATATTCTAGTGGCTTGTCCTGTCATTGTGTCTCCCAGCCACTTGCACACCCTTCCTGGCCACTCATGCATCTTCTCCCCAACTTCACCCACCTAGCATTAACCACCCCAAGACCTGATGACTGGTGTGCAACTCCTCCCTCACCTGGCAGTGGCCCTCCCAAGCCCTGCCATGCTCATTCTGTATCTTCCATGACACTCACACACCATCCTAAGCCTCACTGCGCTTACAGCATTCCTCCCCAGCGACTTGTATTCCCTCTCCCAGCCATGGCAACCATCTCCAAACCCTGCCACACTTGTGCAATGCCTCCCTGATCACTGACAGTTCCTTTTGCTTCCTGTCCCACTCAGCCCACAGCCACTTGCCTGCCAGCAGGCTTGCCGGCAAGCTTCCAGGGATTGGCATCTTCTTGCCACCTTCCCCACTGACTTTGGTTATTGGAAGCCGGCAGGAAGTTGCAAGGAGGTGCTCACTGAATGACAATTTACACTTAACAATGGCAAGGGGGACCACAGAGATTGCCATCGCTACATGATATGTGACATTATGCTTTATGACAACATTGCTTAACCACAGAAATTCTGGTCCCAATTGCCATCATAATTCAAGGACCACCTGTATTGCAATGCCCTTAAATCTCTAACCCTTAAAGACTCTCCAGAAGCTGTAACTGATTCAGAAAGCATCAGCACTTGCAGTTTTGGGTGCCCCGTGAATCTACCCAAATCCAAATAACATTATTGCTACATGAACTGCACTGGCTCCCAGTGGCCAAATACACTGTTATTACCTTTAAAGCTTTTCATGGCATGGAACCAGGTTATTTGCGGTAACCACTTCTTTTTGAGGGTATCTGCCTCTTCTACTAGATGAGGCATGTTCCAGGTCTCCTCCCTTAAATGTTGCCAACTAATATAGTAGGACCCTTAAGGTTTGCCTTCTTGGTGGTTGCCCCAACCCTTTGAAATAGCCTCCCTCCCAGGGGTGGGATTCTACCAGTTCTGACTGGTTCAGGTGAACCGGTAGTTCCAATGAGCATTTGGTCCCACCCACCCACCCAGCCATGTTCTTTTTTGTGCTTTATTTCGGTTTTTTTTTTAGGTGAAATGGGGTGAAATGCTCCTTGTCTAGTCTTGAGTTCCTCACCTTGATTTCCATACAAGGTAATGGCTTAGAGATGCTAACAAATTTTGAACTCCTAGATCAGTGGTGAGTAACCTTTTTCGGCTTCCGTGCTGTGCTGTCCAGACAGTTTAGAGTTAATGGGATTTGGGATAGTTAGTTAGGATTTGAAAGCTGTTCCCTTAAGGGAATGCATCATCATAAATGTAGTTAAGGAATATTGGGAAATGTAGTCCATGTCATGTGGTCATATCTGTAATCCTGATTGGTCACTAAATTGACCCTTGTTGGGTTGGGGGGAGGCTCCCTCACTCTAGCCTGAATCCTTTACTATGCAGTCACTTCAATCATCATCATGGGGATGAGAGTTTATTATCTTTCTACACCACAATTTAGATATGCAAAGTATTGGACATTAAGAAGAACCTCATTATCAGGTGATAAGGATGCCTGATGAATCAATAAAAAAGACTTTGTGTAGATGCTTTGTGGAGTTGCTCTATCTGCTTTATGCCATCCAAATATGAATAAGCAGAACACGTGCCAATAACTGCGTGCGGGCTCGCTTGCGTGCACTCGTGTGCCAGCACCCAGAAGGCAATGTGTGCTGGGCCCCACCATGCCCCCTGCACATGTGCGTGAAAGCCCCCTCGTGTGCTGCGTGTCTGCACATGTACGCACAATCCCCCTTGAGTGCCATCCATCTTTGCGCATGTGCACGCAACTCCCTTTTCACCTGCCGTGAGTCTGCACATGCATGTGCATTTCTCCCTTGTGCGCAGCACATCTGCACATGTGCAGTGATCCCCTTGTGTGCCGTGCCTCCCTGTGCATGCACGCACATTTCCCACATACCTCCCCTCCACCCTCTGTGTATGCATGCCAGATACCCGACAGCTGTCAGGTGGCAGTGCGTGCATATGCATAGTGGGACTCTTCCAGGTGACCTTTCGTGTGCTGGGGGAAATGGCTCTGCAAGTCACTTCTGGCACATGTGGCATAGGTTCACCAACATGGCCCTAGAGACTGTTCTAAGATATGTCACAATAATGAGAATACTACTTTAACACTACTAGTTAGGGTTAGGGTTAGGGTTAGATTTAAGGTTGTGTTAGCGTTAGCGTTAGCGTTAGCATTAGCATTAGCGTTAGTGTTAATGTTGGGGTTGGGGTTGGGATTGGGGTTGGGGTTGGGGTTAGGGTTAGGGTTAGGGTTAGGGTTAGGTTTGGATTAGGGTTAGATTTAAAGTTTGGGTTGGGTTGGGTTGGGTTAGTGTTAGTGTTAGTGTTAATGTTAGTGTTAGGGTTGGGGTTGGGGTTAGGTTTAGGTTTAGGTTTAGGTTTAGGTTTAGGTTTAGGTTTAGGTTTAGGTTTAGGTTTAGGTTTGTGTTAGGGTTAGGGTTAGATTAAAGGTTAGGGTTGGGTTGGGTTAGTGTTAGTGTTAATGTTAGGGTTAGGGTTGGGGTTAGGGTTAGGGTTAGGGTTAGGGTTGGGGTTGGGGTTGGGGTTGGGGTTGGGGTTGGGGTTGGGGTTGGGGTTAGGATTAGGGTTAGGGTTAGGGTTAGGGTTAGGGTTAGGGTTGGGGTTCGATTTAACATTAGGTTTGGGTTGGGTTAGTGTTAATGTTAGGGTTGGGGTTGGGGTTAGGGTTATATAATGGAGTCTGCCCACTAGGGTCATGAGTCATGATGGTTATAAAGCAGGACATCATATGATTGACCTTACTTTATGGCCTTTTTTGCAGCAGTCGCTATTTATTTATAAAATGTATTGAATTGGTCACCTATTTTACCACAGAGAAACTCTGGAATGCTTACAACCATAAAGCGAACCAATGCTTTGCTATGGGCCAATTACTGGAAGTAAAACATAGTCATGTGATCATGGGATGCTGCAAACAGCCATAAATAAGGATCAGTTGCCAAGCACCTGATGTGACTGGGGGGGGGGGGGGGGAAGGGCCCAGCTGTCCTGGTTGTAATTCAAGACAGTCTGTTGCAAATTTGAATGGTTGCTAAGGGACCAATTGTAAATTGAAGACTACCTGTATGTTTTTAAGGCTGCCATGAACTGGCATGAAGGAACATTCCAGTGTGATATGTCCCCATGGTATCTTCCGAGTTCTTGATTAGGAGTGAAATACCGTGTTGTGGTATATTGGAGGATTACTCAGCTTCTCATCCTTCACTGACTTAAGGGGATGGGGGTTTAGGAAGTATGAAGAAGAAGGCAAGGCCATCTTTTCATGGCATTCTTTTTCTTTCTCAAAAAAGATTTTTAGTTTATTGAAGAGAGCGGTCCGGTAAACATGAGCTTATGATGCAATCTAAAATAATGAAGGAGCATTTAGTATTATACTGTATTTAACTGGTTAAGGGTTTTTTGTTTTTCATGAAAATCCATCTGATATTTCCAAAACATGTACTGGAAGAGCCCCCCCTCTTCCCAAGTGTTGATACCACTTTAGTACTTGGAATACTGCATCAAGTTTTGATTCCCCCAATGTAAAAAAGATGTTGAGACTCTGGAAAGTGTGCAGAGAAGAGCAACAAAGATGGTTAAGGGACCGAAGACTGAAACATATCAAGAACGGTTGCAGGTATGTCTAGTTTAATGAAAAGAAGAATCAAGGGGGACATGATCACAGTGTTTTGATATCTGAGGGGCTGCCACAAAGAAAAGGGAGTCAACCTATTTTTCAAAACACCTGAAGGCAGGACAAGGAGAAATGGATGGAAACTAATCAAGGAGTGAAGCAACCTAAAAGTAAGGAGAAATTTCCCAACAGTTAGAACAATTAATCAGAGGGACAACTTTCCTCCAGAAGTTGTGAATGCTCCAGCACTGGAAGTTTTTAAGAAGAGATTGGATAACCATTTGTCTGAAGTGGTATAGGGTTTCCTGCCTCAGCAAGGGGTTGGACTAGAAGACCTCCAAGGTTCCTTCCAACTCTGTTATTCTATTATCTATGTATGGGACTTAAGCCTTTGAAAACTCCCTGGTTCAGCTGTACTGAAATTATAGCTTGTAGGAGATTGGAATTTCAACTGCCTAAAAATTGGCCTAAACCTTTTATGCTGTACCCATGGTGGTACGGCTAATTTCAATATTTTAGCTGAAAATCAGTTAATAGTGATTTAATATCCATATTCAACAAACATTGTAGCTTCAACAAAATTTATAAGACAAAAAATTGCACCTGTGCTATTTTTTTAAAAATAAGATTCTTCTGTTTATTTCCCCCCCCCACACACACAAAACCAAACTACTTTTTCTATTATGGAAACAAATTCTGACTAGCTGTTACATTTGACAAAAAATGGCGTTTGTGAAGGCACAAAATGTTGTCACTGAAAATGTGCAAATGCAGCACTTCCAATGACCAGCTATAACATAATAATTCCAACACAAAGGATCAAATGCAGCATTTGAGCCATTCAGGCATGCAATTGTCATTGATATCAATGGGAAGTTGGCATACGGACTGAAAATAATTATAAGGTCACACAGATGTGTATGGTTTAGAGAGGCGTGCAGCATGGAAATAGGCTGGTAGATATTTATGCCTTTTTGCAAAAATGTATTTCTTCCTCTCAGCGCTGGCAACTGCTTCTATAAGATGATGCAACAGTTTAGAGATGAAAACAGTGAAATTTCTAAGATTAACAACACAGTTCTGAAGAACTGAATCCTACAAAAGGAAGTCAGCTGCTCTTTCCCAAACAGGAACTGTTGTAGGAGATGACCAGACTGAGCCTGCTTGAGGAAGGGGTCAAACGCGTCATAAGCCATGAGTCCCTGTATGCTCGCAGGAGATCTAAATCCAGCCACTTTGAATGCCTTCTTATCTCCCGCTCATTCTGCTTAATGGCCAGTTGGTCAGATTCTTGTAAAGAGCTTAAGCTTGCAATAAAGCTTGATACTCATTTGAACTGCTTGAACCTCCAGAATTCCGTGATGTTTGACAACTGCTACTGTATTGTATTAACTAAACAGCTTATGGGATCACACCAATGAACAGGTCTTGTACCTGTAGTCTGTGCCCATTAATTGGCTCACATCCACCTTGCTCCACCAAATGCTACAGTTTGAATTTAGCAACAGATATAGTTCTCGACTTACAACCATTTGTTCAGTGATCGCTCAAAGTTACGATGGCAATCAAAAAAGTGACTTACAACCATTCCTCACACATACAAGAGTCACTACATCCCCATCATCACGTGAACAAAATTTGGGCGGTTGGCAACTGGCATGTATTTATGATGGTTGAGCATCCTGGAGTCATGTGATCATCATTTGTGACCTTCCCAGATGGCTTCCAGCAAGCCGGAGTTAGGGGCGGGAGTCACATTGGCTTAAGGACCCCACAATTTGGTTAATTGCAGTGATTTGCTTCACAAGCATGGCAAAAACGGTCATAAAATTGAACTCACTTAACTGCCTTGCTGAGCAACTGAAATTCTGGTCTCAATTGTGGCTGTGACTCAAGGACAACCTGTATTGTCTTGGTTTCACTGAAATCATTTCACCAGATACTGCTTGTTCAAACTACTGTGGATTGTTGCTCTGGATTATTCTTGTACATGAGCAAAGAATACTCATAAGATGACTATCAGTAATAAGTATTTTTTTAAAAAAGAAATGCTTTCACAAGATGCCTGGCAATAGGGAATTATGGGCCCTTCCACATGACCTGTTTTCATTCCCTAGTCCCTCAAAAGCAATTCAAAGCTGCTCATAGTTATCTTCTTTGCTGTCAGTCTCAAATCATCCAAAATACCTTATGAGGTTCTTCCATGTGATCAAAAGTGAAAAATAAAATGTCATTCAATCAAAGTTGATCCCCCCACCCCATGCTTTTAGTTCATGTTGTCTACATTTGTTTGGTGAGTGGGAGCTGCAAAGGCACCACGAGGCTATACTTTAAGAGATGTGTGAAATAATAGTATAATGGTTGATCCTTGAAAGGGAGGGAAGAAAGCCTGATTTTAGGCCAGTTACTAGGTGACGATGTGAGGCAAGATCCCCGTCAATGGGAGAATGCCCACTTAAGAACTCTGCAGTGTTTCTGCACTTGGAAACAGTACCACTGACCCCACAATAAATAACGTCTGCAACAAAACCCAAATGTACAATAAATAGGATAGCTGATGAACACAACAGTGGTGTGGAACTACTCAGCTGGACAATTGATTTTGGAGCTGCGCAAAAGCCTTATATTAAAGTATCTGTCATGCCTCTGGTGGAGTCTGACTCTGAGGAGGAATAGCCAACAGGGAGTGGGAGTGTGGCTCCAGAGGTGGTGGAGGAAGCTAGGGAAGGGCAGAGGCCGGCTGAGCAGTCAGAGGAGGATCCAGGCCCATCCCCTATCCATCCTAGGTCATACAGTGAGGAGAGGATCAGGGAAAAGCGAGGTCTACTCAAGAGGAGATTAACAGGAACCTCCTTGTGGCTTGCAGCTGGGAGCTATGTGTATAAGTTTGCAACTGCGCACTTAGAATTGCTGAAGTCAATTAGTGTTCACCTTGAAAGAGGCTTATCTTTCTTGGCGTTCTTCCCATGGACTTTTCTCGGTTGTTTTCTTGGAGTTTATAATTAGTTATTTCAGCTTGCTTCAGAACTCTCATCAATGCGGTTTGTTTTGCTTTTCTGTTTGTCTCATTATTTACTTTTGTGACTTTAAACTGTGCCTAATAAAACAGTGAAGTTAAGTTGAAGGCTTTACCAGACTTTAATATATGTTTTGGGTTATTTTGAGAGACTACGGGCCATCACATTTTGACTTCAGCCACCCCTTCAACTTATTTTTGCTTTTTGTGGGGTGACCATGGATCAGCTCAGAGCAGAGATTACACAGTTAACCCAGCAAGTGGCTCTTTTGACTGCACAGGTGGCACAAATGCAAGCTGCCCAGCCATGCTGAAAATGCCCAGTGGCAGTGCCAGATAAATTTGATGGTTCACTGGCCCAATTTCCAGCATTTTTGGGGCAGTGCCAGCTTTACACGAGCCTTTAGCCTGAGGACTTTTCCACTGACCAAGATAAGGTAGGGTTTTTGATTAATTTGTTGTCAGGCTCTGTAGCACGTTGGGCGACGCCTCTGCTGGCCCAGCCCAACCAGGCTTTGGACAATTACGCCAAATTTTGCCGTCAGTTTCAGGCCATGTTTGAGGACCCTGTTCGAAGCTAAATAGCAAACAGACATTTGAAAGAATTGAAGGAGGGGTGTGGCTCACTCATGGATTATATTGCTAGTTTTCGGGTGGTTGCTCAGGATATACAATGGAATGAGGCAGCACTATAAGACCAGTTCCAGGAGGGTTTGTCATCGGAGTTTCTGGATGAGTTGGCGCTCATTGAATGCCCTCATACCCTTCAGGAGCTCATGCATTTATGTCTTCATATTGATGCTAGACTTCAGCAGCAACGGGTGCGACAATGGACAGAGACTGTATTTGTTTCCAGCAAGATGGCGCCCTTGGTGGAAGTGCCTTTGGAGGAACCCATGCAGTTGGGGGCTGCCCGCCCTCACCTGACTCAAGTAGAAAAGAATAGACGTCGTTGTGATGGTTTATGCCTCTATTGTGGCAATCGAGGCCATTTTGTGGCCAAGTGTCCTGCTAAGATATCCACAGCAGCGACACCTGCGGTGGCAGGAAACAAGCATCACTCGGCCTACGGGGGTCTGCAGTCCATAGGCCCGCCATCTTCACCAACCTTGCCACCCTCGCCACCTTTGACATCTTCGACATCTCCACCACAATCGCTATTGGTGAAGCATCTTGTGCTGCCAGCAAGTGTGTTTGTGCCTGGTGTGGGAGCAGTGGAGATCCCAGCTTTGGTCGACTCAGGGGTCACAGTCAATTTCATGGATGCTCATTTTGTCAAGCACTGGTTCATTCCTCAGCAACAGGTATCCCCACCAGTAATGGTGGAGACGATTGATGGTCGGCCCCTTCATTCAGGACCTGTGGTTGCTGCAACCAAACTCCTTTGCATGCGTATTGGGCAGCATGTGGAGGAAACCATGTTTTATGTTGCCACGGTGCCTCATTTTCTGGTGGTGCTGGGTTTGGGGTGGCTACAGGCCCATGATCTACAGATTGTCTGGTCGTCTGGAGCTGTGCAGTGCCTTGATAGGAAGTGTGCCAACCATTGCTTGCGCTCCTGTGCAGGGAGTGTGGCTACACTCGTGGACCTGGATCTACCTGCAGAGTTGGTAGACTTTGCTGATGTGTTTGGGGAGAAGGAGGCGGATTAATTGCCTCTTCATCGGGCGTATGACTGTCCAATCGACTTGTTGCCTGATGCAAAATTGCTGGTGCATTGGATATATTGCCTGTCAGAACCGGAGTTTGCCACATTGTGGGATTTTATTGACAAGAACCTCCGGAAATGGTTTATCGGCCTTCTTCTTCCCCATTGGCTGCACTGGTGCTTTTTGTGAAAAAGAAATCGGGGGAGCTACGTTTGTGTTGTGATTACCACAAGCTGAATGCAATCACAATGAGGAATCGGTACCCGCTTCCCCTCATCCCTGAACTGATTGAGTGGCTTCATCAAGCTAAGATCTTTATGAAGTTGGATTTGCATGGGGCATACAATCTGGTTCACATTCATGCAGGGGACGAGTGGAAAACAGCTTTCCGGACGAGGTATGGGCATTCTGAGTATACCGTGATGCTTTTGGGATTAACCAATGCCCAGTGTTCATGCATTTCATGCATGATGTTTTCTGTGATTTATTGGATCAATTCGTGGTCATTTATTTAGATAACATTTTGATTTACTCAGACTCCCTGCAGGAACATTGGCAGCATGTGCAGCTAGTGTTGCAACGTTTGCGTGATAATCACCTGTTTGCTAAATGGGAGAAGTGTCAGTTTGCACAAACCACGATTGACTTCTTGGGACATATTTCATCTGCTGGGGTGGAAATGGACCCAGAAAAAATTCAATCATTGCAGGAGTGGGAACCTCCACAACGGGTTAAGGATGTGCAATGACTGTTGGGATTTGCGAACTACTACCGCACATTTATTCGCTGTTTTGCTGCTTTGACTGCTCCCCTTTCTAATCTGCTCAAGAAGGGGGAGAAGTTCCATTGGGGTGCTGAGGAGCAGAAAGCTTTCGAGGCGTTTAAAGTCGCCTTTGCTTCTGAGTCTATCCTCAAACACCCTGATCCAGGCCAGCCATTTGTAGTGGAAACATATGCTTCTGATGTGGCTGTTGGTGCAGTGGTCCTCCAGGCCTATGCTCCCACAGGCACCTAGTTCCCATGCGCTTATTATTCTTGGAAGTTGTTGGCTCCAAAGCGCAACTATACGATTTGGGACAAGGAGCTATTGGCGGTTAAGGTCGCTTTTGAGACATGGCGGCACCACCTGGAGGGGGCTCGTCACCAAATCGAGGTTTGGACGGATCATAACAATTTGGAACACCTACATCTCAGACATTGAACCAGCGTCAAGTGAGATGGTCCTTATTCTTTGCTCGATTTGACTTCCGGGTGACCTATATTCCAAGTGGAGGGAATCATCGTGCTGATGCCCTATCTCGGAAGCCTGAGTATATCCAAAGGGAGGATAAAATCTTGCCCCATACGGTGATTCCATTGGAGTGGTTTGCAGCCACCGAGGAACCTGTGGACCTTCGAGTGAGGATTCAAGAGGTGCAGTGGCAGGACCCATTTGTGACAGCTCGATGTTGAGAATTGGATGAGAATGGGAGACAAGAGACTCCTTGGGTGTATATTGGGGACCTGTTGTGGTTCCATGATTGCATTTATGTGCCTGGAGGTCCTCTTCGTGGCCTTATCCTACATCAATGTCATGATAGTCTGGCGGCAGGACACTTTGGGGTGTTCAAAACACTGCACCTCACCTCTAGGACATTTGGTGGCTGAGACTTAAACATGATGTGTCTGGATATGTGGCATCCTATGGGATCTGTCGCCAAGCCAAGTATGCTCCTGGTGCACCCCCTGGTCTATTGCAGCCCTTGCCCAAGAACGACCAGAACGACTGTTGGGGGCAGTTTCATTGGATTTCATCATTGAGTTACCACCATCGAATGGTGCCACAACCATTTTGGTGGTGGTGGATATGTTGATTAAAATGGCCCACTTTATTCCATGTGTGGGTCTTCCATCGGCCAAGATAATGGTTCAACTGTTTATCTCCCATGTTTTCTGGTTACATGGGTTACCAGACCGCATGGTATCAGATCAGGGGGTACAATTTACAGCACATTTCTGGCAGATCCTACTCGTGAAACTGTAGGTTCAGGCATGTCTGTCATCTGCTCATCACCCTGAAACTGGTGGGGGGACAGAGAGAGTGAATGCTATTTTGGAGCAGTACCTCTGCTATTTCAGCAATACTCAACAAGACAATTGGGTGGAGGTGCTGCCAGTGGCTGAGTTCACTTATAACAATGCTCAACATGTATCCACCCGTGTGTCCCCTTTCTTTGCTAATTATGGGTTTTATCCACAACTTTTCTATTTAGCCCCATCTGATTCCCCAGTTCCGGCAGTGGATACATTTTTGTAGGAGTTAAAAGCCACGCACCACATAGTCCGTGACCAACTAGAGAGAGCCAAGGAAGATTATAAATGGTTTGCAGACTGACATTGTTGCGATGTTCCACCTTTAGCAGTCAGTGATCAGGTTTGGCTCTCTACTCGATATTTACCAATGATGCAACCATTGAAAAAGCTCAATCACCATTACTTGGGACATTTTCTGGTCAAGGTGGTGATCAATCCTGTGGCTTATCGTCTTTCCCTGCCATGGACCATGCATATCCATCCTGTTTTTCATCATTCCCTGTTAGTCCCTGCCTCGCCCAACAGTCCGCACAGACCGGCTCCATCACAGCCAGCCCCAGTAGCCCCTCTGAGAGAGGAGGAATACGAAGTGGATAGCATCCGAGATTCATGCCAGTTGCATGGCCGATTTCAGTCTTTGGTGGCATGGAAAGGTTATGGATCAGAAGACTTCACCTGGGTCGATGCCACTGATGTTCATGCTCCTTGTTTGGTCCAGGACTTTCACACTCAGTTTCCTCAATGCCCTTGTCCACCTGGTCCCAGGGGAGGGGGCCCTGTGGGGGGGGGATAGTGTTATGCCCCTGGTGGAGTCTGACTCTGAGGAAGAGGAGGAATAGCCAGCAGGGAGTGGGAGTGTGGCTCCAGAGGTGGTGGAGGAGGCTGGGGAAGGGCAGAGGCCGGCTGAGCAGTCAGAGGAGGATCCAGGCCCATCTCCCATCCATCCTAGGTCACGCAGGGAGGAGAGGATCAGGGAAAAGCGAGGTCTACTCAAGAGGAGATTACCAGGATCCTCCTTGTGGCTTGCAGCTGGGAGCTATGTATATAAGTTTGCAACTGCGCAGTTAGAATTGCTGAAGTCAATTAGTGTTCACCTTGAAAAAGGCTTATCTTTCTTGGCATTCTTCCCATGGACTTTTCTCGGTTATTTTCCTGGAGTTTATAATTAGTTATCTCAGCTTGCTTCAGAACTCTCATCAGTGTGGTTTGTTTTAGTTTTCTGTTTATCTCAATATTTACTTTTGTGATTTTAAACTGTACCTAATAAAACAGTGAAATTAAGTTGAAGGCTTTCCCGGACTTTAATATATATTTTGGGTTTTGGGTTATTTTGAGAGACTATGGGTCATCACAGTATCTTAGCTTAGTCTTAGCAAGCTTATGGCTAGTGTGAATGAACTAACAGGATTAATCTATGGCAGAAAAACATGACTATTCTTTTGCCCTTCCAAGTAAGAAGAGTTGCTCTTGTATCCTAAATAGAATCACATTTACAATGCATTTATATTGGTTTAAATTATCTTGATTTCCTTTAAAGAACGATAGTTTGGTTAGTATGTACAAATAGAGATGGAAATGAAAATATCCACTCAAGTTAAATGAGGGTAAAATTTTTAAAATGCTAAACATAATATTTTCCCCAGAATTTACCTGATGCTCACAGTTGTTTTGTCTCATATCAGTCTGGTGGGAGATTTAATTGAAATTTTTAACTGGGATGACAATTTGCCTTCTCCTCGATAGATATTGCTTTCCTCTCATTTCCTTAATCTCTCCTTGATTCTCTCTTCTCCTTCCCTCCTCTCTTCCTTTCCAAAACAAGTTCTGGCCTAACTTGCCTCCTCTCTTCCTTCTATTCTCTTAGGATAAATCTGCTTGGACCAGTTACTGGGGTTTTTCTACTGTTCTACATAACATACTCTAGAACTTCTTCCTGTTCATTACAGATTCAACTTACAATAGTTCATTTAGTGACCATTCAAAGTTACAACAATGAAAAAAGTGACTTATGACTGTTTTTCACATTTACAACTGTTGCAGCATTTCCCATGATATGATCAAAATTCAGATAATTGGCAATTGGTTCATATTTATGATGATTGCATGGGCCTGGGGTCATACGTTCATCTTTTGCCATGTTCTGACATTGTAAAGTCAATGGGGAATCCAGATTCAATTAACAATCATGTTATTAACTTAATAACAGCACTGATTCACTTAACAACCATGGCAAGAACAATGGGGCCAAATTTACTTAACCAATGTTTCACTTAGGGACATAAATGTTGGGCTCAATTGGAGTTGTAACTCAAAGACTACCTGTATTCATTCCATGCCACATTCAGGTGTCCTATGCAGCAGTGCATTGCCAACTGGACCAAATAGTCATCCATTATTAATAAAAGTCAAACAATGCTCCTTTGCCAACAGTTCTTATAAAGTTCATTCATTATTTGGACAATGCATTGGCTTAGTTATTAGACAATTTGGTCCAGCAGTCCTCCCTTTCACCCCCATGCCCACTATACTGTCTAGGATCCAGAGCTAGTGACTGCTTGCAATGAATGGGGAAGGCAGTTCCCATTCAGCTCCCTTTCATTTCTTCATCATCCTCCAGGTGGGAAGATTTGCCAGATGTTCTGTAATCAGTATTGTTAACAGATGTCAGGTAGTTCAGCTCCATATAATTTCTCTGAATGGAAATCTTGTATTGAATGAAATATTGCAAGATCCACAGTGTATCATCCATTATTTTAAAAGTTTTGATCTGCAGCAGTCCTAACCAAAGAACCATTATATTACCTTTTTAAAAAAAGAGTGGAACCTAAAGTTTGCTTTAAAACAGAAAATTGACTGGAGGTTCATTATCTCTGGCTGGGACAGAGGTTTGGGGGTTAGATTGAAATAATTTTTCAAAATGGAAGTAATACTGACTGCAAGAAAATCTTCGTACATTTTTATGTTAAAAGTATTATATAACACTCTTGAATCTATGGCTAGGTGAATCTTGTTTGTTTGCCAAAATAAAGAGAGGTCACTTTATATATATATTTAAGTTAGGATGAATGATCTAATCTCTGGAAGATCATTAATAATAAGCAGTGCATAATTTAAACTTCATAATCATACAGGAAATCCTTGTTTAGCATCTGCCTCATTTAGCATCAGTTTATAGTTATGGTGATGAAACAATAATTTTGTGACCAGTCCTCTCATTTATGACCATTACAGGTCTGTAAAGCAAAGGAAAGCTGAAATTAGGTTCATAAGCATAGTGACAGTTTCGCTTAGTGCCCACTTAATGACCAAGTTGCCAATCCAACCATGATCACTAAAGCAGGACTATCTGTAGGGTTAGGAAGCAAAGCCAGTTTGTAAAATTAGCCTTCTGCAGATATAGCAAGATATAGGACTCCCTCTCCATTGTAATAATGTTCCAAGCTTTATTGATTTTTCGGAATGAAGAATATAGAGACACACCAAATGCTTAATCCATATTTAAGTAGCTCATGAATCCAAGAAGACTGCGCTTGCCATTCTAATTCGGTGAGATGTAAAAGCAAACAGTGTGTTATAAAAGAATGTATCAAGTTAGGAGCCGAATTCCTTTGCTATTTTAAAAGTTTGTGATTCTATCTAGAGTTGGAAGCAGGTTCTATTTAATTTTTCAGAAGGATTTTAGTGCTGATGTACTTTTGATTAAACCCAAAGATTAAAAACTTTTGAAATGTTCTATAAATGAATGGGAAATCAAATCACTGGAAATCAAAATTTGGTTGATATGGCCCAGTGCTCTCCAGAGCAAAATTTGAAACCCCAAAATATTCTATTCCCAGAGTCCCTTCCAGAGTAGCCAGCAAATTGTAATTGTGGAAGGAAAAGGAAACAATCAAATACAGTCAATCCTTGGTAGTCAACTACTTTGAAACTATTGAATTTGGTACTTGATGCATTTTGACATGAAAATTTTATCCTAATACTCATTGTTTCTTTGGTACTTGATACACAGGCTAGAACTTGTCAGTGTCATGTGCGTCATGACTTCTTTCCAGGCAAACCAAAGGGACACTCATGTGGTAGTCCTGTGTTTTGTCATTTTAGTACTCGTTGTGCTTCCCAGAACCAATTAACAATGAGTACCAAGGTGCCAGAGTATATTGGGAATAATTAGATTCCCCAAATGTAATCAGACATTATTTTACATTTAAGTCATAAAGAGTTGCCTTAGCACCAACTACTATTTGTTTCTGTTATTTGCTACTCTTCAAGAATGGTAACCTCCAGAAAACTGTGGAAAGTCAAATACAACCCTTGATTCCCAAAAGATTATACAATCTTGACACACAGATGTCAGGCACAAAAAAATAAAACCACTCATGCATAAGCCTAAACAGATATTTTATTGCTGATTGTCTACATTACAGGAATCTCATCAGATTGCCTGCCTTCCTTTGATCTCAGATGTTCCCTCTCCTGCATGAGCTCAGAGCTGGAGAAGCTTCTTAGATGAGAAGTGAAACGTCTTCAAAGAAAAACCAGAAAGTCCAGTTGCCTCTTGAAAAAGCACCTTTGGGTCTAAAGCCCATGTCCCACTGCACCAATGGATGCAAAGAGGATGTAAAACGTTAAAAAAAGCTTGCCATCTGTTGGAAAACGCTATGCATCCATTGTGTGCTCACTGCATACGTGTTTCATATGCTCTATCCTTTGAGCATCCGTCCACTGAGATTTCATCCGCTCAAGAAGTTTTGAGTTGCACAAAACTTTTTGAGCGGATGAACTTTCCGCTGTGTACAATGTAAATCCGTGACATACGAGCAACAAATGTTCTATGTCCGTTTATCATCCGTTAAACGTCCGCTGTATCCTCTCTGCATCCTCTGGGCATCCTCGCAACTCACATCCGCTGCAGCTGAAAACGGAAAGAGGGAGGAAACAAAAGGTACACGGAACGTCTACACAGCGTTAGTAGCACGGAAATAGAAAGGATGAGCCGTGAACGGTTTGCATCCTATATACATCCTCTAGGCTTCCTATGAACATCCCTTTAACATCCCTGCTACATACTACCCACGTCCGTTCTTTTCCTTTCTTTTCCGTTCTGTTTATGCAAATTTTTGCCACTTTTTGGAGTGGATGACAACGGATGGAGTCACCCCCAAAAATTTGCTCGTCCACTGTGTCCTTTTTGCATACGTTTTGCATCCGTCGGCCAGTGTGACCTAGCCTTAAGCTGGAATGTCTCTTTCCTTTCTTTGGCAGGAGGCTCTCCCCTTCAGCTGGCAGTTCTACCACAATATCTGCATCAATGGGCCATGTACTTTGAGATGAATATTTTTAGACATGGCTCTTTCCCTTTCAAGAAATCTGGACCATTTTTCTGGAATGGTTAGGATGAATTTTAATTATATTATTTTAAATTTAATGTACTCATGATAGCATGTGCACTTCTTTTAATATTTCAGCAGAAACCAGTCTTTAGTTAAAATCAACAGCAAGAATCTTCTGGCTTGAGGAATTTCATACTGTATCCTATGATGATCAAGAAACCAAAGAGATTTATTCCTCACTGCAATGCTGAAAAAGAAAGGTGAAAAGGTTATGACGTCTAAGGACTTTTCTGAATATCATAGATAGTTTTAGTACTGTATTGACAGAGGTTTTTAGAAATAATTTTCACATAGTTATAGCAAAATCTAAAACACTGATCTGGAAGTAAGCTCTATTAATTTTAGTTGGATACATCTGTATATAGATTAGGACTTTGGCTTTATTCACCGTTTAATAAGAACATAACAATGCTGTTGTGTGAGAGCAAACATAATTCAATCTGTTGTAATAAGTTGGATGGGATCCTCCATTATTTATTTCCCAATTTTCTCAGTCATAAGAAGACCAAAGAGAAAGCAGTGCTGAAGACTAATGGCATTTTGTAATATTTACCTCCATAGAAAGAGAACACGCATGATAGAAAACAGTTTGTTTGGTAGGATAGCAGATCTGACACTCTCTATCAGATCCCTCAAGAGATGGGCACCACCTTTGTGCATTTTAAATTTTCACAAGTGCAACTTCTTTGTTCCTCTTCCAGCTCAAGTAGATGTTGAACTGTCTCACACATGTTCTCCTTCATACCGGATAACTTACACAGATTATGGAAAAAGAAACTCTAAAGAAAAACATTTGTTAATAGTCTTAGTAAGAGGAGAGGAAAGCACATTTGGATGGGTCTGAGTCATTGCCCAGAAATAGGCAGTCACTTTGTGTAACCCTAAAGACCCTTCTTAAATTGTTGATTTGGTGGAGAGTTTTAATCTTGGCTAAATAAAAAGACAATGAAAGAATTATATACATTCCACATTCAACATTATTCTAAGGGTTGCTTTTGCTTCCCATCTCCTGCTTCTTCCCAACTGTAAAATCTGGTAGGGTATCCAACTGAAGGCTTTTTACTTACTCAGCTCTGCTGCAGTGAGGCACAAAGAGTAGTCTATGCTGGTCTGGGATTCTAAGATCAAGGCTGAACTTCAAAGCAAAATTTAAGAAACTTGCACTGTAGTCTAGGAAGTCAATTACTGGCAGGTCAACTTTTCATATTGGGAATGTTTGGGAGGAAGCTGACTAAGTGGAAAGCAGAATATCGGAGACGTGAGAAGGTGGATTTCTTAATCATATGCAGGTAATTATAACAAAAAAGTTAAGAAAAGAATGTAAAGGGGAGAGAAGGAAATACAGAGTTTAAAATCTTAGGTTATTCCTGTAGAACAGAAAGGTTAAACTCAATTTCATTGAGGGCCGCATCAGGGTTGTGTTTGACCTCAGGAGGCTAGAGTGGGCATGGCCAACTCAACATCACTTGTGTCAGGGCGCCTGTGGTGGCCTGTTCCATATTAACATACTTCAAATAGGCTATTCCTATTGGACAATAAATACCCGAAGCTGATTGGTTACTTTTCTCGACGCTGATTGGCCAATTATAGCAGGGCTATGATTGGCCAATACAGGCAGCGGGAAAAACAAGTAGCCGTCATTGGACACTAGCCGCGAGCAGCTCTCTATAAAAAGAGCTGCCGTGGCTCCTGGTTAGATTGGACTTTAAGAACTAAATAAAAGAGCTGAAGTTACGCTGATCTCTGAGTCTCATTCCTGCGAACCAAACAGGCCCAAGCACTTTGTCAGCGAAAATGGACTCCCAAGCTCCATTTCCAGCTGCACCAGCCTCCTGCAACCCTCTGCCAGTGAAAACAGAGCTTGGGAGGGGGCATATGTAGTCCTCTCGAGCTCTGTTTTTTTCTGACAGAGGCATCACGGGGCGGTCCTTTGCTGTTTCCATGGTGGCCCTGTGGGCTAGATCTAAGCACCCCATGGGCTGGATACAGCCCCCAGGCCTTGAGTTTGACACCCCTGCTATAGAAAGAGCAAGGTGCTATAATTCTGTAAATGGCTGATCTTCATTGTGAGAGCTAATTATATTTGCCTGAAGCTGTTCTAGCCATGCCTCATCCTTGCTTGCCACAAAAGTTCTTAATGAGTAATTTATTGCAGTAAAAGTACAGCAGCTGCTGAAGTTTCAGTCCTGTACCCACCTTTTTAGGAATAATATGACTGGACTTTTTTTTCTCCTAAACAGATATCTATGATATTTAAGCTGTGTGAGGGACTGAGTCCTGAGCACATTTTAAATCTTTCTTTATTAAACAAGGCTTTGAAAAACAATAACTATTGATTGAGCAGACTGGGCAGTGAATTGGGGATGTGAAAGGTACCTGACTGAGTAACATAAACACTTTTTTCCAGTAAAAATATCACTAACTTTTTATCTATGAAGCTTTTCAGTCATCCAGGTCATGGTTGTCCCAAAGGTGCTTTTATTGGAGGCAATTGGGCTTTCTGGTTTTTCTCTGAAGATGTTTCACTTCTCATCCAAGAAGCTTGTTCAGCTCCAACTGGATAGTGGGCAATGGAAGGATTTATATTCCTTGCAGGCAGCTGGTTACTTGCATTCTTTTAGAAAGTCATTGAGGCCACTTGGAGGTTTGTCTATGTCCTCAGAGTCACCTGAGTAGTGCAAATGGGTGTTGAGCCTTCTTGGAACTGCTGAAAGGACTGTGTTGTAGATCTGTGCTTTCTGCCCTGTGTCACTTCACTGTTGAACACAGGCACAGGCTCCTGGGGATCAGTCTGTGTTGTCTGAATCTCAAACTGAAGTGCAAATGGTTCCTGTAGTCTGCATTTTTCTGGAAATGAGTTCATACTCATTCAAAGGGTGTTCATCCCAAAGTGCATAGCTAAATTTCTGTGGATATTCTCAGTCATCCAGGTTTTGGTTTTCCCAAAGGTGCTTTTTCAGGAGGCAACTGGAATTTCTGGTTTTTGCTTTTGAAGACATTTCACTTCTCATCCAAGAAGCTTCTGAAGTTTCTTGGGTGAGAAGTGAAACATCTTCAAAGAAAAACAAGAAAGTCCAGTTGCCTCCTGAAAAAGCACCTTTTGGATCACTAACTTTTGTAGATACAGTCTATTATGTATATTTTTATTTTTCTGAAAACCTTTTTTTGTGCTAAAACAAGTCCCAGTTTTGGAACCGGGATCCAAAGTAATAGAAAGGAGACTTGAATAACTAAAGATTGATATTACAAGTTCTTTACTGATGATTGGTGATATTGCTCTGGAATACACAGAACAGAACGTTATTGTGCTATATATTCTGAGGTATGTATGTATATGTATGTATTTCTCTCTATATATGAAAACACTGATAAAGCTATTACTGCTGCCTCCATTTGTTCATAAAATGCCATTATTTAAGAAATTTAAGCACTTGGATGATGGAAAATCACAGAGGAGAAAAAGAAACATGGATTTTGTCAGAAACAAGGGCTACATTTTTTTATTCAAGAGGTGCATAATGATGGAAAATGACAGTGACAAGACTAGACAAAACAGAGATCCCTTAAAGGCTACAGCGTTCCCTGTGAATACAAACAAGAGACAGCAGTCATCATAAGACCACACAAACAGAAAAACCAAATTAAGCAGAGAAAAGTTGAACAAGAAAAGCTGAAGCAAAGCTCTGAAACAAATCACCCAACCAACCGCAGAAGATTAATTTCAACAAATCTCCTGCCAAATAAGTCAGGAGACCAGGCCCATCAATATTAATGAAGCTGAAATAGAACTCCGAATGGCTGCTAGCACAAAGTGGAAAGAAGAGACATTTTCTTTTAAATAGACTGCAGATTGGATCACAAGACCATCAAGAAAATGAAGGGTCCTTGTGTGTATCTGTGCATGCATATGCAGAAACATACTCATACAAACATCATTTCATAGCTACCAGGAAGCTTATAAACAATTACAACATAAATCCTGGAGGTAAATGGAAGAAAAAAATAATCACCGGTTTCCAGATCAACCTTGTCCCACACCAACTACAGCAAACAAGATGGGAAGAGGCAATAGATGGAGGAAGTTATTACCTGCATATGTATTAGTTTGAATTATTTTATGCCAATGTGAACTGTATTCTGCCTTTCTGCGAGTCATCTTTTAAGGTGATCCTATATAGTTTTAACAGGGGTTCATCTCCATCCATCCATTCACCTCTCTCAAAACCTTAGTGAGTGAGGCTCTCAAAGCACTCCTAAAGTTGCCCCTAAATTATAGATTTTTAAAGGGAGGAAGAGGTTAAATTGTAAAACTTAATGTGAAGGAAATGTAGTATTTGCTTTAATTTAAAATATGAATTAATTCAAAATGTCATAATTTTTTTTAAGTGGTCTTGATCCCATCCACTATTTTCTCAAGGTTCCAATAAGTTTTTGGCCTGCAGCCTGCTTCTCAAAACCACTTCAGGTCTCAAATTAATAAGAGATGTTGACGTCAACATGAAATAGATTTTACATTGATTTCTAAGTTTAAAACCTGGATCATGTTTTCTCATAACTTGAATATGAAACACTTGAGCCAAAGTCCCAATTTTAAGTCAACTACAGAACCTTGTGCATGAGAGAGAACCTGTTCAAAATTGGCCCCCCTTATAACACTGTCCAAGGTGCTGAAACCTTTTCTTTGATTAGTGGAGGCAACACTGTTGAATAGAATAGGAAAGATGAGAAGGATAATAATAACAGCCCTACCACATGGCTGGATGCTCTTAGGCATAAGACAGTGCTGTGGAAATTAGGTGTTTAGCAGAGTTATGGCATGGGGAAAAACTGTCCCTGTATCTAGTTGTTTTGGCATGCAATGCCCTATAGCAGTGTCCTGAGTAGAGATAGCTGAATCAGTTTATGTACAGGATGTGAGGGATCTGTAGATATTTTCTCAGTCCTCTTCCTGGCTCATGAAATATATAGGTACTCAGTGGAAGGCAAGCTGGTTGCAATTGTTTTTCTGCAGTCCTAACTTTCTGTTGAAGTCTGTCCTGTCCTGTTTAGTTGCTATACCAAACCCAGACAGTTATAGAAGTACAAATGACAGACTCAATAATTCCTCTGTAGAACTGGATCATCAGCTCATAATGAGCCTGTGCAAACAATTTACTTGGGATATTTTTTTAAAAAAAGGGGAACTACCATCCCACAAGGCAAAATACAACCTGTAGAATTATTTTTATTTATGCTTCTTGGTGTATTATAAAATATATCTAACATATATTGCAAATAGTTCAAATTCTTAGTCAATAACATGGCATTATCTGCATTTTAAAATACATATTGATACGTATTTCCAAACCACACATCTATAATACCACAAGCATTCTTTATATATTTATCCATAAATATATTAAGCATCCAAGGCGCAACATTCTTGTCATTGCTTTCTCACTGTTGAATCATTTCCTGAGTGTTCCATTTCTTCTCACCGTAATTCATTTCCATTGTCATGCTATGCTTATTTTATTCAGCAATCAACCTTCAACTCCGTATTTGCTCAACACATTGCATAACCCAAATCTATTCACTGTATCATGTGTTTTACTAAACCAACATATGTAAGATCTGACATTTTTTTGATGAGTTGCTGAAGAACAAAATTCTGATCTTTACACCCTCTTCCTGGCATAGAGCTGAACCACATTTCTCAAATGTTGTTCATTTATGCCTCTCATATCCTTTCAGTCAGAATTCTGCCAAGCATTCTTTCAGGAACACATAATAAATTAATCCTCCTGTAGTTTCTGCATTCACTCTTGTTAACTTTACCTTTGTACAGCAGAACAGTAATAGGATAAGGAAAGTTAACCTTGGTTGCTATTTACTAGAAGAAGACTAAAATAATGTGTTCTGTATATGTGTCAGATCCGTGTATCTGCCATTCTTCAATGGAAGAAGGAGGGGGGGAATTGATACAAGTAATCCTTTTTGATGTAACCTGAATATCTTAAATCTTCTATTGAATCTGTATACTTGCACATGATATACAATGGGGGGACTGGAGCCAGATGTCTAGAAACGTGTCACCTCTTGGAGAGATAGCAAGAGGAGAAGGGACCATAAAAATTCCAGCTCTGAAAGATAGTGGAAAACTCTTCTAAGATACATTCCCAGAAAAGGGGGGTGGGGGAATTAACATGTTGGTTCTTTGTTTGACTAAATCCACATCAGAATAAGGGGAAGGGTTCTAACTCCCTTTATCTATTACTGTATACCTGGAAGCATCTGCCTTGACTAGTACTGGGCTCACTTCCTTTCAACAAAGAATTCCTTTTGAAATACTTAGTTTTCAGAAGTTCATTCTTTTTGGTTGAAAGGGAAAAGTCCATTGCTTACAATATGCATGACTGGTTTAAAAAAAGGCAGAAGGAAGTGACATCAAATGCAGCAATTGTTTTTGGCAAACAGCAAGGAGAGTGATAAAGAGTAAATCCTCGATTTTCAGTCTACTGCCCCCATTATCTTTTTATTTCTATACAAATTAAATTTTGCAGCAGTCATTATTCATCTATGTTTTTTCCTCATCTACAATGTTTTACTTCATCATCCCACCAAGTATACTTTCTCATACTTCCTGTTCATGGAACTCCCCATACCTCTGTGACACACTGTAATTTAGTTCTTTTCATTCAGTTCCAAGCAGCTTCTGTATCCTTTTTCTTTAAGATAATTTCCTATTCATTCTTTTGGAAGATTAATCTATCTTCTAATACTATTTCATACAGGACTCTTTAATTTTTCTTTCTGCTTTTGTCTACATTCATGTGCTTTCTTTTACTTCTGTTTCTCCATGTCCATTTTTGCCCAAGATCCATTCGACACCACAGAATTAAGGTCTGCTCTATGCTCAAAACATCTCATCTTTATATTCCTCATTAATTATCTTGGCATTTCATAATAAATTATCACATTGATTACGCTTTTGATTCATTCCTTTTCCATGTGTATATATGAATGAACATATGATGGTTAAACCACATATTTGAAAACAACAGATCTTTTTCGAAGCAGTTACTCTGAAACAGCTAATATCCTTATTCGTTTTTGGGTCTCTGAATAATTCAGTTACTTTTCCTATACTGTCTTATCTCATTCCTATCCATGAATTCATGACATCTAATGATTTTCCCCCTCCCAATTACATTTTCTACCTCTCAGCTATCTCTGATTGTTTTATTGTACTATTTATTGGCATATATCATGCACTATCCTATGTAGACCTATTCTCAACAGCACCTTCAAAAACCTAGGAGACATTCACTCTTTGCATGCATCCATCAAGATCAGATGGATTCACTTCATAAGATCAGATCATCTTAATTCAAATGTATTGTATCCTTCCCTTTTCTGTTAGGTTCACAAGTGCACAAGATTCCTCCTTCCTTCATTTTATTTAGTGGCATGCATTTCATGATTGGCTCCTCTTGCATTCCCTGTTGCAATCTTGCAATATGCAATGATCATCACCAGATGAGAGATGGTCATAAATATTGACAATCATAACCCATTGTAGGTTTTGTTTAATTCATTTAATTATCTTAGCAAGCTATAGGTGTAGACAAAATTTCCAGCTTTGGTTGCACATATGCATCACTACCACAAAATAACACCCAGAAATAAAATGAAACATGGATTTCTAATCCAATAGTAGTTTATTTGTGTACAAGTGGAAAATTCATGACCTAAAAGCATTTACCATATTCATTTTTAAGGGCACATTTCTGTAATACTGTGAGAGATGAGAACCTAGTTTATCTTTTTGCAGTTTGATACTCTAAAGCAGATGTGTCCAACCTATGGGTCATGTGTCACCCTGGACAGCTAATAACGTACAAGAGTGAAATTGTTTGACATTATTATGTGATGTATATGCATTAACAATGTTATATGTTTTATATGTGGCTCAAGACAATTCTTCACTCAGTGGCCTATGAAAGCCAAAAGATTGGCTATATGTGCTCTAAAGTGAGCAGACTTGGGTTTCTGAGCTTTCTTGTGCTTATGTGCCATTACATTACCCAGTTTCTCCAGCCAGTATGAGTTTAAAAGGAACAGAGAGGTGAAGCTCTGTGTGTGAAGATCCTTGATCCAGTAAGAGAAACACCAAGAAGCATCACAAATGGAGAGTAACAGAACCACATTTTCCACCATTGCCAGCACAGAAAAATTGTTGACTCAACCTTGTACATTAATGCACCTGCAGTGCATTAATTCTTTCTATGTTCTTTACAGATGAAACAGCCCATTAAATCATGAGATTTCCTAACAAGATACTTGCCTATGAGAGACGAGGCTTCTTGGGGATGATCACTGCCTCAAGAGTCCCTATACTTTGAACAGCCTTCCTCTTCTGTTCCTCCCTGGAATGTCTCCATCCAGATGTAAACTTGTCTGCCCACTTCCCTCCTCCTTTCGCAAGACTCTTCGTTGCTCTTATGAGTTAGGCTACCAAACTGTGTGGCTGGCTCCCTTAAGTGAACTAGGCTGACCTCTGATAGAATTCAGCCAGTTTTAGTCTCCATCATTCTTGTGGAAAGTGCTATATTTTAAGCAACACAGCTGTGGCAATCTAGGAAGAGCTCTGGCAGACCTTTCGAAAGCTCCAGCCCATTTCAGATCTTATCAAATTCAAATTGGCCTTTTTGAAGGATGTTCCTTTTCCAGCTCTGATTTCATATTCGTTTTTCTTCTCAGATTCACCTCAACTCTGAGACTTATAGCTTCATATTACAAATCAAAGTTACCTGCCCATTTGTTAAGCATTTAAAAAAGCTTTTGTTGTACCTTTTGCTGTTGGGATTATTTCAATACTTGATATAATTTGTATTAGGTATTTTGTGCTAGATTGCTTTTTTTTTAAAATAAAATTTGATTTGGATTTTCACACATACAAAAAATACAAATAAAACATCTTTTTTGAAAATAGCACGGTCCTGGGTTGAACTTCTTTATACAGACACAAAACTCAATTTCATGCTCCTTTTTGTGTTCTATTCCATATCTTATATTATTCTACATTTTCTGTATAGTTTTTCCCCTCTTTTAATTTTCTCAATTTTATTTTGATTATCTCATCTCAATTTAAATCATTATATTTATACTTTTGTCTGTTCTGTTTCAATTTCATATTATCTTTTCTCATAAAACAAATTTTCTCCTGTAATTACTAATTGGAGTATGGCACCTTTATATATTTTAATTACATCCATTCAACTCTTATTTAAACTTCAACATATACCTTAAGGTTATGACCTTCAATATAATACATAATACATAACTTCCAATCGAATTCTGCTTGGTACGTTCTTATAATACACACTATATTCTTTTTAAAAAAAGATTATAAATATATGTAATTATAAACCCACATTCCATTCCAGTTCAGTTCTATCATTAATAATCATTAAAATCTTAACATCTTTAACACTTCTTTTCAATTAAATATCATGCTTCCTTAAAGACACATATAATCTCCATAATTAATTTTTCCCTTATTTCTCCTCACATATGTTTTGTAAATCATTAAATATTCATTTTGTTACATTTATTTATTGACAAGCATTCCACTGAATTACGATAGCTATTTTATCAAACATTTTAATCATACATTGTTTCATATTTTCTAAAATTATTTCTGTTTCCAATATAACAATACTATCCTATGTACCTTTGCAGAATCCCTTTTTCCATTAAATTTTCACCCATTATCTCTAAATAGGCCCTGTTTCTCTATATTTTGTTTCTGTCCTTTATAACTTCTTTTCCTTTCTTTCTTCCTTCTCATCTTCTTCCTCCCCTTTTTACCCCCTTGTCTCCCTACTTCTAATTCTCTCTTCTGCATTTCCCTCTTCTGTTGCTTTCTGATTTTATACTTATTTTTCCACTCTATTTTTTGGGGAGTTGTTTTTCCCAATCTTAAACTTTCCATTCTCTTTCCCCCCCTTTTCTTTTTTCCCCCATCTAGGATTACTTGTTCATTAAAGATGGCTTCTTCTTTGTCACAATCTTCTTGTTCTGCAGGCATTTCTTGTTGTTTCTCATAATTCCAAATCTCCATTTCTAAAAATTGAAATACGAAGCCAAAAGAACCTCTTCCTTCTTGTGCATCTTCTTTGTACTTTTTAAGTTCCATTTTCAGTTCTTCTAAAAGTGGAGCCATTTTAATCAGTTTTAAACAATCACCTGATTGATTTTAGTCATTCAAATACAATAACCAAAAATCCAGAAATCATCAAGTAATCCAAATAGTCCCAAGTTATTTCTTCTTATTTCTTTTTCCACTTTCTCTTCCTGGGGTTTTTGTTGTGATATTTCAGTTAAAATGTATCTTTTGGAAGTCTTGTTGAGATTTTGCTGTTAGTTCTTTTTAATTCCAGGCAGTCTCCCCCCTTCCAGATCCTGCCCTTTTATTCTTTTTCTCTCCTTTCCTGTTTTCAAAAGCTTTTAATTATCCAGAAATCTTTATTATCCCTTTGACTTTTTATTTTCAGCATTAAATGTCTATTAATGTCAAAGTGGATTTTTTTCCAATTTCTTGCTTAAGTCTCTTAGCTGTCAGTATAGGAAAAGGAGAAAAAAAAAACAAATCTTTTCCCTTTTCTCTCTCCTTCACAGCTTAAAAATCTTCTTAGGGAACAATGTCATTGTTTTTTTTTAATAGTTTCAATTCCAGGGTACCTTATTTGTTGCTTTTTCTGTTTGACCTGGTCAACCAAAACTTTCTCTTCTTATCTTCTTCCTGCACATTATTTTCTGGTCGAGTTCTTCTTTGTGGTGGCCATTTCTGACTACCGCTACTACCGCCTTTGGGGAAGGGAGTAATAGCCAGCTAGGGAGGAGAGATGCGTCTCTCCTCAACCCTGCAGGCAGTCTCCCCCCTCTTCACCACCTCTACGGGGTGGCTTAGCCCCAAGACCAGCTGGCTCGGGGCGCTGCAGCGGCGAGCACAGATCGAAGCCTCGCAGAGACAAGGTTTCGGTCTGTCGCTGAAGAGGCTCAAACCGGAAGTCCCCTGTGCTAGGTTGCTTTGATTACTTTCTTTAAGTAACAATTAAAGCATCTTTAGTTTTAGTCCAACATTTTGAGGAAAGCTACAGTGAACTCCTGAAATAATGAAATACTTGGGTGAAGTCAGTCAGTTAATGAAAATTACTAGAATGGGAGCATATTAGTATTCAATCAGAATTTAGCTAGTCTACTTTCATGCTGTTTTTCTCTTGGTCCCTTCACACTTTAGTGAACACAGGGATCTTTGAGATTCTCCAGATGTTAATAGACAACAATTCCTTTCCTATATCCTATCCTATACTCACTCCTGGATCTCCAACTCTATGCTTTGTTGGGGATTTCAGAACAACTTAATTGCTGAGTCCTTTACTCACTGGATTCCCACATGGCACACATCATTGTGAGATTTATTTGTTTTGTTTAGTACAACTATTGGCCTTATACCTGGATTCTAAGTCTGTTTAATGACTATGAATTAGGAGGTCATATTTGGTCTAGCAGTTAAGGTTCCAAGCTACAAGCCAGAAGACTGTGAGTTCTAGTCCTGGCTTAGGCATGAAGGCCTGCTCGGCGAGTTTGGCCAGTCACTCTCTCTCAGCCCAACTCACCTCACAGAGTGGCTGTAGCGGGAAAAATGGCAGAAGGGAGGAGTATTAGGTATATTCGCTGAACTTGAGTTATTTTTAACAATAATAATAAGGGGGGGACTCTAAAAAATGTGTGTACGGAATTCTAGCTTCTGTTTATATTACCATGTAGCTTCCATCTAGGAAAAAGTCACATTTCCTTCTTGCCTTATGTCTCCCAGCTGGCTATAATAATGATTACTCTGGGGACCTTGTCTTCTTCTCCAGTCTTGTTAACCTTCAAATAAAAACCACAGGAAACTTATTTCACTGTTAACTTTGGAGTCCAAAGACTGACTTCTGTATAAAAGAAGACATAAACTGTGTTGTCGACATAACTTGCAAGGTTTTGTTGTTCTTGATATTACAGTAATACTCTGTTGCCTGAAACATCATTTTTAATAGAGATGGAATTGCTAAAAAAAAACCCAATGACCTCAGCATGTGTGCAGAGTAAGTGTTGTCTCTCTTGATGCTCTGGAGACTGACATTGGCCTTCAGTTCATCCTTTTGAGCCCCAATAACATTTCCTTATGTTACGCAACAAATTGAACATTTCCATTTCTAGAACTTTTTTAAGATACAGTGCTTTATACCACCAGTGGTGGTATTCAATTTTTTTTTAATACTGATTCTGTGGGCATGGCTTGGTGGGTGTGCCTTGGTGGACGTAGCAGGGAAAGACACTGTAAAATTTCCATTTCCACCCCATTCCAGGCGAAGGTTACTGTAAATTTTCCATTGTCTCCCCACTTCACTAACCTGCTTTCCAGCTTTATAGAATGGTTATGGCTAATTCATGGACTGATGTTTGGGGGAATGGGTTAAACAGGATGGGCTTTCCTGCCACTTATTTTGGGGGTGGGGGTGTTTACCTTCAAAGCTCACAAGAGGTGAGTCTCCCATAATTACCTGGTGAGAGCGAGATGCTTGGAGATGGGAGTTGAATGGAGTGAGTTAGGAAGGTAAGTGTGGATTGGCTGATGAGGAGGGAGATCATCTGACAGGTCTAGGTTTCTCTATCTGTTTGGGAGTGAACGTTAAGAAGGATTCCTTTGCTTTGTGGAAAGAAGAAGTGAGGCTGATTGGTGAAAGTAAGATGTGGGCACAGGAAGGCACTGTGGCATTGATGGGTAGGGAAAAGAAAAGCAGGCTGCTTTAAGGGAAGGTAGTTTTGGTATTTAGGACTGATTCTACATTCTGGGGCAGCACAGTGGCTCAGCAGTTAGGCTTGTCAGCTGGAAAACTGGCAGCCCAGGTTTGAGACCCAAGCACCACGACAGGGTGAGCTCCCATCCTTGCCCCAGCTCCTGCTTCCACATAGCAATTCCAAAGCATACAAATGTAAGTAGATAAATAGATACCACTTCAGTGGGAAGGTAACAGTTCTCTAAACATCATCCTGGGCAACATGACCGTGGCAATGTCTTTGAGGAGCGTTGGCTCAATGGCTTTGAAATGGAGATATATATATAGCTAGCAACTAGCAGAGGAAAACCCACAGGGACTCATGTGGTGCTCGAATCTCAAATCTGGGCTGCCAGCTTGACAAGCCCAACATCTTATTTGCTAAGCCTCTGACCTGATTGTTTGGGCTTTCTGATTTCTTTTGTCTTTCCTTGGCTTTTGCATGACCTAGTCCAATTAAGAATGACAGAGTACCAGAAAACTCACACATTCTTTTATGATACTTTGATAGGTCCTAATAACAATTTTCCCCAACTGTGGTTTCTCTTCTGATGTGCTCTGCATGGACCAATACAACTAACTATAGATTTATTTGTGTGTTTTTATGTTTCAGAAAAAAGGTAGGTTTGGATATTTTGGAACTGTTTACCTGATAAGAAAATTGAGGGACACAAATTTCTAAAAAAAATCACCCCAAAACTATTCTTGGAGTTTGGCCTAGTTTACAGCTATGAAATAGAATTATCAGGAAAATTGTCTGTGCAGTTGTCAAAGATAGAACATATCTAGAAAATACATTATCCACAGATATGAAACCTGGAGACCGAATTTGTTTTATTTAGTATAAAAAGCCTACAGGTCTACCAGCATTTAATTGGAAATTAATCCTACTTTGAGGTGTTAGATACAGATGAAACATGTTGAAAATAGAATGGAAGCTTGAGACAAATGGAAATGAAGCTATGGTATGCCTCTTTAGATCTGCAAGATGGGTTCCATTGTATTCTAAGTTATTTAAGGAATTAACTGATGATCTAGCCAAACTCTTATGCAAGACATTGAAAAATCAGGAAATTTTCATTGTCTCCAAACTGAATATGGACCTGTAGTGTGATGTAGCTGCAAGTTAAGCAAATGGGGCTGCATCAACAGATACATGTTTTCCAAATCACAGGAAGCAATTACTCTATTTTATTCTGTTTCATAGGCTCCATTTTGAGTGCTGTGTTAAATTTAAAGTACTATATTCCAAGAAGAATTCTGAGAAATTAAAACTGTTTCAGAGAAAGGCAATGTGGATGATTAGAAACAAGTCCTTAAGATTGAAAAAGTCCTTGAAATAAAATACAACAGTGAAGGAATATGATAACAGTGTTCAACTAAGTGAAAGGATGTCACACAGAAGGATCAAAATCTGATTCTTTCATTCTGTATTGCAGGACACCAAATCATGGTTTTAAGTCACAGCAAGGTAGATTCCAGCTGAATGTTAGAAAAAAAAAATTTGTACTAGGAAGAACAGTTTGACCACCGGATCAATTATTCAGAGAGGTGGTGTACTCCCTTTTATTGAATGTGTTCAGAGACTAGACAGCCATTTACTGTCTTAGTTTGGATTCCTGTACTGAGCAAGATGTTGGACTCATTGGCTAAAATAGTTTCTTTCAACTCTAAATTCTGTTATAATCTGTAAAAGTATCATCAGCTATACTGTAAGGCTGATCACAGAATTTTAGTTAACAAGGCACACGACTTAAAATGGCTATGCTAAATTGCAATTTTCATTGTTTTTGAAGGATGAATAAAAAAGTGCAAGCATATTAAACTCATCTTAAAATGATTTCAAAAAAATGAAATCAGAATACACTCCGTGATCTTAGCAAAAGCAAACAATTGGGTTTTATATAGCTTGTATATCATTGTTCTGTATGACGATAGTGCCATGTATGCTTTGGTTCTTCAAATGGCAAAACTCTAAGGACTGAATAAATAATTTGATGCATATTAACATTCCTATCAATCTGCTAGCTGCTATCAGTAAAACATATACATTCCTCTTATAGTACAGTATATATGTGGTGCCTGTCCATTAATGGAATAGAATACAATAGAATAACAGAGTTGGAAGGGAACTTGGAGGTCTTCTAATCCAATCCTCTGAACAAGCAGGAAATGCTATACCATTCCAGACAAATGATTATCCACTCTCTTCTTAAAATCTTTCAGTTAGAGCATTTACAACTTTTGGAGGCAAGTTGTTCCACTGATTAATTGTTCTGTCAGGAAATTTCTCCTTACTTCTAAGTTGCTTGTCTCCTTGATTACTTTCCATCCATTGCTTCTTGTCCTGCCTTCAGGTACTATGGAGAATAGCTTGACTCCCTCTTCTTTGTAGTAGCCTCTAGAGATGCAGAATACTATAGTAACCATTCAACTTTCCTCCTCACAGTAAGTTACAAGTCCTAGTTGATGTGTTTAGACAATAATAGAGCTGCTCAATTTTAGTTTCTGGTCCTAAAAGATCTTGGTGGTGTGTGTGTTTTACCTGGACTTAACATAGTTAGGGGAGCCATTTACGTTATGATTATGATTTCATTTCAAAGCTATGCAAGTTTACCCAGAAAAAAATAGCTAAACTGGGTTAAAAGGAGTAGCTTGATTGTAGACTTGCTTAATTAGAAGCAAGACCTACAGAATTCAGGGGGACTTGCTCCCCCAAAAGTAAGGATAGATTACATCTTAATTAGTCCGCTCTGACCTATTGCTAATTTTTGACATTTTATGCCCAGAAGTTATGCACTGATAAACTCAGCTGGAATAAAATATTCAGTATGTTGCAGAAATGGAAACAGATTACTGGGACAGAAAAATCTAATAATAGGAAGCTATTATTAGAGTAAATTATATTGAACAAAGAGCCAAAATTAGGAGAGAGGTCTGTCAAGGGTGCTTGCTGTTCCCTGCATCATTTAACATATTTATAGAGAATGAAATCAATAAAATGGGAAGGAAGTAAATTGACTATGCTTTGCAGATGATCAGTGGATAATGACAGATAAGTAAAGAAAGCTGCATGACATACTAAATACACTAAATTTGTTGTATTAGAATCTCAACCTCAACATGCATGATAATTTTTTTAAAAAAAATATGGGCAAACCTTGCCATACTGTATTTGGGTTTGCACACACATACATTATATAGCACAAGTCATATATTTGGGTAAGCAGAGCATTTGGAATAAAGGCTGAAACTTGAGTAATTTTGATAAAACATACATTTATGGTACAAGTGCTTGAGGACAGGTAGAGATAATTTTAATACTCTGTGAAAAATGACATTATAAATCATGGGAATACAGTTACCTTTAATTTTTCTTTCTAATGAGAAACTTTTTTTTTGGTAACACAATTATAAAAAGCTATAAACATATTCAACCTAGACCTGAAGGCATCTTCCATGCTAATTTAGGTGAATCGGAGATTGCCAGGCTAAATGAGAACTCTATCCAGGAGCACATCTGAGCACTGATGTGATCAATGTGAACTGCATTGCTTTCCAAAGAAAACATGCTGTGGATGATTTCACTCTCCTGTCCGGCTTGGGGTTTTCCATTAACATCTGATTGGCCGCTCTGGGGAGTAAGATGCAGAGAAGATCGGTCCTTGCTCTGAGACCGTCTGACTCTCCTCCCCCCCTTGAAATAGATTTACTAAGCATTCATTCCACTGAAAGCAGATTGGAGTTTATTCTAATGTGCAGCTGGACACATTTTTTTAGAGAGGGAAAATGTGCAGAAGGAAGTTCAGTTCTGTGCAGCTGGGCAGATACAATTCACAAAGGAACTCAGTTCTTTTTAAACATGAAAGAGTGAAGAATAAAAAGGATAAAAATTAAAAGAGAACTGTTTTCTTGCTGTAATCTTATGTTGATACTAGAGCCTCTGTTTACTCCGCAATGCTTTAAAAGATATCTCCACTTGTTTTCCTTCTCCCTCTGTTCTTGATTTCTCATTTTTTCTTCTGGCGCCATTTTTTGTTCATATTTGCTTTCTTTCCCTTCTCCCTTTCTAATTGTTTAAAATGTTTTATAAGAAGAAAAGGAACAAAGGAACATTGTTAGTGCCCATCTAAATATGTTATCTTCCTCTGAAGTAGACCAAACTGATGAATATAAATTAATCAATCAGTCTGGTACTTTAAATTCTGAAAAACCAAGTCTCACTGACCAAATATAGGCTCTACAATTCCCACCCTAGATTTTTAACCAAGAACAAGTCCCCCAGTGCTTAGGGATTAGTGGATGGATAGTGAGAAATCAGCTAGGCAAAGTAGTGGCAGGCAACCAGCCCCCCCCCCCCCAAAAAAAAAACACAAAAAAAAAACAACTTTGCAGAAGGAGATCCTAGCAAAATCAAAACTGCAAGGCTTCAGCTCTTCTTGATGGGGACAGCAGAGCACCTGGGTAATTAAAATGGCTTCAGAAGGCACATGTGTTACTGGATCAGCTCCAGTGATGGCTTAATCATTAATCTACCTTGTTCCTGCCTATACTATCTCTGGACTGGTCCTGTGAATGCTGGATGTAGATTGGTTAGTGGAATCTTCTAATTCTAGAAAAGGCTAAGAGAGCCAGCTCACATGTGAACATCAAAAGAGGTTTGATTCTCTTCTTAGGTTTTTCAACATATTTACTGACAGTTGGATTCTCCATAATATTCAGTTAGCATGATTCTAAGAATCAAGATGAAGCTGTGATGTTATATATCATACTGTCTTTATACAGAAAATGTATACTTTCCAAGGTAGCTTAGAACCTTCTCTACATAACCTTCTCCCTGGGTGCAATATACTTATGATAGCCTATAAGGACAGTTTTCAATAGGGAAAAATATCATGATTAACAAGCAAAGATCCATTTTGTTGTCCAAGTTAAGTGCTGAACTTTTCTAAGTGGAAAGCAAGGGACTTCCTTAAATAAACAACCCAAACAATACATAAACAACACAACACATTCAAGTTTTTGAAAATATAGTTTAGGAATACATAAAGGAATACAGCATATGGTATAAATTACTTTGGGAAAGTTTTCATTTGTAAAATATTATTTTATCCCAAATGTTCATTTTAAATGGGGTCTATTATCCAAATCTGTTACTAATTCTAATAGTGCTACGTTTAAAATCAATTTGCATAAATATACATCTCAGATGATAATTTCCACTACAAATAATTACTTTTTCAAGGATCCATAAAATTCTCATTTTGTCACTCATTATTGCTTAAAGTCAATCATTTAGATTTACATCAGTTACTATTGTATACTGAAAGGGCCCCTAAACCATTTGTTAATTTTATTAATTTGGATAAGGAAGATTCAGATTTGTTAATGGGTGGCAGCATATCATGTGCAAATGGGAATACTTCAAGTTCCTTAATTCTTTAACAAACAATGCCAAATATACATCAGATAATAAAAGAGAGACAGCACAATCCTGCCATAGATATCTGCCTAATAAAAATACAGATTAACAAAGCTTTTGGTCTTCCCTTGCATTTTTAGAAAAGAAAAACAACTGAAATCCTGAAGAGAATTACTCCTGAGGAGAAGAAAACATTGACAGACACGTGTTACCAATAGTTTAGTTTACTTTATTGTCATTGCACCTTGTACAATGAAATCAAACACAATCTTCAGAGCATATGACCATGAAAATAAACACAAACACACATCATTCACACTCCACACATTGAATTGAAAACCCACGACACCGCACCAATATTGCACTATACATATAGAATTCAATAGAGCTACTGCCCTGGTATAGAAGCTGTTTTTCAGTCTATTTGTCCATGTTTTTATTATCCTTTACCCAGTGGTGGGATTCAAATTTTTTACTACTAGTTCTGTGGGCATGGCAGGGGAAGAATACTGCAAAATCTCCATTCCCTCCCCACCCCACTAACCTGCTTTCCAGCTCCGTTCTCCTGTGCAGGGCAACAAAAGAAGACCCAGCTGATCAACTGGGACTTGGGAGGCAGAGAGTAGATGGGGGCAGGGCCAGTCAGAGGTGGGATTTGCTGATTTTCTGAACTACTCAACATTTCTGCTCCTGGTTCTCTAGAACTGGTCAGAACCTGCTGAATATTTGGTTCCCCAAATATTGGATATCCCCTTTACAGGCAGAAGCACTAATCCAGATTTCTTTAAATGTGTTTTAAGAATATTGTTGCTGAGTCCAACTTTTCCAGAACTATAACGTAAGCTATTTTTCAGTTGTATATAAAATATATTGCAGACCACAAAACAAAAGGGACATGGAAGTGTATTTCTCACTTGGTGGCACACAATATTTCTCTCTAGGTTAGCTGGCCCTGACATTTCCTTTTCATTTAAGTTATTGTTTCCCGAAGTGCCTATGCTGCTGTTCACTGTTTCCTTACAGGCAGTAATCATCTCAAAAAGCTTTTGGAGATCACAGTTGCTGAAAAAGTCTAGATAGAAGGATGTCCTAAATAATAGCATCATGTATTTTGACAGGGCCAATTTAGGTAGAAAGAATTGTTGTTTACTTGCTGAGCACTTATTTTACTTGGAATATTCTCTGAAGGAACATGACATGTGAACTGAGAATCACAACTGAAGCCATTTTCTTCTTAAATCAAATACTCTAAAAATATATAGAGGATACAAACAATGCAGAAACATGCACATTTTGGAGGATATACTTTGGAAGGAATTTAGCAAAGTCAGAAAGAAGTTATTTTCCTGAAACAAGTTGGACTGGAGGAAGCTTCTCTTGGACTTGTTTGTGGTTTGAAATGGGAGAATACTGCTTCTAACGTGAATATTTAACCTATTTTATTATTTAATCAGTGTAAATGTATATATTGTTTCAGGACCATAGTGAAAGAGATATAGGTAAATCAGTCTGACAGGAACAGTTCATGTCTGAACCCTGCACAACAGGAATTCCTCAGCTGCAAAACTGATAGATATTGAGGGAAATCTCTCAAAAAGATTTTTTTTTCCAGAGAAGGAGGAAAAAGAGTGTATATAGAGGTCCGGTTTCCTTTTCTTACCTGTCTTTTGCTTTAAATCTCCCACTCAATCCCCAATTCCTTTTTTAAAGAAAAAAAAGGGAGGGGGGAAGAATAAAAAAGAAAAATATATAAAAAAGTGACTTCCAACCTTCATCACAACAAGTATAAACAAATGTAGCAACTTTTCACACTCTATATGGTTATAAACAAACTTCATCCTATATCCCATCCTTTATCTATAAAACTTCAACTTTTCAGTCTTGGGGGCAGGGGTGGGATTCAATTTTTTTTAACAACCGGTTCTGTGGGCATGGCTTAGGTGGTGGGCATGGCTTGGTGGTCATGTTATTGGCTGGGCGTGGCCAACTCAATATCACATCGAGGCACCATCTCCTCGCCTGGCCTCTCATGACTGTGGGGATGCTACAATAGTCATAAGTCACTTTTTTCAGTCTCATTGTAACTTTGAATGGTCATTGCACACAAGCAAAGCACCAGCAAAGGAAGTGAAAAAAATTCCAGAGAAGTTCCTGAGACAGGAAGTCTAGTCTCTGCCAAGAATGTAATTGAATGAATTTAATGTAATTAAATGAATGTTAATGGAGAGGCAGTTTCTGTAAGCAACACCAGAATGTTTCCTTCCTGCCTTCCTTACAGAATTAGGCCAGTAATTTCTTCTAACACCCGATTCTCCGAACTGCTTAGAATGTTCACAACCGGTTCTAGTGAATAGGTGCGAACTGGTAGAATCCCACCCCTGCTTGGGAGTCAACAAAAAGTCCACATAGGATTGCTACAACTTGGGGGGAGGGTTCTGTATTTTAACCTTGATGAAATAAACTAACTTTACATTCCTTCCTCTTACTTCTAATAGTCTTCATCTTTAATTCAATCAAATATTTTCATAGAATTTGATTTCTCTTCAATTATTTTTAATCCAATTGCACAGATTTATCTTTTTCAAGGCTTTAAAGGCTCTTTTACAGATCAAATAAGAAATCATTTTAGGTCATTGTCTTGGTTTATCATTTGTATTTCCCTTTTCCTTTTAAAAATGTAGGTGCCATTTTCTTTTGTATGTCCAGTAAAATGTCCTTCTCCAAATCATTTTCTTGGCTTATCATTTGTATTCTAAATTTCAATACTTTCTCTGTCTTGACAGAAAAAAATTGTTCCACACCATTAATATCTATTTATGTGGTCTACCCATAGAAACAGACATAATTACTGAAAATGTTGATTAACTTTTGGCTCCATTTTTCAAAGATATATTTGATGTTATAATATTTCCTCTCATTTTGTCCGTCCAGTATTAACTGATATCAAGAACAGGTTTGCATTTTAAAATTTTGTTCAGAATTTTTAGTTCCCTCTAGTGCTCAATTTCTACGATCATCACTTATTTTTGTTATAACTTACAGTAATCAGAATAGCCAAAAATTGTTTCCCATATAAAGCTATTTATTTTTATAATTGCAGTAATTTCAAAATCTAATAATAAATATAAAAAATCTTAAATTTATCTGTATTCTTAATTTGTTTCTAAGGTTTTTAGATCCAAATATGAAGCTTTTTTCTGTATTTTTTAAATTGTTTACATTCTTAAGCTTTTAATTAATTTTGTGAAGAATTGAAGATAAAACTTTTCCAATGACTTCACAAATTTGTCATTCTAAGGCTCTCTATTTTTTAAACAATAATTTCATTAAGAATTATAATTACAACAATAAAAGCTAATAAACTAAAAAAGAAAAAGTACAGAAAAGAAAAAAGGGGGAGATAGAAAGAAATGTAGAAAAGAAAAAAAATAATAAAAAATAGAAGTGACTTCCCACCCTCATCACAAATATAAACAATTTTAATAACCCATCAATTTCTCTTAAAATACCAAAAATGATTTCTCTCTTATCTATAAAGAAATCCATGACTTTATAATTCCAACACGTCAACAAAAACCCTTTAAGCATAGCCAAAGATAACAATATATCTATTTTAACCTTGATCAAATGACTTCATATTCTTTCCTTTTACTTCTAGCAAACTTGATCTTTAGACCCTTCAAATAATGTCATAGAACCTGTTTTTTTCCTCATTTTTTTCTTTTTTCCTTCTCACAAAATTCTTCAAAGGTTTAACAAGCTTCATTCTTAAATCCATTATAGGAAAACTATTGAAGTCATTCTCTTGGTTTTTTAATTATTAGGACCTCAGTCAGTTTCTTCTGTATATCTAGTGTAATATCTTTTTCCATATCGTTCTTGTAATCTGTCACTTTAAAATCTATTTTCAAATCAGTCTCAATCTCCTCAGGTAGAACTTGTTCCTCTTCCATAATGTCTTTTGTTGTGGTAAACACTATTAAAATTAATTCCTAGGTCTGTTGTTTTAACATTTTTCAATGTATCCTGCTGTCTCCTCATGAGAAGCAGCCATACGGAATATATGTAGGCAATCTTCTGTCCTCTTGTTATCCAGAGAGATTTCAAAGAACTAGTCTACTCATTGGTTCCTAGGCTGTGGTTGTTGATTTTTGCAAAGATATCTTTAATTTGCCATGCCTCCCCAGAATTCCCTGCCTCTAGTTTCCAAAGATATAGCCTGAATCCAGTAGAGTTTGTACTACTCTCATTTTTCTGGTCACAGTCTACTTTGATCACAAAATTGGGGAAACTAAGATGCGTCCACAAGACAAAGCTTTGTAAAACCTAAGGTTTTGTGAGTAGATTCTGACAGACTTTTTGCCTGCCCCTAAATATAAGTAATCGTATTTATAACTTGATGTGAATATAATGTTGGGAATTACATTTCACCTACTCTTCTTTCAAATTAATTACATGTTTGATATTTTACTCTCTACTTGTATTTTCCAAGGGCCTCTTGAGAAATAATTTTTCTGAGATGATTTTAAAAAAGGGAGCAGGTTAAAATAAGTTGGGAACATTTATAGTTGCTTTCCACAGATGGTTTATTTAACCCAATATGGTTTGCAGTAGCTCTACAGAATTTTTGAAGGGAATCTTGCCCTCTCCTTCAAGGATAGTGGAAATTTCTGCATGAAAAATGTGTGCTGCACAATTGTGCAGCCAAAAGTCAAGCATTCAAGCAGAGCAAATGCCAGCAGAGGTTAAACAAAGAATTTTCAAAGAATTTAAAGGATGAATTTTTTCGAAAATCTGCCTAGAAAAATCTATCGGAGGCAGTATTGGGGGATTCACTGAGAATATTTTTTGCCACCACTGAACAGAAATTCTATAAATAAGAAAGTCCTCAGAGGATTCTTTTTTTGGAAGATAACTTTCTTCACATTAATACAATGTGAATTACTCTTGCTCCAAACAAGATCCCTGGACATTTCTCTTGCCTAAAGAATTAGAAAAAAATTATTTCAAGGTTAAAAAAGAATAATAGGGACTCTTGCCTTAACCTTCACCAAGACTCCCTGGAGAAAAGCTCTGAATTATCTACCTGTTCTGATAGGTTTCTCAGCCATTTGCTCCTTTTGTTAGTCAGCCAACCAGTCCTTCAATGTTGTTGTTTTTTCTCCAGCTCTTCCTACGTTTTGTTCTGTTTTCTGACATACTTGCTACTTCATTCCAACTTTCCTTCATCACCTGTTCCCTGCTTGAATCACCCATATAATGTGGACAGGTATTCTGCTATTATCTTTATACTTATCTACAAAGATTTGACCTTTTACAATGAAGCTTTCAGCAACTTAATGCATTTTGTTAGAGAGAAAATGCTAGTTTCACAAACAGCAAAACAATTCTTTGTATTTCAAATGATGCATTGAAAATATTTAAATTGAAACTTCTCCATGATTACCTTATGCTACTGTAAACTGTAACTGGTTAAAGATTAAAGCACATAGGTAGAAATTCATCTTTATTTTTATCCAAGTCTAGGGATATTTCAGTGGGGGCACAAACATTGCCCTTCATAACATCAAGTGCCATTATTACCCTCTGTCTCTTGTCATTAATGTGGCTTGAACAACATCCCGCTGGGCATCCAGGAAGGTCCTAGGAAAAGGTGCCGAGATGCCACAACACCTTGGCTTTGCAAGGTAAGTAAATTCTGAAGAAAGGTGGGACAACTGGGATTTCTCACCAATGGGAAACCAAAAGAGATCACACAAATGATTTTTGCATTTTAATTTCAGGGATAGCGCCTGAGTCAAAATTAATTTGCTTAATTTATAAGAGTAATATAAGTCCTACAGGGTTGTAGAAACATAAGTGTTGAGGAGGAAGATGGAGATAACCTTGATTAAAAAGGGAAGAAAAACAGCAACTCAGTCTTGGTTTATCTTCTGCCCCTGAAAAGAAGAGACAATTAATGCTTTTTCAAACCTATGTCAAAATCTGTATATAGATGCACCGCCGTTTCCTGATGTGTTAGGTAATGTAATTGTTGTCCATGCTGGCTAGAAACTTGTGGAATGCACCTGAAGGATCCCAAATTTGAGAAAACCGGAAGGTACTTGGCATTATTACATGTAGTCTAAGCAAGACAATTAAGTAAGTTTTGACCCATTTTATGAACTTTCTCATCACATTTGTTAAGTAAATCACCACAATTGTTAAGTTAGTACTCTCCCTTTCTCTAGCAATTCTTCTGACCGATCCTTTTAGCTGTAGGTTGAATCTGGCCAGGCAGAATCTCAAGTTCAATTCCCAGGCTTTATAGGACTTCCAAATTCTCTTTTGCTCATTCTCATTGTGCTTTTCTCTCCTATCAGCTGACTGCCTTGTGCAACCAGACACCTGTATACCATCCTGAGAACTCAATAAAACAAATGTACCAAAAATAGCAGATGAATGTACTAAGAAGGTGAATAAACGAAAGTGAAAAACAACATCAAAATAAAGAAGCATGTCTGTATGAATAGACATTTTAGGTGAAATATGAAACATACCTGCACTACAATATAATATATTTGTACTTCCACCTTCAAGCCACAAGGTACATTCAACAAGAAGGGACAAAGCATTTTAGCAATCCTTTGCTCTACTTGAGCCACAGTGGTACAGTACAGAGTGGAGTACTGCAGGCTACTTCTGCTGACTGCTGGCTGCCTGCAGTTTGGCAGTTCAAATTTCAACAGGCTCAAAGTTGGCTCAGCCTTCCCTCCTTCCAAGGTCAGTCAAATGAGGACCCAGATTGTTGGGGGCAATATGCTGACTCTGTAAACCACTCAGAGAGTACTGTAAAACACTGTGAAGTGGTATATAAGCCTAAGTGCTATTGCTATTGGGGCATTAATTTTGTGGTCATGGGAAGAGTAGAAAGGTGTGGAGTCAACCAGGGTACAATGGTCACATAAAGAAGCCCAGGAGGACTAGATATAGCCTGGGGACTTTAGCTGACACCTCAGGCTTCAATATGATTAGTTATCAAAAGAAAATATATGGGATGTAACCTATAGGACTTCCTGTCATTCCAAATTACCCAGGAACCTGTTTTCTTCTCATTTGTACAGAATGTTTTAAATTGCTGATGGTACCTAGAAAGTGACAATAAAGTGAGATCTTTGATATTTAAGCTGTCATTTCTCTGTGTTAAACTGCCAGTGATAGGGTTTGTTATTTTTAGAACTGATTATTGCACAAAGTGGGTATCAGGAAAGCACTTCATGTTCTGCCACGAATGCTTTTCTTGTTAGCAGGAAATACACAACATTGGTACTGATCCATAGACACACTTGTAGGTGTAAAGAAGTTGGATCTATGATTTGAATGGGATTCTGTTGCTCAAACGTTGTGCCCTACAAAGTATAATTACATTTGTTATTATGAAAATCAAGTGAATAGAGTTTGAAAAATTGTATGGTGTTTATGAGATGACTTTAATTATTAAGTACAATTATGGCATTCAAACCACCATGTCAGAATGACTAAATGAAACTCCCTGTTTAGTCTTTTGTATGAGATCTACTTTTAATCATGATTAAGCCAGCAGAATCCCTTGAGAAATCTATAATGCTGGAAGAGGTGGAGAAAACGGTGACCAGGAGCAAGATGGATGGTCCCTATGACAATGATGGGTTGTCATCCCTTTAGGATAGACCAGACTACAGACTAGGAAACCAAAGTTATGAATGCTAATATTACTTTTATTATAAGGTTACAATAATAAAATATTGTAAGTCTGAATGTGCTTCCTCCCTCTCTCCCTTTAAGAGAACTTTGTTATTGTTAGTTGTGAAGTTGTGTCTGACTCATTGTGACCCCATGGACAAGGTTCCTACAGGCCTTCCTGTCCTCTACCATCTTCTGGAGTCCATTTAAGCTCACGCCAACTGCTTCAGTGACTCCATCCATACACCTCATTTTCTGTTGTCCCCTTCCTCTATTGCCCTCAATCGTTCCCAGCATTAGGCTCTTCTCCAGTAAGTTCTTCCTTCTCATGAGGTGGACAAGAAAACTAGGGACAGTTATCTGAGTTTCTTTCTCAAAGTACATTTCTGCCTTGGACTCAAATTTCTTTTTTCTGACTATTGTTTTGGTTTTAGCTCTTCCTCCTGTTCCTTAAGGTAACTTTTACATCCCAATATACCTGAAGGGTCAGGTTAACAATTGAATATCCAGGAATTCTGTCTTAGTCAATAAAAGCTCCTGGAAGTAGAGTTGGGAAAGAAACATAATTATTTTTGATGCAGAGCAGCTGTTTTATATACTGTAGTAACAGAAGAATTCTACTTCTAATGTAGCCTTGTCGAACTTGAAAGATATTATTTGTTTCTAAAAAACTGTGGTGCCTTTTACATTGAGGGATATGCTTAACCTAACTGGAAACAAGGTTCAATTTTTTTGTGTGTGTTGTAAGTTGTAACTTTCAAAAAAAATTTCTGAAGAAATTCACTTAGTGAAATATTTAATATTTCAAACTGATTTATTTTTAGAAAGACCTCATATTAATCAGTACTTGACCCATTTTAATTCTCATAGCCTGAAAAGTTTGTGCATGAATGCAAGAATTTCTAAGAAATGGAAACGACAAATAGGCAAAGAACTACAGGTGAAACTCAAAAAATTAGAATATCGTACAAAAGTTCATTTATTTCAGTAATGCAACTTAAAAGGTGAAACTAATATATGAGATAGACTCATTACATGCAAAGCAAGATAGTCCAAGCCGTGATGTGGCATAATTGAGATGAATATGGCTTACAGCTCATGAAAACCCCAAATCCACAGTCTCAGAAAATTAGAATATTCTGAAAAAGTTCAATATTCTAGCTCAAAGTGTCCCACTCTAATCAGCTATTTAAGCCATAAATAACACCTGCAAAGGGTTCCTGAGCCTTTAAATGGACTCTCAGTCTGGTTCAGTAGGAAGCACAATCATGGGAAAGACTGCTGACCTGACAGTTGTGCAGAAAACCATGATTGACACCCTCCACAAGGAGGGAAAGCCTCAAAAGCTAATTGCAAAAGAAGTTGGATGTTCCCAAAGTGCTGAATCAAAGCACATTAACAGAAAGTTATGTGGAAGGGAAAAGCGTGGAAGAAAAAGGTGCACAAGCAGCAGGGATGACGGCAGCCCGGAGAGGATTGTCAGGAAAAGGCCATCCAAAAGTGTTGTGGACTTTCACAAGGAGTGGACTGAGGCTGGAGTCAGGGCATCAAGAGCCACCACACACAGACGGATCCTGGTCACGGGCTTCAAATGTCGTAGTCTTCTTGTCAAGCCGCTCCTGAACAACAACCAATGTCAGAAGCATCTTACCTGGGCTAAAGAAAAACAGACCTGGTCTGTTGCTCAGTGGTCCAAAGTCCTCTTTTCTGATGAGAGCAACTTTTCCATCTCATTTGGAAACCAAGGACCCAGAGTCTGGAGGAAGAATGGAGAGGCACACACTGCAGGATGCTGGAAGTCCAGTGTGAAGTTTCCACGGTCTGTGTTGATTTGGGGAGCCATGTCATCTGCTGGTGTTGGTCCACTGTGCTTCATTCAGTCCAGGGTCAACGCAGCCCTCTACCAGGAAATTTTGGAGCACTTCATGTTTCCTTCCACAGACGAGCTTTATGGGGATGCTGACTTCATTTTCCAGCAGGACTTGGCACCTGCCCACACTGCCAAAAGCACCAAAACCTGGTTCAGTGATCATGGGATTACTGTGCTCGATTGGCCAGCAAACTCCACCTGACCTGAATCCCATAGAGAATCTATGGGGCGTTGCCAAGAGGAAGATGAGAGACATGAGACCGAACAATGCAGAAGAGCTGAAGGCCGCTATTGAAGCATCCTGGTCTTCCATAACACCTCAGCAGTGCCACAGGCTGATAGCTTCCATGCCAGGCCGCATTGAGGCAGTAATGGCTGCAAAAGGGGCCCAAACCAAGTACTGAGTACATATGCATGCTTATACTTTTCAGAGGTCCAATATTGTTCGATGTACAATCCTTGTTTTATTCATTGCATGTAATATTCTAATTTTCTGAGATTGTGGATTTGGGGTTTTCATGAGCTGTAGGCCATAATCATCTCAATTATGACAAATCACGGCTTGAACTATCTTGCTTTGCATGTAATGAGTCTATCTCATATATTAGTTTCACCTTTTAAGTTGCATTAGTGAAATAAATGAACTTTTGCATGATATTCTAATTTTTTGAGTTTCACCTGTTATTTTAGATCAGAATGCTAAAATCAAACACTTTGCTGCACTTTAAAGATACTTGGGGAACACCATAAAAAGAAAGTCTTATAGGAATTCAAAGTGTCTCCATTCTGAAAGCAACCAGTTAATATGACTTCTTTAGTTTTATTGCTTACCTTTATTGTAGATTTAGCTGCAGTTTTTTTTTTTAATACTAGATGCCATTATCCTCTGGGGGTGTAATTTTCAAGAGTTTTCGTCTTGTCTCTTGTAATTAAGATTTACATGCCATTTCCCCACCAAATTCCTGCCTGCCCAAATAAAGTTGATGATCACATTCATGTCTCACTTGTACCCTTGCAATTCATGGTAGCAATAAAGTTCTCATTTTATCCTCACAGCTTTGTGAAGTCCGCTGACACTCAATGAACCCCGAAGGCATTGTTCATCACCTTAACTACTGTTTTTCTCTCATCCAATGTGCAAGGAGTTAGATTTATGTGTAAGGTATCTTACACAGAAGCACTCCTGTTTCTTTTTTTTAACCCAACTCAATCAGCCAAATCTACAAGGTAAAAGAGATTGCTCTTTAGTGTCATGGCAAAAAACAACTATCTTGTGGCACCTCTTGGACTAATTATTACTTAAGGCCAGGTCACATCACCCGACGGATGTAAAACGTATGTAAAAGGACACAGCAGACGGCCAAAAATGTGGGGGTGGCTCCATCCGTTCTTATCCGCTCTCAAAAGGGGCAAAAATTTGCATAAAGAGAATGGAAAAGAACGGATGGGGGGAGGACATTGCGCGGATGTAAAACGGATGCTCAATGGAAGCCTAGCGGATGGAAGCGGATGGCATGTCCGCAGGGCTTCCGGGGGAGCATAGCAAAGCAGACGCATAGCGGAAAGAGCGAATGCGTAGCGGATGATGTGGATGCGTAGCAGATGCGTAGCAGATGACGCGGATGCGTAGCGGATGCAGAGCGGATGCAGAGCGGATGCAGAGCGGATGCGTAGCATTCACTGCGAATGCGGGGAGGATGCATTGCGTCAGCCCCACGGATACAAAAGGAGGCAGCTCACATGAGGCCAGCATTCAGAGGAAAGACCTGCTGCCAGACACATCTTCAAGAGAACACCATGGGGAAGAAGAGGAAGCCTGTGCCATCTTCTGCCAGCCCTGGCAAGAGGGATAGATCCACCATCCCACTCCCTGGCGCTGACTCTGCTGCTGCTGCTGCTTTTTCTGTTGCTGGTGCTGCTCTTGCTGTTGCTGCTGCTGGTGCTTCTCCTGCTGGTGCTTCTCCTGCTGCTGCTGCTGGTGCTGCTTCTCCTGCTGCTTCTCCTGCTGCTGCTGTGGTGGACCAGCCCCAAAGCCCTGAAAGCCCTGATGATGAAGGCCCTGCTGCTGAAGGCCCTGCCAGAGGGAGGAAGAGGCAAGGCAAGGAGAAGGGGGAGAGGAAACAGTACTCCATCACAGAGGAGCATGAGGAGGATGTGCTGGAGTGGCTGAGGGAGAACGAGTACATATGGAGGAAGGGCCACAGGCTCTATTGAGACACCAAGCGGAAGCAGGCGGCTTGGAGGTAGAAGGCGGAGAGCCTGGGCTACACTGCTGATGTCCTCCTCAGGTGGTGGAAGCATATGCACACCTGGTGCGGGAAGCTGCACCTCAAGAAGTCTGGCCAGGCCGCAGTCAAGCTCACCGACCAGGAGAGCTACGTCATGGCAAAGTGCAGCTTCCTGGAGGGTGAGGTCTGCCACCGAGGAGCAGCCCCTCTGTCTACCCTCACTCTCAGGCAGCCCACAGACAGCCAGTCCTCTTCTGGCCAGGAGACAGCGACCGTGTCCGGGCAGGTGTCCACAGAGCGCCCCGTGACGGAGACCCCCCCGACAGCTGCACTCCCCGTGGCAGAGTGCGTGGAGGACCCCCTGACGCAGTTAGAGCAAGGAGAGGCCGCTGCCACCAGAGACCAACCCACCCCCACCCCCACCTCCACCTCCACAGAAAGCAGGCAGAGAGCCAGACCGGAGGGACAGAGCCACACTGTCCTGCTGGAGATCAGGGACACCATCAAGACCAGCACAGATCTCCTCTCTCAGCTGGTACACTTTGAGATTCCATCCTCAAACCGCAAGCCCTTCCTCACCTACGTGACCCAGACCCTCATGGACATGCCCGAGCCCCAGTACCAGGTCATGAAAGAGAGGATCACGGCGCTGCTGCACCACCTTCCAGGCCCAGTTGAACCTGCTCCCACCTAGTCCAGGTCTGCTCCTCCACCCCAGGCGATGTCACAGCCCTTCCAAGTCTTTCAACAGCCCCTCACCTACCAAGGCTACGGATACCAGGACTTCCAGCAGCACAGGCAGCCCTTCCCAGTCCAGGCACAGGTTACTCGCACGCCACAGGTGCCACTGATGCCACCAATGCCACCGGTGTTTCCTCACACGCCACAGAGGCCTCACTTCGCTCAGCTGCAGACCAGACATCCCTACTACACTCCTTCCTCCACCCCACAGCCAAGCCCGGCCTCAGAACATCTTTCATTGGTCCTGTGCCTGACATCCCAGGTCCTTGATGAAGGGCCTCTCAACCTCACTGGGATGAGCCAGCTTTCTGAGAACTTCCTGAACACACCACCTCCTGTTGTCCTCTCGGGGCCAGGCACCCCAATGGGGCCTCAGACCAGCACTCCAGCCAATGCCACCTCCACAGTCCCTGTCTGCTTTACACCTGAGACCATGGACATGCCTCAGAGTGACTGAGAACATTGCCAGAGACTGAGTTGTTACCTGTTGACTTTATCTTTGCTTGGGACACTTTTCTTGGTTCCTTTTGCTTTTTAAATAAAGTCCTACACTTTAACTGTTATTAATAAAGGTTATCTTTGCTTCACACACTTGGCTCATTTCTTTTACTAAATAAAGTGTTGGTGGAAACTTTTAGAAAATGGTTAAGCCTTTGCATGCTTGTGGAATGGGCAGGGATACCTGTGGGATGGGTAATAGCTGTAGGATGGGCAGGAATACCTGTGGGATGGGTAATAGCTGTGGGATGGGCAGGGATACCTGTGGGATGGGTAATAGCTGTGAAAATGGTTAAGCCTTTGCATGCTTGTGGAATGGGGAGGGATACCTGTGGGATGGGTAATAGCTGTGGGATGGGTAATAGCTGTGGGATAGATAAGCCTCCAGTGCAAGCATAGTGGGACTGTATGGTCCACCCTCCCAGGTGCCACACCGATGGCCCTTTATTATCAATAACAATTTAATAATTGATCAACACATTTCAACATAAACACAACTCTTTATTAAATGCCCTGTTCATTGTAGGGCCACTCAACATACATGGCACAATCTCATCAGTGTGATGAGACAGGCTGAAGGAAGCATCCATTAATCATCTATCATCCTGTCTTGCCACTCCACTGCTCCAGCTGGGGAGTTGCACCAGTGTTTCAGGAGGTTGCGCTGCTTCTTCCCTTCATGTGAAGCTCTGTTGGGGCCTTGCACATCCACAATGTCGATCAGGTTTCGCCCTTGCCTCCATTTACCAGGCTCCATGTCCCCATTCCCTTGTTGATGGTCCACAAGCCTGTTCTGCAACACTGGGTAGCGGGTGTGCATGAGATTGTTCAGGATGCAGCAAGCTTCCACAATGCTCCTCACGGTCCCTGGGTGATGCTGCATGGTGGTGAGAAGTACCTGGAACCTGTTGGCCAGGATGCCAAAGGCGTTCTCCACCACCCGTCTTGCCCTGGACAGCCTGTAGTTGAAGATCCTTTCTTCACGGGGGAGGAGTCTGGAACTGTAGGGTTTCATGAGGTAGGTTCTGAGGGAGAAGGCGTCATCCCCCACGATGAAGTAGGGCACATCTTGTGTGTCGTTGGGCAGGGCTTCTGGATCTGGGAAACCCATGATGAGGTTGCATTCCAGCCCCTCCTTGAGGTGACTGGCGTTGTATACCTGGGTATCTGAAGCTGACCCGTTGCCTGAAGCATCGATGTACATGAACTTGTAGTCAGCATCGACCGTGGCAAAGAGGATGATGCTGAAGAAGCCCTTGTAGTTGAAATAAGTGGACTCTGACTTGACTGGAGCTTTGCAGGCTACGTGCTTCCCATCCATGGCTCCAATGGTGTGGGGGAAGTTCCACCTCTGATACCACTGTTCTGCAACTTTCCTCCAGCCTTCTTCAGTGGTGGGACACTGGAGGAGCTCCTCCAGGTATTCTTCGATGATGGCCTGCACCACTTCTCTGACCACAATGCTGATGGTGTTGTGTGGCACCCTCCAGGCGTACTGCATGTTTTTGTATGTGGTTCCAGAGGCCAGGTGGCACAGAGTCAGTGCCACCTTCAGCCCAGGGCCCAGGCTAGGACGGAAGTTGGTGTTCGCCTTGGTCAACCTTGGTCTCAGACGCTCCACAATTTCGTCAAACATGGCTGGCGGCATCCTCATGAAGTTCTGGAATGCACGAGTGTCTTCGTTCCTCAGCTCCACCATCAGCTTGTCAAACAGTCCATACTCGGCTCTTCTCGCGATCCATCGTCGGACTCACACACTTCTTGGCCACCTCCTTTTCTTCCTGTAGAAAAGGTGAAAGAGCCTGAAGAGGGCTTGGTTCTGGTGTTGAATGATGGCGGCTACCAAAAGGAGCGTGCGATGATCCATGGTGGAGAAGAATGGATGCTGTGGAAGAGCAAGGCTGGAGAGGTGTGCACCCCACGTCTGCTGGACTGAAAGTGAGATCCAGGTGATTTCCTCCCCCTTTTTATAGGAAATATTGGTTTTCCGCTAGGTGTCCTTCTGCATCCTCCAGACATCCTCCAGACACCCTAAATATCCGAGATACATCCCCTATACGAACATTTTTTCTGTTTTAATGCTTTATATCCGAGCTGCATCCGCTTTCATCCTTTCTACATCCGTGCTACTAACGCTGTGTGTCCGTTCCACGTCCATTTCACTTCTTCCCTGTGTCCATTTCCCGCTGGAGCGGATTTGAGTTGTCCAGATGCGCAGCAGATGCCTAGCGGATATAGCGGATGCGTAATGGATGATGATGGACGTATAACGGATGTTCCCCATATGCGTAGTGGATGTAGAACGGACGCGTTGGATACTTCATCCGCTCAAAAAGTTTTGTGCAGCTCAAAACTTTTTGAGTGGATGAAATCACAGTAGACAGATGCTGGACGGATAGAGAGTATGAATCACAGACGTAGTGGTACACAACGGATGCATCACGTTTTCCAATGGATGGCAAGCGTTTCTCTCTGTTGTACATCCTCTTTGCATCCGTTGGTGCAGTGTGACATGGGCTTTACATCTGTGTGTCTCACAATCCATCATATTAGGGCTTCCATCCTAAAACTTACCAACTTAACAAATGAGTGCTCCCATAGCAAAAGAATCTCTGATTTTAATTCTGAGCTGGATCATATAGTTTTTTGAGAACTGATAAAGGCATTGAGGGAGACCATTGTATTTTGAAGTATATAATGGCATCTTTTGATTTCTCCTTCATGTTAAGACGATTCTAGATTCAGAGTATGATGATGTTTACCTTGCTTTTTCACTCTTTCTTGGTAAATAAAGGGATGAATCTTCACAAACCTGTAGAAAAAGATCAAGATTTAAGTTGCTACTGGCTATCTGTACAGGATCTTATTTACCTAGCCAAGGTCAGGTTCTACACTCTCAGTACCACAGAAAAAAGATAATGTGGTTTTGCTAGCAAGTTTTGATAAGACCCTAATATTGCCCTTTATTTTGGGATCTTCTACATAGTGCTGAGTGTTATGTAACTTCACTGTTTGAGGTTTCTTCACTATTGTTCCACTGGGAGTCCCAATAGCTGAACAGAGATTTGTTTTTGTCTTGCTTGGCACGTTATGCTTTTGTGTTTCTATTAAATCTGTCTGCTAAAGTTAATAATAAAATTTAAAATCTCTTCATTTACTGCTGTGTTTATTGTCTCTAGATCCTCAAATAACTAATTGTCTTGCATTAGGCCATTGCCTGTCACTTGACAAAACAGAATTTAGCCCCAATCGAAGAGATTCTAGTGACTGAAACCAGCCCTCTATTTTGGGCCTGGAAACAAACAGGAAGATAAAACAGAAGGCAATGGACCAACATTTAAGGCAAAATTAATGTTATTAAAATGAACATTGTTCTTTGTTTATGGAAATATCCTATATTAATACCAAATAAATATTTCCTTTGGATAGATAAATTATTGAGGAAATTTATTTGGAATTAGGGATCACCAAAGTTTTCTTTGGCTAAATTGAGATTATTATTTGAGGAAGTTGTTTTTAACATATCCAATTTACAAAAAATATCATTAGGCCAATATTTTATCAGTCATCTGCTGGTGGAGTGAAAATATAGTTGAGTATCATCCATTCTGGGCTAAATTGGAAAGTTATCTATTTCTCTTAAAAGCATGGAAAGTGCTTTGGAACAATGTATAGCAGAAAAGGTGTTTTAATTTCTGGGAATAGGAACAATGAGAAATCATTGGGATATAATGGGATATAATTGAGTTTTGATAATGAGAATTATGATTTGGATAAAATCTACTTTGGAATTGTTGATAAATTGGAAGGTTTAGGAAGAATCTGGGATAATGACTTTAACTCAACAACTATGAAATAGCTATTTTAGGAATTTTTATTGATTTCAAACGGAATTTCTCTTCCCAATGGAAACATTTCCAGCTTAAGTATAAACTTTACTAAATCAATCAAACTTTTTGGCTACCTCAAAGGCATCTGAGTTGCTTTATTTCACGGCTCAATGGGGAAGTTAGCAGAACACTGCAAAAAGTGACCACATGACTGCAGGATGCTTTGATTGCAGGGTATTTACCTAAATAATGGGTGTAAAACTGGATTTCCTCAAGGGCCGGATCAGCATTATAGTTCTCTGTGGGCCAGGTGGGTAGGAAGATGGGACAGACGCCTCCTGCACCACCCTGCTGGCCAAAAGGGGTACAGAGGGGGGCTTGCACAGCCTATCTGCACCCCATTTTGGCTGGCAGTGCTACAGGAGGCCATCCAGGCAAAAATGGGGCGCAGGAGGCTGCATGCAACCTCCCACCCTGCTTTGGCCGCCAGAAGTACCGCAGGCAGATCCTTTTCTTATTTCCAGGCAGCTCTACAAGTCAGATTTAAGCACCACACAGGCTAGATCTGGCCTGCAGCCCATGAGTTTGACATCCCTGACCTAAATGATGGTGTTGGAAAAAATATCCATCTGGTTCAATTCCAAGCCGGGAGAAAGAAACTGGAGATGGATGAAAATGGAGTCTGATTTGAAAGATGGTTTATTGATGAAGCAGAACCACATGTGATTCAGGGCAGCTGACAAAATGGAGCTGAGAATAGGTGGGCTTTTATATCTTCTTTGAGCTTTGTATTTGAGCTTCCTTTTTCTCTGCAAGAACATGTCCTTTAATATTCTATTGGCTGTTGTCAGATTCCTATAGGGTCATGTAGGGGTCACAGCTGGCTCTATAGGCAAAAGAGGAAACGCAAATCCTAGGTAATCTGAGCTAATCTGGTCAACCTCTGCCTTATTGTTTTATCAGTTCGTAGGTTTCTATTTCTTTGAAGTTTAGACTGCTCTGGGGGTGGTGCAATAAAGGGGTTTATGTTCTGACAGGGTGTTGGGCAATTCCTATTGTGGCTAATGATTTTTGTCCTGTGTTGGATCTTGGGTGAGGGACTGCTTCTAATCCTACCATTCTGCCTTTGTTTCTAAATATCCTGTCTTGAATGGATTACCAAATCTGCATTTCTAAAAGCTGGCCTCCTCAGTTTCTGCTTGGGTCAGGGAGACTGGGGCTGGTTTAAGAGCATATTTTTCCAATTCTCCATTTGGAGAAATATAGTATCTTGCCTTCTCAATATTCCTGAAAATATTTCATTCTTCTAGGAGGGAGGCTTTCCACAATAGTAATGGACTGCTGAAATTGTAAGTCAGCATATTCACATGACATCACTTATGGTCATGTTGCTTAGCAACAGACTTCCCCTCCCAATTACTGTTAAGTGAGGACTATCCATATTCCATATATCAGCGAATGTTTGTTAGAAATGTGTGATTTATCTGAATGGCAAATGCAGTATTTTCTACCAAAGGATGCAGCAATATGTGCTATGATGGCAAATATATGTATTGCGATATATATGTATTCATATTATAGCAGCAAATTCATTAGTGATAAATGTCGGTATAAGTATCTATATAAGGTATTTTTTTCCTTTGTTTGCATTTTAATCTTGTGCTATAGTTTTTTGTTTTTTTTTATAAAAAGCAATTATTTCTCTTTTAAGATTACATTGTTCAATTAAATAAACAGTTGTTTTTTTTTTTTTAAAAAAAGGGAAGCCCTGTGCAAAAAACACCCTTGGACAAATAGCGTCCCTGTCGTTATCTGTTGCTCCAAAACCGCTTTAGCAAATAGTCCTGGCCGCTAAGGCTGCCCAAGCTGAGTCCAAAAAGAGGCCTCTGCTTCCCCCAACCCCGCAATAATTTATTCAGGGTAGAGGAAATAGGAACCGTTTGCGATTGAACGAGATCCCGGAGTGAGACCCGCCTCGGCGTTTGCACGCCAGGAGGCCCGGTCGAACAAGAGTGACTGGCGCGCACGCGGGGCGGGTTGGACCTGCGGGGCTGAGGGAAGCGGGAAAGGACCCCCGAGGAGCAGCTCTGTGGGAAGAGGCACCCCGACACCCTCCCGCTCCCGGCGGCCCCCTTCTTCGCGCAGGTCCCCGCGCCCCACTTTCAATCCCCGTGACCTTTCCCCTCCGCCAGTCTCCGCCCCAGAGGGAAGCGCGTCCCTCCCGTTCCGCCGGCTGCTTTCGCCTGAGGAGAGAGAGAGAGAGAGAGAGAGAGCGTGGCCGCGCGGGAGGCGTTCCTCTTCTCCTGCCGCTTCTGGAGCCTGCGCGGCGCCCCTGCTTGCCCGGCAGCAAGGTGAAGAAGGCGCGAGTGCGCGCGCGGGGAGGGTGGGGGTGGGGGGGAAGCTCGTGGCGCGGCCTCGGGGTGGGGGGGTGGGGGTTGGATGGGGTGGGGTGGGGGGGACCTCCGCGCTCCATTCCGCGCCGCGTGCTTGGAGGTGAGGTGTGTGCGTGTGTATGTGGGAGGGGGGTGCGGCTGGAGGAGGCCCGGGTCTGCCAGCTCCTCCCCAGCTCCCAGTCAGATCTCAGCGGCCAGCTTGCCTCCTTCCGCTCCGCTGTTTTGTGCGGGGAGGGGCGGCAGGAGGAGAAGGAGGAGGAGAAGGAGGCGAAGGGCTCTTTGGGGAGCCCGAGGAGGGCAGCTGCCATGCGGGGAGGTGGAAACGGCCGCCCCGGCCGAGAGGCCTTCTGTCAGGGGAGGCGGAGACCCGAGGTTGCGGCCCTGCAAAGCTCGCCCGCTCCCTTTTCGGTGCCGTTGGAGCCCGAGCGGGACTCTCCACAAAGAGGCTGAATTTTCGTGCCGAGGCAAACGCGGGTCGGTGGGGCGCATCGAACCGCCGGTCGATGCCACAGTGTGCGACCCCGGAGGTGGTGTTGTGGGGTGCCCGGATGAATGAAGCCGCCCTATCCTGGTTTGGAAAGCTGCTGTTTGGAAGGTATGCTGAGGACCTCCTGGCTTTGATGAGTCTGAAAGATGGTCGTTACAAGAGAAATAAACGCCTGCCGGATGAGGAAGGTGCTTAAGGCGGGAGATGGCATGCAGTCAGCCACATAGGGAAAACCCCCCCCTCCCTTGCTTGAAACGCGATGTATGAGGGATGCAAGCTGGTGCTTCCTGTATTTTTTTGGGGGGGGGGCTCCTCCCCTTCAATTGGGAGGCCAGAGTTTTTTGAGTGCTGCTCTATGGAGTCCTCCCGCCTGCTCGTTTGACTAGCTGGGAAGTCCTCGCAAGCTGCCACTCAGCACTGAAAACGTGGGGAGGAATTGTCGGTGCTAAATTTCAATCCCTTCTTGGGGTCCGAGATGGTTATTTTTAGCTCAGCATATCCAGGAGCTTTGCAGAATCAGATCCAGCTACCGGAACTGTGGCACAAGAAGGGTGCCATGTACAATTGTATGTCTGGTTGTTGTCTAGCTGCTGCCTCTGTTCCTGTCTCTTGGGCATCCCCAAAGCATTGCTAAGTTGGGCTATTGTGGCTCCCAAGGAAGTAGTTGAGGTACAGTAGTCGATCAAATGCACATTTGTATGACTCTTTATTTGTTAGAATGGGTGTTGCTTTTGGAACCCTAGGATGTAAGAAAAGCAGCTTGGGATGTTAGCTTTTCATGTGGTCTTTATTTCTAATAATTTTGTTAATTTATTAAATTATTAATTAATTAATTTACATTTATTTATTACATTATTTCTTTATTTCAGATGCCCCCCAAAAAGGGAAGCGATGGAGTTAAACCGCACCCAATCATTGGAAGATTTGGGACATCCTTGAAAATTGGCATTGTTGGTTTGCCAAACGTTGGGTAAGTGTTGAAAAGTCACTAAACTTTGCTTCCTCTTCGCAAAGCTTTTAGGCCGTCTTGACTGAATCAAGTTCAAGGTGTGCTGCAAAAAGAAATACACTCCGGAAAATTGTTGGTCTTAGGGTTTTCTAATCTGGCAGTCGTAATTATATTTTAGAGAATGCATGTTAGTTTTGAATTTAAAAATGTCAAATGTCCTGAAGTTTCTGTCTAAAAATAGCAGATTATTAAACTAGCTTTTTATGTGCTAAATTAAAAATAGCTTTCATGGATTTGGCATTTTCTTCTAAAGTTCAGTTGTAAAGATGCTTCACTATTAAAAATAAAAGGAATTGTTATATTTCATTGAAAGCATAAGGGTGTGCTTTATTTAGTTTTATTAGCTGGGTAATTTTAAAAATGTGAAACAATAAGGGAAATGTAAAGTTTTATTAACAAAAGTAATGAACTGGAAAGTCGATTATGTAGATCTAACTTGTCTTGCACTGATTTGCACACCACACTAAATTTGGAAAGAAAAAATAAAGAATTCTATAATTCTAGGTTTTTTTGTTTACAAAATACTTAATTATCTTTATCAAAAGGTACATGAGGAAAACAAGAATTTATACCTTCTCTCACATACAATTTATATTTTCAGCTGTAACAACTTGAGAATCAAAAATAAACACAGATAATAGATTTCTTATTATAATAATGTCCTGCAAAAAAAAAACATGATGTGGAAGAAGGCAACAGTAATATCAATAGTAATAGGTGCCTTGGGAGCAATCTTAAAATAACTGGAGCACTACTTGAACACTACTGCATTGACATATTTCCCATCAGTCAATTGCAAAAGGCAGCTTTACTTGGAACAGCTTATATCCTGCAATGATATATGTACTCCATCAAACATCTCTATCTGCCTATCCCAGGTACTTTGGAAGGACTCGATAGGTGGACAACATTTACCATTCTTTGCAGTGTCCCACATTTTACAATGGTTTTGCCAAAAATTGGCATTAACATTCGGCTTTTGGTAAAATTGCACCCATATCGCATCACTGGATTGCGTCAAAGTTGTACAATTGGGTTGGTCATGTGATGACTGTTATGACATGCTACAGTTATGTTCAGGTTTCATTACATTTGTATGTTGAAGACTACTTGTGTTAGTTAAAATTGTAGCATAGAAACCAGGAGAGAGTGAGTTCTAGTCCCACTGTGAAAGCCAGCTGAGTGACTTTGTGCCAATCTCTCTTAGCCCAACTCACCTCACAAGGTTGCTTTTGAAGGGAAATTAGAGGAATGAAGAAGTATTACATAGGTGTATCACCTTGAGTTACCTATAAGGTAATAAAGGTAGGATAAAAATATAATAAAGTTTAAGAAGGAGAAGTAAGTGCGGTGCATTCAGACTTGGAAGATTCTGATTTTATATTTTTTTATAAAAGTACTTTTAGCCTTTCTGTTGAGTTTTATTTTCTGGCCTGGTTTATTTAGTAGGCTAATGTACTGGGAGAATGTGACTTCTAGTTCTCTCTTTAGCATGGAAGACAGCTGGGTCACTGGACATAAACTGTGATGGTGCAGTGGTTAGAATGCAGTATTGCAGGCTAATTCTGGTGACTGCAGCAGTTTGATTCTCACCAGTTCAAGGTTGACTCAGCCTTCCATCCTTCCGAGGTTGGTAAAATGAGGACCCAGATTGTTGGGGGCAATATGCTGATTCTGTAAACTGCTTAGAAAGGGCTATAAAGCATTGTGAAGCGGTATATCTAAGTGCTATAAACAAAGCCAACTTCCCTCAGACTAAGGAAGCATATATGCTGCTTTAAGTTGTGCTATATAAAGAAAAAAGAAATATTACATTTTGGAATTCTTAGTTTATTCTTTCGCAAAGTTGGAAGTTATAATTTTTTGTTTTGTTTCTGATTGTTTTGGAGAGACCTGTCAGATCCAAAGGTAGATAGTAACACATTGCCCGTACTTTGTTAAGCTGTACTTAATAGTAGAAAGAACAAAATAGGAGTAGTTATATATGAATTGGGCATATTGGAATACTGCTTCATTCTCAGAAACTCTTCCTTGCTATAATTTATTTATTTATTGCTTATATCTATATCACATTTTTTTTGTCAGAGTGTAGTGTACTACATATGGGGAATATTGAATTGAATGACAGGGTCTGACTGAAAATAACTATGAATTGTTATCCAGTATAAATTTAGGCCTTAGTTTTCTTATCCTGGCTCAGTGCTTTAAACCACTACACTGAACTTTCAGCATAGCTGTCTAATTATTGTTGTATTTTATTCCTAAAATAATTGCTTTAGTCTCAGTACTGGTTTTCTGAAAAAAATATCTGGCCAGTATTACTGATGATCAGGTGCTACAAAAAAAAGTGGGAATGTGAGATCATTTCTAGACTCATTTATAGCATTTTGAATGACATTTGATGGGTCAGTGTGGAAAAGAATTCTACAGCTAATTTGCTGCGGCTGTTCCAATGTGATGAATAAAATCTGAGCAGTTTGTACATAGCTGTTTGAAGATTGGATTTAATCATAAATATTCCTTCTACCAAATGTGAAATTCGAAGCATGCATTCAAATATGTATCTTAAAATAAGATTTATGCTAATTTTTAGAGAGCTGCTAAGAGATCTGTCAGAAACTAGAAATGTATTACAGTAGTTCAAGCAAATTAGAAAAGGTTTTTTTGTAGAAATATGGAAATCCTTTTTTTAAAGTTCTCATCATTTCTGTGCAAAAGAAATGCAAAAACTTGACACTTTTCATGAGATGTTTGTGGTGTTCAGTACTCAATAATAATTAGTGCTGTGTAATATTTTGGATTTGAAGACATAAAAGTGCTTTGGATCACACGAAAACATAAACATTATCCAGGTCCTCTACTTCTTAAGGCAGCCATGTCACTTCCTGGGGATCATACAATTGGTTTACGGAGTCAGGACAGGTGCTACTGTATGTTTGAGACTCAGCACCCTTCAAATCCTTTTTGACTGATCTTGAATTACTTCACAACCATAATAGTGATATTTCCTTTATATGTCATTTAATGAGTGTAAAATATGGCAATATATCTTTTTAAAGGAAATCTACATTTTTCAATGTATTAACCAAGAGCCAAGCTGCAGCAGAAAACTTCCCCTTCTGCACTATTGATCCAAATGAGAGCCGAGTACCTGTGCCAGATGATCGATATGAATTTCTTTGCCAGTATCATAAGCCTCCAAGGTAAATATGTGAAATGTCATCAGTTGTTTGTTTCTGGTTAAAAACCAACATTTCTCAGTATCGCTATGTGAGAAGTACATAAAAATGAATCAACAGACTTTTGATAATCTGATCCATAGGATGCTTTATTCAGGAAAATACTGCAGTATGGACCCCTTCACTCCAAAACCATGTTTAGGAGAAAAGGAGGCACTTCCATTTAGTGAATACAGCTTATATAGGTTTATCAAATCACATGGTTACATAACACTTCCTGTTTCCCATATATGAAAATAATATAATGTTTTCATAAGAAGGTTCCAACCTTCCATGGACAATTCCCAACATTCTCATCATAGTCAGATTTCCTGTTATTCAAATTCCAGAAGATTATAAGAAAACATTAATATCTCTAAATATGATGTCTAATGTCAGAGCGCCCCAGCACATACGTCTAACTTATGCCAAGTACATAGTTTTGCAATCTTGCATAATTTCTAGCAGAAAACACATTACATAAATGTTCTGAGCTTTAAAAGTTTAGACTGCAAACACAAAATGGCTTCAGATTGTCTCTTTACATTCTCAGGTGTAATAACCAAATTTTCACCTATAACACACTATTTAATAAGCTTAAATTTTGCAACTTTATTTCAGGAACATTTTATCATAGGGTGTTTATTATCTAAGATATTTTAAAATATGGATTATTTTTCAAAAGTAATACATTTGAGAAGCTTTCATATCTATACATAGATATAAATGTCTGTGTATGAGGAAACGACTCACTGACACAGTTAATGAAAAATGTTCTGTTAATAAGATGTTAGGCAAGTTTTGAAATTATTTTTATCTTTACTAGACCCTGAGGATTTCTTTTTTGCTTCAATGGAGAAGTCCAAATTTTTCCATGCATTATTATTTTTTATTGAAATTATAAACAAATAATTGCATTTTTAAAGCATTTACTTGTGTAAAGGGTTTGTTTATAATTCATGCTGATTTAAAACACAAGGACGGTTAACAAGGAACTGAGAGCAGGAGAACCAAACTTGAATAGATTCAACTACTGTAAAGCCACCTAAACATCTCACCTGTTTCTTCTTCACCCTATTCTACTTTTAATTAATTAATTCATTCATTCATATAAACACACAAATACATTCATATATACACATACATATATACATTCACACATACACACGCGCACCCACCGTATATATAAAAATTTATATGCCCTCTAACTCGTCCAGAGATGACTCCAGATGAATTACAAACATTGCATCATTGTAATTGATGTGCATGAGATTCTATGTAATATCGCAAATTTTATCTTGAGTTTCTGTGTCCCCTATAAATTATAGCAATCTTATAGTCATAGTTATGGGAAATATATGCTATAACATAAAAGTTAATTTTTATAAAATGAAGTACTTTCAGTATATGAATCCGGAAAAAAATGACTAGAATGTATAATGATATTTGAACAACATGAAGGGTAATTTTATCATGTCTGGTAAACTTATAAAAAAGCCAGAAATTTCTGTATTCTGTATACACATAATGACACAAGAATTTTAAAGATTAGCATTCATCTGGAATCAGAACTTTTCTTTCTGGCGTTAATGAATAGCCAGTTAGAAAAGAGCTATGGAATATTATTTTTTAGATATGATTATTGCTGCAAGACTATTATATGCACAAAAGTGGAAAGGCTCTGAAATACCTACAGTAGAGAAATGGTTGGTAAAGTTGACAGAACTAGGAGAGACTAAAAAAATTAATGTTTGATCAAAAGCTACATAAATCAGCGACTGAAAACCTCTTGTGGGCTTTTTGCTGAAAAAAGAGCAAAATTAACTTGCAATTTATAGGTTTGAGGTTTAGAAAGAATAGTTTATGGAAAGAGGAATTATGATGTAACCTTAGAGAAGGTAAAATAAAAATTAATTTATAACTGCTATCAAAAAAATAGAAAGCTGCTTTTTCTAATCTTTTCTATTTTCTTTCTTAATTATTCACTATTCTTTCTTATTGTTGTCTATTTTCTAATACTTGTCTATTTTTGATTTGTTAAAAATTTCTTCAATAAAAATTATATTAAAAATAGTTGTGGGAAAGACACAATGCTTAACTTATGGGTGATATGAGGGTGAGTTGTTTTCCAGGTTTATGGGTTGGTTTCTGAATGTTGCTTTACCAGGCTGGTACTGGTAACTGCAGCAGTTTAGGAGATGTCAGTGTTCTTCTGTTTATAAGGGCTTCAGGTGTGATTCCTCCTTGAGTCTTGTAATGGGTCTTGTGATAAGGAGGTTACATCAGCTCAGGGTCATTGGGAGGGGAACTGCTGGTGGGGGAGTTGCATAGTTTGGTTGAGGATTATAACATTGGTTATAATAGTGATTTCAAATGATATGTAAGATTTTTTTACTGCCTTAATTTATTACTCAATATGTTTACAGTGATAGCAGTAGGCTATTCTCTGAATTTTTGTCATTTTCAGGTGGTTTTTTTTTTAACTGAGGATAGTTGGCACTATATAACAGTTTGATGCTGCTAAGTCCATGGATGTTTTATGGCCAATTACTACTTTATATTCTTCTATGTATCATTGCAGATAATTGCTAGTTGATGGTAACAGGGCCATATATTGCTAATGACTAATATTTTGAATGTTTCCCTTTAGCAAAATTCCAGCCTTTCTGAATGTGGTGGATATTGCTGGACTTGTGAAAGGAGCCCATGCTGGACAGGGACTAGGAAATGCCTTTTTGTCGCATATTAGTGCCTGTGATGGAATCTTTCATCTACTTCGTAAGCAATTTTAAGGTTTTAATTATTATATTGCATATATTATTATTATTATTATACTACACAAAAACAACAGTATACACAATAAATGAGATAACTATGCTGAGTTTCGTATCACAGATCACTAATTGAACACTTCCCAAGCATTTAGGACTATGTGATGTATTGGCGGATTATGCAAGCAGATCCCAATAAGGTGGTCTTCTGCAGCTGACCAATGATGATTTTTTCAGCGCCAATTCTTTTGAAGTGCTTGCCTAGGTCTTTAGGCACAGCACCCAGTGTGCCGAGTACCACTGGAACCACCTGCACTAGTTTATGCCAGAGTCTCTGCAGTTCCCTGATATCTGTTGTTTCTCATTGATTCTGCTGTCACCAGGTATGGCAGTGTTGATGATCCACACTTTTTTCTTCTCCCCAATCATGATATCCAGGGTATTGTGTTCCAAAACATTGTTATTGTTATTATTATTATCATTATCATTCACAAAAAACAACAGTGTACACAGCAAACGAGATAACTATGTTGGGTTTCATATCACAAATCACTAGTCGAACAGTTCCCAAGGATTTAGGACTGCGTGCTGTATTGGCGGATTATGTGAGCAGATCCCAGTAAGGTGGCCTTCTGCACCTGACCAATGGATTAATTATTATTATTAATTATTCTTAATTATTACCAGATAAAACCCTTTGTAATTTATTATGTAATGTTTTAGTAGATTGCCAGTTTCCTGGGGAGATGAAAAATCTACACTACAATCAGCTGTAAATGTGTTCTAGCCCAAAATGTGGTCAGCCTGCAAGGGGGGAATGTCAGAACTTCAAATCTGGATATTTCAAATAGTCTTATTTTTTGAGGTCTGTCATAACTTTGAACAGTAACTAAGTGACGGGTCATAAATTGAGGACTAGCTCCATTGCTTTTGTTAAAAAAAAATCAAAATAGCTGGTGTTTTGAGTCCATGCAATATTAGCAAATGCGTAACAGTTCTTTATTATAACTTATTTAAGTGTGTTGAAATAATTTTATTTTTTAAAAACTTGCAATACCTTACACATTGCATTTTCAGAAGGCATTTAATAAGACTTGGATATGGTGGTTGCCACATCTCCCACCTGCCTCTTGGCAAGTTCTGCTCTCTTCTCATGTGGCCTTCTTGTGATCTCTCAAAAAAGTAGGAATCATCCCTGCTAATAGATATTGCTGGAAACTTGCAGGAGGGAGAGATATGTGACGATACTTGTGTTGCTACACTTCATTGTACCAGCATCTGAATGAACAAAGCCAGAGCCACCTCTTGTTCCCTCAGCGTGTGCAGTTTTCCTTTGTGCAGCTGTACTTAGGCTTTGACACCTTTATTGCATTTGAACTCACTCCAGAAATTTGGAGTTTAGATGTCAACATTTGCTTAGAGATGAATTTAAGATGTATCAGCATGTAAGAGTTTCAAGCTGATGGTGTGCTATAGAATCCAAGCTGGCATCTTATGGTCTTTCAGCTGGGTTCTTTCTTACCCTGGAGAATGAAAAGGCCAGGCACTTAACTTTTTCAAAGGATGGATGATGTGGAATAGCAGCTGAGGGTTAGCAGGATACAAATAACAGCAGAACCTGAATTTTAACAGGATTTGGGTACTGCCAAATATTTCATACCTCTCGCCCCAGGCTGAGGAATTACCATGTTTCTCATGTAATAAGGCCGGGTCTTATTTTTTTTTGAGCCCCGAAAAAATGGTTAGGCCGTCTTTTCAGGGGTGACTTAATTCCCCCCCTTGCATCTTCGGGCGGGCGGGTGGCAATGGCTTGGATGTTGACCTTGGCGTTGGTGGGGCACTTTGTATCAGGGTCAACGCATGCAGCACCATATCCGGGTGTGCAACAAAAGTACTTCCTAATGGCAAGCCCCCCCCCACCATTTCCCCCCCCATTTCGCATGTTTTAATATAGGCCTTAATTTGGGGGGAGGGACTTAATTTCATTTCATGCGTATAAAACATGCTGGGACTTCCTATTGGGGGAGGCTGTATTGTTGGAGAAGCAGGGTACTTTCTTTGGGCATGGCATAAGTATTACTACCACCAAATACTCCTACTGGATTTGAGGAAGAAGAGTGTGCCAAGGGGTTAATTTCAGCATATCCTGAGGTAATGGACCAATTTGTACTGGCATGTTTGTGAGACAAGGATCCAGTTTGGAACTACTGCTGCTAAGACAGTTTTGTGGAAGGTAACGTCTTTATTTGAGATCAGGAAAAGGGGGATTGAGTCAAAGCTTTTTAAGGACCATTGAATTAGGAAAGTGTATCCCAAATATTTTCAAAAAAAGCTGGATGTTTTACACGCAGGATACATAATAGCCAGTAATATAAAAGCTTTGTTTTCTTTCTTTGTAAAATGAAACAATAGAGCACTATCAAGTATTGTGCTTTCAAGTTTGTTTCCCTTTTCAATGAACTGTAAGAGGTTATAACCAGGTAGGTTTTAACATTGGAAAAACCCGACTATTCTGGGATAGACACAAGGCTAGCATAGCATATTTTCAAAGGGTTTAAATTACCAGAGTGTGAGCCATACAACGAGTGTGCTTGTTATATTTTCTCAGCTGTGAGAGTTGAGAGATTCTGAAATATCTTCGAAGAGGAACAAAAAAAAAACATTCTGGAGCAGGGAAGGTCACAACAATTGTGAGAATGATAAAAGGAATTATTTCCTTTCTCATTTATCCTCCTATCTGAATTGTCATCTCTGCCACTCCACCACTGATTCAGGATTGGCATTGAGCCATTCTGTGAGATAGGAGTTGACTGTGGACTATTTATTTTCTCACTCAGTCTGTATATATGTGATTTATAGCAAATATGGAATGTTCCCAAGATTACCACAAGGTTATAAAAAGGGAAAGACAGTCCGAGCAATAAAGATCCAGCCCCTAAGGTTTTGTGTTTTTGGATTATAATATTATCAAATGCATACATTTTGCAAGACTTTGATAACAAAAATTAATATTAACATTTGGCAATGGGGAAACTAGAACTAGTAGTAATAGCATTAGCACCTAGACTTATTATATACCACTTCACAGTGCTTTACAGCCCTCTCTAAGTGGTTTACAGAGTCAGCATATTTCCCCCAACAGTCTGGGTCCTCATTTTGCTGACCTCGGAAGGATGAGTCAACCTTGAGCCTGGTGACATTTTAACCACCAAATTGAAGGCAGTTGGCAGGTAGCAGAAATATCCTGCAGTACTGCATTCTAACCACCACGCCACAACGGCTCTTTAATAGATGATTGGTACAGATATCTAAAGAAGTTTTTGCATAGATTATATTTCATAAAGTACTGATACAGTGACAATTCTTAGCCTGAAATATCTATTCTGAGGTTGAAGAAATCCCAAAGAAAGCTCTAGTACATTTGATGGAGCATTGTAATCAGCAGAAAGAATTGGAATAAATCAAAATTTTTCCCATGTAGGCATGCATACGCAGGCGCTCTCACATACATGTATAAATACATAGACTGATATATGTGATTAATATAATGCATGTTTCAAAATTTCTTGAAATATCTGACAGGTTCAATTAATCCCCCCCTCCCAAACTGGAAATGAAAATACAAATTGTATCCGAAAATAGTTGTTATTATTATATCTGACAGTTCATGTTAAAAGAAAAATTGGCAGTTAGCAAGGATTCTTCCAAACTGAATTTATGGGATGATATTTCTAAAAAAATAAAACTCTACACATTGTATTTTTCCACATTTTCTTAATAATAAGATAATTTATTTTCTCTTGGGGCAGGGAAAGTAATCTTTACATTTGCTGGGAATAAAATATGATGTTGAAAATCTAAAGTCATGTATCTCTGCTCTCTGCATAGAATTTTTTTTTTTGGCAATATCTGAGGGGCTGCTTGCTCAGTGAATTTTAACTATTTTTTTTGCAATGCCTTAATCAATGCTTCTCCCTCCATCCCTCCCTTAGATCAGTGTTTCTTAAAGTGTGGCCCTACAACTCCTTGGTTCCCCCGAAGACTCACTCAGGGATCCCAAAAAATAAAATTATTTGCCAGTCCATGTTGAAAAATAATACAGTATTAAAATTCTATCAAACAATTGTTGGAAGCCAGCAGTTTTAATAGAGTAAATATAAATAAGTGTAACTCATACAAATGGGACCTTAAAAGAAATTTTCTTTGCATGAGTTACATTTTTAAAAGTGGGAAGGGGTCCTAAGAGGAAAACATTTTTTTAAGACCCTTTAACCTAGAAATACAGTGTTCCTCCCCTTTTTCTTAGAATTTTCCTTTCAAGTTAAGCTATTTCCCATTGCTACCCTATGTCAGATCTGGTTTTCTATCTTTTTTGGGGGGGGGGGAACGGAAGGGTGTTATGATTTGCTTGTGCATAGTATGTTTGTTAGCAGGAGAAAATGCAGAGATGCAATATAACTTTATAAATGGAATAGTTTTCAGTAGTTATTAATTCAGTTTATCTGGGGGAAGGGTTGTTTTGGCTCTACTCTAGGTTGGATGGAAGTTTCAGGCAAATAATGTACACACACATACAAGTATGCACCATGTTTTAATTGGTGATATTTTTAGCTAGTTTTAGAAATCCTAGATTATCAAACTGAGAAGCCAGAGACTGCATAGATATTTTTGTCTGCCTAAGTGTTCCTTTTTTGACTTCCTTTGGGGGCAGAGGGAATCATTCTCTATTCAGTGTCATCACTGTCAATTTCAAGAATGTACTTCCTTAGCCTTTTATTTTTCAATTTCTTCATTGAATTCAGCAAAAATACACAATTCATTTTTTTACAAGAATCTTATCTACCTTCTATATAATTAGAACAGCAGTCTTTTGTGGTGTTGATAATCCCAGGCAAATGAAATCAAGCTACAAATAACAAAAGTCTGAAAATACCTCCAAATGATCACTAGTCAGTGTCTGCAAGTCACCATTATGTCACAGTTTGGCATTATATACCAGTTAGGCAATAACTCTTATTCATCATCATCATCATCATCAAAAATGTAGTTGTTAAATATGTAATTTAACAACTACAAAAAAGTAGTTGTTCAATAATCAAGGGAATATTTGGCTTCACATTAAGTAGTCTTTCTGTGAGCCAATTTTCAATGACATTAGATACAGGCACATTATGCTTATTTGATCTAAATAGATTAAATTTTATGACTTTTTTTAAAAAAATGGGGAAAAGTGGAAAATGTGCACGAAGAAGGAATATGATTCATTTCCGTCTATGGGATTGCAGGAAAGATTCTTTAAGGTTGCTGGACTCCAGTTAGTTTAAAAACCAACAATGTTTTGATATATTGGCAAGCCAGAATTAAAATAACTTATTTTAAGAAAGTATGTTTCAAGTAGTTATTGGTAAAAGTTCAAGAGCACAGTAAACATTTCCTGACTAATTTAATTGCCTGTGGCCTAATTTCTAGTGTTTGCTCCCTTTTTCTCACACATGTATATCCACGTGCACACAAATGCTTGTGCCCACAATATATATTTTACTTTATTATGCATTTTATGAATTCCAACTCCATTAATTCTTTTTTTTTACTTCTTCATTGAATTGTGACAGATATGTATTGGTTTCATTTGAAGTAATTTTGCCTTATATTCTAAATATATCACACAACTGTTTAGCATTTTCCTCTAGTGGAAATAGAAGATTGAATAGATCATGTTATAAAAAACATACCTTTTAAAGGGTTAAAAATCCTTTTTTAGTGTTTCTTTTTACCAGCCACCTGTTGCCTTAGATGCATAAGTGTATAAATTTGAACAAAGTGCTCATCACTTGTCAGCCTTCAGTGGCAGCATAAAAATTACTTGTGGTGCTTGCTTTGCAAGAAATTCTTTTGTGTTTGTGACACCAGCTTTGTTTTATACAATTAAAGTATTACACGCTAGAATAATCTAAATTGCAACCACTAAACGTTGATGTAGTTCTTTTTTTCACAGAGCTGAATTTGTTTACTGATTGCATGCCGCTTTTGACTACTGCTTTAACATGACAGGTCTCTTGGGAAAGTGTTTTTTTTCCTTCTGGTAGGGAAAGCTTTTCATGCTCATTAAAAAGTTCATTTATTTTATGATTAGTCCTTTATTCCTTAGTTTTTAAAACAGCAAGTTTAGAGCATTTAAAGTGCTTTTGAGATTTAACTTAATGCGAAGTAATTTATATCTCAAGGGATAATGTTACATAACATAGTTCTCAATTCTAGTGTTTAACATGAGCATTGAATGAGCAACTTACAGTGGTGGATTCCAGGGTGGCAGGTGTAATTCTGTGGAAATGATTGTTGCTTTAGTCAAACTTGGCAAATATATAAGCATTTATCATAAAAAGTACATCACACATAGATTTGTCTCCATATATTTTTGTATTAGAATAATAATATAATTGAGAGTAGGCCTGTTGCTCCTTCTAAGTAAACCAGAGTAAGAAACCAATGCCATGTAGTTCAGTATTACTTTTATTGTAAAGCTATAGGAATAGAATCTTGCAAGACCAAATGTGCTTCAACCCTCTTTCTTTTATTTTCATGGGAACTTGGAAATGTCTTGTGTGAGATGTTGATTCATAGTACATTCTTGTCTTTGTTTCAGTCCTCTTTTATATGACTGTTTCCTTGGTGGTAACTCTGCCTACTCTCTCCCAGGGCTTATTTGTCTCTTTTTCCCTTCTCTTTCTCTCTCTCCAGCTTGGAGGATTTCTCCAGGACTTTCTAATAAGACCTCCAACTATCCTCTGGAGCAGATGTGCATTCTAATAGATCAACTCTGCTTAAAGCCCATGTCACACAGCACCAACGGATGGAAAGAGGATGTAAAACGGAGAGAAACACTTGCCATCCATTGGTTAACGCGATGCATCCATTCTGTACTCACTGCGTCCGTTTTTCATCCTCTCCATCCGTCCAGCATCCGTCTACTGACATTTCATCCGCTCAAAAAGTTTTGAGCTGCGCAAAACTTTTTGAGTGGAAAAAGTATCCAACGCGTCCGTTCTACATCCGCTACGCATAAGGGGAACACCCGTTATACATCCGTAGTCATCCGTTACGCGTCCGCTATATCCGCTAGGCATCCGCTGCGCATCCGCGCAACTCGCATCCGCTCCAGCGGAAAACGGACTCAGGGAGGAAGCAAAACGGACACAGAACGGACACGCAGCTTTAGTAGCACGGACGTAGAAAGGATGAAAGTGGATGCAGCTCGCATACAAAGCATTAAAACGGAAAAAACGTTCGTATAGGGGATGTATCTCGGATATTTAGGATGTCTGCAGGATGCCTAGAGGATGCAAAAGGACACCTAGCGGAAAACCTACATTTTCTATATTTCCTATAAAAAGGGGGAGAAATCACCTGGATCTCACTTTCAGTCCAGCAGCCCTGCGGTGCAGACCTCTTCAGCCTTCATCTTGCTCTTGCTCTTCCACAGCATCCAGTCATCTCCACCATGGATCGTCACACACTCCTTTTGGTAGCCGCCATCGTTCTACAACAGTGCGAAGCCCTCTACAGGCTCTTTCACCTGTTCTACGCGAAGAAAAGGTGGCGTCCAAGAAGTGTCTGGGTCTGAAGATGGATCGTGAGAAGAGCTGAGTACGGACTGTATAACAAGCTGATGGTGGAGCTGAGGAACGAAGACTCTCGTGCATTCCAGAACTTCATAAGGATGCCGCCAGCCATGTTTGACGAAGTTGTGGAGCGGCTGAGACCCAGGTTGACCAAGGCAAACACCAACTTCCGGCCCAGCCTGGACCCTGGCCTCAAGGTGGCACTGACTCTGCGCCACCTGGCCTCCGGGACCACGTACAGGAGCATGCAGTATGGCTGGAGGGTGCCACACAACAGCATCAGCATTGTGGTCAGAGAAGTGGTGCAGGCCATCATCGAAGAATACCTGGAGGAGCTCCTCCAGTGCCCCTCCACTGAAGAAAGCTGGAAGAAAGTTGCAGAGCAGTGGTATCAGAAGTAGAACTTCCCCCACACCATTGGAGCCATAGATGGCAAGCGCGTGGCCTGCAAAGCTCCAGCCAACTCAGGGTCCATTTATTTCAACTACAAGGGCTTCTTCAGCATCATCCTCTTTGCCATGGTCGATGCTGACTACAAGTTCATGTACATCGATGCTTCAGGCAACGGGTCAGCTTCAGATGCCCAGGTATACAACACCAGTGACCTCAAGGAGGGGCTGGAACGCAACCTCATCATGGCTTCCCAGATCCAGACCCCCTGCCCAACGACACACAAGATGTGCCCTACTTCATTGTGGGGGATGACGCCTTCTCCCTAAGAACCTACCTCATGAAGCCCTACACTTTCAGATGCCTCACCCGTGAAGAGAGGATCTTCAACTACAGGCTGTTCAGGGCAAGGCGGGTGGTGGAGAACGCCTTTGGCATCCTGGCCAACAGGTTCCAGATACTTCTCACCACCATGCAGCATCGCCCAGAGACGGTGAGGAACATCATGGAAGCTTGCTGCATCCTGCACAATCTCATGCGCACCCGCTACCCAGTGTTGCAGAACAGGCTTGTGGACCACCAACAAGGCAATGGGGACATGGAGCCTGGTGAATGGAGGCAAGGGCGAAACCTGATAGATACTGTGGATGTGCAAGGCCCCAACAGAGCTTCACGTGAAGGAAAGAAGCAGCGCAACCTCCTGGAACACTGGTGCAACTCCCCAGCTGGAGCAGAGGAGTGGCAAGACAGGATGATAGATGCTTAATGGATGCTTCCTTCAGCCTGTCTCATCACACTGATGAAATTGGGCCATGTATGTTGAGTGGCCCTGCAATGAACAGGGCATTTAATAAAGAGTTGTGTTTATGTTGAAATGTGTGGATCAATGATTAAATTGTTATTGATAATGAAGGGCCATAGGTGTGGCACCTGGGAGGGTGGACCATACAGTCCCACTATGCTTGCACTGGAGGTTTATCTATCCCACTGCTATCCTTACCCATCCCACAAGCTTGCAAAGGCTTAAACCATTTCTAAAAGTTTCCACCAAGACTTTATTTACGAAAAGAACTGAACCAAGTGTGTGAAGCAAAGATAAACTTTATTAATAACAAACTGTTAAAGCAAAATGACCCAAGTAAAGTGTCCCAAGCAAAGATAAAGTCAACAGGTAGCAACCCAGTCTCTGGCACTCTTCTCAGTCACTCTGAGATGTGCCCATAGTCTCAGGAGTGAAGGGTCCAGGTGCTGTGGTTGCTGCTGGAGTGCTGGTCTGAGGCGCCATTGGGGTGTCTGGCCCCGAGAGGACAACAGGGGATGGTGTGTGGAGGAAGCTCTCAGAGAGCTGGCTCAGTCCTGTGATGTTGAGAGCCCCTTCCTCCATGACATGGGGTGTCAGTCCCAAGACCGATGACAGATGTTCTGAGGCTGGGCTTGGCTGTGGGGTGGAGGAAGGAGGAGTGTAGTGCGGCTGTCTGGTCTGTAGGTGAGCGAGGTGAGGCGTCAGTGGCATTGGTGGCATCTGTGGTGTCAGTGGCATCGGTGGCACCGGTGGCGTACGATGAACCTGTGCCTGGACTGGGAAGGGCTGCCTGTGCTGCTGGAACTCCTGGTAGCCGTAGCCTTGGTAGGTGAGGGCCTGTGGAAAGCCTAGGAAGGGCTGTGACATCACCTGGGGTGGAGGAGCAGGCCTGGACTGGGTGGGAGCAGGTTCAGCTGGGCCTGGAGTGTTGTGCAGAAGACCTGTGATCCTCTCCTTGATCACCTGGTACTGTGATTCGGACATGTCCATGAGGGTCTGGTTGACGTAGGTGAGGAAGGGCTTTCGGTTTGAGGATGGTATGTCGGTGTGTACCAGCTGAGAGAGGAGATCTACGCTGCTTTTGATGGTGTCCCTGATCTCCAGCAGGACAGTGTGGCTCTGGCCCTCCGGTCTGGCTCTCTGCCTGCTTTCTATGGAGGTGGAGCTGGGGGTGGGGGTGGGTTGGTCTCTGGTGGAAGTGCCCTCTCCTTGCTCCCACTGCGTCAGGGGGTCCTCCACGCGCTCCACCACGGGGAGTGCAGCTGTCAGGGGGGGTCTCCGTCGTGGGACGCTCCACAGATACCTGCCTGGACACAGGAGCTGACTCTTGGCCAGAAGAGGACTGGCTCTCTGTGGGCTGCCTGAGAGAGGGTAGACAGAGGGGCTGCTCCTCAGTGGCTTATCTCACCCTCCAAGAAGCTACACTTGGCCATCATGTAGGTCTCCCGGTCCGTCAGCTTGACTGGCCTGGCCAGACGTCTTGAGGTGCAGCTTCCCATACCAGGTGTGCATGTGCTTCCACCACCCAAGGAGGACCTCCGAAGTGTAGCCCAGGCTCTCCGCCTTCTCTCTCCAAGCCGCCTGCTTCCTCTTGGTGTCTTGATAGAGCCTGTGTCCCTTCCGCCATAGGTACTCGTTCTCCCTCAGCCATTCGAGCACCTCATCCTCATGTTCCTCTTCGATGGAGTATTGCCTCCTCTCCCTATCTTGTGTATGCCTCTTCCTCCCTCTGGCAGGGCCTTCTGGGCCCTCATCAGAGGGGCTTCGAGGTTGTAGGGGCTGCTCCAGCACACTGCCACCACCACCAGCAGCAACAACAGCAGCAGCAGCAAAAGCAGGACCAGCAGTACCAGCAGGACCAGGGGCACCAGCAGGACCAGGAGGAGCACCAGCAGAGTAAGCACCAGCAGGACCAGCAGCACCACCAGGACCAGCAGCACCAGCAGGACCAGGAGCAGCACCAGCAGAGTAAGCACCAGCACCAGGAGCAGCGCCAGCAGAGTAAGCACCAGCAGAAGCACCAGCACCAGGAGCAGCGCCAGCAGAGTAAGCACTAGCAGAAGCACCAGCACCAGAAGCAGCACCAGCAGAAGCACCACCACCAGAAGCAGCATCAGCAGAAGCACCACCAACAGAAGCAGCATCAGCAGAGTAAGCACCAGCAGGACCAGGAGCACCAGCAGCACCAGCAGGACCAGGAGCAGCACCAGCAGAGTAAGCACCAGCAGAAGCACCAGCACCAGGAGCAGCGCCAGCAGAGTAAGCACCAGCAGAAGCACCAGCACCAGCAGAGTCAGCCCGAGCAGCAGAAGCCCCAGCAGAAGCAGAGTCAGAGCCAGGGGGTGGGATGGTGGCCCTGTCCTTCTTGCCAGGGCTGGCAGGAGTAGGCACAGGCTTCCTCTTTTTCCCCATGGTTGTTGGCTGGAGATGTGCCTGGCAGCAGGTCTTTCCTCTGAATGGTGACCTGCTTACGAGCTGCCTCCTTTTATATCCGCAGGGATGACGCAATGCATCCTCCCCGCATGCGCAGTGAACGCTTTGCATCCACTAGGCGTCCGCTCTGCATCCGTGGCATCCGCTCTGCATCCACTCCTTCCGCTGCGCGTTCGCTTCGCTGTGCTCCCCCGGAAGCCCTGCGGGCGTGTCATCTGCTTCCATCCGCTAGGCTTACATGAAGCATCCGCTTTCCATCCTGGCTACATCCTCCCCCCGTCCGTTCCTTTCCGTTGTTGTCCGCTCTGTTTATGCAAATTTGGGGCACTTTTGAGAGCGGATAACAACGGATGGAAAATTTTCTCGTCCGCTGTGTCCTTTTTACATCCTTTTTGCATCCGTCGGCCTATGTGGCAGGCCCTTAATGAGAAGTTTCTGTCTTAAACATGTTTATTTTGCCATAGATATTTCTGGAAATAATTATTCAAATGTACGGCATAGTAGAGTTATTGCTACTATCATTTCAGTTGGGTGATAAAATGTGGGTCCACTCAACTCACAAACCAACACTAACACAATTGTTTTTTCCTCACTTTTTTTACAAGCTTGTGCTGGCAGGATAAGCCAAGCAAGATTGATTGAATATATGCATCTGCATGCTTGCTTGCTCAAAGTAATCTAAAATTATTCTAAAGAATTTTTCTTAGTGTTACATACAAATCCAGCTGGCACATATTTAGAAATTCCAAGCTGAGACCAGTTTGTTCCTCTGCTAGATTAGAAGATATCACTTAATTATAAATTAAAAAAAAATTCCCTGTATATTGTAAATTATGTTAAAGAAAGCAACTTGAATTGCTACTGACTTCATTTTATAATACTGTTATTGTGAATATTGCATTTCCTTGTTTGACAGGCTTCTGTATTTCTATTGCTTGTCTGTTCTTTAAGTTGTTTAGATTACAGTCCATAATAAGAATTGAAACACAGTAAAAGCACATCAAGACATTTAAGAAATGGTTTTTGAGTAAGAAGAGTGGCATCTTCCAATCAGGGTTAGTTCAAAGGGTGTGATAATGGTTAAAAGAATGTGAGGCCTTTCCTTTTCAGTGAATAGGTCTAATGACACAGTTAAGGTTTAAAAAATGACAGGCGTTACTCATTAAATCTGGTTCCCAAACTGCTGCTTATTAAATTAACCTATTAAACTACTCAGGAACTATGAGGGAGGTGCTGGTTGCTAGAAAAAGTAGAATTGGTAGACTATATTTTTATTTTAAAACCTACAGTGGTTTTGAATGTTAATGGAATGGAATTGCTATCTTCAAGCAAATTGTTGATTTTTAAAGAAACCTTTTAAAGTATTGCTCTTAAGACTTCTCTAAAGCTATTGTTACAGCCAAAAACTACAGTGTAAAAACATTTAGTAAGGTAAAGGTACACCTTCAAACTGAATTGACCTGACAACCCCTGCAGTGAATTGTTCACTAGAACTCTACAGGATTTCAGTTATTAGAATCTAAAAGGAACAAGATTTGTTTTGATTGTTTTTTAAATGACAGCCCAACACTAGTTGGATGTTTTAGGCATCTGTAAGCACAATTTTCTATAGTTTTTTTTATTTGTACAATGTTAACTATGACAGGTGGTGTCATTTAAAATCTATGGACGCTACCAAATTTGGTGGAGAAAGGAAAATTATGAGCAATAGATGCATGAAGTTGCTAGTGATACTTTCTGTGTGGTAGGACTACAATATAGTAGTATTTCTATGGTTATATTTTAAAACTTTGGAGATCCTTTTTTACATGCATAGCTTTTTTAAAAAGTAGCTTCCAGAACTTGTTTTAAATTGATTTTTATGTTTGTTGAAGCATGTTCTTTTTCCAAGATGATTAGTTGCTCCACTGGATATAGCAATACCTTCTAAAAAAGTAGGTTCTAGTTAATTCAAAGCATGTTAATTACATCTGTTATACAATGAAATGTGATTTTGCTCAATTTCAGGAGATTCAGATTCATACTTAACTTACTTGAATGCTTTATACTACTTTGGTAAGACTATTTGAATTTTTGTGTCCAGTTTTAATTAACCATAATACAAAAAAAATCTTAAGATTCCAGAAAGAGTGCAGAGAAGAGCAACAAAGAAGATTAGGGGCTTGAAAGCTAAAACATAAAAGAATGATGCAGGAATTGGGTATGTCTAATGAAAAGAAGGACTAGGAGTGATATGATAAAAGTCTTCCAATATCTCATTGACCATCACAAAGAAGAGGGAATCAAGCTATTCTCCAAAGCAACAGAGGGCAGGACAAGAAGCAATAGGTGGAAACTAATCAAAGAAAGGACCAGCCTAGAACTAAGGAGAAATTACCTGACAATTAGAACAATTAATCAGGGAAATGTCTTGGTTTCTCCAATCAATTGTCTGAAATGGTGATATAAGGTTTCTTGTTGAGCAGAGGCTTGGATTAGAAAACCTCAAAGGCCCCCTCCAATTCTGTTATTATGTATTTTATTGTGTATTTCCCCACCACTGTGGAAAGGTAGGCAAAAATAAAATTATAAGCATTGTTAAAATGCCTGCAATACCTCTTCTTTGGATTCAACGCCAGCTGAATCCAATCTCTGAGCCTTTTGAGCCACTACAGATGGTTAGTCTGCGCTTTCTGACTTTTAAAGTCGCCTTCTTTATGGCCATCACTTCAGCCAGGAGAATATCTGAACTAGCAGTCCTCTCAGTCAGAGAGGATCTTTGTACTTTCCACTCAAAAGGTACTTCTATGGTTGGACCCCTCCTTTGTCCCCAAGGTGAACTCCTGATTCCATAGGGCCCAGAAGATAATACTGCCAGACTTCTGCCCAGGGCCATCCTATGCTCTGGAGAAGAAGTGGCACACCTTGGACATGAGGAGGGCTTTCCGGAGATACATCAAGAGAACAGCTAGTTTTGAAACACACCCAGATTTTTCAGCACCATGGTCTGGTCTATTGTCACTTATGCCTCCTACTGATCTTTCCTGCAGAAACTGAAGTGGTTTATGCCTTTTCCAGCAATTTGCAACTTGCCAAAATATTTAAGACTGAAACTTTGACAATTGATTTTCTCTTGAAACTAGTCCCTTCATATAGGGAATACATTGCTCACATGGAATAATTATTAGTGGACCAGTTAAGTCTTGGAAGCTATTATCTTCTGTCTTTCATCCCTGTTCCTGTCAGTGGGTGTGTCTCATTGGCACAGATTTGCTTCCTTGTACATTAATCCCAACTACAACAACTCTTCTTATGGTCTTAAAGAGTACAGCTCTGTTTCTTTTGTCCTTCAGAAAACCAGCAACCTGCCTTCTCTTCTGCAGTGTCTTTTTCTTTTTTCTTTAAGGCTCTTTTCTTTAAGGCTTTCTGTTGTTTTCAGTATTCTGATTTTTTCTGTGTTCAGATTATTCACCTTTTGTGTCTCTTAAGAGTATTTCTGGCTGATAATTCATTAGGATTTTGCTTTTATTTTTCTTATGCAAAGTTGCTTCCTCTCCTTTGGTTCATGTTTCTTCTTTGCTGGAGCAGGAAAAATTCATTCTGTTTCATTAGTTGGAAGTTACTGTTCCCTTGGATGTTTTCTGTAAGTGCCACCAAACCCTTTTACTTGCTGTAAGCATATGCCAGATTGTTTTCTAGTGGGAACACAAATATGACAGCTAGTATAAGCCATCACTGCAGAATTAATTTTTAATTTTATTAATCTTCATTTCTTCATTTCAGTAGGAAAGCGTTCTCTTTTGAAATGTTCTGATGTTAGCCAAGAGCACGCTGTCCACTTCAAGAGAAGATTTTTAGGGACCTGAATTCTCCTATCAAACTTTTCTTAGCAGTCCATTTTGTTCCACAATTACAGAGTTGAGTAGAACAGTTTTGCTAGACATCTGTTCTTTAGTTCTGAATATAGCACTTTCTAATTTATATACTGTTTATATATATGCTGTTATTTTAAAAGACTCAAGGCAGTTTTCAATATTTCAAAACAAATGCATTCAAAATTGGCAAATTACAAAAAGTGGGAGAATACTGGAATCTACAGATGAGCTAGATCAAGGAATAATAGGAAAGCCAGTACAGTTCTGTGTGAATAAAGAAATGTTTGTTCCTTCTATAAGCAAATAGGCTGTTGCATTCTGAATCAGTTGTGATTTTAATGGGTAATATTATAGATAAATCCTGTTACAATAGTAAGTTATGGTCCTAAAACAGGTCATCCATGTGATTGATCAATTTTTATTTTTTTGTGGCAGTCATTAAGTGATCTTAAAGTTCATTGTTGTTGTTTTTTTTGCTGAAAGACAGCAGTAAATGTTGGTTTCCAGCAAAAATGTGAATTGTAATTACATGATTGCAGGATACTGTAAATGGCTATAAATGAGGCCTCATTGCCAAGTGTCTGAAATGTGGTCATGTGACTGGAGGGGCACCCGCCAGAATTTCAGAACTGTAGGTATGTTTTAGAGAGTCTGTTGTAACTTTGAGTGGTTACTAAGCGAATGGCATAAGTCACAAATTATATTACCATAGCCCAGAAGGGTCTATGACAATTCACCATAGCCAACTCACCTCAGCCAATTTGCCATGGCCAACTCGCTGCAGGACAACTTGTCACGGCCATTTCGCCACAGGACAGCTTGCTGTGGGGCAAAATTTAGACTACTACCAAAGAAATGGTGGAATAGAATCACTAAAGAAAGGGTGCAAAAGGAGGGACAGAATGAAATGTAAATGGCAAAAATTAAAATATTTTTTATTTATTTTAAATAAATAGAATTGTTAAATTGTCTTGTGGCGAGTTGGCCGTGACGACTTATCCCGCTGCAACAGCATGTTGGCTGTGGCAAGTTGTCCCATTCCCAGCCCAGTGAGAGTGTAACTCACATGTATTTTCTTTCATCTGTTGAACGTGAGCGGCTTCCAGTCTTTCTATAATTTGAATGAGAAAAGTTCCTGCAGCAGGTTAATATCCTGAAGATTGTATACCAATTGCAAATGTCTAAAATGCTTTTCATGTGGCCTTCATGTGTGCAGAGCCACTGCAGATTGGAATGGCCTGTAAGAGCTACACGATAAATCATTCAAATAAAATATGGGAAACAGTTATACATTTGATAACTGTCGTGATATTGGGCAGAGATTTTTTAAAATGTCAAATATATTTGCTAAAATGCAACATAGCATGTAAATAGTTCCCCACAATACAAAGATAGTATTTCCCTACAATTCTCTATAATTCTCATTCATTGTTATTTATTTTCTCTCACATCGAATGCTTATGTTATTATACTTGCTCATTTTAATTATTATTATGACTATTGTTTAATCTAGAAAAAAATAAAAAATTTAACAAAAGTAAACTTTTAACAAAAAAGGTAAACTTTTAACAAAAATTGGTACTATTGAATAAATAAAACTGCTACATGAAGTCTGTAATTAAATGCCGCAAGATGTATTTTCAAGAAACCCTGTAAATACCCTTGCAAATATTTTTTTAAAATTGAATGTTTTTGCTACATATGTTTCTGTGCCATCATTGTGTCCTTTGCAGGCTGAGAAAAGGGTACAGATCATCACGTTAAAAAAAACAACAGCTCCTTTGGTCCCTTCAAATGTGCTTCAGATTTGGGAATTCTTAGAACAGATTCATCGGGTTGAAGGATAGGAGAAGGATTCTATAGTTCGAGTGAAAAGAAGCCTGCTTATACTGCTGTCTATAAGTCTTAGATTTAAGCATTTTTTTAGAAAGGCGTTAAATCTGGTTAGAAGTAGAGTTCAGAATATGTATGCCAAACAAAATTTATTAAATGTCAATCTGATATTAGTTATAATATTCAGCCTTTTAAAATTGTGATACCTTATACTAATTACTAATAATGCTAATTACTAATAATTCAGTAATTGAGGCAAAAATGCTTTTCTATATTTAAAATACCTCAGGACAGGAACTTGAGATTAAGCCATTGCTTTCAAGTATTCCTGGCATTTGTATTTCACTCAAGAGTTGAAATGAGGTTTCTTTGGTGCTCTCTGACCTTGGTGTTTTCTTCCAGACACTTCTTTACCCAAATTAGGTAACATCATCAGCACTGATTTTATTACCTAGTTTGAATAATGGAGTATTGGCAAGAAAACAACCAGGCTCAGAGAACAACAAGGAATCCTCACCTTATATTTAAATTCTCGTGTTCAAATTTTCTTACAATGGACATAGATTGCAGTTTTCAGATACAATCCCTTTTGTTAAAAGTAGCATTTTTAAAGGTGTTTTAGACCTAATGTTTAGGAAAAAAAACTTTTTTCTATGCGTTTTGCACAACAATAAATAATAGCCTTTTGCTGGTTTAGACTGAAGTTTCATGTCAGTATGCAGTGTTCATATTTCTCCTCAACAGATGATTACAATAAAAACATTGCATAGACTGTTATCATTTTTCTGCGGAAAGACTTGCATGTAGTTTAACGTAAGCAGTTTGATAGTGGCTGAATTAAGATTTTTTTTTTTGTCTTTTGTCATCATAGATGATTAAATCTAAATGTCTGCTTGTCTTGACTTTAGATCACCGTATCTTCAGATAACATGCTTTGTGACTGAAGGTCGAAATATTTAGAATTCTAATTAGCTGGGTGAATTGCTTGAAACAGGCTGCAAAATCTCAAGGCTGCCTTTTGCATCTGCTGTGAAAAGAACCATTGGGAATGGTTGAGCTTGATGATCATAGAATTATTGGATGGTGATTCTAAAACCCTCAAAGGAAGTTGCTATGGCGATCTAGTTCCAAACTGTGAAATGATTCACCTTTGAAAGGCTTCAGGGTCTGAGAAGCCGAACACATCGTTGTTTAGGTGGTCATTGGTTAGGAAATTGCTGGTGGCTGTGTAATCAGCACTCCTGTGGTAGTTAACGATCTAAAAAAGTTTATTCCGAATGATGTGGGACAACAGAAATATGCATGAGATGACTTCTCAGTCTTAGTTTGTTAGTACTGCACTTGTAAAAATAGTCACTAAACGGAAAAGAGAACAAGTTCTTCAGTGGGAAGCGTTTTTAAAAACAAAATGTTGCCCTGTGATTGATGTGACATTATATATTGCTGATAAATAGCTTTCTAGTTTCCATTTAGTATAAAATTTGATTTTCTTTTGAAGTGGTTTGGTGTATGAATTATTCATTATTCATAATCATAAAGTTTTAAAAAGATCCCTAAATGCGATCTTATTTAGGTGCAGTTAAGATTGTGCAAGCATATTTGAGTGGTCTCTGTTATTAGAAGTTATTCAACTTTCAGTTAAATATTTTAAATTATATTCAGCTTATGTGAATAGCTTGGACATATTATACATGGACTGCTCCTTTAAAATACAGGCAAAAGCTGCTGGAAATTTTAATTCAGCAACAATACTGACCCACAGAGTTTTCAACCTAACTATTGCTGTTTCAGTGATATTATGAAAAAGAAGTTCAGATACCATGATCTGAGGGTTGGGGGCAAAATTTCAGTGTCTAGGTTAATCACATCACTCAATTTACTGCTTTATTTATGGCAAAGCATCTAAGCAATTTGAAAATGCATGTACACTTAAGATAAGTAAAGTAGATGAAGAATATACACAGTAAATAAGTGAATATAAGTAAGGGGTAAGTAAATTAACCCATTTCCAGTTCATTAGAAATACCATATATACTCACATATAAGCCGACTCTAAAACTCAATTTTTTAAAAATCAAATTAGGGGGTCGGCTTATACGCGCATAAATCTGATCTCACACAAACGAACTGACATGACGGCACTTCTCAGATCACGCAATATCATCGATATTACCATTCAGTCATACATACAGCCATAAAAATTGAGACTGCACTAAATAAAGTTAATTCGGACAAACTACAACCCAATTTCAATATTAATTTTAACTGTACCTCAAATAAAATGCAACATAATTACGTCTAATTAAGCACGTTTTTTTTACTCTGGGCGCCTCCATTTTGCTTTTTCTATCACCTGATCATAACACGCTGTGTTTGGTTAGTCATTCACGTGACCGCTTTCGAGTTTGCGATTGTCATGTGCAACTTTGTGTCCAGTTTCTTTGCGTTAGTAGTAGTAAAATTCAGAAAAATATACCGTACCCATGTCTGATATTAAAAGAAAAAGAATGTCGTATGCTGCTTCTTTTAAACTAAAAGTAGTGAAGGCCGCAGAGGAAACAAGCAACCTTGAAGCAGCAAGAACCTTTGGAGTGGATGAGAGCAATATTAGAAGATGGAGAAAGGATAGTACATTGGATTGCACCCCCAATTCAAAAGGTACAAAAAGAGGGCCCAAAGCTGGGCAATTCCCTGAAATGGAAAAGGACATTCTTGAGTGGTTTGAGGCTCAAAGGCAGAATGGCTACAGTGTGTCTAGATTGGCCATGTCCTTACAAGCATTGCAGATGGCCCAATCTGGAAAATACCAAGGTACCTCAACCTTCACTGCTTCCTCGGGCTGGTGTACAAGGTTTTTGAAGAGAAATGGGATATCACTAAGACAAAGAACAAAAATAGCCCCAAAGCTACCATCAGAATTTGAGGAAAAGGTGATGAACTTCCAACGTTTTGTGATAAATAAACGAAAGACTGGTGATTTTCCTCTCAGCAGGATTGGCAATATGGACGAGACCCCTATGTGCTTTGACATGCCAAGCACTAAAACATTGAACCAAAAGGGTGACAAAGCAGTTCTTATTAAGACAACAAGGCACCAAAAAACCCATTTTACAGTGGTGCTGAGTTGCACTGCAGATGGGGTGAAGCTACCCCCGATGGTAATCTTTAAACGAAAAATCCCTCCAAAGGACAAATTTCCCAGTGGTGTGGTCATCCATCAGCATCCAAAAGGATGGATGGATGAAGAAGGCGTAATCAAATGGATAAATCAAGTGTGGGTGCGCAGAAATGGAGGTCTTCTCAAGAAACACTCCATGCTTGTCTGGGACCAATTCAGAGCTCACCTAACCGAAAAGGTAAAAAGGAGTCTAAAGGAGTCAAACACCGTTCAGGCAGTCATACCAGGAGGGTTGACTGGAATGCTACAACCAACCCCTACATGTCAGCCTGAACAGACCCTTCAAGACACACATGCGAAACCTGTGGACACAGTGGATGGCAGATGGCAAGGCTGAACTAACAGCCAAAGGAAACTTCAAACGCCCTCCTTTGCCCACAATTGTGTCTTGGGTGAAGACTGCATGGGATATGATTTTCCAAGAAATGGTACAGAAATCCTTTTTAAAATGTTGCATTAGCAACAAATTAGATGGCATTGAAGATGATGCTGTATGGCAGGAGGATAGCAATGAAACTGAAAATGAAGACAGTGATGAAGTGGCAAAAAATGGAAATGAAGATCAAGATGAAGAAATGTGGGATGAAGATAATATACATCAAATATACATTGGAGGACTGGAAATATCTCTTTGGGGAATCTGAGGACGAGGGTGATGATGAGTATGAATTTGAAGGATTCTGAGACACTGTTTAATTTGTGAAAATAAATAAATTTAAAACACAACAATAATGGCTTTTATTCTCATTTATTCTCTTCTGCGAGCTTTTGCTACGATAAGTGCATATATTACCATTATATAACATCAGATTCTTTACATACCAGGTAATTAACTTAATATTGTTTCCTACACAAATGCTTTGAGAATGAACCTTCATCAGTGCATTGCATATTGATACTCTTTTGTTATTAGCCCAAACAACACACCATGGTATTTGGGGGTTGGCTTATATGCGAGTTTTTGCAAAATTCCTCATTTTGGGGCAGTTTTTTAAGGGTCGGCTTATACGTGAGATCAGCTTATTTGCGAGTATATACGGTGTCTATTCTACTGTTCAGTAAATTTGTCAGTGATGTTCAGTATTATTACCATATTGTTTGTGTGTATACACACACACACAGACACACACACACATACACATATAAAATGTTGCAGAATCCAGTCTGGGTCAGTCACTGGAACCAGTGTTTTAGTTTTTTGAGCTTTTGGACTCGAACTGGAGCCTACCCTCAAGGAGCTTCTCTCTCACTATGTGAGAGAAGTTTCCTGAGAATGGCTTCCAGTACGAGTCTGAAAGCTGGAAAGACTAAATCTCTGGTTCCAGTGATCGACCCAGATTAGAGCCATGACCTATATACCTTCTGAACTTTTGATAACAAATCATATTCAGAGTTCTCAGATAAGCAGCACATTTCTGTGTTGGTTGGCATGTTTTTAATTTTGAATAAATATATACACAAATTTCTTTATCATTTTCAGAATTATAACGGATTGACACATAAACGGGAGTTAATGATAGTCTCCTTATTAAAAATGTAAAGATGCCGTTAACTTGAGCTTAGTTCCTGATGTAGTTTTCTTCGGAGCATCTAACTTAGCATCTCCCATATTTTACATTAGTGACACTTAGATGAATTGCTATATTCTAGTCATGCATCTTATATCCCATTTTAGCTGAACAGTGAATCAAGACAATACAAGCAGTCCTCATTTAAAAGCTCCCACAATTTGGACTGACGTTTGGTGTTAAGTGAAATGGTTGCTAAGTTCTTTTATTTTTCCTTTGCTGAACAGACTTGTAATGATTGTAAATATGATAATTGGTTTAAAGTTAGTTTTTTTCATTACTGTGAACAGTCATGAAATTAGATTTACCTGTAATTGAAATCTGAAGAACTTATGTGATTCCGGCTGAAGTAGTTGAGGTTTACCAGGCCAGTTACTTCCTGTAGAAATAGAGCTTTTGGGCATGCATGCTTTCCAACAGAGACATGCTGTCCAATAGAGAGGCCAACTTTCCTGACTCTTGGCCACATTTTTAAAAAGTATGTGACAATTAAGACAGTTATTATAGAACCTGAGTTCATCTTAGTCTTCAAAGGAACAGAATAAATATTTCATTAATCCTGTACTTGATGTAGATGGGAAACAGAAAATAGATTCTTGCTAATCTTAATATGGATTACTAGATTTCTTTTGTCAATTATCAGTACTGAATTTCCAGGTATTGAAATAGTAAAATCACTTTTCTGTCCTAATTTTTGCAGACTAATTGTTAGCTATTGGATAGGTCTTTTAGAAATCCAGTTCATGCTGTATTATGTGTGAAAAATCTGTATATAAAACACTTACATAAAAATGTTGCAGTACAATTTTTCATTATCTGCTTTTATACCTAAGAGTATAAAAATGTTTAATGAAAAAAAAAATCTTAGGCTAAAGAGACTGATAAACCAAAGAAAATAATGTTTTTCAAAGTCATTTAGTACTTCCATTTCAACTATATTTATACATAATATTAAAAAAGAAACTAGTTAACTTTAAAATATGTAAGTTCTTGCCATTTAGGGTTCTCTGAAGCTGATCATCAAGAAGGTTGCAAATCATTGACTGTTTCTATTTTCAGAATTCCACATCCCTGAGTAATTTACTTTAATTTCACCCAATCTAACCTATACTTCACACCATCACCATTCAGCTCTAATAGCTATGTTCTGTGCATAAGAAAAGCATATAAATGTCCACAATTACACTGCAAATGATTACAACCAGTTAATGTTTTATGAAGCACTATGGAATTGAAGTTACAAAGTATTTGAAAAATGCTTTATTTCAAAGATGTTAGTCAATCACTTTCATTTTTCACTTTAGGTTGTTGACTAATCTAGCTACAAAAACTGCTGTTGTAATACTTCTAACTTCTGTCTGCAGATTACACAATTTAACCTTAAATTCTTTGATACATTTTGGAACGCCATTTTCCATACACATCTATTGTCACAAAATGAAAAGCTGACATTTTAATGTCAGTGTTAATCATCATACTATAAAATTCACAGCACTCCTTGAACGTAGTATTTATTCTTTATTGATAAGTTTCACATATAGGGTTTTATATGTGCTTAGTGTGATGAACTCCTGGATCATGGAGAGCAAGTTCATTCCCTTAAACTAAGGTGGCTGAACAGGAGAGACATAACTAGCCAGAGAGATAGAGAACTCGGATGTAATAGTTTCATCCCTTCCCAGAAATGCAACTCTCATATTGTCAAAAAGAACCAGGATCTTGGAAGACACAAGGGTAAAAGAGATGTTTGTGTATGAGGGTGATGAGCTCATAAGCTGTCACACTAAGGTCAGTCTGGAAGGAGAAGACTTTGGCTCTAGATGGTTGAATTGTTAGGCAGATGGGTTTGTAATAGGCAATTAGATTTCCTAGTGATGGCAGTGTTTCAATATCTAAGGTGTTGCCACAAAGAAGAAGTCAACCTATTTTCTAAAGTATCTGAAGACAAGCAATGGATGGAAACTAATCAAGGAGAGAACCAACTTTGACCTGAGGAGACATTTCCTGACAGAACAATTAATCAGAGGAACAACTTGCCTCTAGAAATTGTGGGTATTCCAACACTGGAGATTTAAAAGAAGAGATTGGACAATGATTTGTCTGAAATGGTATAGGGTTCTGCTTGAGCAGGGGATTGGACTAGAAGACCTCCAAGGTCCCTTTCAACTCTTATTCTGTTATATAGGGAAATATAGTTAATCATTAAAGACAAATTGCTAGGAAGCAGATTGAAAGCAGACCAATACTGCCAAAGGTAGCTTTCTTAAGAAATGCTATCTGCTGTACACACTGAGCTAGCTAGTTGGATAATGTTCAGTTTTTCAATAGATGATGGGGCAATATCAGGTTAGAAGGCTTAGATTTGTTAAACACTGGGGAACTTTAGTAGATAAGCCAAACTTATACAAGGGACAGGCTCTACTTGTAACCTAGTTCTTAGTATATAATATCAAAAAGATGACAAGCAGGTTTTAAACTGCACCCTTGGGAAATTAGACATGAAGAAAGGTTTTTTGTAGTATTAAGGGGCTTCAATTTCCTTTACATAGATTGGATACATTGATGTCAAGGCAATGACTTGAAAGCTAGAGTTTTAAAGTCCCTAGATGATTATGAACATGAATTTGGAGAAACTCCGGGAAACAGTGGAGGACACAGAACAATGGTGTGCTATGGTTCATATGGTCGCAAAGAGTCAGACACGATTTGGCAATTGAACAGCAACAAAGATGATTGTGCTTCAAGGTCACTTTTTAAGATTAACTCTACAGTGGTCTCTCCCTGTAAGGTAGTCTCTCCCTGTATGGGAGAGGCCACTATAGAGTTAATCTTAAAAAGTGACCCTGATCTATTATGAGATGTTTGGCTTGTGGACACAATAGGCGACATCAATCCACAACATGCTTATATTTTCCAAACATGCAAGCGGGAAACTTCCAATAGGGTTTAACACAGATCTGTTTTCCTACCACACAGGTAACTTTTCTAAATGAAGGGGACCATTAAGGATGAGTAGAAGGAACTTGTTTAAAAAAACCAGATTTGGAATAATAATAATTGAGGTTAGATTAGCATGTAAACCACCCCCCTCCCCCAGTTTGTACCTTATCCTTGTAGTACCAGCTTTGCGAACTGCATATATTTGGGTTTTTTTAGAATTCATTTCCTCTCTGATACTGATATAAGGTGTTCCAGATTTATGGAACAAACCAACAGAAAGTTTTAATATTTTGTCATTTATAGAAGAACATTTTTTATAGAAACGAGGAGTTTTTCTAATAGTCATGCAATTTCAAATATTTTGGATTCCTTCCTAATTTCAGTTAAATTCTGGACTGTGGTGATGTTTCCGTCTCTAGCTAACCCTAATATAGTTTGCTATTGCTGTGAGAAATTTAGATTTTTCAACTGATTACTTTGCTATTTGAGAGAAGAATTATGATGCTGTATTGATGAAGAATTAAAAACCAGATTTCTGTATCGCAAGTAAAAATTGGTCCATCAGATTTACTTCTAGGTAAACAACATCAATTTACAGAATCAAATTATTTGGATTTAAAGGTTCCATGCAGAATATCCAATTCCAATATTCAGAATGGAATATATTATATAATGGACGATCTTTTTCTAACCTGCTCCTTTAGGTCTTTGAATAGTGCATCCACCATCACTGTATCAGTTCATCCACCTTGCTGCTGGTCATCCTCTTCTTCTCTTTCCTTGAACCGTTTCCAGCATCAGAGTCTTCTCTAGAATGTGTAATGTGTCCAAAGTATGATAATTTGGGGCTGATGATTTGTGCCTTACTTAAGAAAAGAAATAAAGCCCCCTACAATTCCCAGGTGTATTTCTTTAATTTATAGGGCTGCCCAACTCACAGGACCAAATCTGCCAATTAACATCTTACCAAAAGCAACAGATAAAAGAAATGTAAAGAAAATTATAAAGCACATCATGTCCAAGGCTACACAATTAAATTTCTTAAAAAAGTTTATTAACTATTGGCCTGTTGAGAGGAAAAAGGAAGATGAAAGGAAGCATCTTTCAGATGTCTGCAGATAGTTTTATTCTAATCAAGACTAGATATCTATTTTGCATGGATCACATCTATCTAGAGAGATCCTTCTTTCCCAACACTTTTTAATTTGTCCTTATATTTAATGGATATATTGATGCATGAATTTCTTAATACTTATTTCTGTTGCCTGGTTGGTATGTTTTTCTGCTGTGTTCTTTAAACTTTTAAGTATCTGTCTCATGTTTTCTTATTTAGAAATACATTATGAATACATTGTACATACTTTCTTTGATGGTAAACTATACTCAGTACGAGAGTTGATTGTCAAGGTCAGTCGCCAACCAGTGGACTGCAGCCCACTGGTGGGCCATGAGAAAATTTTGGTGGGTCGCAGAGAAATCGCACCCACCAGAGCCCCCCCCCAAAGCAATTAATCCAGGCTGCGCAGAAACACAAACTGTGCCACCCACATGGCCCCAAGGAATGCTCCCCACCCACTCACTCCTTACCTGGTAAACTTGCCTGCTAAATTTCTATTTTTCCTTTTTCTGGCCATCATCTGTTCTGCTGTGCTGGGAGATTTAGATTAGCTAGGAAGCAGGAAATGGTTGGATTTCTTGCTTTTTAGCTAGTCTTTAGATCTTCGGCTCAGCACAGCCAAACCTCCCTTAGGACTGAAGATTTGCTTGCAAGCAAATTCAGTGAAGACTCACGGCAAGCAAATTTGAGAGACTGAGCTAGCCAATGGCAGATAGATAGATCACTGAATGAATCTGTGATTCTCTGAGCAACTCAATCTGCCTGCCTGCTTTGCCTGGTTTTTGGTAAAAGTTGCTCTTTTTTTAAATAAAAAAATCAATATTTACATGCATGGTGTGTTGTGAGTTAATTTTGTGAGTTTGCTTGCAAGCAAATTTTATGTGACAGACTGAGCTAGCCAATGGCAGATAAATAGATTTCTGAATGAATCTGGGATTCTGTGAACAACTCAATCTGCCTGCCTGCTTTGCCTGATTGTGGGTAAAAGTTGCTCTTTTTTATAAAAAATTAAATATTTATATAAATATTTATAATATTTACATACCGGCCATGTCCAGCCAGTCATATGACCACCAAGCCACACCCACAAATTGGGCCATCCCCACAGAACCAGTTAGTGATCCCTGGGATCTAAAATTATGAGTTTGGTGGTCCCTGAGGTCCAAAAGGTTGGTGACCCTTGGTCTAGGTCCTTTTTGAAATTTCGGATACATGAGGACACTCAGGTCCAACTGTCAAATTTTTTTTAGTGGATGAGATTGCACATTATTTGGAGGGCTGAACCTTTTATCAAAGACTATCAGGAAAAGGATGGATTGCTTAGAACTGATTCCACAAGAGAGATAATAGAAAAATATGTTCTAGTTTTTCAGGATTGTTTTTATAGTCTCTTGATATTTATTGATTAATCAATAAATTAACTGTTGATGAAGTGCTTGGATTTTTAAATTCTGAGCCTCAGTGTGTTAGGAAACAAAAGGGAGAGTCTGTTCATGGTAAAAACATGAACATAAAATCAGAAAATTAGAAAAGATGGAAAAATAAGCATGCCTAGCAAATTAAGAATATTCATATCTGTTTTATATATTTTAACATTTGCTTAGATACATAAATATAAAAAGTGAATTGCTACAAACATTCTAGTTTTCTGCATTTCTTTCCTTCGGTAGGCAAGACGTAGGCAGCTTCATATTTAAGTCAAACTAGTTTCCTTTGCTGTATCATAAAACTTTCAGTCCAATCAGCAACTGCATTTAAATACTGCAAATTGTAGCAGCAAAACAATAATTCTGCTGATTAGCCCCTTTCCATTTCTTGTAAGTGAACTGTTTATGCTGTTGAGTACCTTTTGAAAAAAGAAAAAGCCAAAACAGCCTTGATTAGTCAAGGAGTAATTGGATGACTTGATTTTAGCAAGAGAATGAATTGGTTGATGATAGCCTGTAACTAAGTGTAGTGGTTCTGTTCAGAGGAATACATAACATAGAGTCATCAGATCTTGACAGGTATAACATAAGCATTGACAAAATCTCTGGATGTTTTGAAATAATTGTCATATGGACGGCATAAAAAATGGAAGCATATTGTAAGATAATACCAAGGCAGCTTGTAATTTAAAGTAGCCCATAAAATATAGATGGAATTTGTATCATGTTAAAATATGGAAAGAAGCAGGGTAGAAGAATATGTAACTGACATGTAGAAACTATGCTCCTTTTATTGTGTTATACGAAAAGGATATCCGGACTGTTGTTGAAGTGAAACAGATGAGAGTGGTCTTCAAGACTGTGAAACGGTGAGTCAAAAGTGAGTTGTTGAAAGAGCAAAAAAATATATATATATACAGTCTAAAGGAATATTTCATGCAGACTAATTGGAAACATTTTTCAGCCAATTCATAGAACTTTGAATTAGGAGAGGTTGAAGGATAGGCTGTTTTACATTAATAGTAATAGGTTCTTTGAGTGTTACAAGAAAAAAAACCTGCCACATAATATCTGGCTTAATAATTGTCAATAAGAAAGAAAAAAGGTCTGAGTAGTGGACATGGCAGTATCTGGAGAAAGCAGAATAGAAGAGAAAGAACTGGAGAAAAACCACAAAATACAAAGATATGCAAATAGAATAGAGTGCCTATGGCAAAAGAAAGCAAAAGTAATCAAAGACTGAATAAACTGGCTATGGTGGTTCCATGGGTATTGGTACACTGGGCGCCATACTGGGTACTTAAAAATATGCACATTGGCAGAATTTCCATCTGTCCATTACAAAAGCCCGTGCTGCTTGGATCTGCATGCTTACTGCGGTGATACATTACAACATCCCAGGTTCTTGGGAAGTACTCAATGCAAATGAAGGCCATACCAGCTAGAGATCTGGCAGCTGTGATTTCACATTTTTGTGTATACAATAATAAGGGTGGCTAGATAAATAAACTCATCAGTCATATTTCGGCTCAAAGTGGAGACTCTACCTCTGTCATACAAAGGCACTGGAAAATGATCAAATAAAAATTGCATTTTTATGCAATTCAATATTTAGGCATAACATGCTGAAACTATCATGTGGTCTCTCTTCTGAAATCTTCATTATCCATCCCTTTAAGTTATATTTTGTTTTTAAAAACACGTACAATTGTACTCATATTAAAGGTAGCACATATTTAAGAGAATTTTCTGAGATAGACTTATATGTGAGACATTTGTTATAAAAGTGAATAAAATGTAAATAGTAAGATAACAGCATTATAGTGCTGTGTTATTACATGATACTGGAAAGAGTATCATATCCAAATCTGCATGGTTGGAAAGCAGTGGGGGCAGCTGGATGTTGCAAATACAATTTTTATTTGATCAGTAATTGGAATTGTACTTCTGGGTGCATGGAAAGCTAAAATCATAGTGATTATTTTTTCAAGATGATGGTAGATTCATTTCCTCTTTTTATATGTGAATAGTGAAATTTTAGGTTTAAAATAAATCTTTGCCTTTTTTTCCCAAAGAGATCATAGTTTTTAATCCAGTCACTATTGTTAGTTTTTCTGGCACATTCTGACTGATCAGTTTGAAATATAATTTTAAATAACAGTTTAGTTAATACCAGTTTGTAGCTAAGTAAGTTGAATGTATGCTTGGATATTGTGTTTGCTTAAGTAGCTTTCACACAACCTGGAATAGAAAAGGAATTGACACTAGAAATTTGCTCACAAAAAGAGTTTGAAAGGCTTGGGAATGTTTATACCTGAAAAAAGAAAAAGTATGGGAAAGGGAAGAGGAATGAGGATATAATTAATCTCTTTAAGTATCTTAAAGCAAGAGTGTCAAACAGGTCACCCATGATAGGCCTAGAGTTGTCCTGTGTGGCCGTCACAAAGACAGCAAGGGACCAGTCCCATCCAACTTGTTCGCCATGACCAGGGACATCCACCCTGGACACCCAAGGGCAAACAAAATCCTGAGACAGCTGAGATGGGATTGAGTTTTACACCCCTATCTTAAAAGATATCACATAAAAGAAGGTTTAGAGTTTTTCTTCATTTATTCAGAGTGATAGAGGATGTGAAATAATGGTTTGTGCTAGAAAAAAGCAGAATTTAATTGAATTTTAAAATATAAGCCTTTTCTAATCTAAGTAATAAATGATTTTTAATTATAGTTATGTTTATGAAACATATTTCAGAGGTTTAGTGAAGAGACTAGTGAAGAGACTCTTCACTAAACCTATTTGATAAAGAGGAGTCTATTCTGTGGTTAAAGTTTATGTCTAAAAGGCAAGATATGTAACTGATCTTCCTAAATTAAAATTAAATGAATATCAAAGAGCAACTCTGTTAATTTAATTAATTACAAGCATTAATTAATTTCCTGTAAATCAGTCAAATATGCCTTTCCTTACATAATTTTTTGCAATTCTTTATTTTTCTTTGAAATTCTTTTAAAGTTCTGACCTTACTTCCATTGGGGCTCCACTAAAATTGAACTGTAAAGTAAAAAGCACTTCCTCAATTTTGGCAAGATCCCAGTAGCTCTTTGAATGATTAAAATGTTAAATGTAAATCAAAAATGTAAACAAAGTTGGAATAGAACATGTGTCTAAAAAATTCTCAAATATTTACAAAAAAAATTAGTCATAGGACGAATATGGTAAAGTAACAAGAATATACCTAAATACTTCCTTTTACTATTATAGTCAAGAGGTAATAAAAATACAACCTAGAGCTTTAGGAGGAAGGAAATGATTCCTGTCAAATAGGAAGGTGGGGATTGCAAAACATCGTAATCATCATCATCATCTGATATTATTTTACCTGATGGATTTCTTTTCAGATATTTTGAAAATGCAGTTACTGCAAAATAAATGAGTCAGATTAACCAGTGTTGGTTGTAAGCATTAAAAGATCTTCATATTTTCTTTTTTTAAACATAAACACTTTAAAGGATTAGTATTGACCTGTGAAGGCATATGTGGCCATATGAGCTAAGCAATGTCAGGAAAAAATTATACCTCACAATGTCTTTAAGGGGAAAAAACACCAGATGACAAGCTGCTGTCTGAATTTTTCAATCGTATAATTAGAAAGGAAAAGATGAGTTTTACCATGCATAGTTTTCAAAATGAAGACATGGTGATATTCCTCACACAACGAGAAAGGTGACATGAATTGGCCTGATGTGTGGCTGACATCTTTTCAGAAATCCTGGGAGGTTTTATTTTCATGCAGCCTAGGTTTTTCAGAGTACAGCATTAAATTTCACGATCCAAATTCAATTAGAAAAAAAAATTGGGTCACAAGATTTTTTTTAATCAGGAGGTTATTATAATTGGCAACACTAAAAATGTTGTAACCATGCTAAATTGTGCTTAAAGCATTGTGCCTGAAGTTAGTGGGTTGATTCTGCTATTACATGGTGTCAAATTTTTTTGTGATGAATTATTCATGAATAAGCCTACAATTTAAATTATAGTTTGCTATTAATAAATGTTTAATTTTTGTTTTCGTACGATTCTTTATTGATAACTCAAGAGTATCCCAGTTGAATTATGTTGCCACATTATGTCTTCAGAAGGGCAATAAAGTCAGTACACATGCTTCAGTAATATCTGGTTGTTTTACCCTTATGTTTCCAGTTGGCAATTTGAAATTATGGCTTCAGCTGCACTTTAAATATGTGATAATAGCATGTGTTTCTAATAAGGGCCAGCACCATTTTGTTGAGATAGTGTGAATGGTTGTCATTCATATATGACAAATGCACCTTCATCTGCTTCTTTGACGGCCCCCTAAAAACCATACCCTCAAATCAGACCGATGAAATTAGCTGCTGTGTAAATTGTGTGTCTGAGTGGTTCATTATCTAATCACCGTCAGAACCATAGTGATAAAGTAGTTGGAAGCAGAGAAGAGGTCTGCCAGATGATTTCAGGCCCTTGCCCCCCCCCCCTTTTCTTTTTGTAAATTCTGTTTCCCTTGGAAACCCATTACTATACTAGAGAACTTCACCATTCTTTGACAGAACTTCCTGACAGTTTCAATGTTTACTTTATTCTAAGCCACTGTGTTTATCAAATGACATATAAAGACAATTTTTCTCAACCAGCTCTAAGACATCATGAGATAATATTTACTCTTGACTTGAAAAAGGACCCTGGAAAATTTAAAATATCAATTGTGTTCTGCCCTCATAGCCATAACTACTGGGTTTGCTGTGTCTAATTTTTACCTCCGTCCTATGTTTGTTTTGTGCGTCTACAACGTTTGTGACATATTAGGTACTTTGAGCATTGTTGCTATTAGCTAAGAATATTGCCTAACCACCCACTTTTGCTTCCACAAAGGATCGTTTGATGATGATGATATCACGCATGTTGAAGGAAGCGTGGAGCCAGTTCGTGACATTGAAATAATACATGAAGAACTCAGATTAAAAGATGAGGAAATGATCATGCCCATTATAGACAAATTAGAAAAAGTGGCTGTACGAGGAGGTGACAAGAAATTAAAACCTGAATATGTAAGTAAGAAAATATTCCATTTCAAAGGTTTATATTTTGGAGTGTAGGATTGATATTTGTTAAAAAAAAAAAAAAAAGAGGATTGTCATATTAATTGATTGTCAGATTATCATTGGGCTTTACTGCCCTGGAAAAAAGTCACTACCGTATATACTCGCATATAAGCCGATCTCGTGTATAGGCCGACCCTTAAAAAACTGCCCCAAAATGAGGAATTTTGCAAAAACTCGCATATAAGTCGACCATGGTATGTTGTTTGGGCTAGTAACAAAAGAGTATCAATATGAATGCACTGATGAAGGTTCATTATCAAAGCATTTGTGTAAGAAACAATATTAAGTTAATTATCCGGTATGTAAAGAATCTGATGTTGCAAGTGACAATCACAAACACGAAAGCGGTCACGTGAATGACTAACCAATCACAGCGTGTTATGATCAGGCGATAGAAAAAGCAAAATGGAGGCGCCCAGAGTAAAAAAAAATGTGCTTAATTAGACGTAATTATGTTGCATTTTATTTGAGGTACAGTTAAAATTAATATTGAAATTGAGTTGTAGTTTGTCCGAATTAACTTTATTTAGTGCAGTCTCAATTTTTATGGCTGTATGTATGACTAAATGGTAATATCGATGATATTGCGTGATCTGAGAAGTGGCTTCATGTCAGTTCATTTGTGTGAGATCAGATTTATATGCGTATAAGCCGACCCCCTAATTTGATTAAAAAAAAATTGATTTTTAGAGTTGGCTTATATGCGAGGATATATGGTAGTTTCTTTTGAACTGAAACTATTCCACCAGTATGTTGCAGTAACATGTTGTTTTTAGTTGTATATATTTATGTAATTGTAATACAAATACTTATTTTTTGATAATATCATTACACAAAGGTGAAGATTTATTATTTGTAATTTAACAGAGAATGTGTAACTTCTGTATGTGTGTATGTTCTTAAAATCTGTCAAACTAACTCAAATACTGGTATGAGAATCACTGCAGAATAAGAATAATTTGGACTCAACTGTGGGTCCATTGGATAAATCTGAAATATTCTTTGGATTTAATTTATCTTGTTGTTGATGTCAATACAAATCGGTCCACTGGCAGTCCAGTGTAGGTTTGGAGAAAGATGGATTTTTACACTTGTCTAGGTCTGGGAGAAAACGGTGCTTTCCAAAGTCAGGCAGACAGCTTTTATATCTAATGGAGGATTAGAACCTGGGATCTTTATCTAGTCCAGTATGTGAACCATTACACTATACTGGATTTTACTTCATTCTATATAGGGGATAAAGTGAGAACGGTCTTCTTCCCACCCATGTACGTGGCCTGGAACTCCAGGCAGCATATTAATGTAAAACAAGAAAAACAAAAACAAAATATCTATTTTAGACAAACTCAAAAGTTCTTAAAATATGCAAATGTTCAAATTCTCCAGAACTCATAATAGGCAAATAATGATCACAGCAAAACTGAAGACTGAAAAGAAGGAATAGCTGATGTTGAACCACATGGAATAAGCATATGGCCCTAGTTTTAACATGAAATAGCGGTGGCTTCACAGATTTCTGTGTTAAATCCTGTAATAGCTTCAGGATTTATTTGTAGTAGGTTGCAACTAATTGCCCCTGACAACTAGAATAAAGCAGGATTTGATTTGGGAAAAAAATGTTTTAAATCACCAGTCAGGAAGACACACTTTATTCACTGAAATCCTAATTTATTCATTAGGTAGGAAAATTCTGTAAGCATTTTTCTTTGATATAACTTGAATTCATATTTTTTACTACTTGCTAATGTAAATTTCATTTATATGATATACTTGGCTAGTATCAAGCAAGCAGATACATATTGTGAAATCCTTTGCATTGAATCAAATCAAATTCTGTCCAATCCAATTAATTTTAGAATTGTTTGGAGGATATTTATATTTAATGATATAAATATATATAATAGTTTAACAAAAGTAGTTTAAATAGTTATATATATTTTTAACAAAAATATATAAAATAGTTTAACAAAAAAAAAGCAATTTCCATCAAGTCAGCACAAAACACATCATTAGCTGGATGATATATTTACATTTGATTTGGGTATTCCTCTTCATTTAGAGTTTAAAAAGAAATCAAGTTTTCCCAAATTTACCTCAGTTTTTAATGAATTACTCCAGAGATAGAGAACACTATTTCTACATTAGCAGAAGATATTACTGTTGTTAAGTGTAGTGTAACAAGTAAATTGCTCTCCAACCAAATGTTAACATTACACCAATGTTTGACTTAAAAAAATTAATCCATAAAAATTTCCTGAATGGATAATTTTTTGTTTTATAACAATATGGAGAAAGAAAATAGAACAGGCTTGGAACTACGTAGGGAGATGCATTTAAAGTTGCAAAATTTCTAGCAAACTTTAAAAGCAATGGGGGGAGGGGATGAAAAATTGAAATACAGAAACCGTCTAGATTTGGAATATCTCAATTCAGCAGACATTGGCTGTAATAGATAAAATCTGAGCTTGGACTTTGCCTCAACCAACAGACTGACAAATCAATCCAGAAAATCTCCATACATGTTACATACATACACACACACACCACCACCACCACCATCATCATCATTTTAGCCATTGTCTTATCTACCACAGGATGAAGGCCCCTTCTGCATGTTTCCAAGCAATATGGTCCTGAGGTTTTTTTTGCAACTTGGACCCGCAATACTTGCTGATGTCATTGATCCATTATGCTTTAAGTCTCTTTCATGGACACTTTTTATCAAATGGGATTCATTCTATGACTGCCTAGATCAACCTGTCATCAGTTTTTCTTGCTATGTGACCAGCTCATTTCCATTTCAATTATTTTACTCTCTTGATGATATCATATACTTTTGTTTGTTCTGTAATCCATGTGTAGGTCTTTCTATCTTGTCTTACAATGCAGAGCATCTTTCCATGACTCTTTGCACCACTGGTAGATTTTGTATCGATTGTGAAGTTAGTGTACATGTTTTGCTGGCATATGTTAGGGAAGGTACATTGATCAAAACCTTTTCAGGGATAGGGGAGGTTGTTCTTGAAAATTATGCTTATCTTGCTAAATGACTGCCAACCGTATTTAACACACCATTCAATTTTCTTTATTTTATCACCTTCCATTGAGATCTGTTGGACAAGGTGTATGTAGTGGTCTACTACATCTAGTTTTTCTCCAGATATAAAAAATTTCTTTCTTTAGTGAATTTATTAACATAACCTAGCTCTTTTTCAGGTTTATTTTTAAGCCAAATAGTTCTGCTTTGTGCATCTCTTATATGTGTCCTGTTGCTCTTCTGGGTCTTGTGAAAAGAGAACATCTGCAAATCTTAAGTGATTTAAATCGTGATTTTTATTCCATCTTTTGCCCAATCTAGTTTGGAAAATACTTCTTCAAGGCAGGTTGAGAAAAGAAAGGATAAGTGATAATGTATCACCTTTTCATACATCTTATATGTTGATTTCCACTTTTATCATTAAGGCAAATGGTTGCCATTTTTATATATATTGACTGTAATAAGTTTATATAAGCAGTGTCTAAGCCTGGGTTGAGCAGTGCCTTAATCATTGACTGCTGGAATACTGAGTCAAATGCCTTTTCATAGAAGCATGGTGTATGCACAGAAACATGATGTACTTGTTGTGCCTTTTGATGAATTGTTGAACAACATGGATGTGATCCATTGTGCTGTAACCACTTCTGAATCACGTCTGCTCCTTTGGCTGTGCATCATTTAAAGTTCCCAATATTCTTTTTGCTATTGGTGAGAACCTTGTAGATGATTAAAAGAAGACTTATTGAGCAATAGTTCTTTAAATCATCTTGGACTCCTTTCTTGTGTATAAGAATCACTTCAGCATTTTTCCATACACATATATTTTTTCTTCGCTGATGCATCTTACATGTTTTCCTCAGGAGTAAAATCTCATTTACAATTTAGCAGACATTTGGATGTAATGTACATTACTCCATTACGTCAATGGTTGACTCCATTACATCAATGGTAGACCTTGACTTAATGATTCATTTAGCAACTATTCAAATAAAATGGTACTGAAAAAGTTACGATCGGTCCTCATACCTACAACTATCACAGCATCCCCAGGGTTAGTTACATGATCAAAATTCAGGCACTTGCTAACCAGCATGTATTTACAATGGTTGCAGAATCCCAGGATCACGAGATGATTTTTTGTGACCTTCCCAGATGGCATCAGGCAAATTAAGTCAGTGGGAGGAGCCATATTTGCTTAAAGACCATGTGATTTCAGTTAACAACCATGGCAAAAAACCAACTCATATAACAACTGTCTTGCTTAGCAGTGAAAATTCCCATTTGTGGTTGTCAAGGATTATCTGTATAAGGTAATCTTTTTTTTAGATTCAACTAAATGGATGATTCTGACAATATAGCTTGACTCCCCAGGTTTTAAGGATTAGTGAAAGATGTAATGGATGTAATAACTTGATTGTACTTCCTCCTCTTATGAAAATAAATACCATTTCCCTTAAAGAAGAAATTTTCTTCTTTACATTTGAGAACTATATAGTTTTTTCTTTGTGCGCAGGGATACTACAGGATATCTTTATACTCTTTATGGCTCTAGGCATGGGGAAATTTTATCTAATTGTTTCTCATAGGTGTCTTTTTCTCATTCACTCCTTCATAGGGACCCCAGTTCAGTAATGGAGAGTATTTATTACTTAGAAATGAAAGTTAGAAGAAAGAACCGTTGTAGACTGTATTTATTTTCCTGAAGGGTGTGTGTGTGTGTGTGTGTTTCTTTAGTACTATTTACATTTTAATACAAGACTTAAATCTACTGTAATGAATGGAGTATAGACAGGGCATTCTTTCTGAATTCTACTTTATTGGTTTTACTGATGCTTTGCATTTGTTCATCTTCATGGTATTGTTGTCCATCATGTCATTTTTTTTTATATAACAGGCAGGAAATAGACTGAATGAATAGAGAGCTATTGTACTGTTCCTTAATGTTCATGAAATTAATTTCATGAAGGTGTAAGGATACAGTAAGGTGTATTCCTGGATTAAAATTTTTGAATCATTGCATGACAAATATGATTTTATATCACCTTGCATGTCAGCGAAGTAAAATTATTTGTTGCTGTGTAATTTATGCATTAATGATCTCAATGTTGAATTAAATAAGCCCCTAAGGTTATAGCTGGCAATAGATTAAAAAAACTAAAATATTTATATTATTATTTTTTTAGAACTGAACAAGATTTTTTAAAGCTTGTTAAATGATAACTATTCTGCCTCTTCTGATCCATGTGCTTAAAGTCCAGGACATTGAGAAAATGTAAATGATCACCTGTATACTAAAGCCCATTGTTTGCTATGCTTGAGAAGCATAAAAGGCATGATTCATACTTCAACTTGAAACTCTTTTATTAGAAAAAGTGGTTTCTTCTAGAATCCTGTTTGCCATTATGGTCAATGTGATAAAGCGAGTGATCATTTTGCAGATCAGGTTATGCATTTATAAATATGAATATTTCATCATTTTCTTTCTAGTAATCTTCTCCTGGAATACTGAGACAATTTTGCGTGTGGTTGATGAAACACACCTGCAAATCAAGAGGGAAATGGTACTGCTCTTGATTTTTAGGTATCCATGAAGGCTTTGTTATGGTAAATGATGACATCTGAATGGCAGCATTCATATTTCCTATCTTGGCTCTTTGATGTTGCTAGCATGCGACGGAGACTTTGATAATAGGAAAATCACCACACTAGAATATTTCTGTGTTAAAATTGTGTTGCCTCATGAAATTAATTATTTGTGCAGTGGATGACTCTGTCATAGGCCAAATTGAGAAGGTGTAATATACATACTGTACATATGTACATAAAATATAGATTATTAGATTCCTTTTTCAAGAAGCACATCTGCTTATCTCTGAAAATAGAAATGTCCAGTGTCCCTTTCACCTCACCACTCTCATTCTGAATAAAGGGAGTGTGTTCTCAGATCATCATGCTTCAAAAATATTCACGAGCATGGCAAACTAATTGAATTTCTTAAAACAAACATACATTTGAATCACAACATCCATTTCTCTTTCATCCACTCAGATATTTCATTTAAATTACTTTTGAAAAAGAAATGAATCAGAGGTTTACATAGCAGGTGCAATGAATATGGCAAACTTCTAGATTTTGTTTTCAAATTGATGTATTTTTAATGAATTAGAATAGAATAGAATTCTTTATTGGCCAAGTGTGATTGGACACACAAGGAATTTGTCTTGGTGCAAATGCTCTCAGTGTACATAAAATAGATACATTCGTCAAGAGTCAAGAATCATAAGCTACAACACTTAACAATTGTAGGTTCATATGGATTTTTTTAAAGTGATGTAACAATATTTGTAAAAACATGAAGAAATACAAAACCAGTTCTTAAAATACTAGCATAAACATAAATCTGATGTTTAATGTTTCTCCTCCCCAACTTTACTGAATAAGGACAGTATATAGGTCTACATCAGAGGTGTCAAACTCATGGCCTGCAGGCTGGATGCGTCACGCGCTGGCCACGCCCGCCCCCATTTTAGCAAAGGGGGGGGAAAGACGCAATACGTCACATGGCAACAACATGACGGCACGAGTTTGACACCCCTGGTCTACATTCATGAGTATGCTGCTTAAGTAGAAATAAGCTGTCTCAGTAAGGAAAAAAGATAAATGAACTGATATGAGACTATTGTCCCATCACATGACTATGTCAGTCCTCAGAACGGATGAACAGAAATTTCAAAGTGTTAAAAAAGTTTCATTTCAGAAATAGTTATCATCATGAGGAAAATGGAAGCCCTAAATTTTCATCACACTGGAAGTGTGCACATGCTGTAAAGACATGGAATATCTTGGTAGCATTATGTTATAATCTTGCTTTATAATAAGAAGGCCTGATTCACCTACATCTACCAAATTGGTTTCTTTCAGATATTGTTCATGAAAAATTATCCTGATAATCTTGAATTTTTGCATTATGGATTTGGATCACATGGTTAATGATTATGCTATAATTTGGAAATTAATTGCATAAATGGGTGGACATGAGGAAATTGACCTTTTTATGAGTGAAACGTAATATTCAAATAGTACGCACAATTGTTGCTGGATTATGCATATCTTCTCTTAAATATGGTTCTGTAATTTCTTACAATGTAAGTTTAGAGAGCAAGTATAAAGCATGCTTGCTCTTCTTAAACAAATTTGGAAGAAAGGTTGGATTGTTATTCTCACAGCCATTTGTTTGTATAGAAAAAAAATTCCAAGTAAAAATTGTACATACAAGAGAGATTCCTATTTATCCTGATGAGTTTAGAATTTCAGCTGTTATGCTTATGTAAATATCTCTTTTAAAGTTGAATCAGTATAAAATTCCTCCAGTAGTTAAGCAGGGTTACTGGAGGAATTATTCTAATAATGAAGAAAAGGCTATGGGTAAAAGAATGCACATTTTAAACTTAAGTGAATTATTTACTGATCAAATAAAACATCAGTAAGCACCAAAGATAACATAGTTCTGCTACTTATTTTATTTTATTTTTACATGTGTAATCTTGTTGCATGTCTCTACATAAGCTGTTCTGGCCACTCATCATAGTAACCAGCTGGGCCATTTCACCTGCTGTAGCCATTAAAGAGGACTCTCTCCCTTTAGATTAATCCCCTCCGACATTAGTTTTTAGCTCTGACAACTGGAGCAGGCATTCAGAACTTGCAGGTGGCCAGTGTGACGCACATAATTGCCTACAATTTTAGGCAATGAATAAAAATGGTCTACATTACTTGTCAAAGGTTGTATATGCAGTGCCAAGTGAGATCTATGGGAAGCCTTTTAGGGTTTAAAGAACATTTAATAGCAAGGCTGCACAGTGCTTTTTTAATCATAATGCATTTGTAATATAGCACTTTGATCTTCTCCTTGTAGGAAATGGTGTTACATTAGCCACTTTAAAAACATTTATGAGTGAAAATCAGTTATAGGAGAGTAAAAGTGATTATTCTTAGGCAGAACATGTTATATTTCATTAAAAGTTTTCAGCTTGCCTCTTTCTTGTTAAAATCTGTGGGAAGTCCCGTTCCTGGAGAGTTACAAATCAGGAACTGAGATTTAGAAGAGCTTTTGTCTTGTTTTTCCACCTGAGCAATTGCATGATTGGCGATACCAGTATACTAAATACTAAGGTCATATATTTATATGTACATGACCTATTTATTGACGTGTGCCTTAAAATTTGGCACACGTCAAATTGGTGTTAAATTCTTTAATGGAATATCATATTCAAGTTAATTCTCCCGAAATGTAGCGTTTACAACCTGGCCATAAATTACGTCTGACAAAAGAGAAACGTGCTACTTCTCGAAGAGCTTAGTTTGACCTTTCAGACCTAAGAGGCTTTTATTAACACCTGCCTGTAAGGCAAACCTTGCCACACGCAGCTTTCAGATGCAGAACCACAAAACTGATGAGGAAAGGCTTGAAGGGTTCAGTTTGTGTCACTTGCTGTTTGCCGTTTCCATTTCACAGATGATTAATCTTTCTGTGAAGAAAGGCCAGAGAAACAAAGCACATTGGGCTCTTCCTGCAGTTACTCCTTCTGAATGCACACTAGCTTGCTAACTAAAAGGCCTTTAGATTTCCTGCAGGGAGAGATGTTCTGAAAGTGAATGCAGCTGGTTGGAGGTCACTAGTGCAAGGCTCTTGCCATCCTGTAATGAAAGTTTTGGCAGGTTTCGCTTTTTTGGAGGAGATGAGAAGGTGTGGGCAAAAAAATTAATATATAAGATGTTGGCCTTTGGATATTTGAACAAATACTTTGATGGGTGGATCTTCACTAATCAGCTCAATTTCTTTTGCTACCAATTGGTTTTTGTTGTTATTGTTATCTTTGCATATGTTTTGGTTGCTTCCATGGGATGCTTAATTATTTTGCCAATATGGAGTTTTGAAAGGCAATTTTAAATTTACTTATAGGGTTGTTGTTTTTTATTCCACAGGGGAGGGAAGAGTATAATTTGTATTTTTCCCATACATATCTATTCTATGCTTAGTAATATTCTGCGATCAGCCATTCAAATATATATCACATTTCAGAATATTTGTTATATTTTGCTAACTAAAATTCCTCTCATGTAAGAAATAACAATCCTACAAACAGCAGAATATAACATATTAAAATATCTTTTGTATCTTTTTAATTCCACCAGGACATAATGTGCAAAATCAAAAGCTGGGTAATAGATGAAAAAAAGCCAGTCCGTTTCTATCATGATTGGAATGATAAAGAGGCAAGTTCATAACTGTTACTTCATCAAGTCTCATGTCTTCCCATTAAAACCCAAACAGAGAGAGGTATAATGTGTGCACCAGATTTTTATTTAAACCTTTTAATTCTAGCAAATTAACATCATCTTTATTTACAAACCATATGTATACTATTTTTCACTTACACTTATAATCTATATGGGGGAATGTTACAAACTTGCATATTTTACATGATTTTTGTTTGCTATCTTTTAGATTGATGTGCTCAACAAACATTTGTTTTTAACTTCTAAACCAATGACCTATTTGATTAACCTCTCCGAAAAAGATTACATTAGAAAGAAAAACAAATGGTGAGTTTTCCAAAGTTTAATTATAATTTCCAAGGGGACATTTATGTTGGTTAATATAGCTGTTATTGTTTTCTATTCCTTACTTAATGCTATTTTTGGAAATATATCATACTTAATGGAATACATTAGAAATTAAAACTTTATTAAACTAAATCAATTTTCCTCTTACTATGTTTTTTGCCTGACTTATATATATTGGTTATAGAACCATGAGTTGCTTTACAAAATCCAGCTTTATTTCTCAAATCTTACTTATTAATATTGGAATATTCCATGTACTTTGTCCAATTCAGAGCATAAATTTTCATAATACTGACAATGGTTCTCTGTCAAGCAGTGTTTAGATCAAGATCCAATCCCAGAACATGATGATATATTAGAATTCTCATGTCTGAAAGTAGTGAACTTGTCCTAAAAAGTTTGAGATGAGACTTTGTGGACAATAGATGTTTGATTTATTGCATTAAAACAAAGCATCAATTAAAGCACTGTTTTTAATTATTTTAACAAATGCAATTGTGTGCTAAGTTATAATAAAAATTAAGCTGTTGTATTTGTTTTGTAAAAGTATCCAGAACAGTGTATCAGAATTCTTTTAAAACATACTCTCTTATTCCCTGTACTTCATTAAGTACTTAGATGCACATGGTTTCAATTTCCCATTAAACATTCTCATTTCCATATGGTATCAAAGAGCGAGAAGACTTTAAACTGAAAAATAAACATTCACAGGCTAGAAGCCAAAACAATAATTAATGTCAGATGGTTAACTCCAATAAGTTATAAGATACATTCTGTGAAATTATTTAGTTTAGAACTCTTCTGCTCCTATTGTTACAATGCACTTATATTCTAAAAAAAAGTTGAACTTTTATAGTGAATAATTCAGAATGCAAACTTGGCAAGTTTTTCGAATAAAAGATTATTTAAAATTAAATCTATCTTCAGAAAACTCTGACTATTTTGTTGCTGAGCTGCAAAATACTGTGTTCCACAAGTTATTTTTCATTTTCACAGAAATATAAATTTAGGATTTTTAGAAAACTTTTTTGAGGGCTGCAGTGACAAAGTTTATTTGAAAAGTGGAAAAGCTAAATGGATGAGCACTTCTGTATTTGGGGAATTTCCAGAAGATACTATTGCACAATAAAGATCAGTAATTAGACATTAAGTTTTTTAAATAATTGAGAGACACCACTCTGTAATTTCTCTGAGACCAATCACACTAATATTTTTGTGTAGATATGAAACTGACTGTGGTGAAGAATTACTAGAAGATATACCACCTAAATGGTTTTTAAAAATGTGTAAATATTATGTCTATATTATGAACTAATATTAGAAATAGTATTGTGTTCATATACCAGTGATGGTTGTAGTGTTCTTCGAATCCAAATTTTGTGGATATTCATGTAATTTGTAGTTGAAAGATCAAAGTAGGATAGTTGAGTGATGTTACAGAAGAGAATTTACCACATAACCATTTTCAGTACAGCTTCTGCCGCCTGCTGTTCCTATTTTCCCTCAAGCTAGCCATTGACAACCCCCTGTGCATCCCTGCTTGTAAAAAATGATTGAGGAAGTATTTGTCATGTATTTATGAATGCGAAACATTGTGTGATATGGAATGCCATCGCTTGAAGACAGAATGATGACCGTTTTACCTTCATCCTGGCAGAGGGGTTGCTCTTGAAACCCTCTTTATATGCAGTAGATTTTTGCATTAAAATACATGTTTTATTTCAGAGTATGTTATGAGATGCCATTTGTTAATATTTCTGGTTGTACAAAGAAATGCGAGTGATTAAGACTATATTTTGTTAGTCTTACACTTTAATTAGTGACTTTTGCTTCATGTTCTTAACCTCAGTTGGAAAAGTATTAGTTACTTGGCTAACAAAATTCCTTGGGTTTGTGTTGTATAAAGAAGAATCTAGAATGGAGCAGTAAACATTTTCATAAGATCTTTTGGAAAGATTTATAGGAATATCAAGAGAATACTTGAAGTGTACTTGGGCATAAGCAGAACTTCCAAACTAGAATGTGTATTTGCAGCTTATCCTTTTTAAACAAAGAAAAATGTTAATTACTGATAACATCACAGTAACATTTTTAATGATAGAATATCGTTGTTTAGTGCTAGGGGAGAAGAAAATAGGGAACAATAGTACTTTAGGGTAATTGAAGAGATATACTGACCTTTGAAAGATATAAAACCTGGAATGTCTACTTGCTGTATTAATAAAATTAATATAGTCACGCAGTTGATACATGATTAAGACTTTATTTCTGAAGAGAAGCTGATGGAGCAGCTGTGTTGCTTGGGCTTACACTATGATCAAATGACACAAATCAGGATATATAGAAGAATCAGATACAACATTTAAAATGTTGCTATTCTTTAAACCAGGTTAAAGCATCCTTGCATGAAGAATGCAGAAAAGAAACTTCATTAAGTACCTGGTTAAAAATTAGTACCACAGTTACTTTTAATCTGCTGTTAAAACTGCTGCCCAGCAAACTATGCAGGAGATTACCCTTCTTTTGGAATCATTATATCACTTGTATATTTATGGTCGTTTTATAAAATGGGATACTGTCATAATAGATTGAGATTTGAAATATAAAGGTGCATTTTCAAATGAATATTATCATTCAGTATTACAATTTAATACAAAGAAAGGGTTTTATGGATTATTTTATTATTCAATATTAGGCAATTAAGTTTATGAATTCATTCATAAACTTTAATGATGGTATATATGAATCATATCAGTGCAAAATGGCTTCTACACTCTATCTATCTATCTATCTATCTATCTATCTATCTATCTATCTATCTATCTATCTATCTATCTA
>BLBF01000011.1:18694427-18715310 GCA_015471245.1 Laticauda colubrina | reverse complement strand
TTGAATTTATGTCTGTACAAAAAGATGTAACTCGGGATCAAACTGCCGTCCAAAAAGATATTTTATGTTTTTTATGTTTTGTGTTTTGTTGGTATATGTTTGTTTGTTAAAAATTAATAAAAAAAATTTCAAAAAAAAAAAAAAAAGTTTTCCAACGGAGTTATCGCCACTATCCAAGCTGCCAGACGCCCCTCAACAACTCGCATCTGCAATGCCATGTCCAGTTTCTGCAAATGGTGTACCAAGTCTCAAATTGATCCCATTTCTCCATCTGTGGCTCAGATCCTAGAGTTCTTACAAGAGGGGCTTGACGGGATTATCACCTAATACGTTGAAAAGACAAGTGGCGACCTTGGCATCAGTTGTCACTTATGAAGGTCTCCTACTCTTTCCCATCACCCACGCATACAATCTTTCCTTCAAAAAGCCACAAACTTACGCCCGCCGACAGTTCACCGTTATCTCACTTGGGACCTTAACTAGGTCCTTCTTGCACTAAGTGCCCTTTCAAGCCTTTGCAATTGTCAAGTCTCCAATTTCTGATGTATAAAGTAGTTTTTCTTGTAGCGATCACTTCTGCTCATCGTATTTTGGAACTGGCAGCCTTGACGATCAGACAAGATCTTTGTGTCTTCCATTCCAACAGTGTCATCCTTTGTCCCGATCCTACGTTCATACCTAAAGTTAATTCAGCCTTTCACAGGGCACAAGAACTGATACTTTCTAATTTTTGTCCCAGTCCATCCCAAGGGCTGGAACAACAATGGCATCGGCTGGACGTGTGGCAAGCATTACAATATATATATTCATCGCACAGCCTCTTTTAGAAAAATGGAGGCTTTATTTGTGTCTTTTCAGCCCAACAATCAGGGATGCAAGGTCTCATTTTCTACAATAGGCCATTCTACGGGCCACAATAGCGAAAACGTATCAGATTCAAGCACTTCAGGTGCCAGGGGCATAACAGCTCATTCAACAAGGAGCGCCGCAACATCGGCAGCATGGGCCATGCGGGTACCAATCACTGACATCTGTCGTGCCGCAACCTGGGCCTCTCCATTGCCTTTCATTAGGCATTATAAATAGATGTGTTTGAATCAGCCGAGGCCTCCTTTGGCAGAAGGGTTCTGCAATGGGTCCACAGGGACCAGGAGGGGATCCCAAGACAGACAGAGTCCCTCCTGTAGGACAGGCCAAGCTTTGGTATGTCCCACTACTGGATGCTCTGAGCAGCTCGTGGGAGAAAGGGCGTTGGTACTTACCTGACATGCCCGTTCTCCTTGAGCTGTGAAGAGCATCCAGCCCTAACCTCTTCCGTCTGGTGGGATCCTGTTTCGCCCAAGAATTTTTTACAGTATTAAGGGCGAGGATGTTTGTTTCTCTCATCTTCACCAAAACTGGGGAACGCTGGGGAGGAGTCCCGTGGAGTAGGAGGAGCATTCCGCATATTAAGCCCAGCCTAGATAAGCAGAGACTGAAGCACCTCCCACTACTACTGGATGCTTTTCGCAGCTCAAGGAGATTGGGTGTGTCAGGTAAGTACCAACGCCCTATCTATACAAACAGTGACTTATGAAAGGAAGGAGTATATATGTATATGTACCCTCTTTCCCTGAAAATAGGACCCAACTGGAAAATAAGCCTAGCATGATTTTTCAGGATGCTTGTTAATATAAGCCCTATCAAAAATAATATAAGCCCTACCCAAAATAAGCCCCGGTTAAGATTGTCAGCCAGACGGATGCACTTAGTACCGTATTTCCCTGAAAATAAGACCTAACCGGAAAATAAGCCCTAATGCATCTCTTGGAGCAAAATTTAATATAAGACCCAGCCTTATTTTCGGGAAAACATGGTGTATATGCATATGTTGGTATGTAATTCTGCATCACTGCACACAACTTATGACTGGTTGCTTAGTGAACAGTTGAAGTTACAATGGACTACTTTGGGGAAGAGGGAGCTTATGACCTGGTTCTGATCTTTGGCCGCTCCCCCCAGGCACTTGACTGTATTTTGGGCTATTGACAACTGCCTGACATTTGCAGTGTCCTGAGGTCACATGTCCACATTTTATGATGTTTTTGGAAAACATTTACTTCAGGTTATAGTTGGCCAACAATGAACAGTTGGTTTGCATTTACTTAATGACCACGGTGGTTGGTTTATGAAAATGGTGTTTCTTTAACAACCACCACAAAATAGGTGGTAAAATCAGGTCAGTCATATAGGTGACCTATTTTATGACCATAACAAACTGTAACTGGGGCGAGAACTTTCATTGCCAAGTGATGTGAATGTTAAATGAGTTATGTCTTATTTTACGATGTTTTTCCCATGGTCATAAGCAAATCACAAAGGCATTAAATGAATCTGATTTCCCCAATTGCTAATGGTGATTATGTGACCCAGGGCACTACACCATTCGTAAATGCAAGCCACTTGCTAAGCACCCAGATTGGCATCACCTGATCCGAGGAACATTCTGATGGTTGTAATTATGAAAACTACTTATAGAGGTTTCATAAATAGACTTAAATACCAATTGATTGCATAATCTTTGAATTCTGTACAGAAACAATATAGCATTTCCAGTTAATTTACCAGTTAACATGGCATGTATGTGTGTAGATATGTGTGTAGATATGTATGTATGTACTGTGTTTCCTAAAAAATACAACCTGCTCAGAAAGTAAGTCTTAACTTGATTTTCACACGTGCGTTCAATATGCACCCTACCCCCCCCCCCAAAAAAAGCCCTAATTAAGACTCCATCCACTCCAGGGTGCACAAGTAAAAGTTAAACTAAGGTGGGGATGGGGGTGGTGGAGCTGCCTTACTACTTACCTTTGGATAGTTGCACCCAGGTCTCGCACACTGCAGCCCATTTCTTCTGCCTCCAGCAAGGCTTTCCTGAAGGCCTTTCTAGCTGATAACAGAGCTCCTGATCGATCTTGAGCTCTGTTATCGGATACAGAGGCCTTCAAGAAAGCCTTGCTGGCTGCAGAAGAAATGGGCCGAGGTGTGCGAGACCTGGCTTCAACTATCCGAAGCTGAAGAAAATCCTGAAAGCATCTGACAGCAAAAAGGAGGCCAAGGGTGACATGCGCAAGTGAGGTGACCCCCCGAAATAAAACCTGGTGTCTTTTTTAGCAGTATAAAAAATATGACAGGGTCTTATTTTCGGGAAAATGTATGTATGTATGTAAGTATGTATGCATGTATGTATTGTTCAATTTATACAGCAGCCTATTCTGGATGACTTACACCAATAAAAATATATAAAAAAGAATACAATGGTAATGCTTCAATTATACTTTTGACTTCTTAATAAAAAAATTGATATGAGAAATATTTGTCTTTAGCTCCCTTTATACCTATACTGTTTGACTTTCTCAGTTTTGAATTTTTATAATATGTAGTTATTTAACAAATTGAGTGGTTGAATTGATTTTAATTCAAAATATATTGAATATATTTTCTGAATTCTGTTATTAAATACAAATATATAAATAATTCAAATGGCAATATTGGGGTATATGTTTACTAAAACAATTTTTAATTGGCTGGATCTTCCTTCATTTTGCCTTCCTTGTGTCTTGAGTTCTTTCCCCTTTTAAAAAGCAATATGTTATATATGAAGTATTTGGGAGTGATTTTGATATTCAGCTACTTCTTTGCTCTGATAATAGAGAGTAACTTGCTTGTTCTATTCATGGTATGCAGCAGATCAAAATGATTTGATATGGTAAGCTTTTTCTGACATGGTACAAAGTTTTGACAAACATGCATGGCACAGCAAGTGTCCAATTCTAAAGAGCAAGATAAGTGCAAACCGCCATAATGGGGAACACAAACAGGCTTTGAAGGCAAGTTATTAGTAAGCAAATAATTGTTGAACTGTTATGAATGGAATAGAATGTTAAAAAACAACATGATTGGCTGATGTTACATATGTCCTTGATTACCTTCCTTGTGCTTTTATCCTAATAAGTGACATTCTTTGTATTCCTTTGGACGGCTAGACAGTCTGACACTAAAGAAGAATAAATATTGCATGTGGTACACATTAAGCTGTCATCTAAGACAGCATTTATAAAAAGTAACCGGAGAAATTCATAAGAAATTCTGCAATGCTATATAGTTTCCTGCTGTAGCCATAACCATCAAACTTCTTGACACATTCAAATCTTCTAACGTGACTTCAGTTTATCCTTGCTTAACATACGAATATTTTTGTGGATTTTTATCTGAAGACATTATTCACTATTAATGTTAATTTGAGTTTTATTTATTAAATTTTGCCTCCAGTAAAGATGTGCAGAAAAATAGCAGTAAGAGTGAAATATATAATAGAAATATCAAAAATATAGAAGAACTGAACTAAATACCTTCATGCTGTTAAGCTAATATTATATAAATAACTGTCTCCATTGGGGGAAAAAAATTAAGATTTGACTTATTTGAAAGGTGTAATTTATCCAAAATTGAATGTAACAGTGAGGCTAGCTTCTCCCACAAAACTAAAGAAAACAATAAAAAATAGCAAAGCAAATAAGCTGTTAAGTTTCATGTTCTTTAGATGCAAATATCTAGTTTTAAAATACCTACAAAATAATATTAAGTAATAAATTAGTCTTCAATATATCCACTGACATTTGGAAAAGCACTCTCTATATAGCGGCTTTGATAGTATTCAACTAATTTCAGCCTGTTATCATAATGGAGAAGTGCTTGACAATTAAGTAGCATTATTACTCCATTGATAAATCAGGTAATAATTTCCAGCTATAAACCCCTTTCTGTATCCTATTTATTTGCTTGCTTGCTTCCTTGCTTACTAAATTGCTTACTAAATTATTTACTTGTTCAATTTATATGATTGTCTACCTTAAATTGATGACTTTGGACAACAATAATTAAAAACAGCATAAAAATAAAACAATAAAAAAAACCAAAACACCACACATATAACCTTGTAGGCAAGATAAAACTAAAACCACTAAAATAAAATCGAGATAACCTTTGGGTGGCCTCTGCCACACATCCACATGTCCCTAAGCCCATTGACAGATGAAACCTTTTAGGCTTCGCGGAAAGGCTGACAGAGTTGGAGCCAATAGGATCTCTGGGGGAATGCTATTCCCAAGGGTGCACACCATAATAGAAAAAGGCTCTCTTCTCCCTGTCCCTGACTCCAAAGCAGTGGCAACTTGGGATTTGAGAGACAGGCTCAACAAATTTTCAACACACAAGAAATATTAGTGAATAGACATGTTTCATCTTCACCTTTGTGGCTGCTACTTTAGGGAAGCTAGTTTGATTCTGCCCAAAGTTTTCTGAAGTCCAGGTAGTCCTCGACTTACAACAGTTCATTTAGTGACCATTTGAAGTTACAACGGTGCTGAAAAAAAAGGGGACTTATGACCATTTTCCACACTTAAAACATCCATGTAGTCAAGCAACACTTAAAGCATCCATGTAGTCAAGCGATCAAAATTCAGATACTTGGCAATTGGTTCATATTTAGGGCAGTTGCCGAATCCCCTTTTGCGACCTGACAAGCAAAGTCAGTGAGGGAACCAGATTCACCTTAACCATATTACTAAATTAACGACGGGCTTCTCTTGACAACTGTGGCAAGAAAGGTCATAAAATGGGGCAAAAAACTGACTTAGCAAATGCTTCACTTAGCAACATAAATTTTGGGCTCAATTGTGGTTGCAAGTCAAGGACTACATGTAGTTGCTAGTTCAGAAAAGACAGAAGGCTTAGCCATGAATCAGCCTTCCATTCACCCAGTAAAACATGAGTTATCCAAATGTTGAAGTCTGTACTCGTGATCAAACAGCACTCAAGCAAAAGTCCACACCATTGGATATTCTACCATTTGTACCACGTTTTAAGATGAACCAGAGCTGCAAGTGGGATTAGGAATTTTTATTTTCTCCTTTTATTGGTATCACTCTCCAGCTTTAAAGCGATTGAGAATGAAATACTTTGTTATAGTGGAAATAATACAGACATCCTTCTAAAGACCTCTGCAACAGGATGTGTTTGGTTAATTGTAAAATACTACATATACCGTACACATAGCTTGGGACATTTATTCTCTTTTAGTCCGGCTCACTTCGCAGGGTGGTTGTTGTGGGGAAAATAGGAGGAGGAAGGTGTATTGGATGTGTTTGCTACCTTGAGTTATTTGTAAAAATAATAAAAAGCAGGATATAAATACATATTTTTTTTGTTTTTTCACATAAGTACTCTTATTGCTATATAAACAGATCCAAATACATACATTTATATTGCATCTAGATTTTTATTTTTGTAGGAAATATTTTTTTATTCAACACTTGTTTCTCGCAAAATAATTTTGTTGGTAACCAAAAACCAACATGTTTACATGTTGTAGTATATGAGATAGAAAAGTAGTTTGACTTCCAAACAACAGCAAGCATTTGTATTAATTTTGAGTTAGAATCAATATTCGTTTTGCTAAGAGTACATTTCTTTGACATGGATGGAACCTATGTTAGTGATTGAGATCTAAATAATCTATTTGGATTGAAGAAAGTTTTCTCCCCCAAGTATAACACAGCTCAAATTTTACCTTTAACTGTTAACTCTCTAGACCACGACAGAGCACAAAATATTTGCCCAACTGGTAAATTGAACTGTAAGTCCCACTGTGGGAAATTGCTTTGCTGTGCTCCAAACAGCAGTTATCTTAGTAATTGTACCTGAATTCTTTTGTGACTAATAGACCACTGATGTTCTTTTCTCACGACAGAATCCTCTAGTGTCTAATTGCAAAAGAAAAATAACTATTCTGACCTGTGTCCTAGTGCTTAGAAATGTTTAGGTAGAATCAGTTTAATTGGTGTAAGGAAAAATGCTGTCCTTGTTCCAGGTTATAGCATACATACCTAGCATTTCACATTCTAAACTGGAGCTCACAACAAGGAGCTTATCAGAGCAAATTGTCCTGCCCGTCCCCTTCCTCACTCAAAACCTAATGACCCTTTATCATCATGGTTTAGATTGCTGGACACAGATGTGAGAAAATACAAGTAATCTACAGGTAACTACAGTAGCTGCACTGATGTTCTCAGGAAACTAACTGCTGAGAAGATAAAAAGCTTCCCACAGTGCCTGTGACTTTCCAGCAGCAAAGCACATCGTAAGCTCATATATGAAGTTTTATTTGTGGAGGACTTACAACAAGATGCCTTAGGACATCCAGCAAGAACTCTTTCTATACAAGCTCCAAAAACTTGGTTGATTTGAAGACTATTAATTGATAAATGATATTTTACAATAAATTCAATGGTATTTTTTCTGATGGAAGGGAAATGAGAAAGATGTGTTAATATTGAAATTATACCTTCAGATTCTAGAGGGCATAATTCAGTTCAGACATGTTTTCTTTATTATGTGATAGGAGATCGCAGTATTGCTAATAGTAATTGTGATGCTTTGGAGAAAAACTCCATTAAATCTTTAGATAATTATATTTTAAAAGAGGGGAGCTTGTTAGAAATCTGTGTTAATATTAATCACAAAAATTGGTTTGTTAGTGATCAGTATGGTTTTCATGTATATCAATAGAAAGTGTGAAAATACTTTGCCATAATTTACTTTGCTGTAATCTCTTGCTGTGTTTCTGTATTAAATGAAAATTAAAGTAATTGCATATCTTCACTACTTTTTGCTTCAGGAGAATAACCAGTATAAATCACTTTAAAGTTTGTGAAAGATAAATTGAAAGTTTATTTAAGCTGTATTTTATTGACCATCAGTATACATGATTTCTTGATCAGCTGTTGTTTTTGTCAATACTGATGGTGCATTAAATATGTTTTATGCATCTTGTTTATCATTTGAGTATTCACATAGGTTACATGAAATGTGTATTTATTGTCTGATATATCCTTTAGTATGTTCAGGAACAAAATACTTTTTGAGGACAAAGCCTGATACTCATAAATTCCTTCAAATGACACTCCCGTCCCTGATCTCAATATGTAATTTTCCTGAAAATCTTGCATCAAAGATTGATTTTGAAGAAAAGCTACTTGTGGATTAAATTCTTAGATGATGAAATCAGCTTGAAAAGCATAAAACAATTTATGTTTCAGTAATGGTTTGCTATTAGTGCAACTAGCAACAACCTGAGCAAAAATGCTTATGTATGTTATGCACTAGAATCTTAGCAAAATGCGGTAATCTTTCATTATACACTAATCTTTCATTATGTGTTAATCATATATATGGCACTTCTTTTGAGATGAGAATGTAATTGTGGTTAGTTTCAATTAAAAGAAAGCCTTGCTTTTCCATTTTATTCCCTATTTTGAACAAGATACATTTTTTACTTTTTCAAAATTTAATTGTTTTAAGAAATTGATGCAAAAAGTTGGTGTGCATTATTTTATATAGCATATAATTCACGAGACAATTGTCTCAGGTCTATCTTTAACCTATCTTTATATATCTTGACACCTTAACTTGCCAGATGATAAGACTTTTTGCTCCACATGTTCCTGGCTTAATTTACTTGGTACTTAGCTGGTATCCACATATAATTGACTTTTCCCAATTAAAACATATGAATTGAAAATCAACATGGGTCTTCAATGGAGGCAAAAAGCAACATATTACACAAAAAGTAAGGTTTAAAAGTACCTCCAGGTGATCACTGTGCACTACAAAAAACTTTCTCCAAAATAAATGGCAGAGATATGAATTGTAATACATGGATTGTTTAACATGATTTAAAGCATTTCTTTAATCACAGATTCAATGGTAGTGAAGTTACTTGAACACTACCTCACACATTTGACATATACAATACTATAATGAAGCTGTGGGGGATTTTGACAGGCAAGTTCTAATCAGGTGTCATCTTGCAAGGTTAGAATATAAGCATTCTTGTTACAGGGCTTTATCTGGTGATGGCTATTTTATTTTTTCATAATGCCTTGCCTGGTTAGGTGCCATCAAATTAAATTCCCAGTGACTGTATGAGCAAATGCTTGCCATCTAGGCTTATTTTTAGTAAAAACATAAAGCTCTTCCCAATATATTCTTGCATTCTTTTATCCTGTACACTCACCTTTGCTTTCTCCATGATACTTTTCTTAGTCTATCATCCATTTCCATTGCATTTGAAAACTGTGGAAGTTTCTTGAAGTCATTGCCTCAAGAGAGAGTCAGACTGGAGGAGTGTTTCACAGAATTCTTGGAAAGCATCTCCACATCTATAATCGAAAGCTGTGAAACCTTTTTCCCTTGCTGCTTCACCTTTTATAGTGATATACACTGAAAAGAAAAACTAATATGAACTATTCTGATCTTTGCTGTCATTGAAAATCACTTTGTTATCTAGTCTGTTTGCCATTGCCTCATTTCATTTTTTTATTTCTTCAGCCCATTTTTTTAAATCTATTCTTGAGTCCAGGAGAAATAATATCAACACTTCTTTACCATCAACTATAAACTCTATTCAGTCTGCTAGTTGATAATATCCTGTCTAATATTTAACTTCACTCCCAAAATTTCACTTTTTATTTTTACTTTCATAATATACTCTTCCAAGTTTACTTTTGACTAACTTTAATGATGGCATTTGAGTATTTTAAATTCTTAATGTTTTAATCACCAATTTTGATCCCAGCTTTATCTCTTCCAATACTGCAGTTCTTATATTTGGTGTACAAATTGAACATTTATGAAGCTAGTGTCTGTCTGTCCTAATACAAACCATTCTATTTGTCTGCATTCATTTCTTACAATAGTTTCTTGTTCATTGTAATGCTCTTTCTTAGAAGAAAAACCAGGTATTCTGGAATATTCTTTAGCCTAAGCAGTCCAGTTTCTGACATATCTGCACAATCACAGGCCTTGCTCTAATCAGTAAAGCAGAAGTAAATTTTGTCCCACCTCCACCTCCATATCCATCTTATAGTAGTTGTCAGACCTCATGTTCCTTTATTTTTTGCGAAACCAACACATTCACTTGTCATTTCTTTTTCTATGTATGGTACTGTTTCGTAAGATTTTAATTAAAACTTCTTGTGAGAAAGGCTAGTCCAATAGTTTATTAATATATGCATTCTCTTGCATAACCCTTTTTCAGTATAGGTGTATATACTTATTGTATCAGTTTCCAGGCCACCCAGCCTTGCTCCACTCCTGTTGTCATAGAGATGCTAGCTCTTTTCCTGCAGCTTTAAGCACTTAAGAGAGGGGGGAAATTAAATTCAGCTGTATGGAAGCCCTGTATTTCCTATTTATTTGAATTGTTTTTAGTTGAGCTCTTCATTGGAGCATACATTTAAGAGCCTGAATGGTGTCCACTTGCAAGTTGGAATCATACCAATGCAATCTGGTGAAAGACAGTCGTACAGACTTGAGTTTTCTCAATTTTATTCAGCTGAGAGGAAATCATTTAATGGTGCCAAATAAGCAGTAGTTGAGGTCCTTGCCTTAAATGTCTACTACTAATGAAAATTCTTAGTCATTAAAACTTTCTTATCTTTTTCCTTTGTAACAAGATTATTCAAGAGTGAAATTGCTTAAGGCCTTGTCACACTGCCCAACGGATACAAAACGTTTGTAAAAAGGACACAGCGGACGAGAAAAATGTTCCATCCGTTGTTATCCTCTCTCAAAAGGGGCAAAAATTTGCATAAGCAGAGCGGATAACACGGAAAGGAACGGACGGGGGGAGGACGCAGAGAGGATGGAAAGCGGATGCGGAACGGAAGCCTAGCAGATGGAAGCGGATGCAGAGCGGATGCAGAGTGGATGCGTAGAGGATGCAGAGCGGATGCGTAGAGGATGCACAGCGGATGCGTAGCGGATGCGTAGCGGATGACGCGGATGCATAGCTGCATCCGCTTTCATCCTTTCTCCGTCCGTGCTACTAACGCTGCGCGTCCGTTCCGCTTCCTCCCTGCGTCCGTTTACCGCTGGAACGGATTTGAGTTGCGCGGATGCACAGCAGATGCCTAGCGGATATAGCAGATGCGTAATGGATGCAGAACGGATGTCCCCCGTATGCCTAGAGGATGCAGAACGGATGCATTGGATACATTTTCCGCTCAAAAGTTTTGAGCAGCTCAAAACCTTCTGAGCAGATGAAATGTCAATAGACGGATGCTGGACGGATAGAGAGGAAGCAAAACGGAGGCAGTGAGTACAGAACGGAAGCATCGCGTTAACCAACGGATGGCAAGTGTTTTTCTCCGTTTTACATCCTCTTTCCATCCGTTGGTGCAGTGTGACAGGGGCTTTATGTAATGTTGCTGTGGATAAACAAATATTTCTAGCTTAGTTCTATAAGTACGGATAATGTGACTTAGTTATATGCTTTGAGTTTATCTAGAATCATTCTTGGACTTTTCTGCCACTTTGAATGTCATTGATCATAATATTGGACTAATTTTGAAAATGTTCTAGAATAATTCTAGTAATGTTGAGGTGGTGAAAAACAGAATAGTGCTCATATAGATCATCATTGATGTTTGCAAAGATTTCTGCCAAATTTTGATTTACTGTTTCTTAAATAATCATAAGCATTTTTTAAATGCAAAATTGGCAGGCTACAGAATAAACACTATTGTCTATTCATGGGAGTTTTTCTGCAATCTACAAAGGTGCAGAACGCCACAAGGCTTAGCATGCCAATGCCACTGCTCACGGCAGGACACCGCAAGTCTCATCCCCCCAGTGTCACTGCTCGCACCACAACTGCCCAAGGTGCCACACAGCCCCCTGCCTCTAGTGGCGGCAGTGACATGATGAGCCTCGTGGCATCCTGCAGCGAGCGGCGACACTGGTGCAACAAGCCATGCGGTATCTGGCTGAGAGTGGCTGCAGAAGTCAGACAGCAGCACAGGTGGCATTTACCCCCGACAAGAATTGTGATAATGTTTAAGAACAAATCGGATAAATATTGGAAATGTCATCAGATACCTGGTTCATATTATCATATGTGGTGGACATGCTCGGATGCAAAAAGATATTGGACTAAAATCCACACATGGTTGGAAAAAATGATAAAACAACACATAAACTTTAGATAGAGATTTTTTTAATTGGGAATTATATCGGAAATATGCAATAAAGAGCTGAAATATTTGATTGTAAATGTTTTAACAGTGGCTAGAATTGTATTTGCTAAGAATTGGAAAAATGAAAAAAATACCTATGCAGGAGGAAGTCATTAAGAAAATTATGGACTGTGCTGAAATGAGTAAATTGACATTTGAAATTAGAGATCAAGAAGATAAACAATTTTATATGATATGGGATTTGTTTTATCAATGGTTGGACAAAAAGACATCGTAATGTAATAGACTAGATAATTTTGTAATAGAAGTTTAATACAACATTATCACAATACAATATAATATAGACATATATAACCACTGGATGAAAGTACAATATAAATCTCAAAATTAAATTTGGAATATCTTGTATAAGATGATGGAATAAATAGTTTAGTCATGGATGATTAATAACTGATAAAATATATCAATATATGTTAGTTTGACAATGTGAAAATCTATATAAACTGTGAGTGATGACGATGAAAGGATAGCACAAAAATTTGTAACTAACTGACACACTATATGTATATAAAATGGAAGATGTTTTTATGTTTTGTTTGTATATGTTTGTCTTAAAAAATAAAAACTTTTTTTTAAAAAAAAAAGTCAGACAGCAGTGTGACAGGTGTAGGTGTGTGGGAGGGCATGGCTGCGGTGGTCCTAAGGTAAGTGGGTAATCCATCCACTGAAAATAAAATGCAGTGCTTATTTTGGGGCCGAAAAGAAAATAAGACCAGGTCTTATTTTAGGGGAAAAACAGGTATTAAAGCCATAAACATTTTAAAAAATCTGGCACCAAAGTTAACAGCCCATTTTTAAATCTTCTTTTCAACAACCCATTTTTAAATCTTGTAGTCTGCCTCAGCCAATCTGTGGAGAGGAGAGGGATTCAGGTCTTCATTGCTCTTCGTTTAAAACTTATCTCAGCAATATATAAATATGAAATTAGAGCTGAAATGAAAAAGAATTAAAAGGATGGAGATTGATTACAAAAGAAACCAAGAATGTAAAGAGGGGAACTAAGATGCTGACGCTTTATAAATTCTATTGCAAGATCATATACTTCAAGGCAACTTTGATTCAGGTCCCAAATGAATTACATCCTGTATGCAGTACTTAAATGATGGGATTAAGTACTTTGGAATGTATGGATGGATTATATATACATCTGGATGATAATATGTACGTAGAAATATCATAGGCAGTGCTTAATAACAACTACAGGTTTGAGAGAAGAAATTTAAATTAAACCCCAAAGGATCTATTAAAAATTAGATTTTCATAGCTTTTGGAAAGCCTAACAGAGTCTGATATCTCTGGAATATCCAAGGGTTCTCTTACATGGTATCTTTGGAAGTAGTGACCAGAGGAAGGAAAGGGTAATTTTAAAGAAGCAAATATGGTATTTTATTGGCATATCAGATAGATATTCTGAAATTGGAGAAGTCTCATGACTTGTAACCATTTCTTCACTCATGACTTGTTACCATTTCTGGCTGACTTCTTAAATATATGAGGATTTTCCCAGATCATGTGTTGGCCTTCTGCACCGTCCAATCATGGTGAGGAGAATATTGGTGATGAGGTAGTATCAAAGTTGATTATGTTCACCTCAACTTGGACTCTGATATTGGGACATTTTTACAGGTATGCTATCTTGACAACAGTTTGTCCTAATAATTTGGATTCTATTTGACTTGTGAATCTGAAGGAGGTAGACAAGCATGTAGGCAGGATGAAGCCTATCACCTGCTTACTCAATCCTTGTTCTTACTGGCTCATTAAGTCATTAAATGGTCATGTGCTTAACAGATATTATCAATGCCTGGTCATGGAAGGGTTTCCCCTTCGTAAAAGAAGGGGATATATCTACTGAAGAAGCATTTCTGGGGTATCTGAAATTGGTAAAAGGTAATCCTTGAACATCTTCCAGGAAAGATGATGAAGATGGGCAGCACTTCAGATCCAGATGGATTTAAGCTTTACAGATTTACAGATAATCAGAGTTGGAAGGGACCTTGTAGGTCGTCTAGTCCAACCCCCCGCCCAAGCAGGAGACCCTACACAATTTCTGACAAATGACAGTCCAATCTCTTCTTGAAAGTCTCAACCGATGGCGCTCCCACAACTTCCGAGGACAAGCTGTTCCATTGGTTGATTGTTCTCACTGTCAGAAAGTTTCTCCTATTTCCAGGTTAAATTTCTCCTTGTTCAGTTTCCACCCATTATTCCTTGTCTGGCCTACAGATGCTTTAGAAAATAGCTTGACCCCTTCCTCCCTGTCGCAGCCTCTCAAATATTGGAAGACCACTATCATGTCTCCCCTGGTCCTTCTCTTTACCAGACTCGCCAAGCCCAGTTCCTGCAACCGTTCGTTGTATGTTTTAGCCTCCAGTCCCCTAATCATCCTGGTTGCTCTTCTCTTGTACTATTTCTAGAGTCTCAACATCTTTTTTATAATGTGGTGACCAAAACTGGATGCAGTACTCTAGGTGTGGTCTTACTAAGGCTTTATAGAGTGGTATTAGTACTTCCATTTATCTTGACTGTATCCCTCTGTTAATACAACTTAGGATTGCATTAGCGTTTTTGGCGGCTGCTACACACTGCTTGCTCATATTTAGCTGGTTGTCCACTAAGACACCAAGATCCCTCTCACAGTTACTGCTATTGAGCCTGGTTTCACCCAGTCTATATGTATACTTTTGGTTTTTCTTGCCTAAGTGTAGGACTTTACTTTTCTCTACATTGAATTTCATTTTGTTAGATATGGCCCAGAGTTCTAGTCTGTCAAGATCCATGTGGATCTTGAGCCTATCTTCTTGGGTGTTAGCTATTCCTGCCAGCTTAATATCATCTGCAAATTTGGTAAGTTCCCCTTATATTCCCTCATCTAAGTCGTTAATTAAGATATTGAAGAGTCCTGGGCCTAAGACGGAACCCCACTCCTTATTTCCCACCATGTAGACTTCGACCCATTAGGGACTACTCTTTGAGTACGGTTTTCCAGCCAGTTGCGAATCCATCTAGTGGTGGTGCTATCTCTTCCACTTTTTTCTTGCTTACTAAGAAGTAGGTTGTGGTCTACTTTATCGAATACCTTGCTGAAATCTAAATATATTATGTCCACAGTATTTTGCTGGTCTACTAATTTAGTCACTGTGTTGAAGAATGAAATAAGATTAGTTTGGCATGATCTGTTTTTAACAAAACCCGTGCTGACTGCTAGTTATTGCTTTACTTGTTTCTAGATGTTGGCAGATCTGTTTTTTTATTATCTTTTCCAGTATCTTCTCGGGTATTGATCTTAGGCTGATTGGTCTATAGTTTCCTGGGCCTGTTTTTTTTTCTTTTTTTGAAGATGGGAACCACATCAGCTCTTTTCCAGTCCTCTAGTAGTTCTCAGGTGCTCCAGGATTTTTGAAAAATATGGTGCAGTGGTTCTGAGACGACCTCTGCCAGCTCCTTTAAAATTCTGGGATGTAATCCATCAGGCCCCAGTGATTTGGTTTCATCAAGATCACACAGATGTTTTCTTCCTAATGTTTTGCTTATTTTAACTTTTATTTCTGGTCTGTCTTTTACAGTTATGTTTTTGGTGGGTTGAGCTACAGTTTCTTTTTGTGTGAAGACAGATGCAAAGAATGAATTAAGCAGTTCTGCTTTCTCTCTGTTGCCTGTTACTTCTTTGCCATCTTCTCTCTTTAGTGGACCTACTGTTTGATTTTTTTCTTGTTATTTATATGTTGGAAGAAACTTTTTTTATTATCTTTGACTTTTGTTGCAAGTCTTTGTTCATTCTGAGCCTTTGCGTTCCTGACTTCGTCTTTGCAGATTCTGGCTATCTGCTTATATTCTGCCTTAGTTGTATGTCCTTCTTTCCATTTTTTTGTACTTGTCCTTTTTTTTTTCAATTTGCCAGAAAGATCTTTGTGTAGCCATGCTGGTTTCTTCTTGGATTTCTTGTTTTTCTTTCTCAGTGGTATTGTGCTGGTCTGGACTTCTGTGATCATACTTTTTAGAGTTTCCCAGAATTCTTGAGTTGTTTTCCCCTTTAGGATTTTCATCCATGGAATCTTTCCCAAGTTCTCTCTGAATTTATTGAAATCAGCTCTTTTAAAATCCAAGACTCTGGTGTCATTATGTTCTGTTGCTTGTGTTTGTGTTATGTTGAATTCTAGTATAACATGGTCACTCTCACCCAAGGTTCCCGCAGTTTCAACTCCCTCTATCACATCTTCTCTGTTTGTAAGAATTAAGTCCAGTATGGCTGTCCCTCTAGTTTCAGCCTCTACCTTTTGGACAACAAAATTGTCAGCTAGGTTGGTTAGGAATTTATTTGATTTCTCACTTGATGTAGAATTAATTTTCCAATTGATATCAGGATAATTGAAGTCTCCCGTTACTATTGCTGTGTGTTTCCTGCATATGTTTGTTAGTTGGCTGGCAAAAAGGATATCTATTTTTTCTGCTTGATTGGGTGGCCTATAATATACGCTTATGGCCATGTCATTTTTTTTTCTTTTCTATTGGCCCATATGCATTCTAGGAGGTTTTCATCTTTGGTTTCATGCATTTCTGTAGCAATATAGTGGTCCTTTACATACAGTGCAACTCGACTTCCTCTTTTATGGGGTCTGGGTTTTTTTGATTAGTTTGTATCCTTCGACCAGTATATTCCAGTCATGGGTTTCATCCCACCAAGTTTCTGTTATTCCAACTATGTCATATTTACCTTCATGTATTTGTAGTTCGAGTTCACCCTGCTTGTTCCCCAGACTTTGTGCATTTGTATATAGGCATTAGGGATGCCAAAATAGCCATATGGGTCTACAATTGAATAGCATGTCATTCATGCTAAATAGCAATCAAAAAGAGAGAGAGGAAGAACTGAGTGCTAGTATAGAGGTTTCTGTATAGGATATTTGGAATAATGTTTGGGAAAGAGGGAAACAGTGGGTGGCTGCAAAGGAAAGGGGGAAGAAAAGAAAACAGACAAAACGCATCAAAAACTACAGAAGTGATGGCTATGGAATGGACATCAAAATAAAATCAGCCTTTGATTTTAAAATCAGATTTTCATCCACTAGGAAAGTTCTTGTTCTTTTGAATATTCATCACTGTTTATTCTCTGTGGTGTTTAAAGTGTTTTTCCCCTATTTCTCTCTTCTTCCTCAATATTTCACATGAAAAAAAAAGCAACTGTGCTAAGGAAAGTGTATATTAGAAATATTTTGACTCAAAAAAGCAAAAAAGCAAAAAAAAAGAAGCCCCAGTTGAGCTTGGAAGCAACTCAAGTTGGGATTAAGTGGCATTTAGTCCCCACCAACTTTTGAGACATTCTGCATCAGTAAACTAGGATGATCTTCTCTGAGCTAAGTAAACTAAAGGGCATCAGATATGATTAGTAACTAGATAGGATCATCAGAAAATTCCAGGGAAGTAAAACAAAATATTGGAGAAAAGCAGTAGCACAAACCACTTCCATATAATTGCCAAAAAAAGCTACATGGACACATTCATGAAAAATCAAGTTCACTCAGAGGAGTTTATATTTCCCAAGCCCAGCTTGGAGGTCATTAGTACAAAGATCATGGTAGGACAAGTCAAATAGGGTAATAGTCCTTCTGAAATTGTGCAGGATATAATCAAGCATCTTATTCATGCATCTTATTTCTAAATAGGTGTGTGTAGGAAGATTCTATCAGGAACAGTAAAAATAAAATAATACCATATAATATTCATTCTATTTTCCATAGGATTGCTCTACTGGGCATTTTTCAATAAGTAGAAAACCTTATGCTGTGGTGTATAAAACTGACACATCATCTCTAAAATTAGTTAAAGTTTATCGATCTATCCTGCTGAACATAACCCCCGGACTTCTAAAAACTAAAGGTTCAATTCAATGCAATGATTCTTAGTTTCTCTAATAGAAAGATTCAGCAGTTTTCAATCAAGACCTTTATTCCTTCTCTGAATAAATGATGCCTGAAATTTTTATTCTTGTTCTAATGGAATTTCAATGGCCTTCACTGCAAATCTACTGGAAATTTTCGCATATTAAGTGGAAAAAATTAAATGATGTTAACTACATTTTAATGTGATTAAGTCTGACAGGGTCATTATTTCTGCTAATCATTCAGTTTAAAGAGCTCCAACAAAAGTTTATAACAGACAAGATTTTTAATTGTGTATTGACTAAACTAAAGAATGTAAGGCCACTGAAATAAATTGAATGCATTTCCTATGTATACATGCAGAATCTCCTGGTTCTTCAACCTGTACATAAATGACTTATGATCGTACTTCCAAATTATCCTAAAAATAACATGTATGCTTTCTCTTTTCTTTTTTCTATATTCAAGTCCTTTTTCTTTCTGTATTTTTAATGGCAACAGCTTTAATAGCTATTCAGTTGATTAAGATACCTCATTTGTTTCAGCCATTTGGATGTTTATTTATTTGTGTTATTTATTAGTCTGGTTTATTTATTTATTTATTTGTTTGATTGATTTATTTGTTTACGAAATACATTTGCCACCTATCTCACCATGGAGATATGTCCTAATGAACATTCAGAACCTCAGTGTATGGTGAATTTACTTTTCCAGAAAAATGATAGCCCTCTGAAAAATATGTTGCATATCAACCTCCAGCTTTCCTCCAAAAACATTCTTATGAGATAGGATGGACACACACACAAGCACACACCCCATAGATAGTAATATCTAACGAATCTTTTATGATCATCTCAAAAAAATTAGCAAAAAATTTGAGTCTGGATAGTACTTTGATAGAACTATAATAGAAAACACATTACTGTAGTTTGACCAGGAAGTTAAAAAGACAATCCAGAAGAAGGAAACAGCAAACTACTTTCAGTTAACTGTCAGCAAAGAAAGAGGGAACATCTGGAATCTTTAAAGACCTTTTTGCTGCAGATTTCAGCAGCCAGCTAGATTCACAAAAAAGGTAGTTTTTTAACAAGTCAGTCTTAAACCATTCAGGGCTTTAAATTATGCCTTATAAGCAAGTACCCACCATTATAGATCATTCAAAAGGTCTTCTACAATCCTTATACCCTGCAGTGATTAGCAAGCCGGTGTATTTTATTTGCATTGTAACTAAAAATAGTTGTATTTCAAGAATAACTTGATAGAGACTATATTGCCATCATTCTGGCAGAATGGAACAAGAACATACCATGTTTCCCTGAAAATAAAACCCAACTGGAAAATAAGCCCTAACGTGATTCTTCAGGACACTTGTAATATAAGCCGTACTCCAAAAATAAGCCCCAGTTAAGATTGTCAATACGACAGACACATTTAGTACTGTATTTCCCCCAAAATAAGCCATAACCAGAAAATAAGCCCTAATGCGTTTCTTGTAGCAAAAATTAATACAAGACCCAGTCTTCTTTTCAAGGAAATACAGTAGATAATAACTGCCAAATGTAACTGGGCCTGGAAAGTTTTCACTTGACACATCAGATATAAACTAAGCAAGTGTTCCCCCCAAAAATGCCATCTGTGAATCCAGTGACAGATGAGGAACATGAAGATCTGCCAATCTGCTCTTTCAAAAGGGTAACCTTGTCCAAATTAAGTTGAACATCAACCTCCAAGTCCAGTTTCTTGTATACCAACAACACATATGTCTTGTCTAGCTTAATTTCTGGCAGTATTCAAGAGTGTACTGTATATTGTTTTCTTAGAAGTAGTTTCATGCAGATGTTCAGCACTGCAATTCAGAGGACTATGTAGAAAAAATCCTCCAATATCATCCTAAAGGCCCTGTCCCACTGGCCGATGGACACAAAACGTATGCATAAAGGACACAGTGGACGAGCAAAATTTCGGGGGTGGCTCCATCTGTTGTCATCCGCTCCAAAAAGTGGTGAAAATTTTCATAAACAGAACGGAAAAGAACGGACGTGGGTTGTATGTAACGGGGATGTTAAATAGATGTTCATAGGAAGCCTAGCAGATGAAAGCGGATGGAAGCGGATGACACCTCCGAAGGGGTTCCGGGGGAGAATTTCGAAGCGTACGCATAGCGGAAGGGGCGGATGCATCACGTACGTTTAAAGGAAAGAAAGTGGATGCCGCACAGACTTGTATGGGATGCAAACCGTTCACTGCGCATCCTTTCTATTTCCGTGCTACTAACGCTGTGTAGACGTTCCATGTATCTTTTGTTTCCTCCCTCTTTCCGTTTTCAGCTGCAGCGGATGTGAGTTGCGAGGATGCCCAGAGGATGCAAAGAGGATACAGCGGACGTTTAATGGATGATAAACAGACATAGAACGCTTGTTGCTCGTATGTCGCGGATTTACATCGTACACGGTGGAAAGTTCATCCGCTCACAAAGTTTTGTGCAGCTCAAAACTTCTTGGGCGGATGAAATCTCAGTGGACGGATGCTCGACCGATAAGAAACACGTATGCAATGAGTACACAACGGATGCATAGCGTTTTCCAACTGATGGCAAACTTTTTTTAACGTTTTACATCCTCTTTGCATCCGTAAGTGCAGTGGGACAGGGCCTTTAAGAGGGGGTTTAAATATTTTGGATGAGAACCTGATTGAAATGGATTGGTAGTTGTTATAACTTCTTTCTCAGGAGGGTTGCAGTATCTGCTATCCCGCATCAGATGGGCGTCTCATGATAGGGAGCGAAGGAGAGAGAAACGACAGGAGACGAAGTTCCTCGCAATGAGTGCGCCCCGAATGTCCGGGTACACGCTCTTTTATTATGCTCA
>BLBF01000011.1:18685543-18694417 GCA_015471245.1 Laticauda colubrina | reverse complement strand
CAAGTGAATAAACCATTTCTGCAAATGTTTGACTCCTTGTCTCTGTAGGTGCCCTGTAAAAGGTCACTGAGAAGACAGAAGCTTAATGATTACACGTGAATGATACAATGTTGCAAATGTCTGAATGATACATAGTTGCATTGATACACAGTTGCAAACACATAAATGATACATAGTTACAACAGAGGGTGACAGATCTGGGAGGACACATTTGGTTCTTTTTTATTATTATTAGAAAACAATATTTTTGCAAATATTTACAAAATAAACCTTAATACTTGCATACCCAAAATATGATTTGTGTCACTTTTAAACCTTGTTTTGTTTCTAGAAATTTGTCCAGCTTTTACTTAACTCTCTGTCCCTCTCCATTTATCAACATCTATTTTTGACCGAATAATGAATTCTTCACTCCTGTTCTTGTGCCTTCTTTATTATTTATCTCTTGTTCAAATTTTCTCTACTGTATGACTGAAACTACAGAGAGCCAATTGGGACTAAAGTATTATAGATAGAGAGAAGCCAAATATGAAAAAAAGCCTTGCCTTTTACTTTTATCATAGAAAAATGAAAGGATTCTCTGGAACAATTTAATAATGGCATTTCATCAGATTTTTTGCAGGAATGGTTTGTTATCTTCAGTACATTCATTGGTGACTGGAAGCCTTTTTATCATTTTTATGTAGAAATGAAAAAAATAAACCTGTGTTTATGATCAGACAAGATAAATTATAAAAAGAGTAAAATGATGTTACTTTTGAGAGAAAGGTTAAATGTCCTTCTAATTGTAACTGCTATGAAGAATATCAAGCCACTTTAGTATTTTTTTTCTTTTCTATTGTTCATCTTTTTTTTCTTTTTTTGCACTTTTTACTTTTCTTTTTCTCTCTCTTTCTTTCAGTCTTTCTTTCCTGTTTTGAATATACCGTGTTTCTCCAACAATACGGCCTCCACCAATAGGAAGGCCCAGCATGATTTCTAGGCATGAGGTGAAATTAAGCCCCGCCCCCTAAATTTAGGTCTATTAAAACCATGCATTTCCACGCCATTTCTCACATCGTTCGTTAGAACTTCATGAGGTGAAGAGAAATGGGGGGAAAGGGCGGGTGTGGGAGAAAACTTACCTTTAGGAGTGCCCTGCAGGTAGCCTAGGCCAGAATACCCAGATAGCCGATAGAAGCTCTCTTGAAGGCAGAGTCACCAGCCACTTCGATCGGCCAGTAGAAGCGGCCTCGGAGCAAGCGCACACACACACTCCCCTTGCCATGAGGCCACTTCTATCGGCCGATCGAAAGCTCCCTTGAGGACACAGTCCCCAGCTGCTTCGGGGCGATGCGTGGCTCCCTGTCCCCTTACCTTTAGGGCAGTCTCTTTCCGACGATTGGAGCTCCCCAAGTGCGGTCAACAGTCACTTCGATTGGCCAGTAGAAGCGGCCAGGGGCGAGCGCACACACACACTCCCCTCGCTGTGAGTCTGCTTCTATCGGCCGATCGAAAGCTCCCTTGAGGACACAGTCCCCAGCGGCTTCGGGGCGAGGTGTGGCTGCACCAGTCCCCTCGCCTTTAGGGCAGTCTCTTTCTGGCGATTGGAGCTCCCCAAGTGTGGTCAACAGTCACTTCCACTGACTGCACTTGGGGAGCTCCAATCGCCGGAAAGAGACTGCCCTGAAGTCTCTTGGTGGGGGAGGAAATTAAGTCACCCCCGAAAAGACGGCCTAGCCATTTTTTCGGGGGTCAAAAAAAAAATAAGGCCCGGCCTTATTTTGTGAGAAACATGGTATATATTTACATAGATAGATATAAATATTGTCTACTGATTAAATAGGTTCCCCTCCCTGGATTGTAATTCTTTCATAACAACTTCTTAAAGCAGGATTAGGAATGCAAGGTTGTTGTTTTTTTTAATGTCAGTTTTGAACTGAATAAATCCCACTTAGATTGGCCATAGTCTCTAATCAGAATGTGCTTTTCAGTGCTACAATACAATTTGGTCTAACTTTTAAAAAGTGATTACTTTTCTGTCATCTTCTGACACTGACATGTTCACATAAACAGATCTGAATTAATGTTCAAATAGAACAGTTCTTACATTTTGAGAAAACTTTTTATACATCTTCCTTGGTCAGGAGATCCAGAATATTTCTACAGGCCCACTTTATAGAAGATTTGGTGGCATACTGAATGCTGCTTATGGAATTACAGATTCATTCCAGATTGTGTATGACAAGAGTTGCAGTTCTGAGCTTCACATGAAAGTACTGCTAAACAACTTTAATTTTCTGAAATAAAAGACTTCCTACACATTTCTTCCATTGCTTAATTCCTTCTTCCTCCTACACAAACATCCCATTCATTAATAAAAGTATTTCAATAGGTAATAAGCTTTTCAGCTCTCCTGTATGTGGAGTGAGATTTGGATGCAGAGTTTCATTTCCATACTGGGAAGACATAAAGATTGAAGGTGGATTGATTCTTAGTATAAAGGCTTTCCTACTGAAAGTTGTGCAAGATATTACACTCTACAATTTTTTAAGAAGAACATTTGCTTATGTGGGAAAAAAGACCCAACTACAAAACATTTCCTTGTTACCCTAATCTTGAACTAATGTTATTACAGTTCCTTTCCTCTTATTATGCATTTGAGAAACTTTTAGATGTATAATCTTAAAATACTTCATTTTCCCTTAGACAATATTGAACTATTTAGATTCTAAAGTTCAGTTTTTAGCAAAACAATTAACTGTGGGCAGTAAAGGACCTCATCTGAGGCCTATCTTACATTTTTTAAATTAAGTATCTGTATTTTCAATAAATAAGATTGGGCATTCAGCGACACAATCATCGGCCTACAATATCTTTGTTTCCAAAAATACCTGTATATTTCTTCAAAAAGAACAGCTGCAGCCATGCTCATCTGATCAGAAAACAACATAAAAGTAAATTAGAGTGGTAGCCAGTTTTCTGGAGAATTTGAAAGAGCGTGTGGAATATTTTCTCCTGTTAATGAGTATTTTGTGACTGACTACACCCATAATGGCAAATGTTTTGTGAATGAACAAGTCATGGCATCCATAGTATTGTATGTGCTCATAATATATTCTCTAGAACATGCTCTACTGGTCCAGAAAGGCTTGGCATTTTAAAATATTTCCTATGATTTGAGAAAATATCACCCATATTGAAATATCTGAGTGGTATAATGCCCTTTGATCCAACAGAAGTTTCCTACAGCAGAACAGGAACAAATATATTTCAGCCATTTTCCTAAACTCAAAAGAGTTAATGAGAGGATGGGTGGCCAGTATAGGAGATATTAGAAATCCAAGGGTTTTCATTGGAAGAGGATGGAGTAGATCTTTTTTCATAATGAGTTTGTCTTCTGCTCTGGAAGATACTGAAGTTTGTCATTAGATAAGGAATAAGTATATCTTAGATGCATACAGGAAAGTGCAAATCATGAAGTCTATGCACAGGACTTTTAGATATATTAAATTTAGCCGTGTTCTGTAGCTGAATGTGAAAGATCAGACATGTTTTGGATCATCTATGAAGAGACACTGACTTCTATAACATTAGCCAGTATTTTAAAAGCTAGTTGCCTGTGCCACTAGTTTTATTTTAATATCCACATTTGGTTAATTTATTTTGGATGAATATGGTTTGAATTATATACCAGAACTGTGGAATCTTATCAGTGTAAGACAGAATTATGGAGCCATCTAATATGGGGTTAAACGTAAAGAAAAAACAATGTGGGAAAAATAGCATGACCCTCATATTTGCACTCTTGGATTGTCAGTGTATGCTTACTTTCTATTGACGGGCTTTCTATTGTTGTGATGGAAAGATGGATCAATATTATCGCGTAAAGGTAAAGTTTAATGATGTGTTTAGGAATTAAGCCTAATGATTTCTTGTTCGTAACATGCTGTTTTTCTTGTTTCCTTCCCATTTCCCTTATTTGTCTTTGATGCTTTTTCACGTATTTTGTATATTAAAGCAATAAAATAAATGTTTTGGCTCAACTCCAAACAAGGCTAAGCTGAATCAAAAGATGTCCTCGTGTTGCATAGCTCCTCACTGTTTACATTTGAAATATTCCTGTGTATAAAAGAGTGCATTGGCAGTTCTTTGACTTAGTGCAGGGGTTCCCAACCGGGGGTGTAAGATGATATTCCAGGGGTGCAAAAAGTTGGATTTAGAAGTTTAAAAATTATAGTGCATATGCATAATTATATGCATATAATTATTTAGTTTTGTAAGGGGGTGTGAGAATATATCAAAAATGTTCTAGGGATACGGGGTATAGAAAAGGTTGGGAACCCTTGACTTAGTGGATCCTGTGGGATCCACTAAGTCTGAGCATGTATTCTTTGAACGTTAGGTCAGCCAACACTGGAATTGTATTATCTTTTTACAGTGGAACCAAGTATTATTTCTAGCTGTATGCTCTTCAGGGACAAGTAGAATAGATTTTTCCCTCTGGAATTGTTGTCATAAATAATGGGAAAGAGGGTGCTAGGGTTTTAAATAGAGGTGTCCTATTAATATAGAGCAAGATAGAGACAGGGATTGAAAGATTGCCATGGCTGTGTTTCTCTGCCTGCCAAAGCATAGTTCACCAGGTACAAATTAATCACTTATTTACTTTTCCTTGTGTAGAATGGGGCATGGAAGGGTAGGGCAAGCTTGGACAATTGGTTGGAATGGTAGCATAGCCTCCTATCAAGCGAACGAAGCAAAAGAATGAAGAAGAAAGGCTCTGTAGGCATCACTGATAGCAAACAAACACCATCCCTGACAAACGCTAGATAGCACTAGCACTTAGACTTTCCAGCCCTCTCTTTCCAGCCCTCTCTAAGTGGTTTACAGAGTCAGCCTCTTGCCCCCAACAATCTGGGCCCTCATTTTACCCACCTCGGAAGGATGAAAGGCTGAGTCAACCCTGAGCCTAGTGAAATTCGATCTGCCAAATTACAGTAGGAGTAGCTTGCAGTACTACACTTTAACCACTGAGGCTCCATAAGGTAAGCAAGCAGTGTGCTGGCAATGCAGAACCAAGGGCTTTAATTCAGACTGCATGGAGGCTGCCCACAGAAGACAAGAAAATGGTACAGTACAGCAGACCTCTGGAATTAATGCAGTTGCAATTGGTTAATAACATTATGGCTATAAGTACTGCTGTAGGCAAACTAGAAGTGCCATGCTACCTTCAAGAAAGCATAAGTGACCATAGGGCATTGCTCATTGCATGAAAGAAGTCTTGGGACGTTGGCTCAATCAATCAGGAGTAGTAGCATTCCTGCATTGTCCTCAAAAGTAATAAAATTATTTTAAAAATTCCCATATTAAGCCATGGAAACCTGAAGTGTATTCTAGGATGGCAAGACTATCAATACACATCTGTCAGTTCTTTTTTTCTGATTTAAACTGACCTGTGCAGTATGGGATTGATTACTGCTCCTTTTAGAAGACTGCTAAATCCATAATTAAAAAAAAACAAAAACTTTAGGAAGAGTGCTAAACTCAATGTGATGACCCATAGTCTCTCAAAATAACCTAAAACATATATTAAAGTCCAGTAAAGCCTTCAACTTGACTTTACTGTTTTATTAGGCACAGTTTAAAGTCACAAAAGTAAACAATGAAGCAAACAGAACCAAAACAAACCGCATTGATGAAAGTTCTGAAGCAAGCCGAGATAACTAATTATAAACTCCAGGAAAATAACCGAGAAAAGTCCATGGGAAGAATGCCAAGAAAGATAAGCCTCCTTCAAGGTGAACACTAATTGACTTCAGCAATTCTAACTGCGCAGTTGCAAACTTATATACATAGCTCCCACCTGCAAGCCATGAGGAGGATCATGGTCATCTTCTCTTGAGTAGACCTCACTTTTCCCTGATCCTCTCCTCCCTGCATGCCCTGGGATGGATAGGGGATGGGCCTGGATCCTCCTCTGCTGTTCTTCCTCTTCCTCAGAGTCAGTCTCCACCAGGGGCATGACACCCAAACCATTGTGGTGCTGGAAGAAAAGGGGCATTTGTGAGAAAGTGACCACCAAGGACACTGAAGTGTACTTGAAAATGAAATGACCATATGGTTGGCACCCGCATTGTTTTAGACAAGATCTACTAAATATGTCCAATGCAAAAAGGCAGGAATTCATTTTAATGAATACAGTAGATGAATTCTGCAAGTGGTAGAGTAGACAAAAAATGCTTCACTACCCCCTCCCTCTCTTCCTCTCCCTCTTTCTTCCCCTCCATCCACTTCCAATTTAGTTTCAGAGACTCTTTCTATTAGTTACCTTTTCCTCTCTGAACCATAGCTTTATTTTTCATAAAGGGTTTTATGGAATATCATTGGATAGACTGAGCAAGGGCAGTATTAAGATATCCTTAGAGTTAAAAGAATCCTCATAAGGAACTGACTTTTAATTGTATTTTAATTCTACATTTGTGACTGACCAGTATACTACTGCTAGCTTATGTTATGTTTTTATTTTGTATTTTATGTTATTTAAATTTGATTTTTATTTCTTTAGTATTGTATTTTTTGTGTGACTTATTATGAACCACCCAGATAGCCTCTGCTATCGGGCAGTTAAAATAAATAAAAAGTCAAACTGCAAACATAATTAGATATGGTTAACAGACCACTCAGTTTCCTATCTTGCTTAGGCCAGTTTATTTAGTGTTTTGGGCATTATTTTGAATGGTATTGGTATCTAGATATTTTTAGGTATAGCTTGTTCTGCAGAGAACAACACTTAATTAGAGATCAAGTTTTCATCCTGAATTCTGTTTCTTTACTTCATCTATATTGGTATTATGGAAATGGAGTAATTTGTGCTTCCAAAATCATATTGAAAGTCAAGAAGTGAGACAGGCAAGCATAGAACCTGCCTTTAAAGGGATTATGTGGTACCCTAGTTGTGTACTTAGCCACTGGCAGGTCTGATGTCAGTCACTTCAGAGACCTTTAGACCTCCATGCTCATTTACTGCTTAAATATACCAGCTCTGCTTCTGCATTATGAAGATCATCTGTCAACACTCTGAGATATTCCCCTTTGTTATTAAGCTTGTGGTGCTCTACATACTGTCAGGTTTTTTTGCCAATTATAGTTAAAGTACAATAGTGTATTCACTGGATCAAAGTCTCTCACTGGCAGTGGAGGAATGATTTGTAAGTCTTTATTCATCTAAATTGTACAATAGAATACCTGAGGAATGCAAATAATCTCTCTAAGGACTCAACAGAAAAGCCCTTAAAATGAGTGTAGCACTATTATTATTCGGAATTGGTGTTTTAGCCAAAGTAATTATTTCTTATCTTGTTTCACAGCATTCTTGGTTTTACTTATGGTGACCGCCCCCCCCCTCCCCACCCTTTCTCTTTTAGAAAAACAAAAAACCTGATCTGGATTTTTAGAAATACTCTAAAACTGTTTTTGTTTTTAATGTGTTTATTTAATTGATTTGCACTTTGTTTTAGATACAAATATACTAGGTGTGTGTGTGTGTGTGTTTTAAGCGTTTACATTTAGTTACAACTGAAATAGTTGCATAGATTTTAATAGATTTTTTTTTTTCAGGAGTAGTCTGGTAACTCGAGTTGAAATTCACCCCCCTCATGCGTGGAACAGTTCCATGAAACAGATCTCTACCAAGCTACGTCACAGTCGGGCTTTTTGGCGGCCCCCTAAAACCAACACTGATCCTTTAAATACAAAGTTCTTATAGAAAAGGAGTGGGGTTACAGGAATTTCAGCAATGGAACCATTTCCCCACTTAGAGCCAATTCATCCCTTTGTTCATCAGAGTGGAAACTTTCAGTTTTCTTTCTAACGTGTTCCTTATGTTTTGGTGAGGAGATGAGTCTTTTTGCTGTAACAAAAACTTTACAGCTGTCCTTTTCTATGAAAATCCCCTAAAATCCCCTCAACATTTACAAGGATGGAAAACAAACCATACATTCAGAACTACAGCCGGCAAATCTATTTAAAACTAGCCTGGAACATCTTCTCTGGAGTAGGGAAGTACTTTTCCAGGGCCCCAGAGTGCAAGGTATTTTGCGGCTGTCTGTAAACACCCTTGGGGAACAACAGGTTTCTCTATGTATTTCCAAGAGAAGACATAGTAACATTATGTTGTGATGCACAGATTCTGAGATGTAGAACTAATGTGGCCAGAGAGAAAAGGGCTACGCCACTTTCTACGGCATGTAAGAGACTATATCTTTGGACTCTTACATATCAGATTAGTGTTATCATCTACTAATTATACACACATAAATTAAAATAATTGTAGCAACTGTGTTCTTTTTGTAGGAGTGGGATACAGCACAAATAACATTAAAATGGAAAATGTGGTTTGAAGCTTTTGCACAGCATTATGTAATACATCCATGAAACCATGAAACAGAAAACTCTTGAAATAACTTTGTTGTATTCTTGGTCTCTAAACCCTTACTCAGCGAGCGTACAATTAATCTCATAATGGCTTTGATCCCCTGCTATTTTTTTTGACAAATGAGAGTTGATGAACTTGTGGCTTCATTTATTTTGACATTTGCATTGATTATTTAAAGAATTGCACAGCAAACTTTCAGTTCATATTGCCAAAATAGCTTTAGCCCTAGTATGAAAACCGCAGAAGTGAAAGGTCTAAGTATTGAAATACAACACACCCTAAATTCATATGTTACCTATGGCCCGCAGTTTTGTTCGTTCATAGACAGGGGTGGGATCCTACTGGCATAACAACCAGTTTATTGTGCTTTGTGCACACTGTGTGTGTGTGTGTGTGTGTGTGTGTGCACAGTACTTGTAAATCAAGTTCTCTGAGTGCTGTGCAAAGCTACTAAGGTT
>BLBF01000011.1:18660543-18680543 GCA_015471245.1 Laticauda colubrina | reverse complement strand
TTCAGAATAGACTTCAAAGATCTTTCTGCACTCAGGAGCAGGTTCTTTCCCTCCCTAGAAATCTGAAAGCTGGTTTATCTTAAGACGGATTGTAAGTTTCTTTGATTTAATGTGCTGAGATATTTAGTCAGGGAAGCATCAGTGAGTAGCCATATTAATCCAATACATCTTATATTATAAAAACTGTGCTTTGTAATGTCAGACTTTTTAGCACTTTAACATGGTTTGTTAAGCAGCCTTTAGGTCACCCTTATTTTTCAAATTCCATTCTGTGCGGAGAATAGAGGCTCGTGCAGATCAGCCCACGAAAACAATTGTAATGCATTCTTCATCATTGAAATGTGTCTGAATCATTTGCATGTATATAAATGGTTGTGGATTGTTTATGGTTGTTGCATTGTTTTGTAAATATGCAATTCAAACATGCATTTGCTGCAGCTTTTGTTGTGCATACTCTATGTGTGTGTGTGTGTGTACATACACACACACACACACACACACACACACACACACACCTCTGTTCGGGGGATTTATAGTTGGTCATGTTATTTTTATTGAATTTCAGAGAAATTATAATAATTTTACCCAAGACTAAAACTGTACAGTTTTAAAAGTCATTGCGTTTGCTTATTTCTTTTTAGAGTGAAGATTAGATTTCTGTTCAAATACACTGTGCAAAATCAATACAGTTGTTGGCATGTGTTGGAATAAAATAGACTTTCTTTAATACTTGTTTATTTCTTGTAGAAATGTCCATCAATGACCAGTATTAAAAATTAATCATTTTGTTCCTTGACCTTTTGAAACTAAGTTTCAGAAGATATTGAAAACATTGCGCAATATAGACATCTCTGTTGTGCAATCAGTTTTCCTAAACACAGTTAATTTGGTCTTGGTTTGACAGAAAGGGACCAAGGCTCCTCAGGCAGCTGGAAAGATTCACACTGATTTTGAAAAGGGATTCATTATGGCTGAAGTAATGAAATTTGAAGATTTTAAAGAAGGAGGCTCAGAAGTGGCTGTCAAGGTAAGTTTTCCTTTCCTTTTCAAATCTCCTTTTATTTCAAGACTTCACTCACTGAAAGTGCATCTGATTCTAATAATAGAGATCAAATCTATTGTTGCTTTACATTTTGGCAAAGAATACAGATGTAGTAGAAAATGCTGTTTTAAGGTATAACAATTATCATACAAATGTGAACAATTTTGAGCCAGCACAAAATTAAAATTTTATGTTGGCAGAATAGTACTGTCTAGCACTGCTGACTGTACTGATTAAAGATAATTATATGAAAGAACGATGTGCCATTTTTAGATTATTTCAGAAATATAACACCGAGCACCCATTCATTCTTTTTAAAAAATGAGGCTGCTTTGGGGGTGTGGCATAACAAAATGGCAAATATTTGAAGAAAATGCTTTATTGTACACTTGATTGTAAAATTATTCACCTATTTATAGATTTAAGAAAATGTGTCTCCTATTAAAATCATATACTTATGTTAGAACAGTATCAGGATTTTCTGACTGTAATCATCGAGTTGTGGTTTTATTATTATTGCTTGAAGAAATTAATGAAACGGTTTTATTCTACTAGATGGATGAGGGCTTTGACTTAATGAAGATGGGGAGTTTGATCTTATTTCTAAACGCTAGAGGGCAGAGGCAGATTAGATGCCCAAAGATGTGCCCTACAACAGAGTTTCCTGTGTTGTGATTAGATCAGTCAGCCAGCTCAGTCAGATTTAGATTTGCATTAAATCTGGCAAGAAAGGATCTCATAGCCTGAACTGAAATTGGGGTTCCTTTTTTCCGAAGAAACTTGTTTTGGTATGTTGGAAATCTGAAGAAGCAGGAATTCAGTCCTTAGCAAGCCATTGTGCTGTCTTTTTGTTTCATAGCATTGTAACAATTAAAAGGGAGTTAAATTTAACCTAGTCCAATATTCAGAGCATGCTGCCGAAATGCATTAAAAGGGTTTTTCAAAATTGTATCTTATTGTCTCCTACTTGATAGCTTATATAGTATGCAATAATGCAATTTCAAATGTAGGTTATTCTCAGTTGTATCGCTAAAGGAGATTGTATTGAGCAGCAGGGTTTTAATAGGTCTGTTTGAACCCCACGAAGTGTGCTGTGCAAAGAGGGGTGTGTGTGAGGGAGAGGGAGGAGGGGGAAGAATCTCCTAGTTGGTTTGTGCTGGCATGCATTCCTTCTTGGGAAGAAGAAACAAATAAACAATAACCATATGGAAATCTTGTATTGTTTTCTTTAGGCAAAAAAGCTCATTTATTTGTCAAATCATACAAAATACCAACAAACAGACATTCAATGAGATATGAATATCTGTAATATTCTGTAAAAGCTCTATTGTGCTAATCAATAATTTATATACTGTATTTCTAGGTGCTTTGATTTGAGTAATGCCTAGACATGTTGTGCAACCTGGATATTATGATATTGGAGCCGATATGTAAAAATAGAGCAACTTATTTTTTTTCATTAAAATGCAGAGTTCTAAGCAATGATGAAGTTAGAAAAGCCAAAACATTGCATGGACTGTATCTTGGAACCAATTAATAACATAAGCAATATAAGTCACTGGTTATTTTTGTTTATATTCTTTTGTTTATATTTTTTGGAATTTCCAGGTTCGTTGAGACAGCAGGGGCTATTGGCGCTGACTACTCTGTGTTATAAAGCAGATAATTTTTAAGTTTATTTTATATGTGTCTTAACCCTAATACAGCATAACTAATTTAATGCCAGTGCTGTGAACTATACACTGAATAGCTCTGTGTGGGCTTTGTAGTCTATAGGGATATCACATTATTAGCAATCATATCTGCTTAGGCAAAGCTGGCTTCTACAGATGGCTGCTTTCAAGTGCAAATGAACTGGTTAGACGTGTCTTGTTTAATACATACTCAAGATTCACAAATGGGTATTGATTTTTTTTTCCCAGCCAGTGTTTCTGATAGCAGTGAAAATGGATTAAATGGCGTCTAGGGAATTTAAAGGAACACAGTCTCTTTTAATTAATTGTGAACTGGTAGCTAAAATACATAATATTGTAGTACTATGTCAGAATGTATTTAATTAAAAGTGATTATGCCCACTTTGTGGAAACAATACATTTGGCCACTTTGAATGAAACAGGCTATTCTGAGAATGCAGCACATTAAGCAAGTATCACCCAGCCTTTCTACCACAGAAATGATACCATTTGCTGGCAAGCAACTTAGTTCCAAAGCTGGATGCCCACAAAATCCGGTGGTGGCTGCTGCTTTTCTGTTTTAGTCTTCTCTCCTTCTACCACTTTAGCTTTCCTCAGCTGCCTGACATATTGAGATTACACCACCCAGAATTTGGAAGAGTACTACATTGTCAAAGATGGCAGCAGTTGTTCCTTTCTCTTGCCCCCTCCTTTTAACCCTATATAAAAGAAGAAAATGATTGGCATCGTAGAGCATGGATTGCCATGAATATATTACCTCCTTCTCTGGGCTACTTGTGGAAAGGTCTTACTTTATCCAGACTAGCTACCTTTTCCCACTGTCTGCCATCTCAGAAAGTTGAGATGATAGTCCATTTTAAACATCCTATTGTTGGAAATGCAAATGAGGTCAGAAATGAAGTAGGGAAAAGGAAGTCAATGCATGTGTTAAAGAACAAGTGACACAATCTTGAAAATTCATAAGAAACCCAAAAGCCTTGGATGAAGCATTCAAGGAACTCCCCAAGGGTGCTATACCAAATTGTAACACTAAAGTGGCAGAAAAGATGAGCATTAAACACATTCTGGAAAGCATACACGTTAACAGTTATATTGCAATATTGCAATCATTTTGATTTAATTATATAAATGAAAAGAAATCCAGTGAAGCTTAATGTGCACTCAAGATACAATGTGAGAACATGTCAGATGGTTCTCATAATACATTTCACTATTGTATGGGAAAGAGCTGGTATGGTAAAGGCACTGTTGTTAAAAATGTACTCTGAATGTTAGTAATACCACATCTGTCCTGGCTTCTTAATAAATTGCATAATCAATGTCTTTCCCATAAATTATCTGAAAAATGCCTTTGAAAATAGAATTGTAGATGTTTGTTGCCATCTTCCTGTTCCTTTTTTTTTTTTTTAAGAGAATAGGGCTGTACATAATTCCACAAATGATTTGAAAGGAGTGCTTCAGAAGTATGAACGCCCTGCTACTCCTTAAAGCAATTTTACCTTTTTTGGCCTTTACATAAGCCTGAAAAAGTTGTGGCTACTTTTAGAGTTTAAAGTCAATGAGCTAACTGACTGCTCAAAACAGCAACATTTATGTAGAAAAAAACTTTTTAAAAAGTTGGGTACCTCAATGAATAGCAGATTTTAAATTTTAAAAATTAGTTAATTACACAGCCTTGCATTCCACCCTTATCTGAATCAGCCCAGTTCCTGTTTTCTCTGAAGCTGGTCATGCAGGGCAGATCTGTCATTCCTATATAACAAATTAACTTCTAGGAAATAATGAATATATTTTTCTGAATGGTGTGATTTATTCATGTAACATCCCATTCTTTTTGAATGGTCGTTAAGAACATAAAAACTAAGGCCCATTTGCACTTCTCTAAATGCATTACGCTGAAATATATATCCTGTTTTTCTTTCCTTAAATCTGCCCGGTACTTGACAGAAATATTAAGCGCTCACATTACTTTTTGGCAGTCTTGCTTACATCTACTTATAACAGTTTTCCTCTGTCATTTTTCATTTTCTGGTTCTTGCTGTTCATTCAGTTGTTTTGAGCACTCAAAATTTGAGTCAAGATAATGATTATTTGCTTCATTTGGATGCCGTACTGTTTAGGTGAGGCTAAGGGAGTGGTTTTAACCAATATATTTTACTTTTCTGCCTTGGTTTGTGAAGTATCAAAGATATACATTATTACTATATGACAGGCTATTTCAAACTTAGTGAAAAAAAAAGATTTTATGACAAAAATTACATGATATCTACAGGCGATCTTCCGTTTATGTAACATAGACAAGCTAATTCTCAGAATCCTTTTATAGCTTCCCGGCATTTGCAGTATATAATACAGCATTTTTTTTCCTGGTTTTGTCTGTGTATGTGTGTGTGTGTGTGTGTGTGTACTGTACAGTCACATTTACAAGTCCATTACAAAACAGAAGACAGCCATTTTCTCTTGTAGTTTCTACTGTAGTTCTCTGAATCCAGTTACTGTGATTGACGTAAATGTGCATATTTAGAAAATCGAGTGTTTATGGTTACTAGATTGTATAGAGCTTCATTAATGGAAATAGAAAAAAATAAATGGTCTTCCTAAAACTACTTTCTAAATTTTCTTACTCTCATACTACACAGTATTGGTTCTTAGAATATAAAATGTAAATGTTGGAAGGGATCTGAGTGACTGTTAGTCCAACCCACTGTCCATTGCCGGAATCCACTAATACAGCATCTCAGACAGACCCAGCCTTTATTTAAATTTGTCCCATAAAGTGATCACCAACTTCCATTATGGTTTATTCCATTGCTGAGCAGCTATTAACAGCTAGAACGTTTTCCTCAACGACCAACCAAAATCTGCTTCCTTGTAATTTAAACCCATTCTTTATTGTTTTGTCTCATTCCTTGAATGTTCTGCTCGTGGTCTGTATGAGGCCTTCAGATGCCTAAATGTATGAAATCTTGCCTTCTCTTGGTCAAACCTAATCAATGCCTCCCATCACTCTTCATAAGCTTTTCTTTCCAGGCCTCTTATCCTTTGAAATTTTCTTTTTGTGACATACTGCGGTTCCTTAAATGTTCTTACTAATTGCAGCACCCCCATACTGGAGCAGCCTGCCTAGCACAGTATATTAGGAATGCAAAAGTATTCAGTAAGATTTTGGAAGTTTTAAAAATGTGGGGGAGGTGGTTACAAAAATATCTCTTCCTTATGTGTACTTTTAATATTAAATCATACCCATCAATGTAATGGATGTGCAGAATTCTGGTTACCATTTACTTGTACAAGTTAACTTCATAGGAGTAAATAAATAGTGTTTATTTATGCCAATCCGATTTGTTCAGATCCAGAAGTTTAAAGTTACCAAACATTTATGAATTGTGCTGAAAACACATAACTGTTCTTAAAAATAATATAATCGGTTCTTTATACAGAAACAGTTTTAATACCATCATCTGTTTTTCTGTGTCTCTTAGGCTGCTGGAAAATACAGACAACAAGGCCGAAATTACATCGTTGAAGATGGAGATATTATCTTCTTTAAGTTTAACACACCTCAGCAGCCGAAGAAAAAATAACTATTCAATCTGTTCATTGTTCAGAATTAAATTCTATTACTTAAAAAAAAGCATATGAGTTTTTATTTAGAAAGGGATATCGTGGGGATGGGGCGGGAAAGATGCAAAGTGTATTTCTAACAATAAAGAATTCCCCCCCATATCACTTCCCTGGTGTTTGTTTTGAATTAAATCATGACACCTCCAATGAATGTACAAGTTCACTTAAATGTGAACAGCTCTGCATTTCAAGTGATTAAGACTTCTTCAAATTGCAGGAGCTTTCCAGGATCATATTACTCTCTTGATACTTCATTAATCTCCATCATATATGCCAAGTCTGACATGTTTGACAGTGAGGACAATGTGGCTTGCTCCTTTTTGAATCTACAGATAATGCATGTTTTACAGTACTCCAGATGTCTACACTCAATAAAACATTTGACAAAACCAGCCTCTCTGTGTTTGGGGATGTCTGTATTGACTGAATGGGGTGTGCTGAATGCGATACGGCACCTGGTGGATGCTGATTACAGAAGTTTAAGACGTGTGTATGATACAGGAAGTGGCGATGTGGGGCAGCTACAATTGTATCTTAAAAGAAAGCCTTCTTTTGCAATCAGTTGATTAGGATGGCTTAGCAAACTTAATGTATTTGGAGATTGTGGCTGCAGTTCACTAGAAATCTAGAAGAAATTATGTTTGTCTAGGATATTGACTAAAAATCTTGACAGAAATTAATTATGATTTAAGTGACCTTTGGGAGAAAGCAGGCTGTGCTTTTGAATCCAATTCTTGGAATACATGAACAAAATATTCTGAAAGTGACTTTCCTTGAAAAGTAAATTGTAGGGTTCTAACGCACTGTGCTGTCCTCCGAGAATAAGGTTGCAGGTCATTGGCAGAGACACTGAAAATAATCTTGAATAGAGAAAGGACATGTTACTTCCACGAATTCGATATTTCCAATAAGATTCTACAGCTGAGTAGTTTTCGATGAATTATGGGAGAACAAATTAGTAAATAGACTGTTATGTATTCTCTTTAGTCTCTTGATCATTATTGTATGAGTCATCCTCAACGTACGACCACAATTGAGCCCAAAATTTACATTGGTAAGTGAGAAAAAATGTTAAGCGAGTTTGCTCCATTTTACGACTTTTCTCACCTCTTTTGTTAAGGGAATCACTGCAGTTCCTATGTTAGTAACATGGTTGTTGAGTGAGTCTGGTTTCCCCAATAACTGCTTGTCAGAAGGTTGCAAAATCACATGACTCCTGTTACTAACTTAACAACTGCAGTGATTCACTTAATTGTGACAAGAAAGGTCATAAAAATGGGGCCAAACTCACTTAACAAGTATCTCACTTAGTAACAGAAATCTTGGGCTGCACTGTGGTGGTAAGTCAAGGACTACCTGTAGTGTACTTCTGAATTAAACTCTGTTGTGGTCCTTGTCAGACCCTTAGAACATACAACCCCATCATGCTTTTCCTTTTCAAAGAAAGCATCATCACTCTGCAGAGTGCAGAGACAGAAAACGAAATATTCAGCTAACGGAAAGAAAACTGAGATGAGAAAAAGAAAAGAAAGAGGCTACATTTACATTAATACCACTCACTGTATTTCCTTGTCCTCCTCTACCCTTGCTTTCTACTTATCATCCTTGCTTTCATCATGTTCTTGTGTGGTTTCATATATTACCTTAATAAGCACGACTTAAGTTCAGGGTTCACATTTAAATAGCTGCACATCTGCTTCTTCAGTGTACAACCTACAATTAGGAATCTTATGTCATTTCCCCAGTGCTGGTCCCTGAACCTTTTCCTTTTCCAAAGTTGCTTCTGAGCTATACTTTTTTTTAAGAAGGGGAAAATTATTAAATATATCAGTAGTTAATGCATGTTAACTACCGGAATATCATTAATTGTAATTCCTGCCCGCTTCTGGGTTGAAGGAGGAATATGACCCTTGGCATTTCACTGAAAGGCTGAGGACCCAGGAAAAGAGTGTACCCTTGTTCTAGATCAGGATTCCTCAAACTGGGGAGTTACAATGCAACAGAGAGTAACAATACCTCTTTAAAAGTGAAGTATCAACAAAGTAAGATCTGATTCTTGCAATCTTTGTAGTTGGCTTCTGTGGTCTTTTCAGGAAAAAAAAACATATCTTCTCAAAGAGGCCATTAACACATGCAAATGGGTCTTGAGAGTCAAAAAGATGCTCTGCTGAATATTTTTTGGATTATGACCTAAAAGTGCATGGATGCAACCTAATGCTACAGATTCTTTTAGCAGCTTCTGATTAAGTTCTGTATTGATACATGGAGCTTACCAAAGAAGCTGAAAGCTTCCTTGTTAAATGTCTCATTTTATATGAATTTGAAGGAATATTTATTCAGTAGAAGTTGGAAAAGCCACATTAATATATTAGATGCTTATAGCTAATTATATTTCACTGACTCTTCTCCCTTCTGTTTCAGGATGTCAAAGGCCATTCAGTTTTCTGCCATCCCATCTGTCACTTAGCCTCTCTCTCTGTGCCCACTCCTTTCTTTGCTTTGTCAGTTAAGCAGGAGAAGAATAATCACTGTCAAATGCAGTCCTAAAAATAAGCTGGTAGGGAGCGCATGTACAAATACATAGCATGAACTCTGAATATCTATAATCAACAAACATGGAAACGAGAAATAATCAGAAAATGCAGTGGTGACAGGTTTAATATTTCAAGCATATTAAGAGAAAATTAATCCAGAGCTTTTGTTTAATCCAAAATGGAATCTGTGCTCTGAGATAAAATCGTTAGCAGGCTTATGTATATGAAAACCTCTTCTGTTTTAAAATCAAGGGGCTTTTCTTTCTGCACTACTACTTTAGAACATCAATGCATTGATTTGGAGGTGTGTGACAGCTCTTAACGTACGTTTGCTTGCTCAAGTTTAAGCATTAATCTTTGAGGCAGTAAATAGTTGTATTTAACCGCCCCCCTTTCCTAGAATCAAAAGAAATGTATCGGTTTTTATAAACAAGGGTTAAAAAATAAACAGCCCTGTGAAAAGTTTGGCTTGTGACATAATCTTTGGAGTTATCATCATGTAGTACTTACATTTTGCTGCTTAAATGAGAAACAGGGACACATGGTGACTAACAGTCCATTGCAAGTCTGAAGCGGTCACAGCACAAACTCGAGCAAGAAGCTCTATTCAAATTGTGATAATGCAGAACCAAAGGTCCATTTGAGAACATTTGCTATGGCAAAATAGACTGTATAGGAAGTGTTCATGTGGGCACTTGATCAGTAAGTTTGCAGTTTGCTGGATTGTTTCAAGTTACGAGAGGGTCATTTCCCCTGCCGGTCCCCTGATAGATGATGGTGGAATCTTCCCTGGCTTGTGATGAGGCCTTGAATGAGATTTCTGCAGCAACATCTCTGTGGGCCATCTCTGGATAACATGGCAATCATTTAAAAGGTCATTTGGGAACTCTTCTTGTAAACACATTGGATCAATTTTAATTTGTGGTGCTGTAGGCTTGTTGAAAGTAGTCTATTCCTCCCATCTGATTTCTTCCCTTATGTAACATAGCTTGTAACCTGCAAACCAAAACATAATCAGTGGTGTCCTAATTTATAAAAACCTCTTTTATTGTATAAATCACCTCCATCTACCAACTTGTTTCTTTCATGATGCAGTGTAGAGAAGAGATTACCCGGTGATATATTTTCCACATCTATTCTGCTACTACTGTGTGCTATAAAGTTGGAATAGCCAAAGACAATTTGGAAATCTTGCTTACCCACAGTATTTATTCCAGTGGTTTTTAAAAGTTTTATCATTTTTATATAAATACTGTATGGAGTAAGATATATTCTTCTCCACAGTTGTTCTTTCTCCCTCCCTCTCTCTCTTCCCCCTTAAGTTTCACCTTTTCTTCATTTGACCAATTAACTCCTTTAATGTTTACTGATTTTAATAAACATCAAATGTTATGTTTACTGGCTCTACCAAATAGGTATGCTTGCTTTGATCTGGAGAGAGGGATTGACTGGGAGTTGTTGATGGCAAGCTAAATTATTCATGGAAATTTATTTATGGTAATTTTGCAACACTTTTGAAGGATGGCAGAATTATGATGTGTTAAAAGTTTGTATCAGACAAATTTTAAATGACATAACTTGAAGGAATGTGTTCCTTGGCTTAGAAATTATACCATACTAACTCACAAGGCCCAACTCTGCCTTCACTCCATCTGAAACCTCGAGGAAATCCAAAATTTGCAATTATAACTTTTCAGTGAGGGCAGCTGAATGCTTTGAAAAAGATCAGGGAGAAGTACTTTGTAAGCACAGCACATCTTTGCTAGTCATTAAAACATGTGAATCTGAAGAAATGTTGCAATAATAAGCAGTAAGTTCATTGAAGTTAATGCAACTCTTGGAGCCTGAAAAGAAATAGGCTGCTTTAATGAATAACAGAGAAAGACTGTGTTTGTTCTGGTACAAACTCTGGAGAATTTCTTTCAAATAATTTCTCAAGGGTGTACAACCCTCTTATCAAAATGTGGATAACGTCCTGAACAGCTTCTCCATGACATCTCCAGTATTGCTTAACTTCCCGGAATACCTGTCTCAGTTGGTAACAGGTCTAGATGAGTGATAGTAAATTTAAAATGAATCCAGGGAAAATTGCTATTGGGATCATTAGTCCTAGAAAACAGAGCTGACAGTTATATTCCCCAAAAGAAGCATTCCCAAAAAGTATATGTGAAATGGTCCTAGATCTGGATCTCTTTCTGGTTAGGCAACAACAGAGCCGTATCTATATACTGTATATATAAGCCAAGTATCACTCACCACAAAATCTCCAGGACCTACCTAAAGCCTACATACTTGATATTTGGCACGTATGCTCCTCTTGGCTTCTAGATGCTCATTAAGAAAGGATTTTTCAAAATGACCATCAGAGCATTAGTATTTCTTATACAGTAATTAACACGCTCTGATGCTAAGGAGTTCTACTCCCCCTCCCCACCTGAAAAGAACTCTGTTCCAACTGCCAGTTGCCTCACATCCTGTTACTTACCTCAGTTCAAATTGGCAGATATTCCACTCTCACTCAGGAGCAGTCTGGGGCTCCTTAAGACAGTACTAAATGTCAGTACTTCACCAATTAATGTCTACGCCTTCCACCTATGGACCTGGACTCTAAGTGGCAGGAGCTATATTCCCTTATGTGTTTCAATCACCGACCACCACTGAGCCAATGGATTGTGAACCGGATTTCTCTTGCATAGCCCAATCACATGGTGTCATCGCGAAGCATGGGTGTTCAGCTCATATATTTTTCTATGTATTTATTTAGAGGAGCAAAATGAACTTTAAATGCTGGTACATTAGTTTGTAGTCTCCCTTCTTTGACAATTGGCCCTTTTTTCCCCTTCTCTTGGGCTCTTTAAGACAAGTGAGCCAAAGAGAAAGAGAATCAAACGAGACCAAATCTGGAAGGCTGTATTATTCATTGCTAAAGTAATCTGCCTGCAGTGTTTCAGTGTTCTATACTTTATAGTATAGAATATTAATTTTATTAATTAGATATTAATATTAATATATTAATACAAACAACATCTTATGGTAATAATTGCAGAATGTAATATTAGGAGGTTGGATACTGATAGTATACAATAGTTTTTCCAGGTCTTCTCTATTACTCCCTATGGCTGCAAGGATCTAAAGCAAAAATCTTTAATGTTTGTCAAAAGATTTCTCAGCACTTGCCTATACCTGGGTATACATGGCTTTAAACATTAAATGACGACCAGAACAACAACATAACAACTGTGTTTGATTCAGCTCATAACAATAAGCAACCCTAGCCATGGTGGCATAGTGGTTAGTATGCAGTATTGCAGGCTAATTCTGCCCACAGTCTGGAGTTTGATCCTGATGGGACTGAAAGTTGACTCAACCTTCCATCATTCTGAGGTTGGTAAAATGAGGGCCCAGATTATTAGGGGAATATGCTGACATTTGTAAACCGCTTAAAGCAGCGTTTCTCAATTTGTGGAATTTTAGTCTTATGGTCATCTTTTTTTTTTTTAAATGACAATTTCAGGAGCTCAGAAATAAAATTTCTGATGTAGGTACATGGGGAGGGAAGTGAGAAAAATTTCAGTCCAAACACAAAAAAGGCGTAAGATGACATGATTCCAGCAGGTTCAAGGCATGATTAAGGCAATCTTTCTTTTCTTTTCTTTTCTTTTCTTTCTTTCTTTCTTTCTTTCTTTCTTTCTTTCTTTCTTTCTTTCTTTCTTTCTTTCTTTCTTTCTTTCTTTCTTTCTTTCTTTCTCCCTCCCTCCCTCCCTCCCTCCCTCCCTCCCTCTCTCCCTCCTTTCTTTCTTTCTTTCTTTCTTTCTCTTTCTTTCCTTCATCCCTCCCTCCCTCCCTTCCCTTCCAATTCTTTCCAAGGTTTCCCAAAATCCAGGAGCCCTATTGAAGACCAACTGACCTCTTGGAAGGCGTCTTCACTCTGATAACTGTAACTGACAGTTTAACTTGCATGGATGAAATCATAAAGCCATTAGAATTCCCATGCTGATGAAAGTCCATCTTCCTCCCCCTCCGCTTCCAACTCCTCTCCTTCTACCTCCCCTTCCCATTCTCCCAGTACATATGCCCACTTTGTCTTCCCCTTCTCCCCTCTCCCCTCCCCTTTACCTTCCCCTCCCCTCAATCCCCTCTTAATTGTAGTCCCCACCCTCAATTCTCTCCCCCACCATATATCCATCCCTCTTCCCATTCCTCTCCTTGCTCTTCCCCTCTCCTTTCCTCCCTTTTCTCTCCCCAGCCATCTCCTTTCTTAACTTAACCTAGTTGGATACAAGAGAAGTTTCCCAGTATCCAGGAGCCTTACTGAAGGAAAAGCATCTTACTTGGAAAGCATCTTCACTCTTGATAACTGACAATAACTGACTTGTTTAGCCTGCAGGGATGAAGTCATAAAGCCATTAGAATTCCCAAGGAGACAATAGCCCTCCCTTGGCAATCTACCAAAGGTCACCTGTTCAACCTTTTCTACACACAATGCCAGGCAAATATCCCTAGCAAAATACCAAACCAATCACTAAAGCTGCATATTTCTCTCTCTCTTTCTCTCTTTTGCACAGAAACCATAGCTCTTTGAATATAGATTGCCATTTTTATACAAATTCCACTAAGCCAGTTCATTGAGAAAGACTCATGGAAGTTGATGCTGCATTTTTACAAGAAATCCTCAAAGGACATGGAGGATAGAAATGGGGAATATTTCTACAGGGATAAGAATAAGGAATTAATAAAAGTTAAGAGTTTTAAGTTGGTGCTTGTGGAAAAAAAGGAAAGAGGGATAATCATGCTAATATGGTGCTTTATTTTCTCTTCTATGAGTGATAGTAGAATTTTATCCAAGTACAGTGATTCTATCCTTTGGGGAGAAATTGTTTTAATACTTATATCCCATCATAAATTTAAGCTATTTCATTTCAGTAGCAAACAGCTACTGAGCATAATAAAAAAAATGTTCAGTCAAGATGAAAGAAAATTGTTGTAATATGATATTAGGAAACTATATTTGCAAGTTTGTTTTTGTTATAAATATAATTATTTTAAATACATCACATCTCTATTTGCTGTCTATAGATTTCAAAACAGAAATCAGTTGACAGAATGGAAACTAAACAAGACAGGGAGGATGTCCTATGTTATTTTTCCTCTTGTTCCTGATACATTAATATCTTCTGGATAAAGCCTTATGAATAATCCTTTCCTGTCCCACAAATAAGCAGTTCACATGATGGAGTTAGGCAACAAACTTAGACTTAATAGTGATATATTATTGATTTGATTTGATTAATTAGGTGAGGTAAAGGCTACTATTAAGTAATATCTAGGGGAGATTCATTTAGTGACTGTTCAAAGTTACAATGGCAGCATATGGTCATTCAATCTTTTAAATCTGCTGTGTCAAGCTGACAACAAGCACTTCATAAACTTTTATGTTATGCTTTATAAAATGCCATTCCTTTTCATCTGTGTGCTGTTATTGCAATAGCACTAAAAGGCAAAGGCAAGATGTTCAGTTTATTTCTTTCTCTATTGTGCATAATTCACTATAAATAAACAATTAATTTATTTATAACTATATTTTTATTTGTTTGTTCAAGCTGTAAGATGGACCTGCAGTCCTGCCAAACATTTTTTTAAAAAAGAAACATTATTGTAGCTGTACCAAAGGTGCTTTTCAGAAGGCATCTGGACTTTCTTACTTTCTTTCCTTAAAAATGTTTTACTTCTCATCCAAGAAGCTTTTTTTTTTTTTTTTAGTTCAGAAGCTTCTTGTATGAGAAGCAAAAAGTTTTCAAAGAAAAAAAAAACAAGGAAGTCCAAAAAAAGGAAGTCCTGAAAAAAAGGAAGTCCTGAAAAAAAAAACAAGGAAGTCCTGAAAAGCACCTTTGGAGAACTTTGATCTGGATGATTAAGAATCCCTATAGATATTGTAGCTATAGTATCAATAGCAATGGTAATCACCAAACATGGGTTAATATAGTTAGGATGTTACAACAGATGGTAGCACCAGACATATGGAGAAATCTTAACTCTGCCCAACCAACATTAGCCCATATTTTTGCAGACTAGCCTAATGATCTCTGACTCTGACCTCTGAATCTAGCTGTAATGTGTTCAGGTTTATCTGGATTAGCTTTCATCTATCAAGATCGTAAAAAGGAATAATAGTATATTATGTTCCTTCCCCTCAGCGGTATGACCTTCCTATCCTTTAAAGAAGACTTGAAACTGTCCCAGATCAAATCAGGATGTGTTCTCACTTGGAACAAAATATGTCTAGTGTGCTATTGCATATTTTTTTCTCTTACTATGGGTATCTTTAATGTGCTTGTTTGCTTGTGTTTTGTTTTTATTTTGTGGGATGTTCAGAGTTGTTATGATTTGACGATCATACATATCTGCATTATAAATGAAGGGTAAATAAATAGGTAAGATGCCACCATTAGATGTGGCACAGGAAGAAATAAGACGGAAGGATCCTGCCTCAGGCCTAACTGTGAATGAGGAAAAAAAGGGCAATTAAACCGTATTATTTGTGGTTTTTTTCCCCAGAGGAAAGGAATGTAAAATGAATTGGCAATCCAGGGTAATTCATTAGGGTCATCAGAATATGGCCACATCCTAGAAGTGGGAGCTCTCGCCTCACAATCAGGATGCTGTGAGTTCAATCCAAGGTAGAAGAAGATATTTCTCACTCTGGGCACACTAAGAATATATCTGCTGAACAAAACTCGGCATTGGTGACAGGAAGGGCATCCGGACATTAAAATACTCTGCTAGCTCCATGCAGTTGCCCAGACTCCACCCTGCAAGGGATTATGGGGTCATTAAATGAAGATGATGATCAGAATATAGCCACAAGTTTTAACAAGATTGATACTGAGAAGAAAAGATAGTAAGTTCATGGTTATGATTATTATGAAAACAAACCAAATTTTAAATCAGTTTTACTAGTTTCCATTACAATGTATGATTATAACTGTTGTTATTATTTATACCACTCCAAGGGTTGTGTATACCTGTTATTACAGTTATAAGCTATTACTAACCATTTGTTCTATGCAAATATGGAAATAATGTGCAAACTATATGATACATAAAGCATATTATGTGCAGTTTTCTTTTGGTTTTTTTTTTTTAAATCTATTATTCTAATCTGGATCAAACTGGTATATATATGGAACTGGCAAGCTCAATTCTTCTCTAGAGTCTTGTTTTTGTATTGTAATTCCATTTGAGCTAGGCAATATTTTTCAAATATTTATCAGATCTTTTTCAAGGATAGCCCCAAGTAAAATATTGAAATAACATCCCAGGAGAAATAATGGTGCAAACATGTCTATGTTATAATCAGGATACCGTAGGTCTATAGAATCAGTAGAATTGGAGCTTGCTTGGAAGAAGACTTTATTTTACTCTTGATCTACATATTCTAAAATCCTTTATGTCCGATAGCAAGAAACATTGTTTAGGGAAAAGTTAACCTGTCTTACATTTGTAACAGAAAAATGCAAAAATCTTCTCAAGGAACACCACTCTCAACTACAATAGATACAATGGTCTATGAAGAAGATGTTAACAAAGCTGAAGCTTTGAAGATAAATTATTGATATAGGAAGTAGGAATCAGCAAAAATGGATTGACACTGGCAAAATAAATTCAAAATATTGAGTGGTGGCACAGTGGTTAGAGTGCAGTACTGAAGGTCTGCCCAGTGTCGGCTGCCCGCAGTTCAACAGTTTGATTCTCACCAGGCTCAAGGTTGACTCATCCTTCCCTCCTTCCGAGGTGGATAAAATGAGGACACAGATTGTTAGGGGCAACATTTATGCTGACTCTGTAAACCGCTTAGAGGGGGCTGTAAAGCACTGTGAAGCAGTTTATAAGTCTAAGTGCTGTTGGCTCTGACTTAATAGTTTCAAAGTGCTAACAATAGTTTGCTTGTACAATATATTAGGACAGCCTTCTTCAAACATTTTATTCTGGAGGAAACCTTGAAATCATTTCAGATATCAGGAAAGCCCTGCATAAATATTATTATATCTACAACTAGTGTTGCTGTATAGCACAGAAACCTTTTTTTAAAAAAATAATCTCTTGTGGAATCCTTAGCAAAGTGGCATATGAGGTGCAGCATGTAAAAAATCTAACGTTGTGAGCACTTAGCGCATTATTCAGTTCAAAGAATAATCTTTTTCACGTAACCTTGGAACCCCTTTTGACCTCTCGTGGAACCCCATTTGACAAAGACAGCTTCACAGAATATCTTCAAAGGCAGTTCTCCCATAGAACAGATCATCTGATAAATCACCTGAGCAAAATATAATGCTATCTGTCTAAACGTGGATGACAAAAAGAAATCCAATATCCCAAAAGGAACCGAGGAATATACTTGCTTACAAGACAGCATATTTTTAAAAACAGTGTTTCAACAGAAAAAAAATTCACGAACAAAATCTGTATGACTTCTAAGAATTGACAATGACTTGATGGCAATCAAAGCTTAGGGATGAACTTTTTAGTATTATAATACCATTACAACATTTTTTGTCAGGTTCTTGCTGTTCTGAGAATTTGGTTGTGGAAAGGACCAGGCTATGTAATGACCAGGCTATGTAATGTTATCAGTGGAAAGGAGAGGGGGATAAAGGCAGTGGTGGTATTCTACTGGTTTGACTTGGTTCTACCGAGCCAGTAGCAGTGATGAGCAGCTAGGTTCTCTCCAGGGCTCTGCTGTTGGGCCCACCCACCTGCCCAGGCTCCCATACTCACTTTTATCCTCTGAATTTGAAGCGCAGCTGCTTTGCGCGGCAGAGTGCTGCACGGCAGCTGCTGAAGCAACTGGGATCATGCAGGCTTGCAGGAGGTGAGTTAGAACGCCTCTGCCTGAGCAAAGTGCACATTTGGTGAGTGCACGCACACAAAGAGGGTGCATGTGCGCAAAGCGCGCCCACCAAGCCACGCCCACCGAACCAGTGGTAAAAATATTTGAATCCCACCACTGGATAAAGATAGGATACCAGATAGGAGCTATCAAGGAGGAAATAATTGCCCCATTAAGGCTAGTAGAGCAAGTTCTTCTATACAGACAGCCCAACACTCCACTCTCCTTCACACTGGTGATGTCACCTAGCATGGTAACAAAACTTCTGTTAACTTCTGTTAAGAGATATCCAAATTTAGAGAGCCCCAAGAATCTAAAATATTTTGCTTGTTTATAATGATAATATTCAAGTAGCTGAATGTATGAGAAATTTTAATTACGGTAATAAATTTAGTCCTTTAAGCTCACAACATCTTCTCCCTTCAGCTAATATCTGAATAGTTGTCAAAGGAGCATCCATTCACACCGAAAAATGAGAGAGGTGGGAGGGATCTAAAACAGGGAAAGAAGAGAGCTAGTGATGTTAGCAATTTGCAATCCCTTTCTTTTCCCACTGTCTGTTTCTTTATGAAGTCAAAATCAACACAAAGGACTTGAAAGTAAATGGAAATCATTTTGTTACCCTGAGATGAACTTTTAGTCTCTCTCCCTTCCTTTCTAATATTTATGTGTGTATGTGCATATATGCAACAATGGATAAAATATATATTTCTTAAATCTATTTTAGTAGCTTCAACTTTAAGGTAAGTTCATGGAACTTTTAATAGCTGTAAGCCAACTTAAAAAAAGATTGGCTCAAAGCTTAGCTGAGTGATATGCAAAGGCAAGGACTGAAAGACACAAAAAGTGAAGGATGGTAGACCTTTGCCCACTGCATCAAGAAAATGAGGAAAAGGGAGGGGAGAGATTTCTGAGTTACCACAATGTCCTTCTCCAAAAAGTTGGGTAGCCAGCCTATTAGTGTTGCTGCAGAGAAGATAGCTTTTGTGATATCTTACCAAACACACATTCACTGGTCTGCTAAAAGACCAATCCTGTTCCCAAAGACATCAAATTTAATTACAAACTCACTAAAAAGTACAGCCTGGCCTCTAACCTTCACTTCTCCAAAGGATAAAGGGGGTATTTTATACCATGTGTGTCACTTAATCAAAATTGATATACTTCAACAAACCCTAACCTTTGGCATGCCGGAGCCACCGGAGGCCAAGGGACATGTCACAGATCCAACTTGGGGTGCCACATCCTTTGATTAAGAGGATAAAGATCCCTTTTTCTTGATCAGAGCCACAAATTGTGGAAATGCTTCTTTTTGATTTATCAGCATAAATCCCATCAAGAGGTTCAAGCCAAAGAGAGGCCAGGAACCAGCCTTTGGGAACTAATTTCTAGGTACTCCTTGACTTTAATGATCCGGTCTCCTTCTGATAGTCCACAGGCAAGTTTTCCTAGACAATCTAGATGTAAACTGGTGCAAGCCTTTGTTGAATGTGGGTTGTTTCTTAAAGGGGGAGTGTCTGAATGCACTTATTCTACAAATCTCAGATCAGACCTCCCCACCCTTTTTTTTTCCTCTTTGGGCTTTATTATTATTATTTTTTTCAAAGCGACACTGCTTCAAGTGAGTGCATTCTCCCTCTCATGGATTTCTGGTTCAAGAGGTTTCACTGATTTTGCTTTCATGCTACTTTAGATAGCAATTTAAGGAGGTTCTGCTCTCTATAATAAAAATGCTACACATGGTCATTACATTAAAAAAAAAAAACATTGCAGTGTGGTTTCACAGTGTTGTTCATGGCATGTACCAGCCAGCTAGACTTTTGACTACACTGTTCTATTCCCCTCCTTAGTTTCCCATTCTCTCCCAATGGATGATCAGTATTTCTATGGAAAGCAAATCTGCCCTGGTGAAATCCTTTGTCTGTTGTTTCCCAGTGACCTTGCCTTCAACTCATTCCCCAGCCCATGAGACTAGCTGAATTTCTACGCTGGTCTTAAGGAATATTTTTTCCTGCATTCTAAGCCTGTCCAAGGGAAGCTTCAAAGTATGCAGAATCTTTTATCCCCAATGGCATCGATAACAAGTTGGGATAGTGGCACAGTGACAACAGGCACGTCCTAATACAGATATCAAATCAAATAAAAATTATATATTACACACACACACACACACACACACACACACACACACACACACACACATATATATATATATATAT